>JARDYJ010000001.1:118671842-119871842 GCA_029215755.1 Spea hammondii | reverse complement strand
TTCAACGGCTTCCAGAGAGGAGGAGGAGCGCTGCAGGGGATCTGGATCTTAGTCTTGTAGTCTATTCTGTAGGGTCTAATATTAATATATATGGGCAGCAGGGTATAATATAAGTATATATTGGCAGCAGGGGCTAATATTCATGTATATTGTCAGCAGGGTCTATTATTAAAGAATGAAAAATAACTGCCAGTTCATATATATTGCTATATAAAGCGGCAGTCCAGCAATCATATGCACTTTAATGTATCTAATAGCCAAGAGGTCCTTTAAAAATTGGGTTGTATCTCTTTTGCAAAAGCATCAACTTTTATTTTTAACATTATTATTATTATTATTATTGAAGACTGTATTAAAGTAGCCACAGAGTACCTTAATATGCTCTAGTATGTTCTATTTCTCATCGGATCTGGTTGGTTTGCATTTTTTTCCTATAAAATTACAATGGAATAAAAATTCATTATTTAAATTTTCAGATCTCTTAATGGGACTATAGAAAATCTAATGTTGCTTACTTAACTTAACAATATAGCCTATTAAAATATATAGGTACAGTTTGTATCTCTAGAGGAATAGCTTGCTGAAAAATATATTGTTAACGGCAAATAATGAAGCACATGCAGGCAAAGCACAAACATTATCAAAGAACAAAATAATATAGAACCCCTCTAAAGAATGAAAACAAGTAGCAGAATGAGGACTTGCAAGAGCAACAGTGATAAACAATAAGCAAAGAAATTAATCTGCATGAACCAGCTATTCAACAATTACAATACATGGGACATTAGTTAAATTATATAAGCTGACTACTTTACCTAAGGTCACTCATGTAATACTTTATGGTCTTCCAGTTCACTTACACTTATAATACATGTGTTCTATGGGCTGCATGGTTGAGTATACTTTGTAAGATGAGCATAAGTGGGAAAGATAAAAAACCTCTCAATGTAGGCATTATCATTAAATTGTATTTTGAATTTAGGCTTACTAGTAGATTATATATCATTTTGGCATCTGTATTTTTATGTTGTAGATGCAATTTGTTTTAAACATCTGAGCTGTTATACTAAAGAACTCTTTAACCCCTTTGCGACTGGTGACGTACCAGGTACATCATGAAAGATGTCCCTAGAGGACCAATTACACACCTGTTATGTGTTTTAGGTAAAAAAAACATTTAAGAACAACATACCACTGAGTTTTTTATTTACTCATGCTACGATCAGATCATTCTTGCTCAAGCACTCCTTCTCATTCTGCTTCATTACCCCTCAACCGCCTAATAAATTATAACTTGCAAGAGCACGGGCTTCTTTTTATTGTCAAAATATATATTGTAAATTTTAATGTTACTGTTTACTAGACTAGCGCATTTGTGAAATTATAATTTTAGCAAAATTTGTCAATTTCGTTAAATGGTCTGAAGGTCCAAAATTGTGGAGGGACTCTGAAAAAAAGAAAAGCAACATGAAGCAGAAAGTTCTGAATTGTGGTGTGCATTTTGTTGCTTTTCTTGCTCTCGCACTGTCGCCAAATCTCTCTCTATTTTACTCACTCTTTCTCACACTCCCTTTTCTACTGACCGCGTCTGTGTTCCTGTATCCTTTTCTGCAGCTCTGCTTCTTCTCTTGCCTCTTCTTGTTCTTCTGTGTTCTTTCTTCATCCACTTTTCCCGTTATCAACTCCATTAACCAAGCTTCCCGGAGTCCTAGATTGCGCACCCTCTTTCCTGATTGGAGAAACGGGGAGAGGCTGTGACGCGACATGACTCCACCCTTTTGCGAAAGAACTCCAAGAGGCCAGAATATTGCACACAGATTCGTAAAGAAAGGGAAGCATTTCTGCACCTCTCTTTCTCCTCAAATCTGTCTGCGTTATTCTGGCTTCATGGAGTACTTTTGCAGAAGGTAGAGAGACATTGAGAGAGAGTAAATAAGAGCATGAGAGTAAATGAGAGTGTGAGAGCATAACAGAACATGACAGAGTGTGATAGAGGATACAGGAGTGTGAGAGTGAGTGAGAGAGAGTGAGTGAGGGTGAGTGACAACACATTTTGTTTCTAAATGGAAAAAGCCCTCTGAATTTTGTCCGAACACAAAAGGGCAGGAAATTGTCCACAATTGAATGGACAAAAAATGTTTTCAAATCATTTTTGATCTATGTGCGCAAGTTTACTTTTTAGTGTCTTCACATTGTAATAGTGCTAAGAAATCTGTAAGTGCCCTGTAAATAAATGCAATGCAGTGATATGAGGTGATATGATTGTATAATACAATACATACTGTTCCATTTTCTTTAATCGGTTTTGGTTTTAATGAAAATGTCTAAAGGATGAAACTGGTGTACTTATTTTTTGCTGCAAGCCAGACTTAAAATATATGAACAGTTCAAGCATTTTCATTGATGATCGATTCAACCTGTTACTTCCCTTGCCTACAGCAAATCAAGATAAACCATTCATATTTTAAGAGAAACTTTAAGAGATGCAGTAAAGGTTGGACCAAGAGTCCCATTTTGTCTTACAGCAGCATTCACAAAACTGCTCCATCGTCCTTTTATCACTGTTGTATTTGGACAAAAAACATGACACATTCCACATGTGCCAATACACGTGCCAAACCATACATTTCCTTAAAAATATCTACAAAAAAGTAACTGCTCTTGGCAGAATTGATTACTGGTTAAGATTTGTAAACATTAGTTGAAACTGTGTTACTTTGGTGATGTATATTAACTATAATGTTATTTTTTTCCCAAAAATATTATTCAAGCTGTAAACTAAAATACAAAATGTTTTATTTTTTATCCCAACTATTTGACACAAAACTAACTACAGAACTCATTGGCGCTATAAAATGTATCAACTTTGACTAAAGACTCCAGTTTGTGAAACTAAAGGTTTTTATGCAGTTCTGCACTTTTCGACTCCTAATTTGGATCTGCCGTTTCGGTGTGATTATGCATAGAAAAATGCTTCATGTCGATTTGAGTCTGTAGTAGCGGCTTGTGTAAAAGGCATTAACAAGCTTAAAAGGTATTGCACAAGTTATCCTACCAAGACTTTTATGCTGACTGTAGGGAATTCACAGAGTTCCTGTATTTTCATGGGGGAATTAGCAGAAGATGCACTGGTGTAATATATTTTATTATTGTTACATCTCGGAGCAGTAGGTGCCATTATGTTGACTCTTTTTCTCTTTCTTAATATTTTAAGCATACTTCTACCTATAATACAGTACAAGTATTTTTTTGTTTATAAAATTCACTATGCTGTTACTTTTTAACTATGAAATTACATTTACATTTGACTTTGCCAGAATAATATATTTTTCTCAATTAATTCTTAGCAGGTGCATCTCCGATTGTAGGTCTGCTCAAAACAAAAGTCCCAAGGAGTAGAAGACCCCATCAGAGTACATGTCTAAGTGGGGTGGAATATTTTGACTTGTTTCGATTTTTTGCCTCTCATACAGCAGATGCCTAATAAGAAAGGACTCAATTTTCCTCCAATATAATATATTCAGCAGTCCAAATGTTGATTTATTGGCTCAGGTCACATGGTTATTTAACCTCAATGAAAGCAATAGGTAGGACCAACAATTTAACAAATGCTTAAAGGACCTGATTGAGGAACTATTACATTGGAGCAAATTATGTCTTCACGTGCATATTTCCCCCAAAAAAGGAAAATTTGTTATAGGGCATTATATTTTGATCTTTATTGTGGTGGCAAAAAAATCTCCTAAAAAATTAAATATATTTGTGTAATTTGGTTATTTTAGACACATTTACTTTTTCTGGTGTAATGTACTAAATATAAAGTAATTAAACCAATTTGCAAATTGTACATATAAAATATTTGATTTTTAGCACAGTTAAACTGTAATAATAATTGTACCTAGCAACTCCCCGTATCTGCCCCAGAATTGGTGGATATTTTATCTCTGGCTTTTAGAGCAATCTCCAGATCATCAACATGTTTGTCTGCCCTTTTTCCAGTAAGTCACTGCAAAAACCCACTAATTAACCTTTGCCTGTTGACCTTCCCATGTTTGGCCCACATATGAGAGAAGATGATGGGAGGTTACCATAAAGGTTCCCAGTTATATTATAGGCATACGGAAAATCTTGGTGCATCCTTGGACAATGCACATAGAGAAAATCTTTTAGGTACGCGTCTGGTGCTAGTGCAGTGGTTTTCAGTGACTAATCAGGATTAAATAAAGATCAAAGCCAATAAAGCATGAATGACATCATGGATATATTTCTTCTAATCATTTTAGTTATAAGCTCATTTGTATTATGTTTTCTAAGCCTGAATTAACTACAGCTCATTTCTTCCCCCGCAGATGATTTTACAGAAGTAACTGCATTTTGAAAACGGCCATGAGAGATAATGTGTTGAGACCTGACCTGAATCAATTAAAGCCTGACCTTTTTTATTGCTTCAGGGTATATTAACCAACATTTGTAAAGACATTTTCCAGAATAGGATAAAAACGTGTAATGGGAAGGTTGTGTAATAAGCATCGGAAAGGCATTTTTATTATTCTAATAGATTTTTTAGTAAAGAATTATTACAGATTAGAAAACACACACAACCCTGTAAGTAGAGCATGTTACAGTTTTTTATGTAAGCAATAGTTGAGGTTTCTGGATGGCTATGATAGTATTTATATGTGAAGTAACAAAGCTGCCCCTATGTGAAGTAACAATTTAAACCCTTAACGTCCATTGCCGGGTCAGGCACGTCATGCAAAACGGTCACTTAACGACCTATGACGTGCCTGACACGTCATGAGACTTAAACAAGCTTAGAAAGTGATCAACGATCACTTTCTAAGCTTAAACGGTGTTGCTGTAATGCCTCGATGTCGAGGCATTCAGCAACACCGAGATCGGCATGATGGGCCATGTCAACATCCGCCATACATTGTATGGCGGCAGACGCCCGTTTTAAAAGCGTTTAGGAGGCGATCAACAATCACCTCCTAAACTTCAATGGTGTCGCTGTAATGCCTTGATCAGGAGGCATCCAGCGACACCAAATACTTACCCCAGGGCGTGCTGTGACCGCTCCGGAGAGCGGTCACAGCCGCAGCTGCACGTAGTCTTCGCCATCCGCAAGATGGCGGCGGCCCGGGAAAAAAAATAATAAAGTTGAAAAAGTTTGCTAGACGGTCTCCAGACCCTCTAGAGAACTCTGGCTCCACTTGCAGGTTGAATACAGGTACTGCATTAAACCATACAAGTCCATGGAGCCCAGCTTTCTAATCACTATGTGATTAGTAAAATAAAAAAAAAATAAAAAAAAAAGGAAAAAAAGAAAAAGCTTAAAAAATACATGGTAACATTTAAAAATTATTATGCTTTAGAGGAACTATCCAGTTCCAGCAAAATGTTAAAAAAAAGTCCAAAAAGAGTAAAATAAATAAAATAAAAAAATAAAGTTTATTATTATGAGCAAGTGCTAAAATTAGCGCTGTATCTTCCCAAAAATCCTGACATGGAAAAATGTAAATAAAAGCATTTCAAATACCCAACGGGTGTCTAATTTAAAAAAATGAATGGTTTGATGGGGTAAATTGGAGTGGCCGGGCTCAAAGATAGGGCATAGGCACAGACTGACCGAAATGGGGGGGGGGAAGCGCACCTCCAAAATGTGGCATTTTAATCCCAAACACCAGACAAACCCATACATGTGGGGTATGACTGAACTCGGGAGATGTTCCTGAACACATGTTAGGGTGTTGTTTGATAGTGACGTATACCTGGAGCTATAAATTTATACCCAAAGTACAATTTGTGTGAAAAAAATAAAAAAAAAAATACTACCACAAAGTGTGGCAAAGGCTGGTGGTAGAATCTGATGCATGGAAAGGGTTAAATACTACCATTTTAAGTACCTTGGGGTGTCTAGTTTTCAAAAATATATGGTTTTATGAGGTAAATTGTAGTGGCCAGGCTCAAAGATAGGGCATAGGCACAGACTGACCAAAATAGGGGAAAAAAGCGCACTTCCCAAATGTGGCATTTTACCTCCCAACAACCCGACAAACCCATGCATGGGGGGTATGACTGTACTCGGGAGATGTTGCTGAACACATATTGGCTAGGAGGGCCCTGCGGCCGCTGACGGCTGAATTGCAGAGACTCGGTGTGCCATACCGTTGGGGGCACCCTTTCGCCCTGATCATTCATTACGACAATAGGTCTCTTGTCATTAAGCACTACCAGGACGTCGGCGACGCTCTGCAGTTTCTGGGCTTTCCTGATCTACGCATCTCGGACTGGTCGTCTGCGGACGCGGTTCTCGGCTCTCTTCGCACCCCAGTTCTGCCGCCTCGGAGCCAGGGTCGTCTGGATCTGCCACACAGGGAATCTCTGCGTCGCCGGGTCTCCCATACGCAGCACGCCCTGGCTTCCCGTCGCCTGGGTGACATTGAGGAGTAGCTGGTTGTGAGTCTCTGCATTGTTGCAGGCATCACCCTTGTCTCACTTGTTATTTCCTCACGCACTCACTAGACTCTCGTTGGGACTTTCTTGTTGACATATACCTAGTTCTCGGCTTCCACACCCCCGCCGTACACACACACATTTTCCACACTGGGGCTTTTACTTAATTTTTTATTTTTTTTTCCCCATACATGCACCTGCCTCCTATTGCAACCATTGGTGCTACAGCCTCCTTACCTGGCGGTCCCTGGTACCCTATCTGTTTGCCACTTGGTGCCCCGCTACTCACTCACATGATGCACCCCTGGTGCAGCAGCCTTACCAGGTCTACTTTCTACGCTCCCCTTTCGTGGGGTTGTTACACTCTACTTACACTATACACATTTACCCTCTGCTGCCACTGTGACCTGTTGTGTCACATTTCTCCCATGGTTGTGGATGCTCTCTTACGTTTATCTGTTGGTGGGGTTTTTTTTTTTTAAATTTTTTTTATTTTTTTTCTCGTGGTCGTATGGTTCCTTTTTTCGCTGACTTACATTTTAAACACCATGCGTATGAACCAAACATGTTTAAATCACATCTAGGTGCCTGAGTTTTTAACCTAGTTGTTTAACTACACGTTCTATATGCATTGATTACCATTTGTTTCTCAGCTAGTTTTCTTTCCCACAATACCGTGTGTCGAGCCTTCATGATCGTCCAACTGTACATTGTATACATACTACGGTATATGATCTATGCTGATCCCGCGGTAATATGTTTCCTTTTTTCGCTGAATTCGGTTTTACACACCATGCGTGTGAACCACAAATGTTTCAAACACATCTATATGCCTGAGATTTTACCTAATTAAGTACTTGCGAGTTATATAAAGATTACCATTTGTTTCTACACTTGCTTTTCTTTTCAAAATACTGTGTGTCGAGCCTTCATGACCGTCCAACTGTACATTGTATACATGCTACGGTATATGATCTATGATGCTCTATGTGATAATTCCCCCCCCCCCGCGGTAATATGGTTCCTTTTTTCGCTGAATTAAGTCTTACACGCCAAGCGTATGAACCAAATATGTTTAAGCCAAATATATCTGCCTGAGATTTTACCTAATTTAGTAACTGCGAGTTATATATGACAAGATTACCTTTTGTTTCTAACCTAGTTTTTCTTTTTGGAAAATATTGTGTGTCGAGCCTTCATGAGCGTCAAACTGCGGATTGTATAACTACTACATATGTTCTGTGGGGTAGCTCTGGCTCCCTCCAACACCTATGTCTGCAAGTGGTGATAGGAAATGGTTTATGATACTCTCATTTGTTTGTTTCTATTTGCTGTTGCATTGTTTATTCTTTTCTAATTCCGTGGCTGTCAGTCCCTACCTGCCGTGGTATGCCACATGATTTATCTACGGGACGGTTTCCCTGTTGATCACTGTCCAGGTTGCATGGCCTGTTATTATCCGCCCCTCCTGTCTTCTTATCTCTCTTTGCGGTCCTTACGCTTTCTGTCTTGGGTGCGGTTTTCCAGGTGGGTGTAGTTGGTGTCTTTCTCCTCTTTTCCCCCCTTTCCTTCTCCTCTCCTCAGTCCTCCCCCTTCCTGTGTCTCCCATCCCTCATTTCTGTTCTTTGACCCGTACACCCCCCCTTTTTTTTTTTTTTTCGCTGTCGCCGTTGTCTTAGTTGTTGTCGTTGTAGTTGTCGTTGTTTGTGTCCCTCTCCATTTCCGTGTGGTGTCCGACATGGCTGCTGGTCTGAATCTCCTTTCTATTAATGCGCGTGGTCTGAATACCCCTGAAAAACGCTCCTCCCTTCTACGAGACCTTAGGAGTGGAAGGATTGATGTTGCTTTCGTGCAGGAGACGCACTTCTTGAAATCTAAGGCCCCCAGACTGACTACTCGATTCTTTCCCACTGGGTATTTTAGCGATAATCCTTCTGCAAAGACCAAGGGGGTGGCGGTGCTTTTTTCTAATCGGCTTCCATTTCACTTGCTTGATACTCGAGAGGATCCCGAGGGGAGATTTTTACTGGTGAAGGGGATGATTCTGCAGCAAGCCTATACCTTTGCCAACGTCTACCTCCCTAACAGAGGTCAGCATGTTGTTCTGCGTCGAGTCTTTCGGGAGTTGGAGGGCTTCCAAGAGGGGATTTTGGTGCTAGGGGGTGATTTCAATGTGACTTTACACCCACTTCTACTGGCTCTTCGTAAGATTTCGGGCATGCTCTTGGAGCATCGATTATTGGACTGCTGGAGGGCCTTGCACCCTACAGACCGGGATTATACCTTCTACTCTATGTCTCATCACTCCTAGTCTCGCATTGACTATTTCTTTCTTCCCTGTCAGCATGCCTCTCTCTTACGTAACTCCGCTATTGGGGTTACCACTTGGTCTGATCATGCCCCGGTCTTGCTTTCGTTGCTCTCCCCACTGGCCCGCCCTCCTGAACGTTCCTGGCGCCTCAATGAGGCGATTCTCTCTGATGCTGCTGTTAGTGCAGAGGCTTTGGAGATTCTCCGTCGCTATTTTGCAGAGAACTCGCTCCCTGAAACCCCGTTGCTGACCGTCTGGGAGGCACATAAGTGCGTGATCAGGGGTCACTTTGTCAGTGTCTGCTCTCAACGTAAGCGTCAGGCGGCGGCTAGGATTGATGAACTTTATGGTAAGATCGCAGTGGCGGAACGGGCTCATAAGTCCTCTGGTTCGGGATCTGACCTTCAGCTCTTGCTTACTCTGAGAGGTGAGTTAGCCTCTATTCGTAATTATAAGATGCAGCGATCCTTCGCGCGCTCTAGGGCTCTGTTCTATGAACACAGGAATAAACCGGGCAAATTCCTTGCTAGGGCCCTGAGGGCGACTCGGAAGTCGGTGTATCTCTCCAGAATCCGCTCCTCTGACGGCCAACTTCGTTCGCTTCCTTCAGACATTGTTGACTGTTTTAAGGCATACTATGAGAAGCTGTATAATGTGCGTCATGATGGATCGCCCTCGGCGCCCCGTATAGGGTTGGACGAGGTCCGGCATTATCTTGAGCGGACTATCCGTAAAACACTCACTGTGGAGGAGTCTGCCTCTCTTGATTCCCCGATCACGCTCCCTGAACTTTTGTTGGCCCTTAAGTCCTCCCCCTCTGGTAAATGCCCAGGCCCGGATGGGCTCCAGCTGCGGTATTATTCCACGTTCAAGGATCTCCTAGGCCCCCATTTTGTAGCCGCCTTCAATTTCATCCTCGAGGGTGGTCGTATTCACGATCACACGCTGCTGGCCTCTATCACACTCATTCCCAAAGAGGGCAAGGACCCGGACCATTGTGGCAGCTACCGCCCAATTTCCTTGCTCAACTCTGACCTGAAATTGTTTGCCAAGGTTCTTGCCAATCGCATTAAACCATTCCTGTCCTCCTTGATCCACCCCGATCAGACCGGCTTCGTCCCTGGTCGTGAAGCACGGGACAGCACTATCAGGGCTTTGTCCCTGATGCATTTTGCTAAACATACCCAAGTCCCGGCAGTCCTGCTGACGCAGAGAAGGCCTTTGACAGAGTTGATTGGTCCTTTCTGTTTGCCTCCCTAACGCGCATGGGCTTCGGCCCTGGTCTACTTGCTTGGATCCACGCCCTCTACTCTACTCCGGCGGCTCGTGTTCGCATAAATGGCACCTCCTCTGCCCCTTTCCGTATTCGAAATGGCACGCGCCAGGGTTGCCCGCTGTCCCCTCTTTTATTTGTTTTATCTTTAGAACCCCTGTTACAGTCTATCAGGAGTAACCCAGACATTAGCGGTCTTTCAATCTTGCAATTGTGCTGAAGTTCGCTCCATTCAGTCATGCTTCTCTTTCAGATGGAGTACCGACAAAATTAAAATATCTGGGGACGTGGCTATCCCCTGACTTCTCCCAGCTCTTTAGCTACAATTTCTTGCCTCTTCTTGCTGGGGTCCAGGCAGATTTGTCACGGTGGCATCGTCTGATGATTTCCTGGGTGGGCCGGATCAATGTTGTTAAAATGTCTATCATGCCTCGTGTGCTGTACCTTTTCCAGACCCTTCCCATATCTATTCCTCCGTCGTTCTTTGCGTCCTTGCGGCAGGCTCTCTTGCGGTTCGTCTGGGACTCTCGGGCCCCGCGTGTCTGATTCTCCACTCTGATTATGCCCAAATCTAAGGGGGGCTTGGCGTTGCCCTGCCCCCGCACTTATTACAGAGCGTGTGATCTTCTTCGGGTCGTGGAGTGGGCCCATGGCCCTAGTCATAAGCAGTGGGTATCTGTTGAGTCTAGCCTCCTGGGGTCTCCTGCTGGACTGCTGCCCTGGCTGTCGATTCCGACGGCTAGGTCTCTGGCCATGCCTCACCCATTTATACGGGCCACGTTGGACGCCTGGCATTCCGTGATCCGGCACACTCGACTTTCCACTATCCCCTCCCCTCTGACCGCTGTCAGAGATAACCCTGACTTCCCGCCCGGACAGGGACAGCTTCTTTTCCCTGCCCTTCCCTCTGATCGGACTGGCAGTATCCGTTCCTACTGGTCGCCTGCGGGCCTTAAGCCCTTAAATCAGCTTTCCCCTATTTTGCCTCCTTCTTTCTCCGATGTTTTCAGGTACGCTCAGCTTTGCAGTTTCTGTTGCTCTTTACCTCAGCAGCACAATCTCTCTCGTGCCCCCACTGTGTTTGAGGATCTTTGTGTGGCGCCCTCCTAATTGGCCCATGGCGTTTCCCGATTGTACAGCCTTCTCCTCGATGCTTTTAACCCTGTGCCCCCAGCGTTTATGGGTCGTTGGGAGTCTGAGCTGCGACTCACCTTCACACAGCCCCAGTGGGAGAAGATCTGTGTTCTCAATCACCGCTGTTCCAGAAGCGCCAGAGATCAAGAAATGTCGTATAAGTTGCTGGCCCACTGGTACCGCCCTCCTGCGCTACTCTCTACCTACCGTCCTGATGTTCCTAACCGTTGCTGGCGTTGTGACGCCACTCCGGGTTCCCTTCTCCACATCTGGTGGGAGTGTCCGGGTATTGTCCCTTTCTGGACTGCTATCCATTCTACGCTACACCGCTTTACGGACTCGGTTCCCCCTCTTACCCCGGAGTGTTTCCTCCTTTTCCATGTGCCCCAAACCGTTAAGCACTTTCGGAAATCGGTACTCTGCCATCTATTGGTGGCTGCCAAGGCCTTAATCCCTTTGCACTGGGGTTGTCCTGCTCCCCCCACGTTCGCTGAGTGGGTGCTCAGGGTAGAGCAGATATGTGTCCTAGATGAACTGAATCACATAGCTTCTGGGAGCATGGAGCGGTACCAGGCCACGTGGTTCTATTGGCTGTCTTTTGTGAGCGACCCTGTTATTCGTTCCTTGCTGGAGTGATCTAAGTTATGTGTGTTTCTGTTATCTTCCTCCCACCTCTTTGTTCCTTTGTCTTTCTCTGTATTTGTGTTGTTGTCTTTATGTTCCCCCTTTATTTCCTATCCTCTCCCCCCCCTTTTTTTTTTTCTTTCTCTCTCTCTCTCTCTCCCCGGCCCTCCCCGGCCCTCCCCGTTTCCTCTCCCTTCTCCCCATTTATACCCTGTCCCTTCCCTTCCTTGCCCCCCTTCCCACCCCCTTGCTACCTTTTTTCCCTCTTCCGCCTCTTCCTTCTGGTTTGCCCTGCGCCTTTCTGCAGCATCTGGGCCCTTGACTTTGGGCTTTCCTGAGTACTCTTGTAATGACTGTCTCTTCTTGCTGTACGCTTAGATTTTTTATTTTTTTTTGCGTACCCTTTTCAATTGTTCGCGAACACCGTGACTCTGCTTTGCCCGGTCATGTGCAAGCAATAACCCACACGAACTGTATTTACAGAATGTAGATCCTTGGATGTATCGGTACTGCATGTGTTATCCAGTGTGATTTTGTCACTGCACTCTATTATTGCTCTTCCTTTGTAGCGCATTGGCGCGCTGAACGTCGCCTATTTGAAAATTACCTGTCCCCCCCCTCCCTTCCCTTTTTTCCTTTCTGTACCCCCTCCCTGCATTTTTTGAAAATTACAATAAAATCTGATTTACCCTTAATGGTGTTTGATACAGTCAGTGATGTGACCGGAATGAAATGACTGAAATATATGAGAACCCAAAACAAGAAGAAAACATGAAAAAGGGAAGTGGAATGAAGGGGGCAGAAACGGAGTGCCGAAGAGAAGTAGAGTCTACATAACTTCCCAGGGGGACAATCCTTCTTTAGGACCCAAACCCTTCTGTCCATCTTTCCTCTCCTGGTGTCCTTTTTCTGGTAGCTTAGAATGTTTAGGTATGAGTAGATGTTCCCAATAGAAACACAGAAAATGTCTTTAATTCCTTAAATTGTATATATTAATGTACACTATTCTACACTATTCCCCTTCTAAATGCCTTTCTTAGTTACATAAATTATGTCACATGTCATGTAAAAAGTTTCAGTTAAGTCCTTTCTCCGGCCACGAATATAACCACAAATATTAAAAACAAATTCTAGTAATTTGAAATTGTGTAAGGTATAAGAAATGAAAGGGGAAAATATGATATTTGTTCAATATTGTGAAATATGCTAGGTAATAGTAAAAACGAAGCACACAAAGAACAGAAACATCTCCGGGCAGTACAAAAAAGAGAGAGGACAGGCAGAAATAATGTTTATTCCATGTTCTAAATTATGCAGACACATATAAAAACAAGGGAAGCCACTGTTAATAATTACTAATTGTATAACGAAATAAGCTGTAATAACAAATAATCATATAACATGGGAAGTACATGTATAGAGTATGGTGCACAGTTTTCTTTGCTTTCTTTCTTTTTTTTCTTTTCCTTTCCCCACTTAAAAACTAGCCAATCGGTTGTCTCCCAAGTAGATAATTGCATTGGATTTCTGTCATCCCTCGATTGTCATTGGCTTGTTAACTTACTTAATTTGTATTTTTCCCTTGTTCATACATCTCAGATCTTGCCATTGAATTTCCCTGCATTCTTTTCACATGATTGGCTTGACCCACAGACCATATCACATTCTTGAAAGAAATCTTCATGCTTGTCAGCTCTCTCTATCCTGCAATAATGCAACAAAAAGATTTCTTAATTGAGAATCAAGTGCATGCCACATTTAACTGTTTTTATATATATGGCGTGTCTGATTAACCATATTTAGGGGAGACACTTCAGAACAATAATATCTAAATATATATCCCAAAAGCTGTAAAATAGTATTGCCTTTGTTTATCTGTGGTCTCCTCTATACATGCTTTCCTGTCACATTGAATGCTGTGAACTTTGATTGGCATATTCTCCTAGGATGGACTCTTGAAATGGACACATTAACACTCTGTGCAGTTGATTTTCCTGATCCTAAAACAATATTATGAGAACCACATCAGCATTGAAGGTCTGCATCTAAGCTATCTTATGTGCATACTCAAAAACAGCCTAATCAACTTGGTTTCTAATGTATCTTAATATATGGTCCAAAGCACATCAAATTAATTAGTATTGCAAACCAGTTTAATAAATATTCAAGAAAATCACATAATACAATTCATCATATACAGTATATCATATACATATCCCCAATCAGTCAAATAGCAGTACAGTCGTAATATAGTAAAAGGAACAATGCTCAAAAGGGAATCTGTAAAGTAGTGATAAGTAGTGGAAAACTGCAATACTGTCCAAGGTTTGGGCAAAAAAGCCATTACTCCCTTGAGAAAGGCTTGCATTGAGTTAAGAGTCCTTCTTCTGACTCTATTGTTGTTTATTGGACATCAACCTTTTAGCTTGTTTACTGCTATGAACCTCAGCAGCTAGTACCGACCAGTTAGTTGCCTCTTTTACTATAGCATACCCTTTGTAAAGACAATCCTCCATCTTACGTCTACAGCTAATTAGGACTGTGATACTAGTATGCTCTCCTCTACTTGTGGGCTGTAATTGGTAGGGATTGCATTGAGTGTGCTCAGCTACCAAGAAAATGAAAGGGCTATCTTCTACCTCTCTTTGGCATATGAGATTAAATTTCCTTACGATCTATTTTATGAAGACTAATCCACCAATACAATGTGAAAGCTGTAACGCATAATAATTAAAAAAAACCTTTTACATCTGCAGAGTCTGAGTTTTGTTCCACTTTAAGTATCACATATGTCTATAGATCTCTGCTAGTCTGGCTTATTTACTGCTGAGCAAATTCCCCATTACCTCTATGTTTATTTTACTTTTTTGTTAAGGTGTAAATTGTGCTTTTGTATTTAGAAAATTCTGTTCTTGCTTCATTAATATGTATATATGCCTTCCTCAGGCATTAATGCCTGAGGAAGGGACCTAACAACTTGGTCTCGAAATTTCGCAATTAAACTCTGTTAGCCAATAAATGGTATCATTTTAACTATACTTTTTTCCATATTTCGATAGACAGTATTCTCTAGGACTAGTACAATAATATACATTTTCAAGTACTAACACTAACTAGGCGTAGGTTTTTTCAGGGTGTAGATAGATGTCACCAGTCTCTCAGATATATTGCAGGGAGCACCTGACCAGGTCAGACACTATCCGTTTGATAAATGGTAGAAGTAGGACTCTTCTGAGATGATGAATGGACTGGAAGTAAATTTATAACCTTGATTTGTCAAAAAATGTCCTATCGCGGGATCATCATTCATTTGCTCGACTAAAGCACAGTACAAAGAATTATATTTATTGATGTCTAAAATCACAACTCCCACTTACAGCAACAACAGGAGCCACATAACTGTCAAAATACAAGGAAGCTAATCACTTGCTGGTGTATACCAGATTAATAAATTGTTATCACTATCAACTGTCAAAAAGACCACATGGATTGTTTTTCGAACTTCATAATTATTAACATCATCACATTAAAATGTATATCTCCATTATTGTTCTCTACCAATTGCATTGGTTCTTTATAAAGATGTTTTCATATTCAGCAATACTATCAAGATTGTTATCACTGTCATTATTTTTTTTAAAGGTACAGGCAAAAATTTCATTAGATAAATTAGTTATCATTTCAATTCATTAATTTAACTATATTTTAAAGGGCTAGAACCAGGAAGCTTCTGCAGCAAAAAAGGTTTAATGTGTCCCTGCTTGATGTACTGTTAGATCAGGCAATCCATGCCGCAGCAAATGTGGGGTTGACCTTTTATAATTAATAGTGAAGTCAGCGAAGGGAAATGTCCAATTCATAATTTCACTCTTTTCCAAATTAAACTCAATGTAAATATTACCTAAATTACCAAAATACTGTTGCATGCCCAAAGTAGGAGGTACCCGTGTAAGGGAATGAGGTTAATGATATAAAAGGTAAGTGGTACTGTATTTTCATTGGTATATTTACATTAATGATTTTGGTATAATGGACAGATAGAACAAGAGACTTTATGATAGCTTATCCGCCTAAGTAATTTAGATCAAGAAAAGCAGGCAAAATATTGTTTTGTTATAAATAGTATAGCATACATAAAAAAAAACTTCTTATGGATACTGACCCTATCAAAGTGTGAATTGCAAATTATGTTATTAATGGGTATTGTAATTGGATGATCCACACAACCTCCCCAACACTAGTCTATATATTTCTGTACATTGAATACTGAATCTTAAAGCATAACTTACCGCTTGTTCTGGTATGTTGAGGTTGGTAGGTAAGCAGCTTACTTACTGTTCATCTATAAATCTCACTCTCTTGGGACATGGCAGGTACTCTAGCCTATGATTAAATACCCAGCACCATGAAACACTTTGCATCCTTTGCCTCTTCTTACATTTCTAATTCATGTGTTTTGGGGATCCAGACGTTATTGTCAACCAGCATGGCTAAAACCATTTCATATACTTCTTTTGTTTTAGGTTATTGTTGCACTAATACAAAGGAGCAGTTCCATCAAAACAATCAATTTTTATATCTAAATGGAGCATTAGAAACATAACTCCCAGTACTGTTAAATGTTCAAACCCTTGCCAAAAATAAATACCGTATTTTCCTGCGGATAAGACGACTTTTTAACCCGTGAAAATCTAATCAAAAGTCGGGGGTCGTCTTATACACCGGGTACTGAAACTTACTGAGCCGGACTGGAGAATCACGAATCCCTAGGCTAGGGGCGAGCGGAGAAGCCGCTTTACCAGGGCCGGTCTTCAGGGCCGAGGTAGGTGCAAGATCGTGATCTCCCCAACTAGCCCTGATCAGCGGGCGCCCGATGAGCAGGGCTGGTTGGGGAGATCACGACCTCCCTCTAACTAGCCCAACATTAGGGAGCTCAAGGTCTGGCACTTTAGACCTCGGCTTCCGTGCTCCCTAATCAGTATGCACCGGCTATTGATGCCGAGGACGGGGATGACGTCATGTCCCGGCGCTCGGCATCAATTGCCGGCGCGTAGTGATGAGGGAGCAGTAGAGCAGAGGTATAAATGTGTGTGTATGGACAGGCGTATGTTAGTCTGTGTAGATATTAGACTTGTGCATTCGTCTTCGGGCGAACATGAAAACGAGCACGAAGAGGCCGTTTTTTTGTTCGTTCCGAAGGAACGTAGAACAGAATACAGTGCCGGCAAACCGTAGGCGAAGACGAAGACTCACAATCACGAAGATTCGAAGATTCTTCGTGATCGTCTTCGTTTTTGCCGCGCAACCGCCAAAATTTCAAACAGGAGTGAGCTGATCCTCGTCTGTCCAATCAGCTCACTCTTGTGACGTAACGCTAAGGGTCTCGTCCAATGCCTGTGCTGCTGTTTTTTGAATTCTGAAGGCGCCTTTATAAGACCAGAGCTTGCCTGAGAGATCCATTCATTTTTCGCTGTGACTGCTTTGGCAACACTGCTGTGCTGCATCCGAGCGTTACAGAGAGAGATTGTTCTGTTCTGTGTGAGACTGGTAAGCCTTAGCCTGCCATTTCTCACTGTGTACTTCATCCTCACTTCAGTGCTACTTAATTAATATATTTAATAATAATAATTTGATTAATTTAATTTTTTTAAAATTAATTTGTCATCAACTTTAGTGTAAGTGCTGTTGAGTTGACAGTGCACCCAGTGCCTCAGTGGCACTGGGGTGCCCTTGCCCTGGGCTGGCACTAGTGCCTATTGCCTGTCCTGCTTAAATAAATTAAATAGAATTTATAAATTACAATTTAATAGAATCTATAATTTAATAGTTCATTATAATATTATATATATATATATATTTGTCAGTCATATATATATATACTATAGTATACTAGTGTAGAGTGTACTGTAGACATTCATCTACTAGTGTCTAATTTAAAATCAGTAATATTAATTAATATAATTAATAATTGAATTCATTATAAAATTATATATATATTTGTCAGTTATAGTTAGTAATAGTATACTAGTGTAGAGTGTACTGTAGACATTCAGAACATCTACTAGTGTCTAATCTAAAATCAGTAATATCAATAATTCTCTAATTCTTTCTTATCTTAATAGTTAATTAAATTAGCTATAAATAAAAGTAATAATATTAATTAATTACTACTAGCGTATAGTTCAGCTAATCTTATTAGTACTGGTGCTGCAGCTCTATAGTTTGTGCTTTGTTTTAGCAACAGTAAGAGACCAAGTCAATTTTTCTTAATTAATCTTTCATTTTATTTCATTTGTTTTGCTCACCTCAGTCCATCAGTGAAGTGAACTTGTTGGGCTAGTGAGTGCAGCCGCATAAGTGCTGTGTTTTTTTTTGATCAGCAAGCAGTGACGTTAACTGTTTTGCAAAGATTTTCTCATTTATTTTACATTTTATTTCAATTTTATTAAAAGTACCCTTAGTGTTTTGCTCACCTCAGTCCATCAGTGAAGTGAACTTGTTGGGCTAGTGAGTGCAGCAAGCAGTGAAGATAACTGTTTTGCTGTGACATTTTATTTTATTTCTAATTCTTTTCAAGAAAAATTGACTGTGACGAGCTGTACTAAGCAAAGCTTCAAGCTACTAGCTGTAGTACTAAAATAATTCTAATCTTCTTTAATCTTAATCTATAATATATTATAAATAATAATATTCTAATTCATAATCTATAATATAAGTAATTCTAATTCTAAATTCTAATTCATAATCTATATTCTTCTATCTATAATACATAATATATAAGTAAATTAGTTCTAATCTATTAATATTATATAACTTAATATTAATTAATAAATCATATACTGAATCTGATTTAACCTCACTTTAGCTTAGTGGGTTTGAGAGCGTCTGCCTAGAGGTAGACTTATAGTAAGGAAATATAGCTTTAGGCTAGCATAGTGGTAGGCTAAGCTCTTAGGCCCGTGTAAATTCAAATTAAAAATAAAATACTGCTAGTTATTAAATAGTTAATCTTGAGTTAATAATTTCAATAACTTTAGGATTTTGGCAGATTGCACACAGCACAGTGCAGTAGTGCATAGTTTTACTTTTTAAGCAGTAGCACTGAAGAGAACTTCCTCTAATTTTTTTGTCTTTAATTCGTTTTTCCTTTTTTTTATTTTTATTTTTTTATTTTTTTTTTTATAGTTTTTTAAACACTACACTACACTACACTACACTACACTACACACACAACACAAAATTTGAAATGGATCCTCCTTTTGGGACTAAGGAGGGACAAGCTCCATCTACCACCACCACCACCACCACCAGCACCACCACCAGCACCACCACCAGCTCTAAGATGCAGCCTTTGCGTCAGTCTAGTCGGCCAAGTAGGCCAAGCTCTCGCTTATCATTTGGGGAAGCATTGCTTGAAGGATCATCAAGTAAAGGAAAGGCACCAAAAGCAGGCAGTAGTAGTGCGGCTAGGCCCACAAGCTCTATGGTTTTTTACGGAAAGCCTAAAGCACCAGAAGCACGTTCAAAGTTAAAGGGTAGCACAAGTAGTACCAGCCCAGTGACTAAAAAGAAGTGCCTTTTGCCCCAAGCAGCATCTTCCCCATCCACCAGCAGCATGCAAGGTACCAAGCAGAGCCAAATTAGCAGCAAGACTCAGAGGGGTCCCAAACCAAAGCGATCTCATTCCTTTGTAGGGAAAACCACCACCACCACCACCCCCGCCTCTACCACCACTAGTGCTGCGCCTACTGTTCCCACTGGTACCGCCACGCCATGTCCTCCTAGTACCTCTAGCAAGCCACCAAGTCCTTACAAAATTTTTGTAAAGACAGTTAGAGAGAGGGCTACACATAGTGGAACTCCACCTAGCGAGGTAGCAGAGGAGCCTGAGACTGAGAGGCCAAGTGCAGAGTCTATTCTTCCTGCTCGCACTACTACTAGTCACGAGTCTCACGACGATATCAGTCTTAGCTCCAGCCTAGCAGGAATTCCATTCGATCTGGCTAATGAAGAGCTAGACTATGAGCCAGAGGAAGTAGAGGAGATGAGTGGTCAGGAATCAGATTCCTCAGGGAGCAGTGTCCAAATGACTAGTGCACAATTTTCCCCTGAGCCTCCACCTTCTCCGCTACGATCATCACCATCACCACCACCAGCAGCAGCAGCAAAACCTAGCAAATCTAAAGCAATTAGCAGTCCCACTATGGCCAGTACTGTTACCACCAGTCCCACCACCACTAGTTCTGCCTCTGTTCATCCACCCCGAGCAGTAAGAGCAGCACCCAAGGCACACTCCAAGGCTATGCGCGCCCCAATTTGGGAGCACTTTGAAAATGTTGAAGAAGGGCGCTATGGAAAGTGCAAACATTGTGGGAAGCTAATAAGCAGAGGGAAAGTGTCTGGCCATTTTACCAGTGCTAGCATGAAGCATCACCTCAGCACTCAACACAACGCTGTGCTATTGGGGAAAGATGCAGAGGTAAAACTTAGTGCAGGCAGCATAGCTGGTGGCCGTGGAAAAACCCCAACAGCTTCTTCTTCTGAGCCAATAGCAGCAGCAGCAGCAGCAGCAACTAGTGCTGGCAGCCAGAGACCAAGGCAGGTTGGAGCACTGCATGCCCAGCCCACCCTGGAAGAATTTGGGGCATTCCACTCCAAGAGAACGATGCCCAAACAGCAGGCCAATAAAGTAACGCGACTTATTGGTCAGTTCATTGCTGTTGGAGGGGCATCCTTCTCCATGATTGAAGGGGAGCCTTTCAAACAATTGATGGCGGCTGTGGCTCCACAATACACAGTTCCGTCACGTTCCACTTTCAGCAGGAACATTGTCCCCTCGCTGTATCGGTCCTGTGTTGCAGCAGTGAAAGAGGAGCTTTCCAAGGCTGCTGGTCAGTGTGTTCATTTCACTACAGATTTGTGGAGTGCACCTAGCGCCCAGCATGCCTTTCTTTCTTTGACAGCACACTGGTGGCAGCCCGGTGTGTCTAAGGAAGTTGCTGCAGCAGGCTACCGATCATTCCTTCTCCATGCAGAAGTGATGGATGAAAAGCACACTTCCCAAAATATTCTGCATGCGATTAGGAAAATGTTTAGCCTTTGGGTGGGAGCAGAGGCGGGCACCAATGTTGAAGTTGGTTTTGTGGTAACTGACGGAGGTGCCAATATGGTGAAAGCGCTGCGAGATGGTCATATTGTTGGTGTGCGCTGTGCAGCCCACATCATCCATCTTGTAGTGAAGGCAGCAATGTCAGAAGGAACTAATGTGGCAGCAGTAGTTCTGTCCCGCTGCAGAAAGATCGCTGGGCACTTTCACCATAGTGTTAAGGCTAGCCAACTTTTGAGGGAAGAGCAAGAGAGGTCAGGTCTTCCCGTACACTGCCTACGTCAGGATGTCAGTACACGGTGGAACTCCACGTTAGACATGCTAGAGAGGATTTTGGAGCAGCAGAGGGCAATCCATAATCTTGCCTCAGAGCACAATATTGGGATTACCTCTCCATTGAATAGGGAGGATTGGACAGTGATCGCCCAGCTAGTGGCAGTCCTTAAACCATTCAGGGATGCCACAGAAAATTTAAGCTCAAACACTGCCAGTCTGGCCCAGGTAATCCCAGTGTTCTCCCATCTAGGCAGCAAGATGGATGTGTTCCTTGGAAACCGTGAGGCTGTTCAAGGTGGCACTCTACATCCTGACGTAGCAGCCATAGTCAGGAAGCTGAAGGATCTGCTAAAAGTACACCTTCGCAAGCGAATGGAAGAGAGTCCCGAAATGATGCTAGCGTGCCTTTGTGATCCAAGAATTAAGGGAAAGCTAGCTTTGAAATTCAATGTTCTCAGTAGCTACCGGGAGCAATTGGTCAACAAGGTGCGTGACTGGCAGCGTAAAATGGGAATGCTGTCCGAGGAGGGTGAGGTGCAGGAGGAGGAAGAGATGATGTGGTCTGCTACCCCTAGCAGCAGCATCAGCAGCAGTGCCACAAGCAGCACAACACAGCTGAGTGGAGCAGCTGCGTTTTGGGAAGAGGCACTTGGCAGTATAGTTGGACCATCTGACAGAGCTAGCAGCAGAAAGGAGAGTAGTGCTGCTGAAATGGTCAAACTTTACCTCTGTGAAGTTCCTTCTGCTCCTAATGTTGATCCTCTTAGCTACTGGGATGAAAAGAAGAGTGTGTGGCCTGCACTCTCATGGGTTGCGCAGCAGCTTCTATCATGTCCGCCAACCACTGTTCAAAGTGAGCGCGTGTTTTCTATGACTGGAAACATACTGAGTCCACAGCGCTCACGCATGGCACCTCATCTGATGGAGCAGATTGCCTTTCTTAAATTCAATCTGCCCAAATTGGGTTACCCAGCTCTTAGCTTGGAAAGTTAAATTTTTTCTCTCTAATGTTTAAGGTAGTTTCTCCCCCTGGTTGCACTTGCTGCGGTGTGGCAATGCCTGCTACCTCCGCTGGTGTAGCCAATTTACGCTAGGGCCTAGTGTCTGAGCTCTGTAAGTCCGCTCCCAAACGCCTAGGACTGACAGTCTTTGGATGCTTTGCCCTGGGGTGAAACAGGTGAGTGGGTCGTCAATTGCCCACTCATTCACCTTTTTCCGTTTCCAACGCTGCTGCTGGTGGTGGTGCCAGTATCTTTTGCCAGTTCGCTTCCTGGCTGAAATCATGCCTCAGATGTCCCTAATGGAAAGGGTAGTTTCTCCCCCCTGGTTGCACTTGCTGCGGTGTGGCAACGCCTGCTACCTCCGCCGGTGTAGCTAGCTTATGCTAGGGCCTTGTGTCTGAGTTCTGTAGGTCTGCTCCCAAACGCCAAGGACTGACAGTGCTTGGATGCTTTGCCCTGGGGTGAAACAGGTGAGCGGGTCGTCAATTGCCCACTCATTCGCCTTTCCCAATTCTGCTGCTGCTGGTGGTGGTGCCAGTGTCTCTCTTCAATGCCAGTTCGCTTCCTGGCTAGTGTCATGCCTCGAATGTCCCTGATGGTAAGGGTAGTTTCTCCCCCCTGGTTGCACTTGTTGCGGTGTGGCAACGCCTGCTACCTCCGCCGGTGTAGCCAGCTTACGCTAGGGCCTTGTGTCTGAGTTCTGGAAGTCCGCTCCCAAACGCCAAGGACTGACAGTTTTTGGATGCTTTGCCCTGGGGTGAAACAGGTGAGCGGGTCGTCAATTGCCCACTCATTCGCCTTTTCCAATGCTGCTGCTGCTGCTGCTGGTGGTGGTGCCAGTGTCTCTTCTCTGCCAGTTCGCTTCCTGGCTAGTGTCATGCCTCAAATGTCCCTTATGGTAAGGGCAGTTTCTCCCCCCTGGTTGCACTTGCTGCGGTGTGGCAACGCCTGCTACCTCCGCCAATGTAGCCAGCTTACGCTAGGGCCTTGTGTCTGAGCTCTGGAAGTCCGCTCCCAAACGCCAAGGACTGACAGTGTTTGGATGCTTTGCTCTGGGGTGAAACAGGTGAGTGGGTCGCCAATTGCCCACTCATTCGCCTTTCCCAATTCTGCTGCTGCTGCTGCTGGTGGTGGTGCCAGTGTCTCTTCGATGCCAGTTCGCTTCCTGGCTAGTGTCATGAATCAAATGTCCCTAATGGTAAGGGCAGTTTCTCCCCCCTGGCTGCCTCTGTCTGCGGTGTGGCAACGCCTGCTACCTCCGCCGGAGTGGCCAGCTTACGCTAGGGCCTTGTGTCTGAGCTCTGGAAGTCTGCTGCCAAACGTTTAAGACTGACAGTGTTTGGGTGCTTTGCCCTGGGGTGAAACAGGTGAGTGGGTCGCCAATTGCCCACTCATTCGCCTTTCCCATTTTTCAATGCTGCTGCTGGTGGTGGTGGTGGTGCCAGCATCTCTTCTCTGCCAGTTCGCTTCCTGGCTAGAGTCATGCCCAAAATGTCCCTAGTGGTAAGGGCAGTTTCTCCCCTCTGGCTGCGTCTGTTTGCGGTGTGGCAACGCCTGCTACCTCCGCCGGAGTGGCCAGCTTACGCTAGGGCCTTGTGTCTGAGCTCTGGAAGTCTGCTGCCAAACGTCTAAGACTGACAGTGTTTGGGTGCTTTGCCCTGGGGTGAAACAGGTGAGTGGGTCGCCAATTGCCCACTCATTCGCCTTTTCAATGCTGCTGCTGGTGGTGGTGCCAGCATCTCTTCTCTGCCAGTTCGCTTCCTGGCTAGAGTCATGCCCAAAATGTCCCTAATGGTAAGGGCAGTTTCTCCCCCCTGGCTGCCTCTGTTTGCGGTGTGGCAACGCCTGCTACCTCCGCCGGAGTGGCCAGCTTACGCTAGGGCCTTGTGTCTGAGCTCTGGAAGTCTGCTGCCAAACGTCTAAGACTGACAGTGTTTGGGTGCTTTGCCCTGGGGTGAAACAGGTGAGCGGGTCGCCAATTGCCCACTCATTTGCCTTTCCCATTTCCTTTTCCATTTCATTATTTTCCTTCTGATACACAACCAACCAAACATAACACACACAATAACACATATAACACATATAACACACAGTGACATCACACATAACACACATACACACACACTTACAATGCACAAAACACAAGGACCTTTTCCTTGTTATTTGCCCTGGCCTTCACTCACTAATAGCATTACATTAACACTATAACTCACACTTCACCCTATAACATTTTTCCATCCACATACCTGCCAACAGACCCAACTTTTTCAGGGACAGTCCTGCTTTTTTCCAGTCCTGTCCCATCTAATTTAGCTAAACTAGGTATGCAAAATGCAAATACACATAGGTAGTTATAGCTCGGTAGGTAACGCTACTATAAACATTTAATAAATATAATCAAGTACTAAATAATAAATCTAACTTTAAAATACATTTAAATAAACCCCTATTTTTTTTTAAAAAAAAACATTAAAATTTAATTATTATTATTTAGACATAATCCATCTTTAACCAAACCAGTGCACTGCTACTAATCTTAAACATAACCGTACATTAACCCTAAGCTATTTTTTAGTTCTTGTCCAACATTTTTCCATCAGCATACCTGCCAACACACCCAAGATTTTGGTGGACAGTCCTGCTATTTTCCAGTCCTGTCCAATAAGTAAGTTGGGTTGTTGCAAAGTATGCCATTGTAAATAGGTAGCAAATGTTAGGCATGTAAAGTGGTCCAAAATCAATTTAAAAATGTAAAATATTCCCTATTCTTTTATTAAACATCTATGGACAGTACACCTCGGTATGTGTGTGCAACTCTATTGGTCGTTTCGGCAGGGGGCTCGCCTGCCATCAACGAATGAAGTGCATTCTGCAGTTCTGCAATTCACTCGTTGATGCCAGACCAGCCCCCTGCCGAAACGACCAATAGAGCTGCACACACGTACCTTCACGGCAGCTGCTGCTGCTGTGATGTGTTATTAACCCCGTATTAACCCCTGCTAGGCAACCAGGAGGAAAACGAAGATTAAACGAGCACGAAGAATGTCCGCGAATATTCGCCCGAAGAGAAGACAGGAACGGGCGAATATTCGCGGAATACGAAGATTTTTTTTTCCCCGAAGACGAGCACGAAGACGAACACGAAGAGCCCCCTGGTGCCCAAGTCTAGTAGATATATATATATGTGTGTGTGTGTAAGGGCAGTGTATGTATGTATATGTCTGTGTATGGGCAGTGTATGTGTATATGTGTGCTTGTAAGCTGGTGTGTACGTGTATATGTGTGTGTAAAGGAAGGGGTGTGTGAGGGCAGTGTATGACTATACATGTGTGTGTGGACAGGCATATGTTAGGGAGAGCTGACCCACCCAATCCAAGCAGGCTTTGTATACAACAACCAGCCAATCACCGGAAAGGTACATCGGTTGCCGTGATTGGCTGGTTGTTGTATACTGGGTAGAGGTGTAGTCTTATACGGCGAGTATAGCCCAAACTCTATATTTTAACTGGAAAAGTTGGTGGTCATCTTATACGCCCAGTCGTTTTATACGCCGGAAAATACGGTAATCCCATTATAGAAAGGTATGTTGTATTCATCATGTTTCAGGGAATGCTTAATTTTCATGTGGCACAAAATCAGACACTGATATCATAGAAACTAAAAAATGCTTTAACTGAGTTTATGTGTTGTTTACTTGTAAAATGTTCAATTAATAAAATTATAGATTTGTTAAGGCTTATTTGCTTATTAGGACAGGGAGCTTAATTAATGTTTTATCTGAATAGAATAGCACATTTAAAGGGACAATGGAGTTTATAGAAAACTAGCCAATAAACATGCATTTGAATTATGATACAAAAAGATACCTTTTTTATATGTCATGGAAATACATTTTATTCATCATTATCTATTATTAATTGTTCTTAAACCACATGAAATGCATCTCCGTGGTGACCTTCCAGACCACGGCATCCATATTTCCATAAAATGCACAACATTCTTCATGGGCACCTTTATCAGTGGCAAGGAATTTTATATGTCACAGAGATTACATAAGAATGTGACAGTTTTATAAATTATCAAAAAAACTAGTGTTAATTTCTGGCATATAGACATGTTGATACAACCATTAGCTACGATATCCATGATAAAATATATTGTCACTATTAAATATATTTGCCAATGCTAGAAAAAGTGAAGTGGCCAAACTGTCCTAATTTACAGATTTCCCAAATAATTATTACAAAAATATTGGTGAAAAATAAAGCATTTATTGTAATTTTTTGAATTTGTTTAGTCTATATAAGGTATGGTGATTAAATTTTGCACATTTTATTAGTTTCGAACAGTTACTAAATTATACTGTTGGCACAAATTGTTAAACAATTTGCTAATTTCCTGAAATCTTCAGGTTTGCACTTTCCAATTGCAGTCTCTTGAGAGCTGTAGCCCTCAGCTATAAGACTTAATGCGCCAATATGAAACCTTCTGTATTAAATTTAATATAGGTCTTTTATCACAGGGGATCTACAGACCTGTACATGGGGATAGGTGCTAAATTTATCAATGCCGTTCAGGGCAAACTATTAAATGTGGATGAGTCTGCGTAAAATCGAATCCACTGGTTCAAATGGTTTGCTTCAGTTTTGCCTTGTGAAAAAAGAAAGAAATGGTAAACTATGTACTGGCCAAGTGTGCTGCACAGCAAACAATACTTTATAATATGAAACCATACTTATTCCCCAGTATTTTTTTTATTCTTTAAAGTAATGGCAGCCAGAAATATCCAAAAAGGCCCTGTGGTTAAAAATTGCAACCCCTAAGATGTATTATACCCTTTTTTTTATAGGAATTTACACAATTAAACTAAAATATTTCCTCAACAATGATTTGTTTAAGGTTGGCTCCATTGTAAAGTATTCTTATTTTGCAGTCATGCCAAATCTGGAAACTTTCTATGAAGCACCAGAAAATATCTTGCAACTTTTCCACTTTTCATGTTAAATATTGAAGAGTGGTTTGGTAGAAAGCTGCAGCAGCTAGCACAATTTTATGAGAAAATTTATGGAGTAATGTATCAACTTTTAGCATGACTATTGTTAAACTGGGAGATCAAGCAAAGTGACACAGAGTATATTGCTTTATCAATTGGATTCGTTCGAGTGAAAAATGCTGATCATACCATGTCTTTCCCTTGGGTGTAGAAACACTACTTCAGTACTTGTGTGGTCGATACATAAAAGTCAAATTCATTATAATTTGTAGCTTTTTTTCTTGAAGAAGCATGCAGTTCTCAGAACATCAATATCAGCTCTTAAATCCACATCGGATGGAAAGGGTACAGCACAGTAATTCAATCTCTTTACACTTAATATGGTCAGGGAAGGAGAATGAAAACAGCCTCTTGTAAAATGATAGAAAAAAAGGACAGGATGCAATCATTCTGATAGAGCTGTGCAAAGGAGTCATTTTACACCAATGGTTGCCAAGGCAACAAAACATGGTGAGCCCTATACATCTAACTGGTGACATTTTAGCTAAGAAATTGTGCCTTTCATATTTTTTTCTCTCCTTCTCTCGGAAAAACAGTGTTCGTGGCGTTTTCACATGTCATGGGCTATGGGGAAACATATTCCTGCTGACAGGCTCATAATGGGAAAACAGAGCAGTGAGATTGTGTTGTACTTGGTATTATTGACTTTCGGGATACATGCTAATCTGTTCTCTGAAAAGATCTTAGACACTTCCAAATGCCCTGTAGACACCAGACAGCAAAGATTTCCGAGACTATAAATGTTCATCTAAAATTTGAGTTTAGATGAAATTCTTAGAAAAATGCAATTTAGTAGAAATATCTTCAGGTACTGAAAGTATAGCAATTCTTCTGAGATGGTTTATAGAACTGTACATATTTTTTAAAGGCAGAAACTGTCATTGTCTTAGAAACATTGGCCTTGTATGAAACATTTTTCCTATGTGTGTTAAAACATGAGGGCCACTCGTTGTGTTTCTATAATGTATATTTGGCTGTATTTATCCCATCCTGTTTATCCTGTGTCAAGACAAAACCTTATTATGTTCATGTCACGACTGTGGTTACTGCGGGTCTAGTAGGAGTCTAGGTGCAACTGGATGCAAACGGCTGTCTACTGCAACACTAGGCGTCTTCCTAGGCGCATCTACAGGAACAGGAGTGACAACACACTGACAGATGGCAGCAGACAGACTGAGGAACTGGCAGACGGTGGAGTCTGGAGGCTGGCAGACAGTAGCAGAGTCTGGGGAGGCTGGCAAACGAGGTCAAGCAAGCCAACATCATACACAATAAGGTTAAAAAAAAAAAAGCGTTGTATATTGGAATAAAACAGAGGCGCAAACAGAGAACAGTCCAAGATTAATAACCAGATGATCATCAAGCCAAATGAGGTGGCCACGTGACAAGAACATAAACGGAGTCCAGAGCCAGGGGTCAAAAATCAGAATACACAGATTAAGGGATAAACTAACAAAACTGTAGGGCCAGGGAGCTCCCTTGGTATATAAGGGCCCTTATTTACCTGACAGGCCTTAGGTGTGTCAGAAGCCAGCAACAATCTAGACAGGGACCTAAGGGAGTCAGGAGCCTCCTAGTGATGAGACTGGTAACTCAGGCTCACTGGTTCAAGTCCTATAGCTCAAGTCTTTGTCTTACATGGAGTAGGCTTTCCAGCATATTTAGTATTCTGAATAAAAAAAAAATACAATAGTCTTTTCCATTGAAAGTTTTTAATTCTATTGAGATAATCCATACAAGAGAGAATGGTAATAAAAGCTTCCTCTATTGGATTAAAATTAAACAAGGAAATAAAATAGACAGTAAACCACTAATTTGAAGTCTATAATAACATTTATTTTTAACATCATATTAAACAAAAAATAACCTTTATTGTTCTGGTAAAACCTTTTCGGTGAGAGAAAACAAGCGAACATTGCATGGAGACAGGTATTCTGTAAAAAGCAAACAAAGCATTGATCAAGTGGTCCTTGTCATGTCTTCATCTTTCACCTGTGTTCAAGCACCATTCACTATTTTGTTTTAGAACAACATTATAACTGTTATGTTAAGTCTGTAAGGTTACATATTATAGGGAAGATAACGTTATGTTTTAGTTACTAAACTACTATGACTTTGCAGCCAGTTGAAGGATTAAAAGATCCTGTAACTCTTTGATTATGTCTCCTATTCCAACAGAGTTTTAAACTGACACGTTTTTAAAAATAGTTCTTTGTGATGAATGTTTGGTAAGCTTGCAAGCAGGGATCTCTCCACCTAATGTATCGGTTTGTCTTAGTCTGTCAATTTTTGTTTTGCCATACCCCTTGAATATATGTATTGTATTAAGTGCTGCGTAAATTGTTGGTGCTATATAAATAAAAGATAATAATAATAATAATAATAATAATAATACAGTTCTGTAATAGTTTATGTGTATTGTCATACCTGGAAACGTCAAACAGGCAGGCTACCCAGAACTCTCCCTCTTTTGGGAGAGTTGCTTTGCAAGGGGGAAGGACTAACCATGAATAGGGTAAGGCTCACCCCAGACAGCCTTAAATGGGAGGGGAGGTAGTTGGGTGAAGGCACAGTCAAATGCCACTACCCTGCCTTAAGAAAAAGGAAAGTGACATAGAAACTGCTGATCACACCCAGACTTGAAAGCAAGTAGACATTGTTTACTATCTATTTTAGAAGGTGCATTCTGCTCCAAAGACCTTGGAAACTGCTATATGGAAACATTCGAGAAGTAATATAAGAAGATGTTCTCCCATGGCCAATTTGCAATATAAATTATATTGATTGAGTGATTTACTTCTATCGAGGGTGCATATTTCCATCCATAATTTGATCATGAACAGATTTCATAGTACTTAGTTTACAGATTCATTTTCTATTTGCAATACTTTTGGGTTTGGGTAGAGGTTTAAAGACTATTCAGATCCAATGGCACACTTGAAATTAAAGTTTTTAAATGTAAATAAACTTCAGAAAGCTAGTAAAATAAATATGAAATTATTTTCTACAAGGCTTCTCTCTAAGACTATCCCTAGTCCAGTCAACAGCCGTCAATATATATAACCATAAATTAAAAAATAAATTCAAATTCTAAACTGAGCCTTTAATTTTATTCACAATATAACACACTGCTTATCAAATGTTTTTGTGTAAAGTTTATTTTATTTTTATTAAACTAAAATGTATTACAATCATCCCACGTCAGGAGCTTGTATTCGACACTAATGTTTACAGCCATCATTCAATAAAAACATTTGTAAACACAGGCTACGTCGGTCATTAGCGTCAAGGCTATAATTACTTTTTTAATGCTGTGAAACTTATTGAAAATAGCATATAATTTTCAAGAGCAGGAACCTTTAGGAAACATATCTTTCCTGAGTGTTTATACAGCCTGACATCTTCAGTTTTGTTCAGATGAAGATTCCCACTGTGAACAAGCTGACTTCAGACAAATGAGGCAATTTGTTCTTAAGGTGCCATTTTAACAAGCGAGAGAAAATAAGATAGGAGACAGGAGAAGGGAATGTCTGTTTTTGCAGGCAATTAAAAAATTAGCAGGATGGAGTGTGATTACTGTGGCACTAAATGTTTAGCAATTGCTTTGTTGAAATCTGTCTAGGGTTTCCATCCTCTAAAGGTCACTGAACTGTATATGTTAATCCAATTATGCTGACTGACTTTGTAGTAGGAAGTCATATTGTACAACTCATCGGATACAGCCATCCAATTTTTTTTTAAATTATGGCATCAAAAGTTTTGAACTCATGCATTTACCTAAATTTAGTGCTACAAGAAAGCTACCACTCCTTGTTTGACACCTCCTTTTGTCTCAATAACCCATATAAATCCTTTTAGATTGTAACCTCCCAAGATGGCCCCCATAATTACAACATCCTGGCTGGGAACTTTGCATGAAAGTCCCATAAGGCTAGATGGCAGGGTCCTCAACTCCTGCAGTATCTGTATGTGCACATTAATATTGGTTATATATTTAACCCAATATTTACATTGTACAGCGTTGCGTAATATGTTAGTGATTAATAAATACGAGATAATAATATATAATATTAATGATATTGTGTTTTCATGTCTATGCTATCGCAGTGTGGGGCCACATGTATCCAGCAGGCGGCGGCACTCTAAAGCATTGCATCAGCAATAATGGTAAGTGGCAGGTATAAAGGGTCCAACCAACTGGGCATTTGCAGACCCAGCTATGTGCTAATCCAGGAAACAAAAGGTCAGGCCCCCATGGTGATTCCCTTCTCTTAGCCATACCCTATCATGACCACACCTCCTTCCTGTTTACGCTCCTCCCTTGTGGTTATACTCCCCATATCTATTTTTCAGTATTTGTAAAGTAAAAAAAGATAACTTTTAAGCAGTGTAAACAAATTTGAATTTGTGGTTTTCACACATGACACAAATATAATAGTTATTAAATATATATTAAAGAAAATAATAAAATCGTCAGCAATTGAAAAATACAAGTAATTCTAATCATAAACATATAAATGTAGAAACTCAATCTAAAAAATATAAAAGTAAATATATTTACTATGACATATCTCCCATCACTTTATACTGGGGTCAGACATTGATGGTGGTACAGCATAACTGCCATCACTATATACTGTGGCAGATACTGACGGTGGTAAGGCATAGCTGCCATCACTGTATACTGAGCCAGACATTGACAGTGATACAGCATAACTGACATCACTATATACTGAGCCAGACATTGTAAACATTACTGGGATCCACCTTGCTCTTGAACAAGAGCTTCCTGTAAGCTCCTCCTGCAGCATTTCCTGATCCAGACCCAGTAAATGAGGGTCATCACACCCCAATAAGTCATGTACCCCAGAAGCCCATAAATCAGATACAGGAGCTCTTGTTGATGGGGGCAGTCCAATTTTTCTCCATATGGACAGGGGCGACAGGGGCATGAAATTCTTGTGTCCAGATGTTCCCCAGCTGGTTTTGTTGATGGTCAAAATTGCAAAATATTTAGTGGGCAACAATCCGCTCATGTAGACAATGTTACCCAGGAGCCCTCTGGCATACAGGGATTTGAAAGCAAAGGGTGGCCAAACCAAATATTTATTTAATTTAGATTTCTCTTCTGTTTCTTACTTTGTATTTTGTCAAATGTCTGTTTTTGAAAGTATTCTTATTTAAAGTATTTTGCCACCCGCCTAAAACGTTTGCACGTACTATATATTGCAACATAAACATTTTTTAACTATTTGAGAATTTGAAAGTTAAACTCTTTATGCATGGACTGGTAAAATACCTCTTACTTGCAACATATAAATACGTATAGCAAATATATTATATGTATATGTAAAATATATATATATATATGTGTTACTTATATGTAAGTAAGAGGTATGTTACCAGTCCATGCATTAAGAGTTTCACTTTTGAAATCACACATTTTTGTCGAAAAATAAGTTTTGAGTGCAACGTGTTTAAAAGTTCAATTTATGCAAAAAACAGACTTTTAAAAAAATTATTTTTCATAAGCAGTTTTTTTGTATTCTGTGTCTTAACATTTGGGGTACATAAACTAATCAGATTTTCTAAAGTGATCTATTGAGCTACTTATCTTTGCTCTCTAAAAGCACCATGTGTAGTGATTTTCTGAAAAAGAAGTATTTCCAAATGTTTCTAGTGCTTTTCATAACTACAATATATTTATACAAAACCTGTTGATTTCCCATGATGCAAACACATAACCTTATCCAGCCTTATACAAGGTAGCAATACGATTGAATGTGCCTTAATAGGACTACCACCTTTGGCTTGATAACAAAGCATGTGCTGTCCATATGCTAAGCAGTCTCCATAAACAGCAAACTGACATTTTCTTTCACCAATTTGCATTTGTTCTGTTCACTTTACCTTGTGGTATGACTCAGCAGGTTAAACTGAAATGCCAAGGAATGGAAAGCTATTTCAACATGACAACCAAGTGGAGAACACTGTTAAAATTCACAATGAAAGCATTTTTAGAACATGCTATCAGAAAATGTAAATACATATGATTTAGTGAACCTGTTTAAATAATTTTAATAAATAAAAAAATTAGAAGAACAAGAATAAGAGTTGTACAGCAAGAGAAATAGTGTTAAACTTGTGTGGGTTACAGCTGTATTAGTATTTATTTTCACATTGGTTGAGTCACTCAATTTAAGATTCAGGAGAAATTCTTAAAGTCGGCCTCATTTTACAGAGCAAAAGTATGAGTGACAAGATGATGTTATAAGACAACTCCACACACTGTCTGGTATTTTTCTTATTTCCACGAGGATGTGGGGTTTTTTTCTAATATCTAAAATCTCTGATGTCTCCTTCCTTCTAGTTGCCTTGTAATGCCTGCTCCCGACTTTTCACACAAAGTACTGAAAAAAGAATCTGCTGAGCATACGGTAACTACAGTGAAAGACGTGGAGGTGCTGTGCTCTCATGCTGGGGGAGAGGGGCAGTTAATACCCAAAATAACCGAAATGGCAGCACATAGACATGTGCCTAAACTATTTTTTAGAGAATACATAACAATAATTACACATTATAAAACTAAATTAAATAGGAAATGAATAATGACATTTAATTTTTGATGGTACTGTCTTCTTGAGCATAAAATACAGTACTGTGTACAGTAATGTAGGTTAACATTGACAAAAACATGGTTTGAGCCAGAGTCTCTGAATTAAGTGCTGTTTCCCTGGGTCTCTGAGTTACTTTCCACAGGGGGAATGGCATTTACTTTCCACAGGGGAATGGCATTTAGCAATACCCATGCCTGCTTTCCCTTCTTACTCAAGACTATTTGGGTCTGATCTGATCCATATGCATGGTTAGAACCACATCCACACAGTTACCCTGTCCCAGACATGGTTACCCCCACCTTCATGACTTGATAGCCCTGTCGGCTCACAAAGCCACTCCCCACAAGAAGGAGAGCTGTGGTTGCCATGCTTTGGGAAGTTCACAGATATGCTAAGTAATCGGGGTGTTTGCCTTGTAGGATAATAGTGCTAGAACACATACAAATGTGCTGTCGTAAAAAAACTATATTATGCAAAAAACAGAACTGTTTAAAAAAAAAAAAAGGAGATAGCACATTGTTTTTAAGAACTTATTTTAGTTTGATTTTAGCAATAAAAATTTGATCAATGCTCCACATTAAGAATATTAGATGTTGAAATCACAATTGGTTGATTAGGACCACCAAAGGATTTATGTTGTTTTATTGCAAAATCAGATTAATTGGCAGTCATGAGGGTCCCTTATAAAGAAAGAAAAATGCCATATATGTTTGAGTTGTTTAGGTCTTGGGTTCAGAGAACAGAACCGATACATTTGCAAGCAAAGTGACCTGGACAAAGTTTATAGATTGACTTCTTGCCCATAAAGTACCATTGTATAATTCTTACTGGCATTGGCACTTTAACATTGTAAAAAATAAACATAGAGTTTTTATTATAATTATTGTAGTTGAAGCTTTAAATGCAATGTTAAAATGCCTAAATCCAAATAATTTATAATTACATTACAACCTTAAAATGCTCTCTCTTTAAACTTAATGGACTCTTGATGCTTTTTCCTAGTTGTGCTTTTTTAAGGCATTTTACTGTATTTTACACATTATACTGTAAATGGAATCCATTCCTGGCTTAGTAATTCATGTAATGGACAATGGATCTAAAAACTGTAGCTCCAGGGACATAAATTGGTCCTAAACTCTGAAAATTACAGCTTTTATACAACCATGGAAATACTAAACACATGCCTAATGCAACTCTGCATCTAATTTACTGCCATATTCAGAATTGGGACTAAAAGCCTTTAAACTCCTTAATGATTTAACATGCTAAGCCTTAGTTTCCTTATATTTATGTATTTTCTCGAATTTTGACTATTTTGTAGTAACCTGACTGTCATAGTGCTTAACCCAGTAAGTAATCAGTTAAATGGAGTGAAGTCAATTTTAGTAATTGCAAGTAAACATTGTTTTCAAATCTCCTGCATAAACAATGTGCTCTTACTACATATAGGTAGAAAACAAATCGAAATCGAAATTGAAACATTCCCATTATACTTAAAAAGACACATATACAACCCTTTGTGGAGCCAACAGATGTCAGTCAGCAGAACTGGTACCTACAGATACTGTTCATCCTCTATCTTTACCTTTTATGGCTGAATATTACTGTCTGCCGGGCTTGGCTTGTCCTGCTCTGTGCCCTGCCCTGTGCCTCAATGTCCTCCCTTACTCTGGTGGATCAATTTTTGCTCTTGTTTCTAAAATGGGGAGGGGGATTCAGTCTGTCTGCCAGTGCCTGCTCTCTGCCCTGCTCTACCCCTGCTGCTGCAGCTCAATTTTCCTTAATCTGGGTGATAAATATGCTTCTAATTTTGGGGGGGAAATTCAAGGCCTTGTATGGTAGGGCTGGATATGTTCCTACTCCCAGTGCCCTGCTGCTACTGCTGCTGCTGTCATGTTACCTTCAATTAATCAAACTGCTCCAATTTTTTGGAGAAATAGAGTCCCATAGCTTGCTTCTGGGTGTGTATATCCATTGGCGTAGTGCTACTGTTGGTGTTGGTCCTGCATTGAAAACCAAGTGTGGATCCCTTCTTTAACCTCCAGATGGTGCTGCTGTAGGTGAAAGGTGAGTCCAGAAGGTGTCAAGGAACTCCCCTTTGGAAAACCCTCCCTAAATGTTGTTCCCAAATTAAAAAAATGCCCCCGAATTTCACCCAGACGAATGTCCAGAAACTGTAGTTCATATCGATTTTGCTTGCCATGCACCAATCTAGGATTATGAATAATGGAGAATGATATCTTCAAAGAGACCCAGGCCTAACCCCTGTCGTAATTCCAAGGGCAATTGTCAATGTAGTCAATATCAGAATGCAGATTACACAGGTATAGCATATAATTTTGAAAATTAGCCTCTTTGTTCATATATATGTATACAGTATTTGCAGTTCAGTCTAGTCTTTACTAGACCCTTACAAAAAAAATACTGCAGTTTTTCTGAAGTAATACTGCCGTTTTTTGGACATGTGCAGTAATACTGCAGTAAAAGTGCAGTATTGCAGTTTTTTCATGTCCAAAAAACTGCAGTATTACTTCAGAAAAACTGCAGTAATTTTTCGTAAGGGGAGCGTCTTGAAAAAAATGTACCTGATAATGAACTCATTAATACATTGGAAATAACAGCTACACTGAGCATGTCATAATCGGGGCCAACACCAGGGACCTTTATAGGTTTGGCCGGAGTCTCTAAATTAAGCCGCTGTCCCCCAGGTCAGTTTCTCCTTTCTTTGACCAAGGGGATGATGTGTGGCCATGTCTACCTACCGCCCACTTTCTATACACTCCACACCCACTTTCCCCTGTTGCCTGGAGCTAGCCCACTTCTATGCATGGCTAGCCTTACCCAACATGAAGCCACTCCCCCAGACGAGGCAAATTTCCAGGTAGCCTACCCAGGCATTGTCAATGTTCCTGCCCCCCCACCAGTTCTACCCATGTTAAAAAAATGACTGACTCTTTCCATTGACATGCATATGATAAAAATGCCCACCCATATGCACCCTCCTGCTGTTGTATTCTTTGGTGTTTTGGACAAATCATATAGTACTCAGGGTCAATGCCTGGTGAGCCTCTAGTTCTGGGCCTGTTTTGTAATCACTAAACCTAAATCAACTGTATGTTTGAAATTCCCATGCTTATTTTTGTCTCAGTTTGACAGTGACCCACAAAAATTATATGTAATTCTTTAATATGTATTACTAAATTATGTATCTCTTGCTTTAACATTACATGCATATTTTTTAAAAGAAAAATAATGGAAATAGTAGATAGCTTCATAAAAGGCAGCAGTTATGTTTTGAACATGTGTAAGCATTCTTGACATTAATTACAGGGGCGGCTCACATTTCAAGTAGTTAGTAATTCATTAAAACACTTTTCCACTTATCTTAACTAAGTCTTATCAACTTCAGTGTCAATTCAATATTAATTTGTCATGCCATAAATGCAAAAGGGAATATGTTCAATGGATTAAACGCTACACAACATATCACTATTATGCACTTGGTAATGTAAAAAGCACCATGAAGTGTTATATAACTCCATTCATTCAAACAAGTATCAGCTCTTATTGAGCAACACATTGTATACACATATATTTGTATATTAAGTATCACAAATTTGGTTTTACATCATATGAAGAAGAAAAATAATTCTATTTTAAGTACCGTATTTGCTCGATTATAAGACGACCCCATTCAAACAAGTATCAGCTCTTATTGAGCAACACATTGTATACACATATATTTGTATATTAAGTATCACAAATTTGGTTTTACATCATATGAAGAAGAAAAATAATTCTATTTTAAGTACCGTATTTGCTCGATTATAAGACGACCCTGATTATAAGACGACCCCCCAAAATCTAAATATTAATTTAGGAAAAGAACAAAAAGCCTGAATATAAGACTACCCTATAGGAAAAAAAAGTTTTACTAGTAAATATTAATTCATGTAAACAATTTTTTCATATTTAATAAAAGCTATGATTGAGAAAAATATATATATTTTTTTATTTCCTTTTATTTGCCAACCTGCCCCCCAGTTATGCACATCTGCCCCCAGGGTTGCCACTCTGCCCCCAGAAATGCCTTATACCCCCTATTTGCCAGTCTGCCCCATGATGTGCCTTTTAACCCTCTATATGCCACTCTGCCTCCATAAATGTCTTATACCCTCCTATATGCCACTCTGCCCCATGATATGCCTTTTAACCCCCTATATGCCAGAGTGGCATATTGGGGGTTAAAAGGCATTTCTGGAGGTATATATATATATCTGCTAACAGCAATCACACTCCTATCAAGCCAAGGCAGTCAGTACATGCTGGAACCTGGGGATGATAGGAGTGTGAGTACAGCCTCCCTATGCCATGCTACCACCACCACCCCCCTTACACATCCATGCTATCACACACTCATTCACAAACATTTAAATACTCATTCATTCCATTCAAAAACCCTCCCCCACCCCCTTACCTGAACTGCAGATCTCTCACTCTAAGACTTCTGCAGAGGCCCGGCTGTGCGAGCAACTTCTCTGGCCCCGCCCCCAGAGGAATACAAAAAATCCTTTTTAAGTCATATAAGACCCTAAAATTTGGTTATCTTCATGTTATCAATAATCTTAATCAGGGGACTCTCCAACAAAGACATTCAATATATAACACAGGATAGATTTAATCTATGTTTACTGATTTTTGTTAAAATTATAAACATCCGTTTGAACATTTTCAGTATCTCACAAGTGAGTACACCCCTCACATTTTTGTAAATATTTTATTATATCTTATCAATATCTTTCAATTCCCTTCTTCAACCTATCCTTACTAACCCTACCACTAACCTTAATGCCTATGACTTTGCCACATATTTCAATAATAACATCGATACTATCAGATATGACATATCTGCACAGTAACCACCCTGCCCTGATCCTCCCTCTGACTATGCACCCTCCTACCCACTGACCTCTTCTCCCTTCACTACATTAAATCATTTATCTGCTGTCACTGAAGAGGAGGTACATTCTCTTCTTCTTTCCTCTTGTCCAACCACATGCCCCCTTGACCTGACCCCTTCCCATCTCACCCAGTCTCTTTCATCTACTCTTGTCCCTACATTAGCTCACATCTTCAACCTCTCCATCACTCCGGAATCTGTCCCATCCTCCTTCAAGCATGCTACCATTACTCCAATCTTGAAAAAGCCCTCCCTTGACCTGACTAATCTGTCCAATTACCATCCCATCTCTCTACTTCCTCTCACCTTTAAGCTTCTTGAAAGAATTGTTTATACCCAATTAATTGATTCCAACTCCCTACTTGACCCTCTTCAATCTGGTTTTCACCCTCAACACTCTACTGAGACCGCCCTTACTAAAGTTACAAATGACCTACTCACTGCTAAATCTAGGGGCCACTACTCCATGCTAATCCTACTGGACCTTTCTGCTGCTTTTGCCACTGTGGACCACCCTCTTCTCCTTCAAACTCTTCACGCTCTTGGTCTCCGTGACCATGCTCTATCCTGGTTCACTTCCTACCTCTCTGATCGTACCTGCAGCGTCTCTGTCTCCATTAACACTTCCCCTCCTCCTCTCAGTGGGGTTACCCCAAGGCTTAGTTCTAGGACTCCTTCTGTTCTCTCTCTACACTTGCTCACTTGGCAAACTAATCGCATCTTTTGGCTTTCAATACCACCTGTATGCTCATGACACCCAGGTCTATCCTCTCCTGATCTCTCTCCTTCTGTCTTAGATCGTGTAACTAACTGTCTCGCCTCTGTCTCTACCCGAATGTCTGCATGTTTCCTGAAACTCAATCTCTCCAAAACCGAACTTCTCATCTTCCCTCGCTCCAATGCTAAGAAGATTCCTCCATCAGTTTCCCTCAATGTTAATGGTGCTATCATCTCCTCGTCTCCTCATGCCCGTTGTCTTGGTGTCACCCTTGACTCCGAATATTCGTTCACCCCCCACATTCAGTCTCTAAAAACTGCCATCTCCATCTTTAAAACATTGCCCGCATCCGTCCCTTCCTAACACAGCATGCCACTAAGGCTCTCGTCCATGCCCTTATTATCTCCCGCCTTGATTATTGTAACTCTGTCTTAGGTGGTCTCCCTTTTAGCCGTCTTACCCCTCTACAATCCACCATGAATGCTGCTGCCAAACTTAACTTCCTCTCCCTTCTCTTCACTAACACCTCTCCCCTCTGTCAGTCTCTTCACTGGTTGCCTGTGCGCTTCAGGATTCATTTCAAAATCCTTACTCTTACTTTCAAAGCCCTCCACAGCGGTTCCCCTACCTACATCTCATCACTCATCTCTAAATACACTACACACCGGTCTCTCCGCTCATGCAATGATCTCCTTCTATCCTTTGATTTCTAGCTCTCATGCATGCTTACAAGATTTCTCAAGGGCTGCCCCTACCCTCTGGAATGTTCTCCTCAGGCCTATTCGTCTTTTTCCGTGCCTTTATTCCTTAAAAAATCCCTCAAGACCCACTTCTTTAAGGACGCTTACAACATTGTACATTAACGCCTTCCCATATTCCTTTAACTCACCTTTCCTAGTCCCTCTCCTGCAATACTTTGACTAGTGTGGCTGGTCCATCCCTAACAACGGCACTTCTACCTATTGTGTAATTCACCCTAAATCCCTCTAGATTGTAAGCTCGTTGGAGCAGGGCCCTCCTCACCTGTTGTCTCTGTAAGTCAAATTGTTATGTTACATACAACTTGTTATGTCCTGTCCACCCATTGTACAGCGCTACAGAATTTTATGGCGCTATATAAAACAATAAATAATAATAATAATGTGACAACACTGAAGAAATGACACTCTGCTACAATGTAAAGTAGTGAGTGTACAGCCTCAAAATAACTCAACACACAGCCATTAATGTTTATACCTTGGCAACAAAAGTGAGTATACCCCTAAGTGGAAATGTCCAAATTGGAAAGGCCCAAAGTGTCAATATTTTGTGCGGCCACCATTATTTTCCAGCACTGCCTTAACCTTCTTGGGCATGGAGTTCACCAGAGCTTCACAGGTTGCCACTGGAGTCCTCTTCCACTCCTCCATGATAACATCATGGAGCTGGTGGTTGGTAGAGACCTTGCGCTTTGAGGATGCCCCACGGATGCTCAATAGGGTTTAGGTCTGGAGACATGCTTGGCCAGTCCATCACCTTTACCCTCAGCTTCTTTAGCAAGGCAGTGTCTTGGAGGTGTGTTTGGGGTCGTTATCATGTTGGAATACTGCCTTGAGGCCCAGTCTCCGAATAGAGGGGATCATGCTTGGCATTCATGGTTCCCTCAATGAACTGTAGCTCCCCAGTGCCAGCACAACTCATGCAGGTCCAGACCATGACAATCCCACCACCATGCTTGACTGCAGGCAAGACACACTTGTCTTTGTACTCCTCACCTGTTTACTGCCACACATGCTTGACACCATCTGAACCAAATAAATTTATCTTAGTCTCATCAGACCACAGGACATGGTTCCAGTAATCCATGTCCTTAGTCTGCTTGTCTTCAGCAAGGTGTTTGCAGGCTTTCTTGTGCATCATCTTTAGAAGAATCTTCCTTCTGGAACGACAGCCATGCAGACCGATTTGATGCAGTGTGCGGCGTATGGTCTGAGCACTGACAGGCTGATTTCAACCTCTGCAGCAATGCCGGCAGCACTCATATGTCTATTTCCCAAAGACAACCGCTGGATATGATGCTGAGCACGTGCACTCAACTTCTTGGTCGACCATGACGAGGCCTGTTCTGAGTGGAACCTATCCTGTGAAACTGCTGTATGGTCTTGCCCACTGTGCTGCAGCTCAGTTTTCAGGGCCTTGGAAATCTTCTTATAGCCTAGGCCATCTTTATGTAGAGCAACAATTCTTTTTTCAGATCCTCAGAGAGAATGTTAGGGGTGTACTCACTTTTGTGAGATACTGTAATTTATATTTTTTAATGATCATAACATTGCCATTTTTATTAAATTAAATAACAAAATCAAACATAGTCTAAAGTTTGTCAGAGATTATTGAATAACGGAAAAATACATTAACTATACCAGTTGTTTAATTGTGGTTTCCATTAAAGTCATTTTATATGTAGCAACAAATTTATTTTAGATAAGGATGATTTCAGATCATTTTGTTTATTTTACATCAAGGATGCTGAGATCTGAGGGATATATTTTAATAATAGCATATTTTAATAGTTTCCTGACCATGATCATGTTCCTTCTATTTTTCAAACCCATCAACCCTTAACACGTTGCTTTTTTAATCTATAAACACTATTTTGCATGTTTACATTTTTTTTTGAACTATTTCTGAATGTGACTATGCCTGTGAACCTTTCTTTCTTAAAGACTTAATGTTTAATCTTATATTATTTTTCAATAGAAGATGTGTCGGTTTTTCTTCTCTATTTGTTTGCAATCCCTTTTCACTGTGCTACTTAAAAGAAAATCTATGAAGTCCTAGTATATATCATTTCATTCGTTTCTTATAATTATTGCATTTCACATAAAAGCTTAAAAAAGAAAAATAGGACGCTGCTAAATGTAAATTGAACAACTGTAATAAATGTGAGTAGTTTCTGTGGTCTTCAACTCAATGTTTTTTAGCCCCTTTCTCAAGATGAGTAATGATAGTTTTCATTCACGCTAGGGGAAAAAATCTGAAAAGCAAAATGCTCTATTTACAATGACCACCTTCAAAATCTAATACCATTATCAAAAGCTTTTTTATGCAGAATAGCAACAATTCAAAATACTATTAAGGATGTACACTGTAGCTACTTTTCGAATCAGCTGTAAATGTAATAGCCTGCTTTTCCATTATACATCTTCCTACATAGTTCACTCAAATGTCACTTAGCTGCAATTCCTAAAGTACACTTAATATTTTCATTAAAATCAATAAAAACCAAGATATGACAAGGGTGCAGGTGGATGCTAGCAATTAAACTCCTCCCGCCTGTATTGTCAGACAGCACTTTCACTAAAGAAACCTCATTCAACACCTGTCCATACTCTTTTTGAATGGCAGCTAACAGAAATCCACTTAGCCAGCCTTTGTCTGCTTATTTCCCTGACAGATAATGCGAAGAAGTAGGCTGCTACGAGCCCAGTAATTCAGAATTAATTTTCCCTTCAGCTCTGATGCGCACATCCGACTACGATAATGGTTCCTAAACAGAAATCGGGGTAAACAAGACAATTTGAGATGTCGAGCTCAAAAGAAATGCCCTTCAAAAGTATGGTCCTTTTGCTGCTCTGAATAATGCACTAAGTAGCATTTTGCCTGCTTCTGTTGATAGTCAGAAGAGTTAATCATTATAACATTAGCGCAAGGCATTTGCTTATGGGGTTGAGTTGAAAAACAGACAAATGAAGACATGATGTTCAAATTGTGTAAAAGCACAATGGGAATGTTATTAACTAACAAAGGTATAGTGTAACTGCCTTTCATTGTATTCTTCCTGGCTGAAGCATAGCATCACTGAATACATTTTACATAAAGGCATTATTCAGTCTTTTATTCTATTTCATGCTGGCTCTCTAGAAACACAAAAAAATGAATTAATTTAATTTTTTTTTTAATACCGCCCATATTTATACTTTAACTGACTTAATAATCGTACTGTAAATGATGTATGCTTAATAGGCCCTATTGTAATGCCATAAAGGGCCAAAATGGTGTAATTTTAGAAAAAAAATTAACTTTCAATATGGTTTAAAAAGTAGTATGGGGTACTGAAACTCAGAATTTTTGCAGGGCTATATTTTTTACTTGCTTACTAATTATTTTAATCTAATATTTAATTTATGCAGACTATAATAGTACTGAAGCTTTATTTATATGTTTATTAAATTGACATAATGAAGACAAGAGCAATACCCTACGAAAATCATTAGGAGATGCACATACGCAAACATATACATAAGTCATACAGCAATTTAATATCTCTTAACACTTATTTAAATTAAATCTGTAGTCCCAGCCGCAACCTTTGCTGCTTGTTAACAGTTCTGTGCCTTATGTTTCATCGTCCTGCATATTGTCTGAAATTCTTATAGTCATAGAAATGTATGGGGTCTAACCTCTGTGCCATCATAATTAGTGCCAGTGGTGTAACTACTGGTGGTCGCCCTCTAGAACATTTCTCTAGGGGCCCCAGGTGACCCCTTGGAACCACTTGTTCCTGTCTCTTGGTACCGGTTCAAAATTGTTCAGAAAGGGTCCTTCGGACCTGGATCAGGCTGGTTCAGGTCAAAGGGGTCATTTCTAAACTATTTTGAAACGGCACAGGGAAACGAGAACACATTGGGGACACATTACCTTGCATGACCCTGCAGTGAAACTGAGGCTGTCCACACAATGTGCAAGCAGCCAGACAGGTGAGAGACAAGCGGGGGGGGGGGAATTATGTATGTATGTGAGCATGAATGTGCATGTATAAGTGTTTGTGGGCATGAATGTCTATGTATAAATGTATGTGAGCATGAATATCTATGGATAAGTGGGCATGGCTGTCTATGTATAAGTGTATGTGAGCATGAATGTTTGTGTGTCAGTGTAGGTGAGAATGGATGTCTATGTATAAGTGTATGTGAACATGGGTGTCTAAATGTGTGTCTGTGTGTGAGCATGTATGTTTAAGTGTGTGAGCATGTATATGTAGGTGTTTATGTGTGGGCATGTATATGTAAGTGGCTTGAGATGGAGTGTGTGTTAGCATGAGCGGTGTGAGAGGGAGAATGTGTCTACATGTGTTCGTGAGTACCGTATTGGCTCGACTATAGGCTGCACCTGATTATAGGCTGCACCCTTATAGTTTGGTGCTATTTAAAAGAAAAAAAAGAAATATATATACCGTATTTGCTCGATTATAAGACGAGGTTTTTTTCAGAGCAAATGCTCTGAAAAATACCCCTCGTCTTCTAATCGGGGTCGTCTTCTAATCAGACCTCAAATAGAGTCTGATTAGGAGACTAAGATCCAGATCCCCCGCACCGCTGCAGGGGACCTGGATCCTCCTGTCTCACCCCCCCCCCCATCATACACACACTTACCGGTGCTTCCTGCTGTATTGCCGGGGCAGCGGGTTGACGTCTACGCAATCCGCGTAGACAACGTCCGCTGCAGCCGGAAGGAGGTGTGGCTAGCAGCGGGGGTTGTCTGCGTCCGTCGCGCAAACCTTCCCCGACTGTCAGAGATCAGAGTTCCCCGCACCGGTGCGGGGAACTCTGATCTCTGACAGCCGGGGAAAGTATACGCGACGGACGGATACAAACCCCCGCTGCCAACTCCACCTCCTTCCGGCTGCAGCAGAAGGCGACGTCAACCCGCTGCCCCGGCTGGAAGCACCGGTAAGAGAGGGCTGAGAGGGGAGGGGAGGGGAGAGTGTGTGTGTGTGTTAGTTAAATGGGGGTATAGGGTGTGTGTGTGTGTGTGTGTGTTAAATGGGGGCATAGGGCATTTCTGGAGTGGCGTTAAGGGGGCATTTAATAGAGCACTCTGCCTCCTGAAATGCCTTATACACCTATATGCCACTCTGCCCCATAATATGCATTTGAACCCCCTAAATGCCAGAGTGGCATATAGGGGTATAAGGCATTTCTGGAGGCAGAGTGCTCTATACAATGCCTTTTAACTCCCTTAATGCCACTCTGCCTCCTGAAATGCCTTATACCTCCCTATATGCCACTCTGCCCCATAATATGCATTTTAACCCCCTAAATGCCAGAATGGGATATAGGGGTATAAGGCATTTCTGGAGGCAGAGTGGCATATAGGGGTATAAGGCATTTCTGGAGGCAGAGTGGCACATAGGGGGTCAAAAGGCATACCATGGGGCACAGTGGCATATAGAGGGTTAAAAGGCATATCATGGGCCACAGTGCCATATTGGAGTGGCAAGCCTGGGGGCAGATGTGCGTAACTGGGGGACAGGTTGGAAAATACAAGAAATAAAAACAAAAAAAATATTTTTCTCAATCATAGCTTTTATTAAAAAAAATAGTTTACATGAATTAACATTTACTGGTAAAACTTTTTTCCTTTAGGGTCGTCTTATATTCAGGCTTTTTCTTTTTTTCCTAAGTTAATATTCAGATTTTGGGGGGTCGTCTTATAATCAGGGTCGTCTTATAATCGAGCAAATACGGTATATATATATATATTTTTTTTTTTACATTTAATGTATGGTAGGAGGCTCCCACCCTCCTTACCTAAACTTTAGTTTTGCAACGTTGATGTAGATGCGGCAGACATGACTTCCTGCACCAGTCTGCCTCATCTACATCAACTAGTGATGTCCGGATCATGAACGAATCGTTCATTTGATCCGGTTCTTTTTAGTGATCCGGATGAATCGGTTCAGTAGACTGAACGATTCATTTGTAGCGGTTCAGTCTGTGAATCATGCAGCTGTAACCTGATCCTAGAGCTGTGAGTCATCTGCAGAGCACTCAGAAACAGACTCTGGGGTCAGGTTACAGCTCATTAATTCACAGAGGAACGATGACTCATAGAGTCAGAGAGTCGTTCAAAGAGTCGAATGATCCGAAGAGTCGAATGATCCGAAGAGTCGAATGATTCAAATGATTCGAATCTTACAGGGATCCGGATCTTACAAGGATCCGAATCTTACAGAGATTCGAATCATTCAGAGAATATTACTGATACCATACTTTTATAAATAAATACATTAATCATGTTCACACTGCCCCCAGGATTTAGATTCCCCTGAGTTTGCCCCCCTTTACCTATAACTGCACCTACAGTTAACTTTATTAAATTAATTAAATTAACCCTCAGTCATCAGCATAAAATTAACCCTTATACCCCATCAACCATAACTGCCCCTGAAATTAACCGTAAAGATCCCATTAACCATAACGGCCCCTGAAATTAACCCTAAAGACCCCATTAACCATAACGGCCCCTGAAATTAACCCTAAATACTCCATTAACCATAACTGCCCCTAAATTAATTGCATGTACTCCAGATAAATTACCTAATAAATTGGTATGGTTGATGGGGTCTTTAGTGTTAATTTAGGGGCAGTTATGCTTAATGGGGTGTTTAGGGATATTTTAGGGGCAGTTATGCTTAATGGGGTCTTTAGTGTTAATTTAGGGGCAGTTATGCTTAATGAGGTGTTTAGGGTTAATTTGGGGGCAGTTATGCTTAATGGGGTCTTTAGTGTTAATTTAGGGGCAGTTATGCTTAATGAGGTGTTTAGGGTTCATTTGGGGGCAGTTATGCTTAATGGGGTCTTTAGTGTTAATTTAGGGGCATTTATGCTTAATGAGGTGTTTATGGTTAATTTGGGGCAGTTATGCTTAATGGGGTGTTTAGGGTTAATTTAGGGGCAGTTATGCTTAATGGGGTCTTCAGTGTTAATTTAGGGGCAGTTATGCTTAATGGGGTCTTTAGTGTTAATTTGTGGACAGTTATGGTTAATGGGGTGTTTAGGGTTAATTTGGGGGCAGTTATGCTTAATGGGGTGTTAAGGGTTAATTTTAGGGGCAGTCATGGTTGATGGGGTGTTAAGGGTTAATTTTAGGGGCAGACATGGTTGATGGGGTGTTTAGGGTTAATTTAATGGTGAGGGTTAATTTAATTAATTTAATAAAGTTAGCTTAAGGTGCAGTTGCAGGTAAAGGGGAATGTAAATCCTGGGGGCAGTGATTATTAATGTATTATTTATAACAGTATGGTAATATTCTCTGAATGATTAGAATCCCAATGAAGGCAGAGAGTCGTTCAAAGATCCGGATCTTACAATGATCCGGATCTTACAGTGATCCGGATCTTACAGTGATCCGGATCACTGTAAGATTCGGATCCCTGTAAGATCCGAATCTTTGAACGACTCTCTGCCTTCATTGACATCACTGGAGGCAGGGGGGAGGATTCATAATGAAAGGGGCGGGGCCAATCGTTAGTGTGCCTGCACGGAGTTACTGGAAAACAGTAACTCCTGTGAGTCACACTGAGTGATCCGAAGATTCGAAATGATCCGATTCACTTTAATGATCCGAACTTCCCATCACTAACATCAACGTTGAGAATCAAGAATCAAGGCAGAACTAAAGTTTTTGCTCGCATTGCTGGGGGACCCCATTTTCGCTGGACCGCACTACTGAAAGCACTGAGCAGTCTTGTGATCTGGTCTTCCAGACACCCTGGAGAAGGTAAAAATGCTAAACCCTGATTATAGGCCGCACCCCCGCTTTAAAGATTTAAATAATGGGAAAAAAACTGCGGCCTATAATTGGGCCAATACGGTAAGTGTGTGTGTTATAATGGGTAAATTTGTGTAAGTGTGTTTACATATGTGTGCCAAAGTGCATATTGCCCCGAGTTCAAGTTATTCAAAATGGCGGTGCTTTTGGTGAAGTCCTCTTGAGGAGAGGATGTCCCCTGCAAGCACCACCATTTTGGAGGAAGTTCCCACCAGGCTATGTCCATGGACACGAGGGCGAAGATCGAAGATAGCAGATTGAAGAGAGAAGAGAAGGAAGAGAAGATAAGGAAACACTTAGAGAGAGTGAACGAGAATGGGAGTGTGATTAAATGTGGGCCCATGTAAATTTCGAAGCTTTTTAGTTTTGTTTTCTTCCGATTTGTGGGAGATCAAGGTCAGTGCAACTCAGGTCAAAACAGGTAGAATCCAACAGAGAACTACTAGGAACAGCACAGGTCCAGGAAGCAGAGAAACAGCAAAGCTGTATACACCACGATGCAAAGGCCCAGACTGGAGGGAAGAGCAGGTATATAAAGGCAGGGCTAACATCCAGATAACGCAGCTCAGCTGTCCCAAATAATTAGAAACAGGTGCTCCTCAGAGGAAGGGTGGCCACAAGGTAGGCATGACATTGTATAAAATATACAGGGTCCAGGCAGGCAGGGTGAAACCCTGACAATCTGCCAATATCATCAATTTGTGCGAATGTCCAAAAACGAGGAGGGACCCCAATGAAACAAATGAAAAGAAACAGAGAGGTCCCAATTTTCATTGCTATTCACGTTTCATTCTCATTCACACTTACTCAAGCTCTCTCGCTCTCTCTCATTCACTTCACTTATGCCAGGGGTGTCCAAGTTTTTTCTGCAGTGGGCCACTTCATCAGAATTGTATACGTGCGAGGGCCGCACTCATTTTTCAGTGAGAGAAAATATGGCCTTTAATAAAATATGCAGATTAAAATAAAGTAAATGACACAAAACCTTTACTTTTCCTCTCACTGATTTCTGGGATTTCTGGGCCTACAAATTCAGGATTCTGGAAAAGTAAAAATAAAATAGTTCTATTTATTTTAGGGATGCACTAAAATGAAAATTCTGGACCAAAAATGAAAATTCAGGGTTCACTTAGCCGAAACTGAAACTGACCCCCCCCCCCCACACACATTTTAATAAAAGTAAGTTACACACCAAAATTGTACAAAAAATGATATATTATGATTGTTAACAGCAATCTCAGGCATACCCAGATTCCAGCATGTACTGGTTGGCTGGGCATTGTATTTTTTGTCCAATTTTAGTGTGTAACCACAATTTTATTAAAAGTAACACACCACAATTGGACAAAAATTGACAAAAAAATCAACAATATGACTTGGCATGATAGGAGTGTGATTGCTAACAGCAAACACACTCTTTTTATACCTAGGCAACCAGTGAATGCTGGAACCGAGGCATGATGGGACTGTGATTGCTGTTAGCAGATTGCTGTTAGATGTTAGCAATCACACTCTTATCATCCCAAGTCAGCCAATACATGCTGGTACAGGGTGGCTGTAAGTGCAGACCCCATACTGCTGGCAGCATCAATACACAAGGGGGGCAGCTAGCCAGGTTTCAGCATGTACTGGCTGACTTGGCATGATAGGAGTGTGATTGCTAACAGCAAACACACTCTTTTTATACTCAGGCAACCAATAAATACTGGAACTTAGGCATGATGGGACTGTGATTGCTGTTAGCAGATTGCTGTTAGATGTTAGCAATCACACTCTTATCATTCCAAGTCAGCCAGTACATGCTGGTTCAGACCCCATACTGCTTGCAGCATCAATACACAAGGGGGGCAGCTAGCCAGGTTTCAGCATGTACTGGCTGACTTGGCATGATAGGAGTGTGATTGCTAATAGCAATCACAGTCCCATCATGCCTAGGTTCCAGCACTTACACATCCATGCTATCACGCACACACACACAAATTCATTCATTCACAGATTCATTCCCTCAATCAGACATACTCGTTCACACAACCTACCCCACCCCTTTACCTGCTCTACAGCTCTCGATGCCGCTCACAGACTTCAGCAGGGGGCGCGGCCTCCCTCATTCTCCCCACAGGGGAAGCAGGACAGGAGCAGAGAATAGATCCTCCCACAAGTAAGCAGCAGGGCTCTTGTGATCCTGGCTGCCGATCTCACGCGGGCCGCACCTCGAGGTTTCGCGGGCCGCATTTGGCCCGCGGGCCGCATGTTGGACGCCCCTGACTTATGCTCTCATTCACGTTCTCTCACACTCTCATTATCTCACTCTCTCTCTCTCATTGTCTCCCTACATTGTTTGCCAACCTCTTCTGTGCCCCTATCTCCTGACTCACAGCTCCGCTTCTAGTCTTACATCTTTTTGTTCTTTCTTTTGTCTCCTGTCTACATCCGCTTCTCTCCCGGTTTTCTTTCTTTGTCCACTCAGTGAATCAGGCTTTCCAGCGCACTCCCACAAAAGAGCAGAGCCCCTGAGGCTGTCCCTGTGACTCTTTTGAAGAAGTGGCCCGGAAGTGAATTTTTGTGTGTATTATGTGGGTGTCACATAATGATGTGAGTGTGGTTTATGTGGGCATTTGGTTTGGGGGGCAACATTTCATTTTTGGACACAGGCAACACACTTTTACAAGTGGCCCCATCTAGAATAATATACATGTATCATATATATATATATATATAGTGCATTAGCAAGCCATTGGTGGCTCAATAAAATAAAACCAGGACCTTTTTTTATCCATCCCATCAAGTCATCATTCATTACAATGAATTTGTCTTACCTAATTCATTAATTTAGTGACACTAGATTCTGCCTTTCTTCTCAGCTGAGGACTTGATTACATGCCTTACTACTAGATGTGCAAATGTGCCAAAAACATTTCATTTTGAGAAACAAATTATGTTCCCTGCCAATTTGTTTAGGACAAAAATTGGGGGGCATATTTATTTGGGTAATTTGTTGCCCTGTGCCCACTCTCATTCACTCTCACAGTCTCATTCTGATTCACGCTCTCATACTTTCTAAATGTTTTCCTACATTCTCTGGCGACCAACTCTGCTGACCACTTCTGCTTCTGCATCTTCTTGTTCGTTATCTTGTTCTATGTCCACATCTATGCAGAAATAACCTAGTGCAAACTTCCACCAATAAGGCAGCGCTTCCTCGCACTCAATCTTCCAATGGGGGGTGAAGGAGATGACCTCTGCCCCAATTGGAGGGTTGGGGTAGAGCAGAGCCATAGCTAGCTCCTTTTGTGCCCGAGGCAAGAATGGAACGCACATATACACACACACTGCCTTTATACACACCTGCCCAGTAACACACATATACACATACACTGCCCTTTTACATACCTGCCCACAGACACTGCCTTTACACACACCTGTCCATAAACACACATATACACATACACTGCCCTTACATACGCCTGCCCACAGACACTGCCTTTACACACACCTATCCATAAACACACATATACACATACACTGCCCTTACACACACCCGCCCATGAACACACATATACATATATACTGCCTTTATACACAACTGCTCATATATACTGCCTTTACACATACCTGCCCATAAACACACATATACACACATACACTTCCCTTACACACCTCTGCCTTCCTTTACACACACCTGTCCATAAACACGCATATACACATACACTAACATTACACACATCTGCCCATAAATACACATACACTGCCCTAACACACGACTACTCATATACATCAAGCGCGTAGTGACAGACCTCACGCTCCCTAATGTGAGACCGGTTAGAGGGGGATTGTGATCTCCCCAACCAGTCCTGCAGGCTGCAGCTGCTGATTGGACAGCTGTGTGCCCCCTCGTAGCTGCGCCCGAGGCGAGTGCCCCTCTTGCCTCACCCTTCCTACGGCCCTGGGGGAGAGGACACTTTAAGTGTGATAGGTCATGGATCAGAATTTTACCAGTATATAAAGGAAACATTTTATTGATGGGCATTTTTTGTTTTTACCTAGTACGAAAAGCAAGCTTTTTAGAGTTAATCCATTATACTGAGGTCTAATTTATGAGAAAAAAAACAATTTCTTTTACATTAAATGTTGGAACTCACTCAAGTAAATCAGATGCTTAATGTTCAGTGTGAGTTTTAATGTGTAGGAACCTTTTCCGCAGTTGATCTAATTACTTAATTAGCACATATTTCCCACATGACATATTGTATGTATGTTTGCTTGCAAATAGAGATTGTACTGCAGATTTCTTCTAAACATAAGTTTTTTTGCAAGAAAAGGGAAAAAAAACATTAACTCTTCTGTAGAAATATTATTCTTAAGTCTCAGGGGCGAATGATTCTTAGAATTTAAAAAAACAAATATACCTCTGGTACTAAAAGGGTTACCATACTGTATTTTACTCATTGGAATGTGGGAGTAAAACTGCTTCTGGTGGAATAGCTTCTCCCACGCTCCATACTGCTAGATTATAGTTATTATGCCTATACCTTGTATAGCAGATGAAAATTGAGAGTTAGATTTCCTTGTGTATCTATTCTTTTGAACATAAAAATATTATCTGCTTACTGCAAATAGTAAAACAGTTATTTTCCTAACATTAAGATACTGAAGTGATTCGGGTTTGCAGATAAAATAACATAAAAGCATACCTGTGGATATTAATATGCTTTGATCGCATTAGGAAATTACATTATTGGAAATTCCAATAAAGTAAACTTTAATTGTTTTATCTAAGTTATGTGACTAGGATAACTGTATCTGTTTTACTTTTCACTTCTCACTGGTTGGACCTCTCTGCAGCCTGATGACGCAGATTACACCCTGTCTTTCTGGATTTGCATCTTGGATGGTGTCATTATCTGAAGGTCCTTATCTCCAAGACTGATCTTATGCTTATCCCGCCTTACCCTCGGTCCAGGTAAGCACAATGAGGTGCTGGGACATGTTGGTGTAGGGCTCAAGCATGCCCCTCACCATAGGGTGCCCCTGGGACAGCTGCCACTCTAGCCACATGCAAGTTATAGTCCTAAATAAAGTTAGACACATTTAAAATATATATATATATATATATATATATATATATATTTTAAAATATCTTTTGTAACAGGCTCATATAAGTCTTGTTTGTACCTATATATTGAATGTTCTGGTTTTATTATCTGGATTTTGGTACTTTGTATTGAAATCTTAATGTATTCTGTGAAAGGTAACTAATGGAGGAGATAATGGACATATATGCTGAATATAGAAAACATGAACTTTGTTATTCAATGCATTTAAAAGGATGCCCTATTTATTTATTGTTGAGTGAAAATCAGATTTGAAAATAGTAGTTAACTTTTAAATAAAAAGGCTTCTTCTTTTTTTTGGATTACATGGGCATTTTTTCAGTTACTTCAGTCTTTGTAACAGGCAAAGCTTTCCAACTGGGTACCAAAAGGACACACCTTGCAACGGTTATGGATGTATAAAGTAAAGCCAAACATGATTTGTGGAAGAAACCCATAAATTAAGAACATGAACTCCCAAATTATGAGTAATGACATTGCTACATATTAGCACTTTACCTTAAAAAAATTATCCCATTTCACCTTTGTAATTAATAACTTTTAACTATCACTTAGACTTGCATAAGAGGAGGACACATAGTATTTAATTGTATTTATGTAAACTAAAACCTAGCATGAAAAAACAGTACATATGTAAATTGTGTGTAGGTACATGGCCTACAATTTAATTTTATAAAAAGCTAAAATATTTTCCAGAGTTGAGTTTCAAAAATATCCTTTACATAGATCAATATTAGCACTACCAGTGGTGCCAGAATCATAAAGAATGAACATAGGTGGCCTTTTATTTGTTAGGTGTAAAACTGGCTAGTTTGGAATCTGTATTGAACAGATATAGAGTCGTGCAAAAAAGAACGTTTTGAATTAAATAGTTTTACATATCAGGACATCATAACAATCATCTATATAGAAGCCATGTGTGAAAAACTAAGTACACCTTATGATTCAATAGCTTGTAGAACCACAGTTAGCAGCAATAACTTGAAGTAATTGTTTTCTGCATGACTATATCAGTCTCTCATATAGTTGTAAGAAACAAGAAAAAACCCAAAAATATCACGTGTAATAATCGATAGTATTAATAATACTTCCCTCAAGACTGCAGCTTCCAAAAAACACTCTTCCTTAAAGTGTGTAAATAACCAAACAGCACGAAGTGGAGCGCATGTACATGAGGAAAAAAAATATAAAACACAATAGTGCAATATGTAAAAGCAAAATATAAAATGTGAAAATAAGTGCCACTCACAAGTGGACTGCAAATGTTGTGCTCATCAAAAATCCAATATTCAGATCTTTAGTGCTGCGAAAATAGAAGTAGACAAAAATGGCGCAGTATCTTCAATATTCAGATGTAAATGAAACGAATTACACTTACAATATAAACCTTTTTATATTTTGTTAATTGTATTGTATTTTATTGTATCTTATTTGATTTTAATTTACTCCTGAAGAAGCCGACGCACGATCGGTGAAACGCGTCGAGGGATTTAATAAATCATTTTTACCAGTTTTCGGTGGATCTTGATTTATACGCATATGCACTGTTCTATTTGAGTGGTGCCACCACAATTGTAAGTGTAATTCGTTTCATTTACATCTGAATATTGAAGATACTGCGCCATTTTTGTCTACTTCTATTTTCGCAGCACTAAAGATCTGAATATTGGATTTTTGATGAGCACACCATTTGCAGTCCACTTGTGAGTGGCACTTATTTTCACATTTTATATTTTGCTTTTACATATTGCACTATTGTGTTTTATATTTTTTTTCCTCATGTACATGCGCTCCACTTCGTGCTGTCTCATATAGTTGTGAATGAACGACAACTTCTTTTGGCCCACTCTCCTTTACGTTGCTTCAGTTCATTGTGGTTTAAAGCATTTCAATAATTTACAGAGAAGTCTGTCCAAAGGACGTTGTTCCAGAAGTCTTGTGGTTTGTTCAGATGCAACTTTGCAACCCTAAACAGTGCTGTCATGTTCTTTTGAGAGAGAAGGGGCTTTCTCCTGGAAACGCTTCCATGCAAACCATGCTGTAGTGCCTGAGATGCAACTCTTGTGTGTTTTGCAGTTTCGCTGAACGTTGCACAGTCTCACCTTGGGGTGTATTTGCTGGGATGTTCACTCCTGGGAAGATTGGCAACTGTCTTGAACGTTTTCCACTTTTTAATAATCTTTCTCACTGTAAAATGATGAACTTTAACTTGTTTGGAAATGGCCTCATAACCATTCCCAATTTGATGGGCAGCAACAATTGCTTCTCTAAAATCATTGCTGGTGTCTTTCCAACCTTGGCAATATGTTAACACACACCTAAATGCTCTGGACCAGCAAACAGCTCAAACGTCTTGTTTTATAGACGTGGTCATATTTGCTGATTATTAATTAATCAAGGGCATTTGATTAGCAGCACCTGTCTGCTACTTAGCATCTAAAACCTTATGGAAGTAGTAAGGGTATACTTAGTTTTTCACACATGGCTTCTCCATTTTGGTTTTATTGTTGTTGAATGAATCATGACACAGTGTAATATGCCATGTGTTGTTGTTCATCTGAGGTTGTATTTACCTAATTTGTAGACCTGCTAAAGAACATATGGTTGCTGTTATGTACTGATATGTAAAACCATAGAATTCAAAGAGGGTGTACTTTCTTTTTCACATGACTGTATACTTAACCCTGTTATAATTAGCAAGTACTAATAATTAGTAATACTTAGTTCTTAGACTAACATCTAACATTGTTTGATATTAGGAATGCTTGACCTGTAACACAACAAAGTTAAACTTGCCTTGCTATTTCTACCATTTTAATAACATACTATTCATTTTTAATACACGCTGGTATCAATGTCATAGTCCATTAAAAAACATGCACAAGACTAATAATCTGATTGAAAAAATATGCACTGAACGGAATATGATTTAAATAAACACTCTACTCTAGTGTCTTAATTACACTTTAGTTTGTAATGCAATTTTTGGCTGTTTAAACTATGATTTAGTAGGAGCTAATTACAAATGATTTTCTACTCTGTAATTAATAAAAACAAAATTGTAATTAGACAGCTGCTCCAGATCAGGGTGACAATTAGTGGTATCTGAGTCATAATGATTAGCCTGGCAGATTTACAAAAATGATATTCTGGAGGGTGGGAGGTAGAAATTTGATGGCCAATACTTTGTTATAAAACTCTGTAAAGTGCTTGATGAAAACATATCTCAAATTAAAAATGATTACCTAAAAAGAATCCACACCCTATAGATCCATTTTCAGTTTCAGCTTTCTTAGAATAATTAAACAATTTACAGTTAGTATTTACTTTAGTAAATGTTTCTATTGTCTAACTGATGTTTTTTTCCCCACTAATTAGCACAGAGGGGTCTACTCACTAAACTAATTCATTAACACACAACTTGTTTCAGAGTAGAAGATACAAGTTAGAATCCCCAGGAGGATGTAAAGTGACTTGTGTCTCCTTCTCCTTCTGTCCCTATTTTCTTCCACCTGTGTGCAATGAGCTAAGGGGGTAAGACTTTCTGGAGTAAAGACCACCTAATCCACTGCCATTCCATGTCAGGGGGAAGGGGGTTCATGTATAATAAAATATCCCTACGGGAGACACTAACACCATTCCATGCCTCCTCCTTACCCTCATTCTATTCATTTGGTGGGATATGGGTTGTTGTTTTTTAGAGGCATAGACCCCATCCTGTGCCTCTCACCTCTGCCTTGTGGGATGGAGGGGATAGCAAGTAAAATGCATAATAATAATAATACAATTGAAAAAAATTAAAAACACCTATCCTCCAAAGCAGGAGCAGTGCTCCATTTGGGTGCCAGATGGGTATGCAGTGAAAAGGATGGGGAAAACGCTTTTTATTTAAAAAAAAAATGTAAACAATCCATCCGCTCTATGGGCACAGATGTCATAGGGCAAGGGATGGTGTTGAGCGGAGGTACGGTTAGGGTATGGTATTGTCGGGATCGGGATGAGAAACCCGGTATGCAGGATACCTCACAACAGGCAGGGGAAGATCAGCTAAACACAGCGATGTCCGGTGACGATAGCCAAAGGCCCGTGTAAGAGAGAGCAACGTTGTCCAGTAATCAATAGCCGAGGGTCAGTAACAGGAATCAAGTAGTAGCAATGGGCAACGCAATATAGAGCTCTGTCAGGCACAATAACTGAGTAATGCTCAGTGCTGGTTTATAAATCTACTGCCAGAGGTCATCTGCCCCCATTCAGGAAAGAATAAAGAGAGGCGGGGGCACGTGCGCTCCTAAACACTGCCGTGAGGGCAGTCGACAGAGCAGGAGCGGAAACAGCAGTGACAGCAGCGGTGTGGGAGCTGGCATCCGCAGTCAGCAGGTACTCGGGTGAGTCACTCCGTCGGGGTTCCGGCATGCGGACCTGACAGGTATGGTAGTCAACTGACTGATTGTTGAGAATAACATAATAAGTTAATGACTGCTCCTTCGTCTCCTCTTTGAATGTCAAATTGGATCTGTTTCTTCTTCTTATCATTGGTGCTTCATAAGACTTAAACCCAGATTAGGAACCAAAACATCACAGGAAGACTTATTATATGCACTCCCTAATGAGCCATCAAATATGCACTATATGACCACAAGTATGTGTACACTCCTCCTAATTGTTGAGTTTAGGTGGTTCAGCCACACCTGTTATGGAACCAGAATATATCAGCAAGAAACGCTTATTGCTTTAATGAATATAAGCTGGCCTCGACCAATATAAAGGGTCACACCTCACGCAGATACGTGAGAGACGCAAGTAGCAGTGTATTCGATTATCTATGTTTTACTAACCGCAAGCGCCATCCGGCTATATCTAGTTGCAGGAAAGTACCTAACATTTGCTTCTAACGGTTTTCTGCCTATTTCCGCATAGTTTCAGAATTAACCAATTAATAAGCTTTACGTAACCTGACGTCCCTCTTTCCGGACACTATATAATCTATAATATAAACAAAATAAAGCAGAGTGATTTTGGACCTGACCCAGAGTGTGTCGTGTGTCTTATTTCTCTCTCCGTGCACGTACATTTATATTCACATAATTTGGAGCAGTTCAACAATTGAAGAAAGGCTTTATTGGAAAGCATCCAAAACACACCCATTGCTAACAGGTATATAAAATCAAGCACATAGGCAGTCACTTCCATAGACAAACATTGTCAGTTGAATAGGTAATACTGAAGAGCCCAGTGAATTTAATCATGGCACCATAATATGATGCCACCTAAACAAGTCAGTTTGTGAAATATATGCCCTGCTAGATCTGCCCCAGTCCACTGTATGCTATTATTGTGTTCTAGAAGTCACAAAGTGGTAGACCATGTAAGCTCACAGAGCTGAAATGTGTACTGCATGAAAAATTGCATATCTGTTGTAGCATTACTCACTACATAGTTCCAATCTGCCCCTGAAAGTTACATTTTCCTAGTCTTTTTTCACAACTAAAATTCTCCATTCCTCTAATTAACTTTGTAGCCCGCCTGTGCACTCCAGCTCTATAACATCCTTCTTAAAAACTGGTACCCAAAATTGCACTGCATATTCAAGGTGAGGCCTCACCATTGCTTAATAAAGAGGTAAAATTATATTTTCATCTCGTGATTTAATGCTCCTCTTTATGCATGCCAATACCTTACTGGCTTTTGCAACCGCTGACTGGCACTGCACTTGCTAAGTATATGGTCTACAATTATAACTTAAGTCCTTCTCATTTTCTGCTTTTCCCAATGCAATGCCCTTAAGAGTGTAAGGTGCATGCTTTTTTTCGGTACCAAAGTGCATTAGCTTACACTTATCTATATTGAATCTCATCTGCCACGTATTTGCCCAGTCCCCTAGTTTATCCAAATCATTCTGAAGAGACGCTACATCCTGTTCGGACATTATAACCTTACCTAATTTTGTGTCATCAGCAAACACAGACAAGTGACTTCCAATATCTATTTCAAGATCATTAATAAATAAGTTAAAGAGAACAGACCTCTGAGGCACCCCACTTGTCCAGCTTGAGAATTTACCATTAGCAACAACTCTTTGCACCCTGTCAGTAAGCAAATTTCTAATCCAAAAACAGGCATTTTCTCCAAGACCTATTTGTCCTAGCTTATACAATAACCGCTGATGTGGAACAGTGTCAAATGCTTTTGCAAAATCTAAATAGACAATATCTACAGCAACACGCTGATCTATACATTTACTCACAACATCATAAAATGCAATTAAACTGGTCTGACATGATCTGTTCTTCACAAAACCATGCTGACTCCTACTGATGATATAATTGTTCACAATATATTCCTGTATGCCATCTCTTAATAAAATCTCAAGCAATTTTCCGACCACAGATGTTAAGCTTACAGGTCTGTAGTTCCCAGGCTCAGATTTGGATCCTTTTTTAAAAAATGGGAACCACATCAGCCAGTCCTTTGGTACCATTCCTGACTAGAAAGAATCTTTGAAAATCAAAAACAGTGGTCTGGCTTTTTCTTGACTAACTTCCCATAGTATCCTTGGGTGCATCCCATCTGGCCCTGGGGCTTGGTCTACTTTAAGTTTACTTAAATGTTTAAAAGCTTTATTTTGAGTCAGCCATTCCCACGATTGATTTAAGGTTTCTGTAGTGCTGAATTGCCAATAAGCAGGTAGTGGCTACCATCTTGCTACTATACATTAACTCACTCCCCATCCAAACACGTATGCAAGTTAAACACACATTCAATCACACAACCTGGTACATGATGGAATTACTAAAACAAGACCCGATCCCACTGACCTAAGGAACATCAGTGTCTCCACCTTCTACGCTCCTCTGACTCTTCTTGAAAATCAAGAACTGAAACATCCATACTCGGACAACCTCTGACCTGACATTTATGATAGACTCTATTCACTAAACACTCAAAATTATCTTACAGGTAAACCAAAAGTTTATGTTATGTGTACATATACTTCAGCTCTCCTTTGGTTTGCAGGATTGTCAGATATTACAACACATTTCTGTAAATTGCATTATATTATCAATGAAAAAAACAAAAAAAGAAATAGTTGATCTCTCATCTTGTAGATGGAACAGCTGTGTGTTGATTAGTTGATAATGTACTATAATATTTTTTGTTATATATGCTTGTGTTACGGTTTTTAAATATATCATAAATAATAATGCATGTAAAAAAAATGATCTTTGAGTTATTAAGTAGTCCAATCATCCATCTGTAAATGCTTTGTACACTACAAAAAATGGTAGGCAAACACATTGAGTAACACAACTGTGGAACATATACTTGTGGAATCTTCACAAATAATGAAATAGCTAGTTTTGTTTTTCTCCTGTTGATTTTATTTTAAATTTCAGTTTTCTGTGGCACAATTCTTGCTTCTACAGCAACATCTGTATGTTGAAAAAAATAAGGTCAGTTTTATCATATAGGTAAATTATGCAACTGTCTGTTTACCTGAGCTGATAGCGGCATTTTCATGAGGTCCTTGGGTGTTACCTGTGACACTAGAAACCCTCTCTTTAAATAAAAAAACGTCTATAAACATTATTAGATTCTACATTATTTGTTATTTCAACATTTTTATGCGTGCTTATTATACAAAAAGACTAGCTGATAAAACAATTAAAGTAAATCATATAGAAAGCATTAACTTAGACAATACATATATACTGTATACATGTAAGAATACATAGAACGCAGATCTTAGGTAAGTGTAGGAATAAATATTATGGTCTACCCAAGCGGTGTTACAATAATTATGCAAACACAGTGTGAATGGTGTAAATGTATCTTTGACCATAAATTTTGTTCATGTAAACAATAATGAAGATTAGCATTGACAAAAGCTTGGTTTTATTTAATTTTGGTACAATAAATATATTGTACTTCCAGACCAGAAGGAGGGTGCTGTTGTCAGTCATATGATATTTTGGGTATTTTTTTTTCAGCTTAAAAGCCACACTAAAATAATTTGTTTATGAAAATTAACTAAAGTAGTCCTGCTTGCCCAACAAAATATTTTTCTCCATAAACTTTCTTTAGTCAGAATATCAGTGTCTGGTTGGCCATTTACCACAAGGCTGTATGATAAGAAGATTTGTCTAGTATATTTGGGCAAAGTGTTTTTAAAAAAAGGTATATTTTTAGGTAGAAACTCTGAATCTCCTCCTCAGTTGGGTTTATTCAGAAGTGAAGTGGTCAAGCGTGACTTGAAAGCTCAAACTCAACTTCAGTCACATGCCCTCACATGCTAAAACCTTTCACTAATCTGCAAGTTGTTTGTGAGTGCACGCTACTTTAAATTTTGTGAGTAACATTGTGAGTAATATATTATGTACAGACACTAAATGTGGCCTAGTTGCCACTATCAGACCCATAAAACACCCTGGGCTTTTTAGGGATCAAGTCTTACTTTTGTGCTACAAAAGTACCTTTATGGGGAACAGGCAAAATAAAACAAAAAATAAGCTATTCTAATTGATGGCTTGGAATTATTTTATATTCAAATCTTGGCTTCTCTTTAAAAAAAAATGATTTTTTTGGAGTGTTTGTCACTAACAGATCCTTATATGTTATCAGAAACACGTGTTACACCTACATTGCCCCAAGCTTTACTAGCCTAGCTTTTGATGTAAAATAACTGGTCTGAGAGTGTTACAAAGCAAATTGCTTTGACAATGCTGTTACTATTGCAAATGTTTGAAGGGATTGGAGGGAAGGTCAATGACTGCCAATCAAGCAGACAGAAAAAGGCGCTTGTTGAGTCTGTGATTTCAACACAGCCCGCAATTATCTGGTACTATTCCTGTACCTCAGCAGCTCTTCTGATTAAACCCTCCTCCCTTTTACATCTCTTTCAGAGTGCGATTCACACACTAATTAGTTGCCTGCTCTCCACTGAGATGTCAGACCCTCAGTCAATTTATCTCTATTTCGGCCTGCTTAGAGTGACTTCCCCAGTTATCAAAATTTAATCATGCCTGCAAAAATGTTGAAAAGTGGTCATTAGAGGCAAAAGGCCACAGGAAACAATATTCATTTTTCTCTATCTTGCAGTCATCCAGCTGGCATCTATAATGGATATCCTGGGGGCTGTGAGAACACGTTGATTTATGCAACCTCGCTCTTGCTTTCACTGTGGTGCACCAGGCAGCTTTATAGAACTGGCTTTAACAAGGTCTGAGGTGGGAGGACATTAATCATGGTAGCATTGTATGTGGAAAAGGGTGCAGCGTAGTCAGAAGAACCCCCTACAGCAAGGCAGTTAGGTTTCTGTACCACCTTCTCTGTAATAAAGGAAAATTTGACAATTGATTAGACCTTTCTGTAACCTTTCAGTCCCATGAAAAGATGAGAGAAAGATAGCAGAAGGAAAACGAGGGGGGTGCAGAGTTGAAACAGAATGATCTTCAGGGTGATAGATTCTTGACTGAAACTGGCTATCGAAATCAGGCTCAACTCAGTACCTGTTTGAAAGAAAGAAAAGGCCTATTCAGACGCGCAGCAGCCGGTGCCAATCACGGAACTCATCAGCTGTTTGGCTGTTCCTCTTGCGTAACTTACATAGAAGGGGTGCTGATACAGTCTCAGTGGGTACAATCACACTAAGGAAAGAGGATGTCTGACATTTTAACCCTTCCATAAGAAAGCAGACTAACAGGAACCCAAGCCAAACAAATGCAAAGGCCCAGACTCAAGGGCAGAGCAGGTATAAAAGGGAGGGTTGCACCCAGGTAAGCAGATGCAGCTGTTAGTATACAGAGTGCTGTGATCTGACAGGTGACCTCTAGAGGCTGCAATGGATATGACACCTATTAAAGGAGTACAGAGTCCGGGCTGACAGGGTGGAATCCTGACAAATATATTTGTGAGTCACCCAAGTATACATCTGTGCAGGAACAACTTCTCAAACGTGAGACCAAAGTCTAGAAAATAGAAACAAGGTACTTCCCATACGCACAAGTAAAAACAGGCTGGACATGAGTATAGTTACAAATCCATAATATGTATTCTATTTCTTCTTAGACACAGAAGTACAGAGCAAGCAAAGAAAAGCCTGACATGTTTCGTCTTATACAGGACTTAATGATATACCCAGTCCATTCCTAAATAGATATAATATTCTTCTTAAAGCCTTGTGTTGGAAAGCCTCCGCTGCCCAACCAACAGTTATTGTAAACACTATATGATCAAAAATAAGGGGGCCCTTTTAACTGGTTACTAGTTCAACTGTTAATATGCCAGTGTAAGTGAAGGCAACAATGCGCTTCGGTGCACAAAGCAAGATCCATAAAGACATGGTTTGACTAATTTAGTGTGGAGAAACTCAATTAGGCTGGCCACAGCCCTAACCTTAACCCCGCTACATAACTTCAGGGTCAACAGGAATGCTGAATATGAGCCAGGCTCATAAATGCTGTTTTGGCAGAATGGGTTCAAATTCCTACAGACAAATCATGTGGAAAGCCTTTCCAGCAAGTAGAGGTAGTTATAGATGCAAAGGGTGGGCCAACTCCATGCATTGGCGAATGGGATGTCCAACAAGCTCTTATAGATGTGATAGTCATGTGTCCGTACACTTTTGGTCATACAGTATACATTAGACTTTTTGGTAAATTCACACACACACACAAATTGGAAGGAACTCTCACTTACTATCTCACATTTGCATTCTCGTTCTATCTCTAAATGTTTCCCTTCCTTCCCTGCCAACCACTTCCACATTTCATCTTCTTCATCTTCTCTCTCCTCTATTCTATCTGCAATCTTCAATTCTTAATCTGCTATCCTCTTTCTTCGTCTGCATTTCCGTGGACATAAGCTGGAGGAAACTTCCCTAAAATGCCGGGGAAGAGGACGTCACTGAAAGCACCGACTGAGGGCAAAATGTTATCTCCCCGATCCAATCTGGGGAGAGGACGTAACTTCAATCGCCGCCATATTACCCTCAGTTCACGTGAAGGCAAGATGACAGCGCTTGTGTTGACGGAAGTAATGCACCCGATGATGCAGATTAAGGATTCAAGATAGAATAGAGAAGATAGAAGATGAAGAATGCAGAAGCAGAAGTGGTCAACAGAAGCACAGGGTAGAGAAGGTAGGGAAACATTAAGAAAACATGAGCAAGAGTATGAGAGAGTGAATGCGGGCTCTGGGCAACAACTTTTGTCCCCAAATTAAAAATGGCCACAAATTTTTGGCCGAACCGAATGGGCAGGGACCAAAATTAATTGTCCAAAAACAAATGGGGCAAAAGCAAAGCAAAAAATTTGTCCAAATCGTTTTAGCCCATTTGCACGTCTAGTATACATAACTTTACCCATTAGAAGTACCCCTTTGCTTGAGGCAGCTGATCATTGGCAAAAATGTAAATATGTTTCTGCAGATATGTGTGAGAGGTCTTGTTAGACCTTTACAAATCTCACACAGCCCAGTGTTGGAACTAGAAAAGGGTGAGTACACCATCCATACGCACGAATGCATCTTCTGTTAGCCACAGAATTGGGAGGGTGGGAAAAAGTTCAAATGCACAGGAAACTGATTGAAGTATCACCTTCCACCATTTGGAAATTTCCACTGAAACAAATGTGTTCTCGAAGTTGAGTTCCCCAGATAAGTGTCCTTTTGTTGCATGCATGCATTAACTTGACTTCTCGTGCACCTTTGCTCTTATAGGAGTTTACTTGTTGTTTTGAAGTAGTTTTGTATTTAGATCACATGCAACAGAATAATAATTTATTTATTAAGACAAAAATATCATAACTTAAAATGTCGACTCGGTTTTCTATTAGATCATAATTCCAGTTGTCTAAAGTTACGTAATGCAGACGTCTCACAAATTGAATCTTCCATTTTTTTCTGAAACCTTATTATGCTACATAATATGAAAGCAAGTAGGAAATAATAGTTTGTTGTATTATATCTAAACAATGCACTAGGTTGAAACTTATAAATGAGGTTGTGTGTTTATTACCATGCATATTGCATTTGACCAAATACCATGGAAAACATTTATTCTTTTACATGAACTACATAAACAACTAATTCTAAAACTGTCATGCTGTAAAGGGCAAAGTACAGTTTCCACACTAACAAAATAAATTGGTCCATTCAGTTTCATATATTTGCCCGAGATTCTATTAAACAATCTAAGTAGCGTAAATCAATGGAGGAATATTTTTGAAAAATATTTATATATTATTTTGTTGAGAATTATATAATACAATATCTTATTTTCAGTATGTTTTTAAGTGTGTTTATTGCTTTGTTGCTGATATTAAGCTAATGCAAACATAATGTATAATTTGAGCACACTTATAATGTAGTAACTCTCACAAGATCTTACATTAATAGGAGCATTAAATTACATTAATAGGAGCTCAAATGGGTAGGCTCCCAACAACCTTCAGCAATAGGATCAGAATTCAGGTGAAGGATGTCTTCATAACCCTTCAACCCAGGGGTGTCAATAGTGATCAATGATCAAAATCTTCCATGTATTTCACGAACAAGACAGAAGCAAAAGACAGAAGAAAATAATTCAACACTTTTTCAACACCTTTGCAAATTCAGGACTTGGAATCCAGGACTTGGCATAGTAACAGCAGATATTTTATTTAATAATTAATAAAACTGTACATTTCTTTTATCCCTGGCTGAATAGTAATTTTGCTCGCCGTGCACAAGAGTAATGGCAAGGAGTCCTTACCTCAGATGAGGAGTCCCAATGCAGGAAGAGACACCGCACACCTGTACAAATGTAAACACTCTCTCAGTTGGGTGATGATAATAAACACCAGCTGAGAAGGTGAATCTGTGCACAAGGGCTACAAATAGTCCAGAGGCAAAGGAAATCCAGAGGCAGGGTCAGACTGAAAGCAAAGGGTCAAAGGCAAGCAGCGTAGATTCTTTGTTGGGTTAACAGGCAAAAGGTCAAGGCAGGCAGTGGAGGTTCATAGTCGGGGTCACATGCAGGAGGTTTTGGTACACAGAAGATACTTGAGAGGCCAGTAACACTCTTTACCCATTGTACTGCAGGATGTGGTGGCTCTGTGTAAGTCAATAAAAAATAATAATTGCAGAAATATACTATTTAATTTATTATGATAATCAAATACAGTATGTTTAATGAATGCATAGACCTGTAAAATGTAGTATTTGAAGTGCTGACAATTCCCACTGTACAATAAGTATATATGCCATAGTTCATTTAATAAAAAACAACTAATTTAAAAAATATATATAAACATATGATATATGTAGAAATTTTTTTCTTTAGAAACTGAATAGGAATCTTCAGGTCTGATTCACTTGAAAATAGAATTTTAATGTCTCTACTTTTTAGTGCTTCAGAAAAATAAATATGCGTATTGGAAAAGACATTGCTGCATAATGCATCAAAAATATAAATATAAAATGATCCAATGTGTGTGTGATGTATCCCTGGAAAAGATTAATACTATGTGTCATTTCTGCCCCAGGATTAAGATGAAAAACTGAAGTACATTCTTACAACCAATCGAAAAAAATGGTTTCTAATTTTAGGTTTTTCAGTACCATATTTTTCTTTGCTTGAAGGAATATTAGCTAATATCCCCTCTGACCCTAGCAAGGCCTTCAATGTTCCAGAGCTGTTGAGAAGCAGTGAAGCACAATTATTATGGGTCACGAAAGAAGGGAAGCTAATAAAGACTGACCACAATTTCAATTTCTACAATCATACTCCTGTGACTCGCTGCTTCTACTATACATTCTACCTACAGTGGCCTAATGGGGAAGCTATTAAAGTTATTAAATCACTAACTTCCTCCAACAACTCTAATCACTCATTTACAGCATGCTCACTTGCATTTACCCTAAGGAGATATCACTTCAGCTACCACAGGTCTCTATACTCCTACTGTTATTTTTTATATTAGCCCAATCAAGAGACAGCTTAAGCCACCGAAGCTGGGTGACTTAACTATACATATATACAGTATATATGTGTGTGTTTGTTTTGCTACCATTATGATAAACTTTGAATGTGCAGTAGATGGATTCATGTGTTAGTCTGTTGTCCCTTTTTATATACCGTTATATACCATTGATTGTCGGTGACAATGTATCTTATTCTGGATAACTTATTAGTAAGATGCTGCATAGAGAATCTAAATTTCACCCCTGACATTTTCAGAAACCAACATTCTTAAAGACAGTAAAGACTATGTACATCCTGGGAACTCTCCCTCTTCTGCTGGGGCTAGCCACATATGGGTAGGGTTAACTGTAAGTAGAAGCGGGGATAGCCAAAGACTTTAGTGGGTGGGGAGAAGAAGGCCAGTGGATGAGGAGTGGGCGCGTTCAAACAACATTCCCCTACCCAGAGAAAGAAGCTATCCCAGAGCAGTAGCGTATCTAGCGGGGGCGGGGGGGATGGTGGTCCACAGGAGCAGGCTCAGTTGGGGAGATCAAGGATCTCCCTCTAACCGCCTTAAAATCAATAAAGGGAGCGGGAGGTCTGTTAATGCAAACCTCCCATCCTGCTCCCTTGCGATGCGCACAGCAACTGATGCTGTGCGTTGGGATTTGATGTCATATCAACACTGAAGCCACGCCCACCGTCTTCGGCATTCACTGCACCGGAAGGACAGGACACAGAAGAAGAAGAGCCAAGAGGAAGAACGAAGAAGAGAGGAACAGTGACAGTGACAGAGAAATGGTAGGAAAACATTCAGTGAGAGTGGATTAGTAAGTGTGTGAGAGTGATGGGTGTTATGCTGTGGTTTATGCTGAATGTTTGGGAATGAATGTTTGGGAATCAGTGCATGTGTAAGTGTGTGGGGGGTAGCATGGCATAGGGAGGCTGTAATCACATTCCTATCATGCCCAGGTTCCAGCATGTACAGACTGCCTGGGCATGATAGGAGTGTGATTGCTGTTATATATATATAATATTGTTGTTGATTTGTTTGTCTAAGTAACACACCAAAATTGGACGGAAAGATTCAATAACAATATTAATATATATATGATTGCTAACAGCAATCACACTCCTATCATGCACAGGCAACCTGTACATGCTAGAACCTGGGCATGAAAGGCATGTGAGTGCTGTTAGCAATCACACTCCTATCATGCTAAGTCAGCCGTCAATGTCTGCCTCAGTATATAATGATAACAGTTATGCTGTACCCCTGTCAATGCCTAACGATAGAAGCTATGCAGTTTTAAAGTGTGTGTGTGGGGTGCCACATACAGGATCTACCCCAGGTGCCAAATACTCTAGGTACGCCCCTGTCCCAGAGACCCAAGGAAGCAGGGCTTCATCTGGAGATCTGGGTCAAACCCAGAGAGTTTCCATGCATGTTGTGTAAGAAGGTTATGAAGGTCAACACAAATTGGAGCGTTGAACAAAAACATAACCAATATGTTTTTATGAGTGTTAATGATATTGCCAACTTGTATATCATCAACTTTAATGTTATTGTTAATTTTCACTATTTCTCCCTATTGTCATAACACCATGGAATCTGCTGGCACTCTATAAATAAATATAATGGTACCTAATGTTCCTATGGTGAGTTCAATTAATTGCATTTTAATATAACTGTAAATATTTTTTATTTTTTTGGGGGATAGATCTAGTGCATGTTTAATTCAAAAATTCTATGTAGGAGGAATTATTGTATGCTGAAGTGGGCAATCTATGGTACTTTGTCTGGTTTGGCACTGGCTTTTCAATTTAACCAGGCCTGCACTGCCTAACCTAATGCTAGCTAAAATGTGTATGGAGATAATTACACTAAGCATCAAGGAGTCACTCTTAAATTTGTTATATCTGAAAAAAGTATTTGGACTTTTTGATTCTAACAGAGGGAAATTAAAATAGCTATAAATATCTTATATGGTGTGGAAAAAAAATTTTTCTCAATACAGACAAAAAAACTTCTGTTAGACTTATGGTCTTTATTTGTGCACGTGAGTGTAATTTTCATTCAGTGTTACAAACTAATATAATATATGTTTTAATCATGCTGAGAAGGTTTCTGTCTTCTGATAACACAAGCTCTAATTTAGGGGAAGAACAATTGATCTTACAAAGAAAAACTGTGTCTGCCTCTCTTTATTAGGATACAGAAAGGTCTCACTGACTAATGTCTTTTGATTCAATGAATATGGTATAATAACAACAAATTTATTTGGGCTAGGGTAGAATAAACCTGCCACAGATTTTACAAGAAACTATTTATCTAAGCATTAGAAGAGCTTGTAAATTGTGTGCAGCGCTAGAATTAGTCTCCCAGATCTGCAAATTCAAGTCTATGTATATGATAATTAAGGTGCGTTGGACAGTTGCCGCATTTACATTCAAAATGTTATACTTCCCTATAGTGGATGCAAATTCCAGTTTTAAATTGTATTTAATAAGTGGTCTACTACAATGACTAAGTGTAGTAAGTATGGAATTCACGATTACACTTAAAATATTTTTAATTTATGTTGATTTCCAAGAAATAAAAAATAGTATTTTCAAGTCCTATGTCTCGTCGTTCCGTCGCAACTTCCGGGTGCGTCTTCTGTGCGTCTTCACGTTGTTTTCGGCGTCTCCAGGCAACCTGCGTCGTCTACATGCGACCGGGACGCCACAGTATTCAATGATGTTTCAACAGGACCTCCCCGTGGGCGTGTACTCCCCTCATCTTTGCATGCATTCCAACTGTCATCGCTATTCGCGTAACCGGCATCAGTAAATCTCTGTCCGGTACTCGTTTGTGGTGCATTAGTAGAGGGGAGAGGATGTAATATATCAGAAAATCATTTCGGGGGGATATGTATAGTTATAATAAGACGGGTATGGAAGTAGTATAGTGTAGAGATAGGACACAAGAATAAATCCAGAGAGAATTTTTTTTTTACTTATATAGAGTATAAAGTAGTATAAGAGTATAAAGTATAGTAAATAATGTGCAGTAAAGGAGACATCCCAACTATATATATTTATGATCAGAGATATTCATGATTTCTTTAGAATCAATTTTAGAATATGCTTAATTTAAGATTTATATTTATGATTTTAGAGTTCATGATTTATAGATATAAAGTATGGATAGTATTTATATATAAATTACTAAAAGATATATTATAGATGCCCATTGAAAATGAATTAATACAATCTAAAGGATACTTAAAAGATTCCTAATGCTAAAGGTAGTGGATGATAAATTATTAAATTAATAACATCTAATCCCATAGTTATGAAATAAAATATATTAAAATTATATTTGAATTAAAAATATTAAATATATTCAATAAATTAATTTACATATGAAGAAAATAAATTAATTAAAAAAGATAGTGTAGTGATAAAATACTCTATGTTGCTGATCAATCCATAAAGGTGAGTATGTCTAATTCGGTGTTGAGCCCCCCCTTTTTATAGGTCTGAAATTTAAAAATCCATTCTGTCTCTTTTTTAGATAAAACCGAATTTATATCTCCTCCTCTCCAGTGTGTGGTTGCCAGGTCTATACCCAGGATTTTAAATTCCGGTAGAGAGAATTTTTTACATGTATTACAGTGTCTGGGTACGCTGTGTTTTATGTTCATATTACGTATTCCTCCTAAATGCTCTAATATTCTGACCTTCAATTCTCTCGTGGTGCGGCCAATGTATTGTTTCCCACATTTGCATTCTAATAGATATACCACATTCTTGGTGTTGCAGTGGATAAAGTCTTTGATCTGATATTCCCTCCCTGTATTAGTGCATTTGAAAGTTGTTATCCTCTTTTGTTGTGCTTTACATGTTTTACACACTTTGCATCTCCCACACCGGTGGAAACCGGGGGATTTATCTGCTAAAAAATGTTGATGGTCCTTCTTTCTTTCTAAAAATGGGAGGGTGCTTGGCGCTAAAATGTTCTTTATATTGGCTAGTTTTTTATAAATAATTTGGGGTCTTTCGGGTAGGTGATTCTGTAAAATGCCATCTTCCCTTAGTATAGGCCAACATCTGTTCAATGCCTTTTTAATTTGGGGTGCCTTATCGTTATATTGTGTAAGGAAAGAGAAATCAAAACCATCTTTATTTCTCTGTTTCTTGTTATTCATAAAGTCCTGTCTTATCTTGTATTGATTTTAAACTCGGGGCTCAACACCGAATTAGACATACTCACCTTTATGGATTGATCAGCAACATAGAGTTTTTTATCAGTACACTATCTTTTTTTATTTATTTATTTTCTTCATATGTAAATTAATTTATTGAATATATTTAATATTTTTAATATTTTTAATTCAAATAAAATTGTAATATATTTTATTTCATAACTATGGGATTAGATCTTATTAATTTAATAATTTATAGCATTAGGAATCTTTTAAGTATCCTTTAGATTGTATTAATTAATCTTCAATGGGCATCTATAATATATCTTTTAGTAATTTATATATATACTATCCATACTTTATATCTATAAATCATGAACTCTAAAATCATAAATATAAATCTTAAATCATGCATATCTATAAGAAAATTGATTTCAAAGAAATTATGAATATCTTCAAATCATGAACTCTAAAATCATAAATATAAATCTTAAATTAAGCATATTCTAAAATTGATTCTAAAGAAATCATGAATATCTCTAATCATAAATATATATAGTTGGGATGTCTCCTTTACTGCACATTATTTACTATACTTTATACCCTTATACTACTTTATACTCTACATAAGTAAAACATTTTTCTCTCTGGATTTTTTCTTGTGTCCTATCTCTACACTATACCACTTCCATACCCGTCTTATTATACCTATACATATCCCCCCGAAATGATTTTCTGATATATTACATCCTCTCTCCTCTACTAATGCACCACAAACGAGTACCGGACAGAGATTTACGGATGCCGGTTACGCGAATAGCGATGACAGCTGGAATGCATGCAAAGATGAGGGAAGCAGAGTACACGCCCACGGGGAGGTCCTGTTGAAACATTATTGAATACTGTGGCGTCCCGGTCGCATGGAGACGACGCAGGTTGCCTGGAGACGCCGAAAACAACGTGAAGACGCACAGAAGACGCACCCGGAAGTTGCGACGGAACGACGAGACATAGGACTTATAAATAGACGGAAGACCGCTACGGACATTACGAAACCTACTACGGACTGAATCTTGAAAATATTTTTCTCCTGAGGAAGCCATAGAAGGCGAAACGCGTTGAGAGAAGTAGAGAGGAGGAGCAGCTTTTTCCCTCTACCACCGGACTTTCTATTTTTGAAGAGCTTGAGCATTTCTGCAATCCTGTAAGTGCATTCTGATTTTTATCAAATATTTTGAGAAGATACTGCACTATTGGGTTTTTTCTATTTTATTTATTTTAGACTAATGGAAGAAATAAAGAAACAATTTTTATTCTGAAGAGCCTCTGATACCATTTGTGAGTGCACTCTTATCACATATCTCACTACAATTTTCTTACGTTATTACACTATATTATATATATTTTTTTCTCCACATATACATGCGTGCCTACGTCTGTCATAGCTATTGGTCTGTGAGTAAGTTTTTGCCATTATTTTATACTATAAAAATAAAACCATGATAATAAAACCTAGCTCCTATTGGTCCCTTCTCTGGCCTCTATATTTTGCTGCTATTGGATAATGTTTTTTTTGTTTTTTTATTTGTTCCCAATCAACACACACGTTTACTTCAATGGAAAAAACCTGATGTATCTGTGTAAAAGTGCTTGCTTCTATACGTCCAAATTGTTATATAATACTCCACTTGTTATGTCCTGTTTATTCAACATACATCACAGCAGAATACCATGGTGCTATATAAATCAATAAACAAAGAATAACGACTGTCCCTCCTTGCTAAATCCAGCTTAGGGCAGGCTCCGGAAAACCTCCCCCAGATAGCACTTTCTGGTACACTTGGTTGCCCTTGGAGCATCTGAGAATTTAATGTCCCATTAATGGTTTCCACAGAAATGTTAATGTCATTCACTTCTGCCTGACTGCATCAAAATACCAAACTGGATCTGGAAATCCTTGTATGGATTTTGATCTTTAACATTGGATTGGTTGGAACATTTGTTCCAACTCAAGGTCCCTAATACATAATTTGTACTATCATTTAAAACATAGTAAAAACTTTGTTTGTACAAATTAAATAATATCTAAAAAACTACAGATAGTTTGGGATAACTGGTAAAGAGTTGTTGGTTTAGTATGATTTACCAACATACAAGCCTGAACAACTTTTCCAAGTTTGCGTCTATGTTGACTTGTGTATAATAGTCACATTTCTAAACAATTAATGCTAAGGACTCATCAACTTACGACCTTATGAAATAAAATGCAGTGACGTGCTAATTGTGGATAATTTACAGGGAGCTTCTATAGCTTCTATCCTCAGTTTGCTATGTAAAATAAGACATTGTGTTTAAATAATTTCCTATAACTGTGATAACTCTCCAGGTGGTACATCTTAACATCTAGAAAACCTGCTAAATTAATACCAGATTGTAGATTCTTACATGAAGGTTTTCCTAAGAAATTCACACTTAAGTATTGTCTGAAAAACTAATTAAGACAGTACAATTAAAGAATAGACACCAGTGTCAGAAGGTGACAGTTGTGTAATATTGTTATTTTCAGCACAAGACTGCAGTTGATTCCAAGACAGAAAACTGTCTTAGTCAGAACATATAAGTATATTAAAAAAAGGTAAAGCATAACATTTTTAACATAAAATAATGTGGATACAGTGGTATTACCAATATTACTTAAAGGGACACTCGAGCTAACATATGCATTTTAATGAGTGATCCCTTTAAATTCCCATGGTATCTCCTTTGCAAATACATGGGGAGAGGTACCCCTAGCTATTTTTAATGTAAGAAACATGTTCATGCCAAACGCATGTTCATGTTCTGTTCAGACCTCATCACAAATCGGACAAAAACTAAGCAAAAAGCTCAGAATTTTCATCCAAAATTCAGGGGTCCACATTCACTTAAACTCTCTCACACTCTCATTATCCCTCTCTCACACCCTCTAAATGTTTCCCTACATTCTCTGCCGACCCCTTCTGCTCTTCTCTCTTCAATCTACAATCCTTAATCTGCTATCTTCTTTCTCCGTTCCCGAATCAAAAATGATAGATATATATATATATAGATATAGTGTACAATATAATACTCAAAATACAAAAAAGACAAGTGCAATATTCTAATTAAAAATAAATATTACATCTTCTCCCAAAGACACAGGAACAAACTCCCCAAAATGTTCCAAATTAAATACATTCAAAACCACACAAGTGTCTGCGCACCCAAATAATAAGTGAATAAATTATATGTGCAACACAAAAATAGTATGTACAAAGATCTAGCAGCAGGGCTAGATGAAAAAGGAAAAAAAACACTCGCCTGGAACTGTATGTTCCGGGGCAATACGAATTGCACATCCCTGTGCTAAACCCCGATTATAGGCCGATAGTCTTTAAAGTGTGGGGGGGTGCAGCCTATATTTGGGATAATATGGTATATATATATATATATATACACCTGTGGGTGTGATCTCATGCGCTTAATAGTGTGTCCATGAATGCCACAAATAAAATGTGGTCACACTACACTACACAAACACATACATTGGCTTCCATTAATTCAGACCTCCCTGAGCACTTGGGTCTCGAGGAAAATAGGAGCTGTACTTTATGTCTCTTTCAAGTTTAATACTAGGGATATTTTGATTGCTAAACAGAATAACGTATCAGCCTGTCTGTCTTGCTTGTTACTTATCAGCATCTGATCTGTTGTAAAGCAAGACACCTATCATACAGAAATTAGTTCTGTGCTAAAATGAGAATTGGAAAGACTGATAATTATCTGCAGCAAGTGGACAGATTTAATTAGATTGCGTGAAAATCACTAGACAACTTAATTCAGAGGCATTGAAGTAGGGCAGTATATTACAAAAACTCAGGAATTAGGCTGATTTGTTTTTCTTTAAATTGATTACCCAGTGCATCTAAACAGCTGTGCATTATAACTCATGCAATGTCTAGTTGATATTGTGTGCTTATTATTTAATCTAGGTAACCTTTTAACAAGTATCTACCATTTTAAGTCAGTGAAAATGGACTTGTGTTAAAAAGGTTGCTTAGAGGCATGCCTGTGTTGAGCTTTTACAATACATTTATGTGATATTTTTTTTAGAAGTTGTGTACCAAATACGATAGGAAGTTTGCAGCACAAATATTTATAGTGTTATGTTTGTTGCCATGACCTCAAAGAGGCCTACAAGTTGTGAGAACTAGCTTTTTTTTTTTTTACTGTTTTTTTTTTTTATTTACTTTTTACATGTTTTTTTCTTGTTTTGTTTTTGTTTTGTTTTTACTTTAATTTACTTCTGTTAAAGACAGGCACCTGTCATTAACAGAAGTCTTGCTTGTAGTATTAGTTTTATGGGGATCTCTCAGAAAACCGCTCAGACTGCCAGTACACAGGAGATGTATAGCTGGCCTATCCCGTATGAAGCTGCCACTCTACAGGTTAAGTACCTTGTTTTGAAGCAACAATTCAAATGTGATATACTAATGTGAAAACAGTGATTGGGTGGGTAAGAAATCACAGTACATTATGAAGGTACCACCTCTATTCTGTGTGACCCTAAGAATCTGCCTTGGACCTAAGACTAGTGTAAAAATCATCAGACTACGCCATGTTTGAGTACCTAAAATTGATACATTTTTGCCTGGGCATTTCAGACCATCGCATCCTTTGTCTAACCTCCACTAGACCTGACTAAACTAAATATGGACACCATACCAGTAGTTTTGTGCAGGCATTTATATAAGTTATTTGGAAAGGTTGCTGTGGCAATGGTGTGCCCCAAACGTCATTTTGTATTAATTAGTGGTTAGGTGGTTTGATATGATCGCTTACTGTTCAAGTGCATTTTGGCTAAGAATGGCAGTTCATTTGCTGGGGCATTGAATTGGTGTGTTCATACTGTTTATAGAAGAGCCTTTCTGTATTTTCTGACTAATATTTGATTTACTCAGGTTGTTGAATTTAATTTTTATACAGTGAGGGGAAACTGTGAACTTCCAGCTGTTATGCTAAATCTCTCAATACCATAGCCCCGTCTTTTGCAGAGTTAAATATCATCAGTGCTTTTGTACAATGGCAGGAGACCATCCCGACTGTAGGACTATCGTTTTCCATCAGACATAAAACGCAGAATAGACTAATCGGAAAATGGAGTGGTTTACGTGAGTACACATGGGATATTAAATGAGCTAACCACTTCACAAGTCATTGCTCTTTCAGTTATTATACATAATTGTTGGTACTTGCTTGCGTTTAGAGCCCAATTACTAACCTAGTTTTTCTTTTTTTTCCGCATGAATCTGGAAAACTTGTCAGCTTTAAATCACCCCGCATATATGATTACATGACTCCAAGTTGTTTGTTTTGCTTGCACATATCATGCTATCCGAGAATACAGGAACTCTTGTGTTCATTACCATCAACCAAATAAATTATGAAACAATCAATTTGAGGGCTCTACAATTTTCCCTGAAGTACCCTACTGCTGGTAACCTTTTTGAAGGGCTGAACATTTCTCATAATTCTACTATCCCTTTTACAGAGTAATTGCTTACTAATTTGAAATATTCTTCCTTTTTAGGCTTACTATAAAAAATACTAATTAAGCCAAGCTAAACTTTCTTCCTCCTACTTTTGTGTATGGAGAAGGACATATTTTTAGAAAGGTTTCCCAAACATATGCCCTGTGCAGGTGGCACATGGCCATAATTTGGTGAGAGATGTGCTATTAGAATGTTTAGACAGTTCAAAATTGTACTGCCACCACCAGTTCACTACCACCGACTACAGACTGTAGATTTCCCATAAAGTAGGGCAGGGGGCTTGCTGCACCACTTTATTTACGGTCAGGTTTTTTTTGTTGTTTTTTTTACTGAATTTTAATTGTCTTGTCAGAAGTGCATCCTTTACTTTTGATGTATGGGTTTTACCAGTTATATATAATTACTTGTTTGGTCTTCATGCCAGTAATACACCAGTCTTAATTGGTGAAAGCCCTACTTCAAAAGAAAATGTACATGGACTTCTGTCAAGGTACTTAAAATTCATATACTTGTAGCAAGCATTTCCATGAAATAACCTTGGTGTGGTTATTTTAATTGATTAGCGATATCATCCAGGCATAACGTTCATAAATGTATCAAACTCTATAAATTAAATGCAGTGCTGAATTTAATATGGAAAGGATTACATTGCCCATGTTGTACTGTCTATAAGCTTTTCCACTCCTGGGCAGGGTGTTTTGCGTAGGTAAAGTGATTTCCAAATAGCTTTTAAAAAAAGAATAATAATAAAAAATGTATTTTATTAATTTAAGCTCAAGCAAAATGTCCAGTGTCTGAACTTTATTTCTGTATATTAGTATCAAATATTGCTGAAGGTTCCATATCAGTATATAAAATAGGAGAGACCGTTCTACATTACTCATAATTTCCTTTAAACAAAAAAGCACCAAGCAAAGCTGAAAAGGTTCATGTCAAAAACAATTGCACACAAAAGCTACGGCAAGATGATATATCTCTCTGTGCTGACTGGGAAGTTCAAGAAGCATCATAAAAATCCATACTAGTTTAAGCAATCATAGTTAGGAAATAGATTCATGAAAATGCACATCAGCAATGTTCTCTTGACAAGAACATTGTCTACTTATTAACTTCCTGGTATCTGTCTGAGCCACACTGTATCCTCCAAATTGTGTATTCCAGGCCTTGAGAGCTCAGATGGTAGAATTCATATACATTTTAGCCTTGAAAAATATATTAAGGGTTTTCAATAATATTAGTTTTTTTGTATTTATATTGTGTTTGTATCTTTAAGTTATAAACATTGAATTCACTTGATCTACATAGTTGTTTTTTTTTAATAAAAACATTGAAACTCGTGTTAGGTTAAGTTATGGTATCCAATTACAATTTAAAAGAATGCATATGTACATTAGTTAACATCATTGAAATGTAACACTCACATATCAACACATAATTAGTTTGGGCATAAATTACATAATTGCTACCATGCATGCATTTCTTATAATGTGAACTAATTTCATGCACTGTGAACATTCTAAATATCCAATGTGTACCAAGCAAAATTCAATTTTTAATCACTGGATGTCCTGATATATCTTAAAGTTGGTTAATTTCTGCTACGATGCAAATGCAAAGTACTCTATTTTATTTTAATTGACTCAAAGTTAGGTATAGCATTGAGGTGATGCAGGAATACTGAGCTCTGAATTTTTATCACGCTTATAAGTCATCAAGACATCAAGTTAACCAAATTGGATAGGTCAATGTAGTATTGTTTTTTGTGGGGGACTTTGGGATACTCCAACATGACTGCTATATCATACTGAAACTGGTTGTTAGACAATGGAGCATTCAAAGGTACCATATTTCCCCATGTATAAGACGAACTTTTTTTCAAACAATTTGTGGTCTAAAAAGTGGGTGCGTATTTTGCAGTTACTACGGTACTTCCCAGTACTTCTCTGCAGTCACACTGCCGATTGCCCCTGCCTTTTTACGACTCACTGCCCCGCCCTTTCATCATAGCATCCACACTACTCAGACAGCAACTCATCTAACAGTAAGTATAACATTAATATTTGGGCTGCTGAAAGTTAGGGGAGGTGGGGGTTAATTTAGGGGCAGTTATGGTTAATGGGGTGTTTAGGGTTAATTTAGGGGCAGTTATGGTTGATGGGGCCTTTAGGGTTAATTTAGGGGCAGTTATGGTTGATGGGGCTTTTAGGGTTAATTTAGGGGCAGTTATGGTTGATGGGGTCTTTAGGGTTAATTTAGGGGCAGTTAATGGATGGGAGTGATGAGGATGAATTTTATGATAATACTTTTTTTTCAAATTTCGGGCCCCAAAATTAAGGTGCGTCTTATACATGGGGAAATACAGTATTTAATTTGCTCTATCTTTTGAGCCTTGTAGGATTCTGGGGTGGCTGCCACCTTTTGTGGTCAGTGATAATAAGTCCTGTTTACTATGTAACCATAAAATCACTAAATAAATGGCTGATCCAAAGTCAAGGGTCCAGAACAACTGATCCGATCCCTCAGCAACCGAAACTTGCTGACAATGCCATGTTTAGGCCATCATCTTTAACACTAGCAAAAATCAAGCTTACATATTGTCAACTATAAGAAAGCCTGATTTTATTTCAGTTGCTAGACTGGTATGATTTTGAAGAGGAAGGCACAGTAGTAGAGAGAGACAGCAGTAATCAGGACTAATAATGAAGAAGAGACGGATCTGGTTTTTTTTAAAACATAGGTGTCACTGCTATGGCTCCAGGCAATTTAGGAGAAAAGTGCAGAGGTGGTACATTATCTATAATGTGTTGTAGCGCTGACTCATTTCTCTTTCAGATATTTAATAAGCAGAATTATCTTGTAAAGTGATCAAAGTTGAGGGAAATGCCATTTAATTATAGTCATTCTGTAGTACTCCAGCTTTCATGCTTAATGCCTACTATTTACACAATATTTAATACGAAACAAACAAGGTTAATACATTATTAACAAACATACCAAAAGGACTATTTATTTTCACAATGAAGTTATACAAAAAAAATTTCTATGGTTTTCCTTTTCAGATACCAATAATGAACCAAGGTGATCGTCAAGGAGTTTCTTCTTTGTGGCTTATTACAATTTGTATAAACAAATCTATGTATTTCATTGTAAATGCTTATGTTTCCATTTGCATTGTTGGAAAGGTGAAGATAGAATTACTTTGTGACAAAATGTGTGCAACTGCTTCATGTATAAAATGATTTAACCATTTCATTGGGGTCTAAACTTGCAAATTAACTAAAGACAGCTTGCATTTGTGCTAGAAAAAAAATACTCACAGAAGAGTTAATACAAGTTGAAAAAAAGCGACTCTCAGATTCACTAACCTGCAAGTTCATTGAGAGTTCCAAACTTGCAAATTTCACCTTGCATCCCCAAGGGGTTGGGAGAGTGACTTGTGAGTCTCCCATGCTTCTTAAAAAAACTGATAAAACACATTTATTAAAAAAAAGATCATTAAAGCCGTGGAGAGAAAATATCATTCCCAACTTTACCTCATTCCCTGCTCCTGGATACCCTATTATTCTTTTTTCCCCCTTATTTTATATTTACTTAAATAAATTGAAGTTAGATTATGTTTTAACAAAATGTTAAAGTTTTCATTCAGTTTTTATCCCCTTCTCTGGCATTAGTGAATACACAAGTTGTTTTGCAAGTTTTAGAATAACTTGACAGACCACACAACTTTTTATTGAATAGACCTAAATGCTTGATTTTGTTTCACATCTTTGACACCATCTGAGTACAATATACTAAAATTATGAATAGTAATAATTTGATATTGTTCTCATTTTGCTGCTTGAGAAAAACAAATAGCTTTCAGTCTTGTAGTTTTTGTTTTGTTTCTTTTAGATTTTTTACACTTTTACATAAATATGCCAATACAGAAGTACATTTATACTGTATCTTTCCCACACTGGTTTCAGTTGTGAAACCAGTTCATGTTTTTGTTTGAGTGTAGAGTATTTTTTTTTCATATTTATTCAATAATCTCATGTTTTTGCATTTGTTCTCTCTGATAAAAATATGCATATGCTTTCTGGCTCTTATCGTGTATTTATCCATCCAGAAACACATTTTTCTACAGATCCCTTAGTCTGTCTCTGACTGAACGCAATAATGTCTTCATTGCATTTACATGTTTCTCCTCCACAGCCTTTTCAATTACATATAACATTTACATTATGCATTGTTTATTCCCTTTTTTTTTTTTGTAATGGGTATGTGCTCTTATTATGTATTAATTGCAAACTGAAGAGTTGACCATATGTTGGAACTTAGCATTGTCCTACCATCATCCTTTTTCACACTTTACCAAAAATCCAACCTCAATTCAAAAAATAACCTCACATGTATGCAGGTGGATTAACCAATGGTCTCTTTCTATAAATCAAAGTAATAAAAAAGGATATATGTTGCTGTAATCTAGCTGTTATTTTACTATTCTATTCTATGTAGACAGAGAAAAATGTCTTACTTGTCGGAAATAATTTTTGCTTTTTTTGTTGGCCGTATCAATCACAGATATCACAAGTGAATAGGAGAAATTATTTTTTGCATGATGACAGCTGAAATTATGGCAAAATAGACATATTGTAACAAGGAAAACTGACACAATTTGTAAATATTCCCAAATACTACAGTCTTGCTTAATCCTTATCACATATCCTATATTGCAGCATATCCCTAATAACCTTCATCTGCACTTGTGAGCCAAGTGAGCGAAGCACGTTTCCCATTACCTGTCAAGCGAGTACGCCGAGTTCTTCTGGCCTCTCTGTAATAGCAGGCTGTTAGTGAACAGAGTAATAAACACCTACAGAGAGGGATGTAGCGTGAAAAGATCTCATCACCTGCCATTAGTACGCTGATGAATAATGCAGCATTTTCTGTGGCAGATGTCAGGGGTGGGAGGAAGAATCACTTCAGTAAATGCTCTGGTGAGCACTTCAGCTCAAAGTGAGAGCTGATAGCAACAGATGCATGTGACAAAATTACACTCTATATTGTATTTTAGAAAGAAATTGGAACATTTACTTCACAAATAGCTGCCTGGCAGGTCTGTCTCCTACTTTTTGGGTCTTTCAAGTGAGAGTGAATGGAAGGGGTTTTAAAATGCTGAGCAGTAAATCTTGTCTACAGCTCCTATTGTTTAAAGATTACTTTGTCTTTCTGTCTCACTTTCGTACCTGAATATACAACCTCTGAAATTAAAATGCGTGATTTTTATTTGGGACTGGAGTTTTAATATCCTGAATCAATAAAGTTGTCACTCAGTTTCTATTGGTATTATTCAAAATGTCCACTACCTGCTCAAATTACTTACTTAAAAAGTATATATATTTTTGTTTTCAATTACACTACCTTAGGAAGTAGTAATATAGTCTACCAAAAATATCACCTTGGAACAACAAATGAGGCGAAGAACTGTCATCTACTGTCCCTTTTGACCTCTTTGCTACATTATAGATGCTGAATTTAAATTTAAATATATGCTTTCAAATAACTGCATTTTTGGTATCCCACAGTACATTCTCTAAAGTTCCTGCTCTTCACTTCACTTAACAATATGTCCCCCTCCAGCATCTCATCAAGGACAGGGGAGCAGATTAGTTTGGTCTCTATTAGGTGGGTTAATCCATATAAGATTTTATGATAGAAACCTGGATGAACAGTATTCAAAGTTGAATGATAGCTACTTGTTGTGTATTGTTTAATTTTGTCATTAAAGTTAGAAATATTGAAGCATACCATTGTCATATGGTGCTATCAGGCCCACACATTGGGGAAACAATAACCCAAAACCATACCCACTTTGGTGATGTCATGTATCCAGTAACTAGGAGAAAATCTAATCAGAAGGTACATAAGTTTGAACATATAGACACAATCGCAGTGCTTCCTGAATTAACAGGTTCTTATTTGAGCCAATGTTATCAAAAGGTAGCTGAGGTGTAAGTTCGAAGCAGTCTTTCTCATGGAAAGGAAAACTTGGACAAAACTGGAATAATTTAATATCCTCAAGACTGCACACATACTTACTATAAGCCGAGCAGGATCCCAATGGCAAACCAAGCTCTAGGTGGCTGCTGCTGCTGAAACCTCTGTCATAGGTAGGATGGCACAGAAGCAACAGTGGAGGCAAGGGACAATGAAGATGGACAAGCTGAATGATTATGAACCAGTGGATAGTCATATTGGACTAGTGAAGCAATGCTGAAGCTGTAGTCTGGAACTAGAAATCCTGGAAAATGAGCTCTTACACTGGAGAGATTCCAATAACTGAGCAACCAGCCTAAGAAGACATAATTGATTGTCCATTGGAGACAGCTGAGTGTAAAGTAGATCTGAGTGGAACAAAAGAAAGCAACTCATACATTCATCATCCTAAAAGTTCCAACTTACATATTTGGAAGATGACATGAGCGCCCCTCCTATCCTTAAACACTACCACTTAAACAAAACAAAATAAAAAAAATGAAGAAATATTTAAATTAAAAAGAAAGAAAATGACAGGTATGTTAATAGGAGGTTTATTTTTTTGTTTGTTTTTTTCTTTTTATTTATTGTCGTTTATTTCATTAAACTTACATGCGATCACCTGAAACTCTCAAACAACTGCAGACAATTGTGATCAGTAAAATTAAACCTAAGGTATCATTTTGTATTATCTATAAATCATTATTATGAATATGTTTTTTGTATTAATGTAAATATGAACTTTAAAGAAAATGGAAGCATAAAATCAAACCAAAATTGAAGCATTTAACAAAATATTTTATTTTTTTTATTTTTTCCCATTGACGTAAAAAAGGTTAAAAGGGCCATGAATTCCTGAAGTCATGTATCTAAAAAAAAAATCTCTAGAACTGCCTGTAATAATCTCCATTATGTATAATGATCATTTTGATAATAGTCTTTCAAAGAGGTAATGGCCGTGCTGAATGGTTATTACCTGCTTGTTCATGCTGGAAGCAAAATGCAGGCGTAAAATAGACATTTAAGAGAACAAGACATTTTAATGAAATCCTAGGAATGGACGGCCACATGTCAGTGTTTGTAAATTGTGTGCAATATTGTTAAAATGCTATAATTACTGTATACTAATTGTTATTGCAATGGGAAGAAATTAATGTACATCCTTTCCGTTATACAGATGGAGTGTCCTTTATTATGCTCCATTCTAGTGCTATTTTCTTCTGAACTATATTGTATGTAAGTGACAAGAATCAACAATGGGTAACTTGCAGACCTGAAGTAGCAATTTGTACTGACACAAAATTGCAGTTTGATGCATGAATTCAATAAATTGGGAAAAGACAAAATTAATAGGGTTTTCATGAGGACTTCAGCATATGAAAGGCCCTTAACATTGTATGTAAATGTTTTTTTGAATTATGAAGCATTGTTATAGTTTGCTCAGAATATTCAAACGTACTAGCTGTATGTTTCTAAGGTATGTATGATATAAGAGATTCTGTAGGCAGGCCTTACTATATATCACTGCAATATTGTACGAACTGACCATTAGGATTGGGCTGGGAATAAAAAAAACAGCCCTGACACCCAGACCAATAAATCACAAGCATGCAGATGGCTGCCAAATATATGCAGCCACAAACAACATCATTTAAATTTTACTAAATGCAGAGGCGTAGAATGAAGCTCCATGTATAAAGCAGACAGATGCATGATAAAAAGTTAACTGAGCAACCTTAATGGTGGTTTGGAGGTGTTATCTGGTATCCATCCACTGTGCATTTGCCTGATGGTCAGTCCGTGCCATCTCATTATTGTTCTAATTCTAGGGAACTATAACCTTCATAGGCTACAATTTACAACTTGTTACAATTGTGTCACTGTATTCATCAGATCTGATAGCTGTTAAGGTTAAACCAATATGCTAAAATGTTTAACCTTAAGTAGAACCTCTTACCTTTACCAATGCAATAGCTGCAGAAATTCTAGGTTGAAAATGATGGCAGCTCCAAAGGTGCAGTCATCTTATTTTCTGTTACAAATTGAGAATGGTAATAAATAATCTAATAATTACAAGTTACAAACAAATATAATACACCTAGTCAATTAATTACATCAGGGCAGTTTTTGTTTAAGCACATTTTGCTGTATATATTTGCTTTAGATTAGAAGGGTACACAGCAATGACACAAGAACGCCTGGCATTCAAATACTAGAACAATCTGTTTCTTGAAAGCAGACTGTTGTCTTTCTTATCAGTACCAGTCCAGTACCAAAAATCAACAGTATCACACAATCGCTGCACACCTTAGTTTTCGCTAATGCAAAACTAGAAGTAAGTAATTACAATTACACAAGCTATTCTTTTATATACATTTTAGCAAATAATGCTTCCAAATAATGTTATACTATACATACAATATATGGTCAAAGGTACTATTGTTGGGTTTAGGTGTTTTAGTCACACTCATTGCTAACAGGTATATAGGATGCCACCCTTACCAAGGTCCTTTCATGAAATAAATTTTTGCCCTGCTAGATTTGCCACGGTACACTGTAATTGCTATGATTGCAAAGTGGAAGACATGGTTTGATGGTTCAGGAGCATCTACCAGACAGGTGCTTCCATCTTCTCTTTTCATCAGGATAATATCTTCTCATTAGCTAGAAATGTCAGTACCCTATATAATAACATGAAAATTATGAAAATGCTCCTTAAATCTAAACTAGCATCCAGAAAGAAACTCAGACACAAGTATATTCAATTTAAATTTGTTTTGCTGAAAATATAAAAATAAGTGGAAAATATTTTAAATAGAATAGGATTTATGAAGCCATGAATTTTCATTCCACTAGCTGTCTGCAACATTACTCAGAAGATGATGAGGAACACCATGGACTGGGCAACCTCTCAGTTTTGGAGGACCCCCACAGTAATCAATGGGTATTGTTCAAGAGACACGTGCATAATATTCAACTGATCTTCTCACAGATCAAGAATGTAGTTTCCAGAATTAACACAGTTACCAAGAGAATCACTGAAAAATGCCTTTGTATGCAATACCAGGGCCTCATACTTCCCAGGCAGGATTTAATTTGTATTGGCATGGTCCAACTCATCCCTTTCCATTTATGCTAAAATCAGCTCAATTAGTCCATTACATTTAAGAAGGACTTCAAAATTGGGAGAACGTCCAGGCAAGGAATGGGAAATTTTGGACTCTAGCTGTTCTTTTGTGGCTGTGGTGGACCTGGCATGAAGGTCAGCATGAAACTACTAATAGCACATATCTACAAAATACTTAACACATACAGGTAGTGATTATAAATATGTGAAAATAGGCATAGATCTAAATTCTCAGTTGATTTTAAATGATTAATTCCTTTAAATCAATTATTGTCTAGGAGTTATATTTCTGCCCTGGAATATCAAAATAAATATTTTCATACTGTGCCAGCACCCCTGGCACCTCAATAACAAGCTCCATCCACAACAGCTGCAACAGGGTGCCAGGTCATCATCAGGATTGGGCTAATGGCTCCTGATGCGACAATCCTCCACCCTACATGCCTTGTTTATACATAAGTATTTGTAGCTGTGGAATAGTAATATGTGATTAGTTTTTCCATATACGGTATATCATACATGCATACTAACACTTGCATTAATTGTGTTAGCAAAAATATGCTTGGGTTTAAACTTTTTCTAAAGCATGAGCCACAACTGTACAATGTCTTTCACTCACAAGTAGACTTGCGCATTCGTCTTCGGGCGAACATGAAAACGAGCATGAAGAGGCCGTTTTTTTGTTCGTTCCGAAGACACGCCGAAGAGAATACAGTGCCGGCAAAACGTAGGAGAAGACGAAGACTCACAACCACGAAGAATCGAAGATTCTTCGTGATCGTCTTCGTTTTTGCCGCGCAGCCGCCAAAATTTCAAACAGGAGTGAGCTGATCTCGTCTGTCCAATCAGCTCACTCTTGTGACGTCACGCTAAGGGTCTCGTCCAATGCCTGTGCTGCTGTTTTTTGAATTCTGAAGGCGCCTTTATAAGACCAGAGCTTGCCTGAGAGATCCATTCATTTTTCGCTGTGACTGCTTTGGCAACACTGCTGTGCTGCATCCGAGCGTTACAGAGAGATTGTTCTGTTCTGTGTGAGACTGGTAAGCCTTAGCCTGCCATTTCTCACAGTGTACTTCATCCTCACTTCAGTGCTACTTAATATAATTAATAATAATAATTTGATTAATTTAATTTTTTTTTTATTTAATTTGTCATCAACTGTAGTGTAAGTGCTGTTGAGTTGACAGTGCACCCAGTGTCTCAGTGGCACTGGGGTGCCCTTGCCCTGGGCTGGCACTAGTGCCTACTGCCTGTCCTGCTTAAATAAATTAAATAGAATTTATAAATAATAATTTAATAGAGTCTATAATTTAATAGTTCATTATAATATTATATATATATATATATTTGTCAGTCATATATATATATACTATAGTATACTAGTGTAGAGTGTACTGTAGACATTCATCTACTAGTGTCTAATTTAAAATCAGTAATATTAATTAATATAATTAATAATTGAATTCATTATAAAATTATATATATATTTGTCAGTTATAGTTAGTAATAGTATACTAGTGTAGAGTGTACTGTAGACATTCAAGACATCTACTAGTGTCTAATCTAAAATCAGTAATATCAATAATTCTATAATTCTTTCTTATCTTAATAGTTAATTAAATTAGCTATAAATAAAAGTAATAATATTAATTAATTACTACTAGCATATAGTTCAGCTAATCTTATTAGTACTGGTGCTGCAGCTCTATAGTTTGTGCTTTGTTTTAGCAACAGCAAGAGACCAAGTCAATTTTTCTTAATTAATAATCTTTCATTTTATTTCATTTGTTTTGCTCACCTCAGTCCATCAGTGAAGTGAACTTGTTGGGCTAGTGAGTGCAGCCGCATAAGTGCTGTGTTTTTTTTTGATCAGCAAGCAGTGACGTTAACTGTTTTGCAAAGATTTTCTCATTTATTTTACATTTTATTTCAATTTTATTAAAAGTACCCTTAGTGTTTTGCTCACCTCAGTCCATCAGTGAAGTGAACTTGTTGGGCTAGTGAGTGCAGCCGCATAAGTGCTGTGTGTTTTTGTTCAGCAAGCAGTGAAGCTGTTTTGCTGTGACATTTTATTTTATTTCTAATTCTTTTCAAGAAAAATTGACTGTGACGAGCTGTACTAAGCAAAGCTTCAAGCTACTAGCTGTAGTACTAAAATAATTCTAATCTTCTTTAATCTTAATCTATAACATATTATAAATAATATATAACAATATAAATTCTAATTCATAATCTATAATATAAGTAATTCTAATTCTAAATTCTAATTCATAATCTATATTCTTCTATCTATAATACATAATATATAAGTAAATTATTTCTAATCTATTAATATTATATAACTTAATATTAATTAATAAATCATACTGAATCTGATTTAACCTCACTTTAGCTTAGTGGGTTTGAGAGCGTCTGCCTAGAGGTAGACTTATAGTAAGGAAATATAGCTTTAGGCTAGCATAGTAGTAGGCTAAGCTCTTAGGCCCGTGTAAATTCAAATTAAAAATAAAATACTGCTAGTTATTAAATAGTTAATCTTGAGTTAATAATTTAAATAACTTTAGCACTTTGCCAGATTGCACACAACAGCACAGTGCAGTAGTGCATAGTTTTACTTTTTAAGCAGTAGCACTGAAGAGAATTTCCTCTAATTTTTTTGTCTTTAATTCATTTTTCCTTTTTTTTAATTTTTTTTTTAATTAATTTTTTTTTACAGTTTTTTAAACACTACACTACACTACACACACAACACAAAATTTGAAATGGATCCTCCTTTTGGGACTAAGGAGGGACAAGCTCCATCTACCACCACCACCACCACCACCACCAGCACCACCACCAGTTCTAAGATGCAGCCTTTGCGTCAGTCTAGTCGGCCAAGTAGGCCAAGCTCTCGCTTATCATTTGGGGAAGCATTGCTTGAAGGATCATCAAGTAAAGGAAAGGCACCAAAAGCAGGCAGTAGTAGTGCGGCTAGGCCCACAAGCTCTATGGTTTTTTACGGAAAGCCTAAAGCACCAGAAGCACGTTCAAAGTTAAAGGGTAGCACAAGTAGTACCAGCCCAGTGACTAAAAGGAAGTGCCTTTTGCCCCAAGCAGCATCTTCCCCATCCACAAGCAGCATGCAAGGTACCAAGCAGAGCCAAATTAGCAGCAAGACTCAGAGGGGTCCCAAACAAAAGCGATCTCATTCCTTTGTAGGGAAAACCACCACCACCACCCCCACCGCCTCTACCACCACTAGTGCTGCGCCTACTGTTCCCACTGGTACCGCCACGCCATGTCCTCCTAGTACCTCTAGCAAGCCACCAAGTCCTTACAACATTTTTGTAAAGACAGTTAGAGAGAGGGCTACACATAGTGGGACTCCACCTAGCGAGGTAGCAGAGGAGCCTGAGACTGAGAGGCCAAGTGCAGAGTCTATTCTTCCTGCTCGCACTACTACTAGTCACGAGTCTCACGACGATATCAGTCTTAGCTCCAGCCTAGCAGGAATTCCATTCGATCTGGCTAATGAAGAGATAGACTATGAGCCAGAGGAAGTAGAGGAGATGAGTGGTCAGGAATCAGATTCCTCAGGCAGCAGTGTCCAAATGACTAGTGCACAATTTTCCCCTGAGCCTCCACCTTCTCCGCTACGATCATCACCATCACCACCACCACCAGCAGCAGCAGCAGCAAAACCTAGCAAATCTAAAGCATTTAGCAGTCCCACTATGGCCAGTACTGTTACCACCAGTCCCACCACCACTAGTTCTGCCTCTGTTCATCCACCCCGAGCAGTAGGAGCAGCACCCAAGGCACACTCCAAGGCTATGCGCGCCCCAATTTGGGAGCACTTTGAAAATGTTGAAGAAGGGCGCTATGGAAAGTGCAAACATTGTGGGAAGCTAATAAGCAGAGGGAAAGTGTCTGGCCATTTTACCAGTGCTAGCATGAAGCATCACCTCAGCACTCAACACAACGCTGTGCTATTGGGGAAAGATGCAGAAGTAAAACTTAGTGCAGGCAGCATAGCTGGTGGCCGTGGAAAAACCCCAACAGCTTCTTCTTCTGAGCCAATAGCAGCAGCAGCAGCAGCAGCTAGTGCTGGCAGCCAGAGACCAAGGCAGGTTGGAGCACTGCATGTCCAGCCCACCCTGGAACAATTTGTGGCATTCCAATCCAAAAGGTCAATGCCCAAACAGCAGGCCAATAAAGTAACGCGACTGATTGGTCAGTTCATTGCTGTTGGAGGGGCATCCTTCTCTATGATCGAAGGGGAGCCTTTCAAACAATTGATGGCGGCTGTGGCTCCACAATATACAGTTCCGTCACGTTCCACTTTCAGCAGGAACATTGTCCCCTCATTGTATCGGTCCTGTGTTGCAGCAGTGAAAGAGGAGCTTTCCAAGGCTGCTGGTCAGTGTGTTCATTTCACTACAGATTTGTGGAGTGCACCTAGCGGCCAGCATGCCTTTCTTTCTTTGACAGCACACTGGTGGCAGCCCGGTGTGTCTAAGGAAGCTGCTGCAGCAGGCTACCGATCTTTCCTTCTCCATGCAGAAGTGATGGATGAAAAGCACACTTCCCAAAATATTCTGCATGCAATGAGGAAAATGTTTAGCCTTTGGGTGGGAGCAGAGGCGGGCACCAATGTTGAAGTTGGTTTTGTGGTAACTGACGGAGGTGCCAATATGGTGAAAGCGCTGCGAGATGGTCATATTGTTGGTGTGCGCTGTGCAGCCCGCATCATCCATCTTGTAGTGAAGGCAGCAATGTCAGAAGGAACTAATGTGGCAGCAGTAGTTCTGTCCCGCTGCAGAAAGATCGCTGGGCACTTTCACCATAGTGTTAAGGTTAGCCAACTTTTGAGGGAAGAGCAAGAGAGGTCAGGTCTTCCCGTACACTGCCTACGCCAGGATGTCAGTACACGGTGGAACTCCACGTTAGACATGCTGGAGAGGATTTTGGAGCAGCAGAGGGCAATCCATAGTCTTGCCTCAGAGCACAATATTGGGATTACCTCTCCATTGAATAGGGAGGATTGGACAGTGATCGCCCAGCTAGTGGCAGTCCTTAAACCATTCAGGGATGCCACAGAAAATTTAAGCTCAAACACTGCCAGTCTGGCCCAGGTAATCCCAGTGTTCTCCCATCTAGGCAGCAAGATGGATGTGTTCCTTGGAAACCGTGAGGCTGTTCAAGGTGGCACTCTACATCCTGACGTAGCAGCCATAGCCAGGAAGCTGAAGGATCTGCTAAAAGTACACCTTCGCAAACGAATGGAAGAGAGTCCCGAAATGATGCTAGCGTGCCTTTGCGATCCAAGAATTAAGGGAAAGCTAGCTTTGAAATTTAATGTTCTCAGTAGCTACCGGGAGCAATTGGTCAACAAGGTGCGTGACTGGCAGCGTAAAATGGGAATGCTGTCCGAGGAGGGAGAGGTGCAGGAGGAGGAAGAGATGATGTGGTCTGCTACTCCTAGCAGCAGCATCAGCAGCAGTGCCACAAGCAGCACAACACAGCTGAGTGGAGCAGATGCGTTTTGGGAAGAGGCACTTGGGAGTATAGTTGGACCATCTGACAGAGCTAGCAGCAGAAAGGAGAGTAGTGCTGCTGAAATGGTCAAACTTTACCTCTGTGAAGTTCCTTCTGCGCCTAATGTTGATCCTCTTAGCTACTGGGATGAAAAGAAGAGTGTGTGGCCTGCACTCTCATGGGTTGCGCAGCAGCTACTATCATGTCCGCCAACCACTGTTCAAAGTGAGCGCGTGTTTTCTATGACTGGAAACATACTGAGTCCACAGCGCTCACGCATGGCACCTCATCTGATGGAGCAGATTGCCTTTCTTAAATTCAATCTGCCCAAGTTGGGTTACCCAGCTCTTAGCTTGGAAAGTTAATTTTTTTTCTCTGTAATGTTTAAGGTAGTTTCTCCCCCTGGTTGCACGTGTTTGTGGTGTGGCAACGTCTGCTACCTCCGCCGGTGTAGCCAATTTACGCTAGGGCCTAGTGTCTGAGTTCTGGAAGTCCGCTCCCAAACGCCAAGGACTGACAGTCTTCGGATGCTTTGCCCTGGGGTGAAACAGGTGAGCGGGTCGTCAATTGCCCACTCATTCACCTTTTTCCGTTTCCAACGCTGCTGCTGGTGGTGGTGCCAGTATCTTTTGCCAGTTCGCTTCCTGGCTGAAATCATGCCTCAAATGTCCCTAATGGAGAGGGTAGTTTCTCCCCCTGGTTGCACTTGCTGCGGTGTGGCAATGCCTGCTACCTCCGCCGGTGTAGCCAATTTACGCTAGGGCCTAGTGTCTGAGTTCTGGAAGTCCGCTCCCAAACGCCAAGGACTGACAGTGTTCGGATGCTTTGCCCTGGGGTGAAACAGGTGAGCGGGTCGTCAATTGCCCACTCATTCACCTTTTTCCGTTTCCAACGCTGCTGCTGGTGGTGGTGCCAGTATCTTTTGCCAGTTCGCTTCCTGGCTGAAATCATGCCTCAAATGTCCCTAATGGAGAGGGTAGTTTCTCCCCCTGGTTGCACTTGCTGCGGTGTGGCAATGCCTGCTACCTCCGCCGGTGTAGCCAATTTTCGCTAGGGCCTAGTGTCTGAGTTCTGGAAGTCCGCTCCCAAACGCCAAGGACTGACAGTCTTTGGATGCTTTGCCCTGGGGTGAAACAGGTGAGCGGGTCGTCAATTGCCCACTCATTCACCTTTTCTAATGCTGCTACTGCTGCTGGTGGTGGTGCCAGCGTCTCTTCTCTGCCAGTTCGCTTCCTGGCTGAAATCATGCCTCAAATGTCCCTAATGGTAAGGGCAGTTTCTCCCCCCTGGTTGCACTTGCTGCGGTGTGGCAACGCCTGCTACCTCCGCCAGTGTAGCCAGCTTACGCTAGGGCCTTGTGTCTGAGTTCTGGAAGTCCACTCCCAAACGCCAAGGACTAACAGTCTTTGGATGCTTTGCCCTGGGGTGAAACAGGTGAGCGGGTCGCCAATTGCCCACTCATTTGCCTTTTCCAATGCTGCTGATGCTGGTGGTGGTGGTGCCAGCGTCTCTTCTCTGCCAGTTCGCTTCCTGGCTAGTGTCATGCCTTAAATGTCCCTAATGGAGAGGGTAGTTTCTCCCCCCTGGCTGCGTCTGTTTGCGGTGTAGCAACGCCTGCTACCTCCGCCGGTGTAGCCAGCTTACACTAGGGCCTTGTGTCTGAGTTCTGGAAGTCCGCTCCCAAACGCCAAGGACTGACAGTCTTTGGATGCTTTGCCCTGGGGTGAAACAGGTGAGCGGGTCGCCAATTGCCCACTCATTCGCCTTTCCCAATGCTGCTGCTGCTGCTGGTGGTGGTGGTGCCAGCGTCTCTTCTCTGCCAGTTCGCTTCCTGGCTAGTGTCATGCCTTAAATGTCCCTAATGGAGAGGGTAGTTTCTCCCCCCTGGCTGCGTCTGTTTGCGGTGTGGCAACGCCTGCTACCTCCGCCGGTGTAGCCAGCTTACGCTAGGGCCTTGTGTCTGAGTTCTGGAAGTCCGCTCCCAAACGCCAAGGACTGACAGTCTTTGGATGCTTTGCCCTGGGGTGAAACAGATGAGCGGGTCGCCAATTGCCCACTCATTCGCCTTTCCCAATGCTGCTGCTGCTGGTGGTGGTGGTGCCAGCGTCTCTTCTCTGCCAGTTCGCTTCCTGGCTAGTGTCATGCCTTAAATGTCCCTAATGGAGAGGGTAGTTTCTCCCCCCTGGCTGCGTCTGTTTGCGGTGTGGCAACGCCTGCTACCTCCGCCGGTGTAGCCAGCTTACGCTAGGGCCTTGTGTCTGAGTTCTGGAAGTCCGCTCCCAAACGCCAAGGACTGACAGTCTTTGGATGCTTTGCCCTGGGGTGAAACAGGTGAGCGGGTCGCCAATTGCCCACTCATTCGCCTTTCCCAATGCTGCTGCTGCTGGTGGTGGTGGTGCCAGCGTCTCTTCTCTGCCAGTTCGCTTCCTGGCTAGTGTCATGCCTTAAATGTCCCTAATGGAGAGGGTAGTTTCTCCCCCCTGGCTGCGTCTGTTTGCGGTGTAGCAACGCCTGCTACCTCCGCCGGAGTGGCCAGCTTACGCTAGGGCCTAGTATCTGAGCTCTGGAAGTCTGCTGCCAAACGTCTAAGACTGACAGTGTTTGGGTGCTTTGCCCTGGGGTGAAACAGGTGAGTGGGTCGCCAATTGCCCACTCATTCGCCTTTCCCATTTTTCAATGCTGCTGCTGGTGGTGGTGGTGGTGGTTGTGGTGGTGCCAGCATCTCTTCTGTGCCAGTTCGCTTCCTGGCTAGAGTCATGCCCAAAATGTCCCTAATGGTAAGGGCAGTTTCTCCCCCCTGGCTGCGTCTGTTTGCGGTGTGGCAATGCCTGCTACCTCCGCCGGAGTGGCCAGCTTACGCTAGGGCCTAGTGTCTGAGCTCTGGAAGTCTGCTGCCAAACGTCTAAGACTGACAGTGTTTGGGTGCTTTGCCCTGGGGTGAAACAGGTGAGTGGGTCGCCAATTGCCCACTCATTCGCCTTTCCCATTTTTCAATGCTGCTGCTGGTGGTGGTGGTTGTGGTGGTGCCAGCATCTCTTCTGTGCCAGTTCGCTTCCTGGCTAGAGTCATGCCCAAAATGTCCCTAATGGTAAGGGCAGTTTCTCCCCCCTGGCTGCGTCTGTTTGCAGTGTGGCAACGCCTGCTACCTCCGCCGGAGTGGCCAGCTTACGCTAGGGCCTAGTGTCTGAGCTCTGGAAGTCTGCTGCCAAACGTCTAAGACTGACAGTGTTTGGGTGCTTTGCCCTGGGGTGAAACAGGTGAGTGGGTCGCCAATTGCCCACTCATTCGCCTTTCCCATTTTTCAATGCTGCTGCTGGTGGTGGTGGTGGTGGTTGTGGTGGTGCCAGCATCTCTTCTGTGCCAGTTCACTTCCTGGCTAGAGTCATGCCCAAAATGTCCCTAATGATAAGGGCAGTTTCTCCCCCCTGGCTGCGTCTGTTTGCGGTGTGGCAACGCCTGCTACCTCCGCCGGAGTGGCCAGCTTACGCTAGGGCCTTGTGTCTGAGCTCTGGAAGTCCGCTGCCAAACGTCTAGGACTGACAGTGTTTGGATGCTTTGCTCTGGGGTGAAACAGGTGAGTGGGTCCCAATTGCCCACTCATTCGCCTTTTCCATTTCCTTTTCCATTTCCATTTCATTATTTTCCTTCTGATACACAACCAACCAACCAAACATAACACACACAATAACACAAATAACACAGTGACATAATACATAACACATATAACACACAGTGACAACACACATAACACACATAACACATACACGTACAATGCACAAATCACAAGGACCTTTCCTCTTGTTATTTGTCCTGGCCTTCACTTCTACACTCACTAGCATTAACGCTATAACTCACACTTCATACTATAACATTTTTCCATCCACATACCTGCCAACAGACCCAACTTTTTCAGGGACAGTCCTGCTTTTTTCCAGTCCTGTCCCATCTAATTTAGCTATCTAGGTATGCAAATACACGTTGGTAGTTATAGCTCGGTAGGTAGTACTAGTATAAACATTAAATAAATATAATAAAGTACTAAATAATAAATCTAACTTTAAAATACATTTAAATAAACCCCTTAATTTTTTAAAACCCATTAAAATTAAAATTAAATTATTATTTAGACATAATACATCTTTAACCAAACCAGTGCACTGCTACTAATCTTAAACATAACCGTACATTAACCCTAAGCTATTTTTTAGTTCTTGTCCAAAATTTTTCCATCCGCATACCTGCCAACACACCTAAGATTTTGGTGGACAGTCCTGCTTTTTTCCAGTCCTGTCCAGTAAAAGTTGGGTTGTTGCAAAGTATGCCATTGTGAATAGGTAGCAAATGTTAGGCATGTATTACAAGTGGTCCAAAATCAATTTAAAAATGTAAAATAATCCCTATTCTTTTATTAAACATCTATGGATGTGTGACTGTGTATGATAAACGGAGGCCAAGTTCCTTGGAGCATTTGTCTCTAGGTCATTTTGTGTACAGTACACCTCAGTACGTGTGTGCAACTCTATTGGTCGTTTCGGCAGGGGGCTGGCCTGCCATCAACGAATGAAGTGCGTTCTGCAATTCACTTGTTGATGCCAGACCAGCCCCCTGCCGAAACGACCAATAGAGTTGCACACACGTTCCTTCACGGCAGCTGCTGCTGCTCCGATGTGTTGTTAACCCCGTATTAACCCCTGCTAGGCAACCGGGAAGGAAACGAAGATTAAACGAGCACGAAGAATGTCCGCGAATATTCGCCCGAAGAGAAGACAGGAACGGGCGAATATTCGGGGAATACGAAGGTTTTTTTCCCCCCGAAGACGAGCACGAAGACGAACACGAAGAGCCCCCTGGTGCCCAAGTCTACTCACAAGTAACAGCTAGAAACTAGGTGTCAAATTTATTGAAGTGAGGCACTTAAACACAAAATACATAAACAAAACAAAATCCTAAAACCCCTACGTGGAGTACTAATTTTGCAGACTTTAGCAAGGTTGCTTCAGCCACTAGAATTATTCTGGCATCTTGTAGGTTATAAAGACCTCAGTGGCTTAGGAGCAGGCAGGGTTTTTCTTTTTAATTTAACTTAAACCCCTCCAATCCCACAGGTCAGGGATGGGGTGGAATGGGGTCCATGGCCCTTAATCCATTAGCAGAGGTTTGGGGAAAAGGTTATAAAGGAACATATACCTCTTCAAAGGTTAATTAATTGCACCTTCACCTCAGATGGAATGGGGAAAGAGGACACAATTGTCTTCTCCTTGATTAATATGGCTGTTAGTTTCATGTTGGTATATTATTGTATTACCAGTATATGTTTTGGGGATGTGAGGTGGCATTTGCAACTGAAGTGCCAACTTGCATTTAAATTCACAGGCAACTCAGTTGTGAACTTGCGAGTTGCCTGCTTTTTTAAACTTGCATTCACTCGTCTTCATACAAGTAACAAGATATCATACCAGATATTTGTATTTTGCGAGTTGGCTGCAAGCTCACATTACTTTACAACTTGAAGAGCTCGCACTTTAGCAAACAGACCTGCCCACCCTTTACTGCATTACATATTCTTAGGTGTGCATTGGTTCCTAAACACCCACTTTCACCTTGTCAGTATCACAGTATGTACTTTTTAAATATTCTTCTTCTGCCTCTGATTACCTGCAGAGATTTAACCTAAGAAAGCTAGAATGGCTTTTAGTCTACACAGTTGGCAGCATCCCCAGATATTGTTAAAAACAGATGCACGAACGATCACAGCTGTCATCCATTTGTACATTTTTTGTGTCCTTACATTTTTACATGCCTGACTGACACACGCCTATCTATAAAAGCTCCAAGGGGCTGTTTATTAGTGCCTGTTCTATGAGCTAGTACTTCTGCTATGAGGTGTGTATTCATCATTATGTCTGGTTCTTGACCAGGATAGTATTTTGACTCTGTTTGGCATGACTTTCTGGTCTGATTAGTGAGTCTGTTTGAAATCTGCCTGCCCTGACCTCTTGGTTTTGTGTCAAGTCAATCCACGATTGAAGCCAAGGCTGTTGGATGTAAATGCCAGTTACTGTACCTCTTAGCTGCCTGCCAGATTGAGGTTTTTCTTTAATGTGTAGATTGCAGCAGTCTAGTTTGGACTACCTGCAATCTGAAAAAACCTGAAATGTTGTCATCAGCAGGCCAATTAGCAAACTATTTAATCCCTGGACACATGTTCCATGGTGCTCAGTTGTTTGTCAGCTTTTGCTGGTGCTGTCCTCCTACGTGCCTCAGAGCTTATACATGTTCCTCCTCCTTCACAACCCACATCTGTTTCTACCTGACCTGTACCCGTTATCAGGGCAGATACTCAGTTTTTTTACCCTCGGCTAGTTTCTTAAAGTTTGTTGTTGGTTTTCTTCTCTCGGACTGCTATTCAGTTTACAGACAACTGCTATGTTCTTGAACTTGCTTCCAGTTGTCTTCCCTATGGTGCTTTGTTTCGGAAAATTGTTCTTTGGTTTTATCCTTTGCTCTTCTCTTGACACCTAGGTTTTGCCATCTGTGGCATCTTAGCCAGCTACCTGATTTGCTACCAGCATTTTCCTGTGCCAAAGCCCACCCCTTCTGGCAGGCTCTGGCTATCTTGACCTGCTAGCATCAGCATAGGTAGCTGTCCCTCTGTAAAGGGGTTTTGATCTGTCCCCAGTAAGATACACCTAACATTTTGTTTTCTTTGGTACTGTTTGTACGCAGATTATCCTGCCTATACCTTTTCCTGGGGTCCACAAATACTGCAGTCTTTTGCAGTTTTTTTAGTGTTGTTGTTTGTTTACTTTACTGTTAGGAGGTCTCTTTTCATTTGGCATAAAATCGTTACTAGAAGGCACTGATTTAACTTTTTTTTTTTTAAAGACTTTACCCCTTTGGGTTTGTAAATCCTTATCCTGTTATCCTATATTCCTATAATATACACCAATACTGTAAAACAAAAGCCCCTAAATCCAGAACATTGATACACTGCAGATATGGTTTGGAAAAAGCCATCACAAGTACACACATCTTACATTAAATATGAATCATGATAGCTAAACAAGATCAGAAGTTCCTATTTTGTTCAAGAGCAAAAGTAAAGAATGTCTATTTGGTAACTTAGCATATATTATATTCTAAAAAGTAATATAAAATCATTCTAATGATGTTTTTTGCCATTGCATGCCACCTGCACATTAAAATGAAAGGAGTTTAATTGCTTCTTATAAAGATACAGGTGTTCATCTTCAGTCACTGGCTTCAAAAGTACAACATTTGTGAATCTTGCCATCAAAATAAAATCAATTACTTTATTCTAAATTACAGTCAAAGGGAATAGAAAGGGCTTGCCTGCACTATAGAAGAAACTAATGTGCTAGAGCAGAGTTGGACTTTTGTAGGCCCTCCATCTTCTGTTGGACAATGTATCCTATCTCATGCCAGATCCATGTCATAGCAAAACCTTATTAAGAACAAGCAGGCATTATGATTCAAAATCCAGGATCAGAGTCTGTTATTCCTTAGCACACCTATCAGAGTTCCCAACATTTGAAAAAACATCCAAGGACACTTTGCACCACAGTTATCACTTACTTACTTGAAAATGTACCCTATAACCTGCCTAAAGCTCCACCCACTCTGCTCATACTGAATAATTAGCATAAATTAACTCTGCCTAGTTGCAGATTGTATCACCAAGTTTCGACCAACAATAATAACCTAGAATAACCTGGAAATTAATCAGGGGCATTACCAGAGCATTAAATCACAGCATATCACTAGTTAATATAACACATTCAATTTTTAAAATATGATCGGCACTATACTAAAGAAGTAAAAAATATGTAATGTAATTAACTAACACAGTTATGCAGTAGCCAGCAACATCAGTTTACAGATAAAAATGAACTTCGATAAACAGCCACAGATACTGTTACAAGTTATTAAAGGCACCATCTAAGGCACCTAACACACCAAAGTTGGGGTTATGAGACGACATTGCATACAGGGGTTAATCCAGTGACTAGCCTAATGTCAGGTCAGACATTGAGCCAAGGTTCCACCTCCTAAAATCAGGTGTATTGAACCTGTTCAAGTGCCTGATAAATAATATTTGACTTTTAAATACACTGAACAGCCATAATATTATGACCACTGGCAGGTGAAGTGAATAACACTGATAATCTTGTTATCATGGCACCTGCCAGTGGGTGGGATATATTAAGCAGCAAGTAAACATTTTGTCCTCATCAAAATCATCCTGTTTGAGGAGTCCACTGCAAACTTGTAAGGCAAAAATGTTCTGCTTCTTACTGGCAGGCATTTTACTTGCACAATCCCCCACTGGTGTCAAATGAAAGAATATAAAAATGCAGAGTCCGTGACAAAAATGTATCAGGAAGGACTCCGGGTATCACTGTCCTTCCTGGCCCTCTCTACCAGGACTCTCCATTGATGATGGTCTCATCATACCAAAGTAGATTATTAGATTTTGTTATATCATATATTTGTCTCCTGTTACGTTCCGTTAGGAAGAAACACAAGGGGAAAAGGAGGGTATTTTGAATTGGCACAAATTCTATCAATACATTTTAATAGGAACATGTTGTCCTGGGGGACTGTGAAGATGCTTCACATAGCATAGGCCTAGCAAAACACCTTGATCCAATATACTGCCATTTTCCAACTTGTGCCCTGTTATGTCCAGAAAACCCCAAAAACCTATGCATGTGGGGTATTTCTGTAATGTGGAGATGCATCTGAACAAGCTTGGCTCGATTTATCTGCCTTATCACATAACCTGTGCAAAATATCATCAGCAACACAGAAGAGTAGAAGCTGTTATAGCTGCAAAGGGAAGACCAACTACATATTAATGTCTATGTATTTAGAATGCAAAGGGTAAGTGTCCCAATACTTTTGTCCATATACTGTACTTGTCACTTGTCCCTGACTTACTTAAACGCCAGAGAAGGAGCCCTCCTCAAGCTGCATCCACGTCCAGACGCCCGATCATCCGGACCACGCGGTTTGCGGAGTAGGCCACATCCCTGGCCTCTAGTAAAACACACCTCACAGAAAGCAAACGCGACCGCATTGCTGATGGCGGGGGCATCATTTTACTGAGTCTGCATAAAAGCTGAGAGGTTATTCAGATATCTGTATATTATTGCATGCCAGTGCTGAGAAGAATTTTGGTTTAGTTGCTATACAGTTGTCTACCCATAAGGTCAATCTAAACTCCTATTTATACATGTTTTTGTTCAGTGGAATCCTTACACAATTTTTAATGATCAGGAATAGAATATGTGCATTACTCTATAGGTTTACCATGCTCATTGTGTTCTGCCAAAGATTCTTTAAATTAGGTACAGATGCTGTTTAATAGGTGCTGAGTTCCCCATCTGTTTCTTCTTAGAGAGTTCACTGTGAGAAAACTTATAAGTATCACAAGTGTAGTTTTAACTGCCCTTTTCATAGCTCTGAGCCAGTCTGAGAATATACTCTGGATGAGAGACATAATTCTTCTGAAAATTCCAGAGAGAGATTAAACTATATTGATCCACCATATGTACAGTATATACATGTTCCAGTTAAATCAAGATGATATGTTACATATTACTAGCTAACGTTAAAATGTACAAGCATATATTTAAATGCTACCAAATATACTTTATAAATTGCATAAACAAATATAGAAAGTAATTATGATCAGAATAAGTTTCAGGTCTGATATTTTAACTTTGATGGATGGACCTCTATTTTGTTTATACTTCCCTTGTTAGTATCATTGCCTTATTTTGTTTAGTATTGTTTATGTCCTTGTAAGAACATCAATAACTACAATAGCTATAAATAACATACCAACAAGGCTAAGAGAGTTGCAAAGGCCTCCTGGGTGCCACAGGAAACAAGATATCATCCTGCGAATGTTGGGTATATGTTTAAAGAATTGTATGTTCCAATTCTTACCTAAAATACATTTCTCAAAGGCAAACTCATTGTTAATAAAATGCATCTCCCATTTGGTGTTTTTGTCACGGACATGAGTGTAATTTTGTGAGCTCAGACATTTGATATACACAGATTCATAACAAATCCACTGACAAGTGTCCCTTCTTGGGGCCAAAAAATCTCTGCCTTTTTACCTAATCCTGTGTGCCTCCTTTTTAGAAACTGAAAAAATATAGTACGTTGTAACTGTAGGCTAGGTTGTAGACGGGACTCATGGTGCAATAAGTGTAACCATGGACTAGGTCATAATGAAGCAGGGTCAGTAATGGTAGGTCAGTCAGGCGTACAGGACAGAAAGCAGGAAATAAAGTCGATATACTAGGCAGGGTAAGGATCAGATCAGCAGAAGCCAAAGAGGAGTAATAACAGGATCCAAATAATAATTAACATACCCAGTCAAAGTGAACTAACTAGAGGAAATGAGTGGCTTTAAGCAGAGGTTGACAGATGTAGCTTCAACCTACAGGCCAGACCTGGCCCAGTTACCCAATAAAGCACCAACACACAATATTGGATTGAAAAAGACACAGCCATTTTTACTTAACACAGTCGTTGTCCCGTAAAACCTGAAAAAAATGAACTAATAAACATAGATGCGTTAACAGAGACCAAAACCAACCTAGCTTACCAAGTTATCAGGTATCATACCACACACCAATTTTGGGAAGGGGCATACCTGGATGTCCCTACCCAGACTTGCGGTTCCAAGCACCACTCCCTGCAGGGAACCACCCACCAGTTATCACCACCAATGATTACTGGCAGGCATTTTAGTTGCATAATCCCCCCACTGGTGTCAAATAAAAGGATATAAAAATACAGAGTCTGCTACAAAAAGGTATGGTCACCTTTCTAGGGTTATTAAACTATTTCCACACAGCCAATCAGAGTCCCCCTTGAAGCAACATGACTGACAGTGAGGCGAGGCATATTAGCGTGAGATTTTCAATCTCCGGAAAGACAACATAACTTCTGTGAAAGAGCTGTAGTGAATGAAAACTCCTGGGGGCAGGATGGCCCAGGGTAAAGGGGGCAATTACCCTGGGTCAGTCAAAGTTACACAAGGAAAGCTGGTTAACATGAGCCTTAAAGTTAGGCTGGCTTGCTGTGAGAAGCAGATGCTCAGTAGGGTTACATAACGTGCAATGTCCACTATGTTGCACAATAGTTCAACAGGAGCTTCTACAAGGTGCGCCTGGCCCAGTAAGGAAGTGGGAGAGCATTATTTTTTTAATCACATGATACAGGCGTTGTGTGAGAGGTGAGGGCTTGCCTCACTGCATCCGAGTCAAAAAAAAAAATCACTGAATTGTATCCTATGGTGAAGAGCTTAGGTCATTCCTGATTTACTATTTATTTTTTTCACCCCCGGATGGGATTCATTTTATGTCAGATGAATATCATGATTTAAGTGCATTTTCTGGAAAACATGGGATTTTAGCACATTGCATTCCAGCAAACCCTCATATCTCTGGTCTAGTGGAGACCTGTGCCTGTGACTGCACTCTTCTGTGCTTCCTCACTCGGCTACACTAGAGAGGCTATGAAAGCCTAAAAGAGTGACGTAACTATGAGTTATCTGCAGATATTGGATCTCAAACATAGCTGCAGCCAGCTGCCTTCTACAGTACCGAATGTGACGACAAAGCACGACTGCATGCTCGTTGAAATTAGCACTGTCCCGCCAGTGGTATCTTTGTTCTCTTTTATCTGCCACTTGTCTTTGATAGTTAATGCAGTCCCTGCTGCTATATCACATTAGGCCTAGGTAACGAAAATGAATTCCATTTCCTTGATGGTTTATGCAGAACTGCTGTAATTTGAATCGTTTCACTGTCTTCTATTCCTGTTTTACTTTGATTCTTTTTTTTTTCTCCAAAACTGAAAAAAAAGATTGGGTCACTGGCAATCTGCCATTCTAACAGCACATTAGGAATGGTAAAAGTTTTTTTTTCTCTATCTGATTCTATAAAATGAGTTCGCCAAAAGGTGCAGACCCAGCACATTTGTGGTTTTTCCTATAAATTATTTTAGCAGTGTGTCCAATCATATATATAATTTCAGATTTTCAATTTCGACTCACTGCTGTGTCAGCACAGACTCTACTGATATGTCTAACGTATTTAGTTTAAAATGAAACGGATGGCATTTCATTACCATGAAGATAATATTTTTGAATATGTTTGCTGCATGGCAGGATCCATCATTATTCAGCCATTTTATGTCCTTAGTTAGTAATAGCTTTTTAATGTTTTGATATATTTTATTTATCTATATATAATATTTCAAATACCATAAAAATTAATGTTGCTGGACCCATGTGATAGCTCTAATTGGTGGATGTTAGCTTTAAGCAAATGAAAAAAGTAAACTTATATCCCAGATATCTTTTTTTAGCGTGGGTGGAATGAGATTAAAACGTCAAATAATTTTAACTGCACAAGAAATGAATGCAAATAAAAATACTTGTTCTTATACATATTGTAATTTCTCAGCAAAAAAAAGAACATTCCTCTCTATTTCACAGATCGTGTTTCATTTAACCCCTTAAGGACCAACGTTTTTTACACTATAGGACAGCAGCAATTTTTGTGCTTTTGCTATGTCTCTCTTCAACCGTACCTCCTTCTCCATTAGTAAACCTACACAAATTATACATTGTTTGCTTTTCAGCACAAGTAGGACTTTCTTTTGAAATCATATTCATAAATGTAAGGCATTATTTTGTATGATTACAATATGAAAAAATTGGAAAAATTTAGATAATTAAATTGATAATTAGCATGTTCTCTCCCAAAATCAAATTGTTTACCATTTCATGAGATATGAATAATGTTATACACCCTGTTGATGGAATGTTAGGGCGTTACTAAAATATTGTTTTCAGAGGTTCTCTTAGAAACATCTTTTAGATCAGGATAACCTTGCTAGAGGACTTCATAATTTTTATTGCTGGTAAAAACTTTATTTATATCGTTCCAGGTCGCTTGCCACTTCTCTATACGTCTAAGTCTTTCTAAATCGTTTCTTACTATTGCTTCATTCCATTTTCTTAAAAGTCATGACTAGGGAACCAGATAAATCTTACAGATTAATGTGATGTGTCCAGTTGGTACGCACCTTTTTCACAATGGATTTAGAAAATTATTTCAAAAGCTTTTTTTTTCCCAGATGAACCTTTTTCAAGTGCCTTTAGTCATTAATATGTAAAGTGAGTAAACCAAAATATAAATAGTTGTCATGAGACTTAATAATTAAACAATATTAAAACGGATGGCTGTTTGGGTCTTTTGACTAAAATGTTAAATCAAGATTAGGATTAATTCCACCGGCAATCTGAAATTGCATGCCTGTATGATAACATTTGGCAAGCAACTCATATAATATAACAGTTACTTGTAAATTAATTCACAAAATGAATGAAGTAGGGGTTCCTTGGACTCTCTCTTTATCAAGCGAGAGCGACAACTGCTTGCCATGCTCCAATCTGAAGTCAAAGACCTATACAACTAACCCCTGTGCGGCACACAGCCCACCTATGTCCCTCCTCTACCCCAACCTTTACCAAACCAGACTTTCCTGTTACAAGCATATCTAAATAATAACAATCTTTTCTGTAGAGCTCTCCTCAACAGTAGCAGAAGAAGAATGTGGACAGATTTGTGCCCCAAATAACCTTTGTATGCATAGTATAGTCTGTAAGTGTAGGTACAGGCATGAGGGAGAGAGCATATATACAGGGGATGATCAAAGCAAGGTGGGGCCCCTGGGCAACACTGTTACAAAGCCCCCCATTAGAGTAGCATCCGCAGGAATCATATTAGAAAGGGATGGGAAGGTAATAACCGTATTTGCTCGATTATAAGACAAGGTGTAAGACGCGTGGAGGTTCCTCTCTGTCTTCCCGTTAGAAACGCCGGCACCGCTCACTGCTGTATGAAGCAGCTGCTCGCACGCGCGGCCGCTTCATGAATATTTATGCGGCTGACCGCTGCCTGGATTCCGCCGCGTCGCTATGGCGACAGTGGACGCGGTTACGTCCTAGACGCCGGGGAACGCCTCCCCGGGCTATTTAAACCTCGCTCACTCCTCCACCGGTGCTCAGTTATACTGGTGCTTCCGTATCTATTGAGCCCCCTCGTGTTTCACGTTATTCTTCAAGTTATTTCTGGTATCCTGACCCTGGTCTGCTTAACGGCTATCGTGTATTTCTGGCATCCTGACCCTGGCTATCTAAACGGCTCTGAGAACCTCTGGTATCCTGACCCTGGTCTGCTTAACGGCTATCGTGTATTTCTGGCATCCTGACCCTGGCTATCTAAACAACTCTGAGTACCTCTGGCATCCTGACCCCGGCTATCCATACGGTTCCTGTGTACCTCTGGCTTCCTGACCCTGGTCTGCTTAACGGCTCCGTCCAGATCACCCGTGCTTACAGCTACACCGCCAAGTGCCCTGTTATCCTCCTCAGGCCCCTTGTGCGTGTCCTGTACTGAGCAAGCGTGTTCCTTTCCTGCACCCCGGATTCCTCCCGGTAAAACGAACCTTACACAAGGTTTTTTTCAGAGCAAATGCTCTGAAAAATACCCCTCGTCTTATAGTTGGGGTCGTCTTATAATCAGACCTCAAATAGGTCTGACTATGAGACTAAGATCCAGATCCAGATTTTTGTCCATTAAAATGAAAATGATCAGTAATACAGTAATTAATGTTGGAAATGACTATTGTAACTGGACTTGGCTGATTTCTTAATGAAATACACCTGCTGCAACAGAGGAGCCCCACTGCCCCAGGGGAATTGTTAATCCCCCCTTGTGTGTACATGTCTGTGTGAGTTTCTATATATGCTTAAACGTACAAGAATAAAATTACAAACTGAAAAATCTCTGTGCTGTTTATTGTATAACTATTTGATTTAATCCTACCAAGCACAAGTAAAAAAAAAAAGATATGTCATATCGTCGTCTTTAATTACTGCTGGGTACAATTGATTTTAATATTTTAACATATTTGGATATCATATAAGACATCTATTAACAATTAAGGAAATACACTAAATTTATTTATGACATCCCAAAACAGATTATTTTGTATGCTTCTATGCCTCTGTCAAACGGTTGAGTGAATCATTTCCCCCGGTTGTTTGGTCAGAGATCACTAGCAAGCTTTCGTCTGACAAGCTTAAAGGTAAGGAGCATTTCCTTATCGACAATTTATATGGTCTAGCAGTTCACAGAGAATGTGATGTCTTATCGATTTCTGCCATAGCCCTCACAGTGGACTGAAATATCAGCGTCTGACAGTGGTTAACAAGTTTAAACCATTATAACCCTAGTATTAACTACATTGAAACAAATGTGTGTCAGTCACAGCATGCAGTGTACTGTAACCCGTTGTTAAAAGCATGATTTATGTGTATATATCTGCAGGTGTATATATTTAAATAATATTAAATTCATTGATATTTTGAATATAGTATATAGGAGCGCTACATTTCCTTTAACTATTTTATGACCCAGAGTTTTTTCATTCCTAGTGACCTTAAAAAATATACTGGCCATAGTCACGGGTCATGATCAATCCACAGGGGCAGAGCCAAAAAGGGGCAGAGTCACTCGACATTAAGTTCTCCCTCAAGATTGAGCTGCACCCTCCCCGTTACAGGTAACTGGAGCTCAATTCGTGCTCGTTTAGACAGTGTATATAAACATATGTAGTTTAAACGCAATCCAGCTTGTGCACAGTGCTGTGCATAGGTGGCAGCAAGTGCCATCTTTGCCTCCAAACATCTTGTCACTTGCTAGTGCCATCTTTGTCCCCAAACAGCTTAACAGTGCCCCCATTTGTCCTCAAACAGCTTCCTAGTGCCATCTTTGTGCCCAAACATCTTGTTGCTACCTTCTTTGTCCCCAAACAACTTGTCTCTGCCATCGCTGTCCCTAAACAGATTAAAAGCTCTATCTTTGCACATAAAAAGCTTGTCTCTGCCATGTTTGTCCACAAACAGCTTAACAGTGCATTTTTGTCCACAAGCAGCTTGTCTCTGCCATATTTGTCCCCAAACAACTTGACAGTGCTATATTGGTCTCCAATCAGCTTAACAGCGCTCAAACAGCTTGTCTCGGACATCTGACTCCCCAAACCAACCAAAGAAGAATTGAGTTTTGTGAGCAGCAGTGTCCATGAAAATTATTGAGCCTGCGAGTAGGAGCGGCCTAGGTCAATGTACAGCCCCGGTGCACCCACATAAGTTATGTATTGCTTTTTCAAGTTTAGAAAGGGATTTCTTTTGATACAATATATGTATGGTTCGTTTATGGTTAGTAAGTGCAAAATGTTAAACAGCAAAAATGTAAAAAATACTTTTTTATACATTTTTGCAATTTTACTTCTACAGCTTAGGTGCCACTGATAAAAAAACAACTTAATTTTTGTTCTGTAACAACCCAATAAAATGATATTCCACATGCTTTTGTTTTTTTTATTTAACATTACTCCCTTACATATTACACTTTTTTTTTTTACACTTTACAGCTAGGGGTGCAGTGAAGGGTTTCTAGTGGGTAGGGTACAATGTTCTTGGGTGCCTATGTTTACAATTTTAACCCTTTTTTTTAAATTACAGTAAATCTTTTCTTCATTATATTTTTGTATTTTTTTAATTTTGAATTAGTTTTCTTTGTTTGTTGAAGAGGGAAAAAGAGTTTTCACTTTGATCCCCACTGCAGAGACCACAGGATGTACTATTACATCCTCATGGTCATCTACTACACAATCCTTAGGAGGTAATAGTACATCCTAAGGTCGTTAACTAGTTAAGAGATGCACCTCCATTTTATCATGTGTTTTATCAAGATTTAGTGTGCAATAGTTTTTTTCCTCAGCGCTAACTAAAGCTCTCAGTGAAAAAGGAAATTCCTACAAAATCCCAGTTAATTGCGTTTAACCCTTTACATTGTTTTGTCAGTTGCTCCCAAATAATCAAGTTTTTTTGCCATGCTATCTGTGCATGTTATATATATACTGGTTTTGGCTGCCAGAGCCTTGATATTGCCTGAAATAATAAATGAATTGCTGTGCTATGAGCCAACACACTGAAACCACCAAGGATCACTTCACAATAAGTCAAAGGCTGTAATTCAAGGCTCAGTGATACAGCAATTCAAATATAATTTGTCTCAGTTTACAGGATTATTGCTGAAAGAAATTTACAGGAATAAAGCAGGTATAAAAAAAATCCTGTCCAAATGTATAGCACCACAATAATTATTATGCCTTTATGATAGCAGATAAAGCTGTCAGTTATCAGATAGCATAGCAATAGAGTGAAAATTTAAATTCTAGCTAAGCAAGGAACATTCTATCTTAACCTTATGTGTGCAGGGCCCCTGGCTGAAGGTCACCCCCTGATTTGTGGCACCTGGGGCAAATTGCCCCCCCCCCATTTACACCACTGATAGTGGTCTGTTGGACCGCAGCTCTTAATATAATACATACTAAGTATTTTGGATATGATATTGTAAGTTTATTATTTACCACTGGGTGTTTTGTTGTGTCATCTAGAGCAGGGTTATCATTATGTTTTTGTTTTTACATGCTTCAGCACTCTGCACCCCTTCGTGGATGAGCTGTTGTGACTCTACTTAGAATAATAGTACTTGTAGTTTACCGGGGCAGATCTAGTAGGCAGAAAGTTTATAAATTGACTTGTGGTAAAGGTGGTATCCTATGACAGTGGCCCTTTTAAAATCATCAACCATTCTACTGCGAATGTTTGTCTATTGAGGTGGCTGCCTATGTGCTCGATTTTATATACCTGTTAGCAATGGGTGTGAATAGCTGAAACACCTAAACTTAATTATTAGGAGGAGTGTCCACTTTTGGTCACATTATGTACATCAGTAGTACCAAAGTAGATATGGTCTTATGAAGTATGGTTCATGGAGTACCAGTGGTGTGATTTTAGTCTGTTGTCTAGGCTAAACTTTCTTGTATGAGATACACATTAAGCATAACATGGTTATTGTAACAAAACCCGGTAAGAACTTACCTGCATTACTCTTGATTAGAAGTAGACACATTTTTCAGTTCTCTATTAAATAAAATATCATTTCAGCAACAAACTTAAAGAACTTAAATAAATCACTTGCAAAATGCATACATTTTTTGCAAATTATACCTACTAATAAACAGCTTAAAGGAATTCTCACCCCTCTAAGGTCTAGGTATTGAAAACATTCCTAATATAATTTAAGGTTGCAAATAACTTCCCATTTAGTTTTACATTGTAAATGTAAGTCATATTTATTATGATTTGAAAGGACTGCTTGAGTCCAAAAGTGTTAAAAGCTCTTTTCCCAAGGAGATTGGATATTATATACAGGTCAAGATGCTGAGCCAAGCAATTGATGTGCACAAGTAAAGACTTCTAGAAGCTTATTACAGGTATATGGGAAATCAAGTCTCCTCTTTTTGCAATTACCCTTTTAAAATGATTATATTTCTTCTAACATCTAAGAGTTCCAGTGTTATAACTTCTTAATTGCACACTTAACCATGAATGATTTTTATGATTCCAAACACAGCCCGAGTTTGATGTTATATAAAATCCTTGTATATTTTCTTACCCAAAACGTATATCAAAGGGAATATTGTATTATAATAAATAATACTAATTGAGCATATACTGCATAACAACTGCTCTTAGAATTATGTTGAGAAACATTATTATTATTAGCATTTATTTATATAGTGATAACATATCTGTGATATGGATTGCTGGTCAGTTGTCAACCTGGCACTCCAACTTGGTGCAGACAGACCTAGTAAAGATCCTCCTTAGCACCGCAGGGTGAGTTCAGTTGCAGGACCAAGTGCGATGCATATGACCGGTTCTGCCTGTGGAACAGTGATTTGATCTCAGGCTGGGTTTTCTTCCGTTTCTCACTGCCAAATCCTTCACATACACCTGCCAATTCTTCCCACTTCTGTCTAGCCATGCACCATTTCATAGCTAGCCAGATCAATCTTACTGAGGCCACAAGAGAAGTTTCCATGCATTTAAGTCTTGTAGTTCATGCAACTTATTTCAGTACCATGGACAGGGACTAAAATGATAATTTGGTTTGAAGTTAAATTCGAAGAGACAGTGAAGTGTATAAAGGACATTAATACTTACAGGTCTAGTTGGCATTTTAAAATGTGTAAAACAATATAGGTGTACTTATATTTTAATATTCCTTACATTTCCAAACCACATAAATATTGTCTGCAAAAAGTAGACAGGGTAATCCATTAAAAAAATGATGTCGCAAATTTGCTGTTCCAAGTAAACTGCTAGGAAAGGTTTGGACTTTTAGCTGCTAGGAATTATGTTTCTAATATTGCATTTAGTTACAAAAGTGACATTGGATGAGTAGTTGAAACATTACCTTTAAATAAAGCCTGAAATATATAGTTTGAAGTTCATATGTAATTCTGTTGGTTCAAATATAAAAAATAACAGGTTGGCTATGTCTTAATATGAAGTGTATGCTTATTTTTAACACATTAAAACACTGAGGATGACCTAGGAACTTACCACTATGACAAACCTGTCCAAAACATAGCTTAAATGTTTATTAAAAATAAACAAGGGGAGATAGCAGGTCCAAACAGCTAATTTAGAGGACTCTTCCAAAAAAAAAGTTAATCAAACAACAAATTTCACAAATTTCTGGTAACCCAAAGCCACAAAAAGTGGGTTTAAATGCAACAATCTGAAGAATAGAAAGTATCCGATAATGAAATACAATCTTTTTCAGTCCCCATTGGAGGACAGAAGAAAGTCACTGATTTAACTGAGATAAATGACTGTACAGTCACTAAAAGCCAGAACATATTACGCACATTCATTAGTAGACGTGGAAAAATCTAGAACTTGACATGCTAATAAAATAAGACATTTTACTTTTGCTAGTAGAAAAGGATAATGAATGTACACCTTTTGTTTTAAAATACTTAATTTGCATGTATGTTTCTGCTATTTGAATGAATGAATTGAAACTAGTTTCCATAATTATTAAAGTCTGATCCAGATAATATGTAAATGAGCCCAGAGGACGGATCGCTCTGTGAATATATTTACAGCTCAGTTCTACAGTATGTGATTTTTATAATGGTACTAACAAAGTACACTATGACAGGTAAAATCCATTAAATGTAAGTTAAACAGCATACAACTAGCTAATATATTGTAACTCTTACAATCCTAATGTTACTCAGAGCAATTACACAGTGAAACTTCTCATTATTCATTAACACTATTTAAAGTGTAATAATGCTAATTGACCTATTTCTAGATCCTGTCATGTAAATAAAAATAAAAACAAATTTGAAGAGGAATAAAAAAGAGAGCTTAGCGACATCTTGTGGTAGAATTTGTACATTACATCCATTGTTCCAGTAAATGTATGGCATCATTTGTTTTCTTTGGAAATTAATGGCTACCTGGAATAAACAAAGTAATGTATTATCTGGAAGAAGGCAAGTTTTGTTATGATTAATCTGCAAGTGCTATTAACAGTTACATAGATTGCTTTTCCACAACAAATGAAAATGTAATTTCTAAGCAGACACTTAACATAATAACACATAGTTTACACAAATATTTCACCAGTAATTATCACTAACAGAATATATACAAATCTTACTAAATGTGAAAGAATTTTTCTGTATACTTAAACTTTCAAATATAGCGTAATAAAAGTGTGATTGTCACTAAACTAAATTGTAGTAGCCTTAGCATTAGCAGATACAGGTCCAAGAATAATGATATCTTGAGTAGATTCCACTTCCTTTATTATGAGTAATAAAGTCAGAATAGGCAGGGTATGTATAAAAAGTGATTATGGTGCAAAGATTTGCTGTTATAAGTGCTTTTATAACTGCGTCAACCAAAGGAATAGTGTAATTAGTAGGAGGATTATATTGGATACTATTCTTATACTTTGCTCCAAAATAACTTTTTATGCAAACCCCCCCCCCCCCCCCAAATTTTTTAGTAACATGCTAACTCAGTTTCTGGATGATTTCTACTTTATGGGCATACCCCAAATCCCCCTTTGTTTCCCCCAGAGCTGATTACTGACTCAATTCTCCGTTTATTGAAAAGTTAGTGACAAATATAATTAAAATGTAGAGCATGACAATTTGGCACAATGGTTGGTACATAGTTACATCAGTATACATTGGGTACAGAGATTAAAGCAACAGAATCCATACACTTATACAAGTCATAGATGATGTACAGCCTGACGTACAAATTTAATACATAGAATCCTAAGAACACAAATTCTGTACCAGTGTGCATGGTCTTCTAATATAAAGCAATCACAGAGAAAAACATTATAAAACCAAAAAGAAAAAAAGGATGGATGGTGCACTGTCAAGTATTGATCCAATGTACGTGTGCAGGGTCGATTCATGCAACATCCCCAACTGTATTAGTGGAAACTAAGAAATCCACATGCCTGAGTTCACAACCTAGGGTCAGGAGGGTCTCCCTGTAACCACCCAAGACAGCAGAAAAGGAGGGTGAAATTTGCGAGACCCCTGGCGGTCATAACCAAATCCTCCATAAAGCATATGAAATTGACCCATTACTGATTACTGGACCTCCGGGTTAGCATGTTCAATCTCTGGGAGGAGTGGAAATGGTTCAGTTTCTACCAACTTCCCACCCCTTTCAACTCAAGGCGAAGCTAACCCTGCCCCTTTTTTGAGTCATGCCAAGTTTCCGCCTCCTATAAGGAAATGAGCAGGTACTGTATGCCCATAGATCAAGACATTAAACAATAAAATGTTTGTGAGTTGAGATTAAAAATGCCATTTCACCAATTAACCTTGCATATTTACATGAATAACATACTTAGTGGCGCTGTAGCGTACCACTTAAAAAAAAATATTTTTGTAGTGTAGTGGTACTCTGATCGGCTCATTAGTCGATCAGGAGCAATGTGCCCTACCATCAGAAGCAGATGATTAACTGTACCCAAATGACAGGTAATATTTAGAGAGGTAATGTTGTGGTTGCTCACACGGTGTATATGTTTATAAGTGAGCATGTATGTGTGTTAGAGTGTGTATGTGTGTTAGTGTTCATGTGTAAGTGTTTAAGTGACAGATAGAGTGTTTGTGTATGTGTTAGTGTTATGATGAGAGTGTGTATATGAGTAAGAGGGAGTATGTTTCATTGTAAGGGTTGATGTGGGAGTTCATGTGTGTGTACTACTGTGTATATGAGTTGGGGCAAGGGGTCAGGGAGGCCACTTGGCTTTATCTGCCCCTGGGCCAGAAAGTGCCACCCTTCCCTTGGGTTCAATAAAGTGCCCACAAAGTGCACACATTCTGTTCAAAATAGGACTATAACTACACATTTGACTGGTATCGCTTGAGTTCTCATTACAATGTATATCTTATATAACTTTGAACCCGACAGAATAGTTTTAAATCTGTATTAAAAGAGAAAGTAAATTCTACATTTTAAGTGTAACTTCCAGAAGACTTTGGGTGAGACTGACAAATGACTGGAATACGCAATTTATGTAAACTATACATTTTAATAGGTGTGATGTTAGAACATATTCCTTTTACATTTCTACACTTTCTGTCTATGTCATATGAAAGTTTTCTTCCCTAGAGAACAAACATATTGTGTGTACTAACAAGCTCCTTCTAACACATATGTTTGTATACACTGACAATATGCAGCAAAAAAAACCCCATCCTGATGTGGCAATTAGTTGAGGTAATTTATGGACATCATCTCTCCATCTGCTGCGGTAATATATCACGCAGGTGCAAGATCAGACAGTAACTTGTCTAGAACAGACCACCAGCCAAATGTGACAATACTGCAAGAAGATGTGTAAAAAATTATAAGTTTCTTATATAAATTTTATTTTATTATGTGTAAAACCTTGGATTGACTAGAACAGTGTGCTCTACCTGTTAAGGATCATAATGCTTATGGTACATGTCACAGGCATATATATCAGGTTTTATTGTGTTTTAATAGTCATGAACACAAAAATGGATATTTACCGTATTGGCTCGGATATAGGCCGCACCCGAATATAGGCCGCACCCTAAAAGTTTGGTGCTTTTTTAAAGAAAAAAGTTTCTGCACCCCCCCGAGATATGCTGCTACTCAGTCCCGAAGATGTACCCCCCCAAGATATGCTGCCACTCTATCCCCCCCCAAGATATGCTGCCACTCTATCCCCCCCCCGAGATATGCTGCCACGCTATCCCCCCCCCTGAGATATGCTGCCACTCTGTCCCCAAGATGTCCCCCCCACCAGACTTACCGGTGCAGACTCCACAGGGTCTTGCAGGGCCGGCGGGGGACATCTACGCATAACGAGTATTCAACTACCGATGCCAGGACTTCCGCCATGGGAATTACCGGCAAGGGACATTGTTAAAGCACATCGTGCAGACGTGCCGGCAGCGGAGGTTGTTTATGCTCGCATCGCCTCTGCCGGTAAACGACTGCGCGATGCGCTTAGACAATCTCCCGTGCCGGCACTCCCCCAGTCGGAGAGTTGGATACGGGTCCCCTGCACCGCTGCGGAGGATCTGTATCCTAACCCCGCTGCCTGCCCGGCGCCCGGGACTGCATGTCCCGGGCATCGGGCGCTAGACCCCGAATATAGGCCGCACCCCCACTTTAAAGACTTAAAGTGGGGGGGGGGGAAGTGCAGCCTATAGTCGGGCCAATACGGTACTTATATTGTATGTCATAGAGAAACACCAGAGTTCATTAGGACCAATCACGCGATTGAACATTTGCTTAGTATAGATGTTGTTTTTTTAAACTTTTCAGGCCCCGGGCTGGACTGACCGGAGATCTCCGGGGCCAGCACAAGCAGCACTGGGGTTGCACTGATGTCTATGCGGCCCAACAACTGCATAACCTGGGCCCCAACCTTACGGCTGTCAAGCTCACATACTGTGCAAGGAAACTTTATTTTCCCGTCCAGGTTTGTGCTTCTTATTTAAAACCACACTGATTGATGATCACTGGAGTCCAAAAATTTCCTTACATTAACTACATTTGTTAAAGTCTCTATTTAGTTTAGTTTTTTCAATGTGAAAACATTAAATTAAAAATGTTAGTTTTTGGAATGTGACATGATATTGAGATGCCCAGGTTCTAGTGGAGTTCATATCATATAAGAAGACTTAAATTCTGAGAAAGAGGGACATATATTGTGAAGAGAATTGCATAGTAGACATTATGTTGAGAATAACACTACAAGAACAGTGGAGGAAAGAATCATTTGATCCCCTGCTGATTTTGTACGTTTGCCCACTGACAAAGACATGATCAGTCTATAATTTTAATTGTAGGTTTATTTGAACAGTGAGAGACAACGTAACAACAACAAAAGCCAGAATAACGCATTTCAAATAAGTTATAAATTGATTTGCATTTTACTCAGTGAAATAAGTATTTGACCCCTTTGCAAAACATGGTGGCAAAACCCTTGTTGACAATCACAGAGGTTTGCACACATCTCAGTATGGATTTTGTCTCCACTTTGCAGGTCCTCTCCAAGTCATTAAGGTTTTGAGGCTAACGTTTGGCAACTCGAACCTTCAGCTCCCTCCAAAGATTTTCTATGGGGTTAAGGTCTGGAGACTGGCTAGGCCATTCCAGGACTTTAATCTGCTTCTTCTTGAGCCACTCCTTTGTTGCCTTGGCCGTGTGTTTTTCTGTTTGGCGTTTTTTCAGTCCTCTTTGGCGTTTATCTGCTTTTTTGGGCTCTGTGGCAGTTTTTCAAAATCGCAGCATGTTGACACTCTGGCGTTTTTCCATGGGAGAGAAAAAACGCCATGAAAAAGCCATGTGGGTTTTGCCTTGGCATTTTTTATGGCGTTTTTTTCCACAGTTACAATGCAGAGGATGGACCCAGTATCTGTGTGTCATACGAGAAATAGGCTGGGAACAAACAGTTTCACACAAAACAAAGTTCATATTGAATTTTACACCATTTGGAACAAACATGCCATTACAAACAAACATACCCGACGCATCAACTGGATCCTGCGTGCCAAAAGCAACAGCAATTTGCACCATCATTTGGGGCCAATCTTCCTAGAAGAGCAGACATTCGGAATAAAGCATGCCTTACAAACCACAGAAAAGACACAAAAGGGTCCGCCGGGGCCTGTTTAAGTAGAATTCTACCAAGGAAATTACATCAAGAGGGGGCAGATACTTGCCATTTATCCTAATCCCTTTTAGCTGGGTGACAATTCTAACGTGTAAAGGCTGGAAAAACTGCCTAAGGTCAAAAAAGCAATTTCCACAGAAAGGCTAAAGCGCCAGAAAAAACTCCCGAAAAAACGCAGGTAAATGCAGTGGCAGTTTTCTTGGCGTTTTTCCTGGCGTTTTTCATCAAGAAAATAACGCAGGAGTTTCAGGACCGGGGTCCGTTACCTACCTCGCGGCGGGAGTCGTCGTCGCGGGGAACTGGTCCCGGGTGTCAGATGCCTCGCAGCGCGTTCGCTCGTCCGCGAGGTAGGCCGTATCCCTGGCCTCGATTTAGCTGCGTACCGTGCTTGGCAAAAGAGCGCGCTTTCCTCGTGGCGGGGGGGCGTGGTTACGCCCCGGAGGCCGGAGAGGGACAGACAGAAGAGGCCAATCAGGAGGGGAGGGGGAGGAGCCTGCCTACCGCTCCCATACTAATTACCCTGCCCAGGAGAGATGATCAGGTGTGCCCAGAGGGGGATCAGGTGTGCAGGGGAGGAGACCAGGTATGCCCAGAGGGGGATCAGGTGTGCAGGGGAGGAGACCAGGTGTGCAAGGGAGGGATCTCCAATCAGAGACACTATACAGAGCCTGCAAATCCTACCCTAGTTGCTTGCTAGTTGAGCTGTGTTCCTTGTGGATACCCTTTGACCTACTACTTGAAGACTTTGTGTTCCCTGCTTGACTTTCTGGTAATTGACCTTTGGCTACCCTTTCTTGGATTCCTCTACCTGCCTTTGCCCCTTTAAATTGGAACTGTGACCACGTTTATGAGACTGCGCTGCCTGCCTTTTTTGACCTTGGAATTGTTTGCTGTACTACGGTACTGTTGTACTATTCGTTTGGACTGTGTGTTTAAATTGCCTTATTCATTAAACCTTTTTGTCACCTGATCCTGCGCTACGCTCCGTCTCTGGTTCTGACAAGGAGAAAAACCCAAGTGTAAACCTAGCCGAAAAGACAACACAGGAATGGAGGAATATTTGTATAATATGGAAAAAAAATTCACGAAGACGGACACAAAGAAGGTCACGAAGACTTTGTCGCCGCCCAGGTCTAATTATTACCAGTAAGGTAAGGAATACTATTGTGGGGAGTGTGTGTTATTGGTTAGAATGTTCAGAAGACTAGTGAATGTAAGTACCGTATTTGCTCGATTATAAGACGACCCTGATTATAAGACGACTCCCCAAAATCTGAATATTAACTTATGAAAAAAAGAAAAAGCCTGAATATAAGACGACCCTATAGGAAAAAGGTTTTACCAGTAAATCTTAGTTCATGTAAACTATGTGAACAATTGTTTGTTAATAAAAGCTATGATTGAGAAAAATATTTTGTTTTTATTTCCTTTTTTTTTAAAACCTGCCCCCCCAGTTATGCACATCTACCCCCAGGCTTGCCACTCTGCCCCAGAAATGCCTTATACCCCATATATGCCACTGTGCCCCATGATATGCCTTTTAACCCTCTAAATGCCACTGTGCCCCATGATACGCCTTTTAACCCTCTATATGCCACTGTGCCCCATGATATGCCTTTTGACCCCCTATGTGCCACTCTGCCTCCAGAAATGCCTTATACCCCTATATGCCACTCTGGCATTTAGGGGGTTAAAAGGCATATTATGGGGCAGAGTGGCATTAAAGGGGTTAAAAGGCATTTCACAGGGCACTCTGCCTCCAGAAATGCCTTACACCCCCCATTTAACACTCCCCCTCCCTCCTCCAAACTTACCGGTGCTTCTGAGTTGGGGGGGGCGCATAACACAGGAGGATCCAGGTCCCCTGCATCTGAGCCCCCGGTGCTTAGTCCGGGCAGCATGTAGAGCTCCACGCGAATCGCGTAGAGCTCTACACGCTTCCCGGACTAAGCACTGGGGACTCAGAAGCACCGGTAAGTTGGAGGGGGGGGGCATAACACAGGAGGATGCAGGGGATCTTAGTCTCATAATCAGACCTATTTGATGTCTGATTATAAGACGACCCTGATTATAAGACGAGGGGTATTTTTCAGAGCATTTGCTCTGGAAAAAACCTCGTCTTATAATCGAGCAAATACGGTATGTGCACTTTTTTTATTATTTTCATGTTAGATTTTGCATTCTACAGATTGTAAGGTTTAATATTGTTTATTTGGTTGCTATGTGTTAATTGTTTTATTTATTAATAATAATTGAGTAATTGTTGTCTTATTATTAATCAGCATAGATTTTTGTTTTACAATTGAGACATAAAAATGTTGCTTTGTACTTTGTCAAGTGTTAATTTATTAAGATATGAACATGCTTATTCTCCCAACAACATATAACTGTTAATGAAAAATATACTTTGAGACGAGGATTAAAAGAGGCTACAGGTGGCAAGGGTCAGACTGAGAACTTGCTTGTGAACCAGTTCATTATTAACTATTAAACTATTAAACTTTTTTGAAACAAAGCTACAATTTATATCTGCAGTTGTTTGTTTTTGTGGGGCTTTTTTGTTGTTGGGGTAAAGGATGTGATCCTATGCTGCTAGGGAGTGTGGGTGGTAAGCTTGCCCCCAATCAATATTAAACATGACCCTGAGTAGAATGCTCAAACTGCATTTCTAAGATATTGTAGGATTTCACAATGTCAATGTATTATTCAAGTGTTTCACTGTTTTGATAATTTCAGTAGATAATTTGAAGACTGCATTCTAAACATGAAAGATACAAAGAAAACATGAATGATTATGTCAAAATGTTGGCATGTTAAATTGCTACTTCCTGAAAAAAGATTTTTTTGGAGCTTTATGAAACTTTTTAGTAATTCACAAAAAGGTTTTGTTAATTAGTTGCATGAAATCACTTTACAGGAATTAATTCAGAGTTTTTAAGACTCTGGGTCGTATTGTCCCTTAAATATATGCACTCAAAAATAAAAAAAGAACACTGGAAATATGACATAACTGTTTATAAAGCCACTGTCACTTCGACATTGTTTGAAGTGTGAATATAGACAAATAAACTGACATTTACATTTTGACTATATGGGACATATAGAACAAGAAGATGTAAGAAAAGAAGCAGAGTTGCTGTAAAGGAGAAAGGGATGAGGAAGCAGTTTGCAGAGATGGTAGAGAGACATTGAGAGTGAGTGAGAGTGTGTGATGGAGAGTGAGTAATAGAGCATGTGAGGGAGTTAATAAGAGCACACTCTTAGAGATAGTAAGTGAAAGTGTGAGAGAGCATGAGTAAGTGTGAGTGAGAGAAACTGAGTAAAAATGAGAGAGCTAGAGTAAGAGGGAGAGACAACCAGCATGAGAGAGAGTTTGAGAGAGTGTGAGTAAGAGCAAGCGAGATTGAAAAAGCAGCAAAATGCTCCGTCTGCGTAATCCGTGCTACTTTCAGGTGGACATTACGCCAATGTGCATAACGCGTTTCACCCAATCAGGCTTCCTCAGATGCATGCATGTGGAATTCTCTGCCTGCAGAGGTAGTTTTATCGGAGTCTGTACAGACGTTTAAACAGCTGGATGAATACTTGCAAAAACATAATATATATATATATATATAATTTTAAATTATGGGGCTTCTTGATCCAAGACGCCATTCTGGGGTCAAGAAGGATTTTTTTCCCGCTAGTTTGTTGCAAAATTGGAAAGAACTGCAACTGGATTTGTATTGCCTTCTTTTGGATCAACAACAATTAACAGATATGGGAAAGGCTGATCTTGATGGATGTGTGTCTCAGCCTATGTAACTATGTAAAGACCCCAATAGGGTCTTCTGTCTTCATGAACAAGGTAATGAACATATCTTGGGTATTTTTCCCAGTTTGCTGTAGCTGTGTTCCATTTATAGATTTAAATATATATACATACAGTATCTTTTCAAGTGACAACACAGAAGACATTACACTCTGCTACAATGTAAAGTAGTGAGTGTACAGCCTGTATAACAGTGTACATTTGCTGTCCCATCAAAATAACTCCACACACAGCCATTAATTGCTAAACCTTGGCAACAAAAGTGAGTACACTCCTAAGTGGAAATGAGCAAATTGGGCCCAATTAGCCATTTCCCCTCCCCGGTGTCATGTGACTTGTAAGTGTTACAAGGTCTCAGGTGTGAATGGGGAGCAGGTGTGTTAAATTTGGTGTTATGGCTCTCACACTCTCTCATACTGGTCACTGGAAGTTCAACATGGCATTTCATGGCAAATAACTCTGAGGATCTTAAAAAAAGAATTGTTGCTCTACATAAAGATGGCCTAGGCAATAAGAAGATTGCAAAGACCATGAAACTGAGCTGCACGGTGGGCAAGACCATACAGCGGTTTCACAGGACAGGTTCCACTCAGGACAGGCAAGTGCTCAGCGTCATAACCAGAAATAGTTTTTGGGAAATAGACGTATGAGTGCTGCCAGCATTGCTGCAGAGGTTAAAGGGAGACAAGTGTGTCTTGCCCACAGTCAAGCATGGTGGTGGGAGTGTCATGGTCTGGGCCTGCATGAGTGCGGTCGGCACTGGGGAGTTACAGTTCATTGAGGGAACCATGAATGCCAACATGTACTGTGACATACTGAAGCAGAGCATGATCCCCTCCCTTCAGAGACTGTGCCGCAAGGCAGTATTCCAACATGATAACGACCCCAAACACACCTCCAAGACGACCTTCTTGCTAAAGAAGCTGAGGGTAAATGTGATGGACTGCACAAACATGTCTCCAGACCTAAAACCTATTGAGGATCTGTGGGGCATCCTCAAACGGAAGGTGGGGGAGCGCAAGGTCTCTAACATCCACCAGCTCTGTGATGTCTTCATGGAGTAGTGGAAGAGGACTCTAGTGGCAACCTGTGAAGCTCTGGTGAACTCCATGCCCAAGAGGATTAAGGCAGTGCTGGAAAATAATGGTGGCCACACAAAATATTAACACTTTGGGCCAAATTTGGACATTTCCACTTAGGAGTATACTCACTTTTGTTGCCAAGGTTTAGACATTAATGGCTGTGTGTGGAGTTATTTTGAGGGAGACAGCAAATTTACAGTTAGACAGGCTATACACTCACTACTTCACCTTGTAGAAGAGTGTCATTTCTTCAGTGTTGTCACATGAAAGATATAATAAAATATTTACAAAAAGGTGAGGGATGTACTCACTTTTGTGAGATACTGTAAATCTACGAATATGATGTGTAAGAAGAAAGGACAAAAGTGTTAATTACCCAGTGCTTATTCTACATACCAGTCGCGCTAAGTATTTGTGTGTTTCCCTCACCCACAAGGAGAAAAGAGAATCATGTGCTTTCTGTTATCTGCAATATTTTACAACCTGAGTCCTATCCTTATTACAGTTAAACAGAGAAATAGTAAAAACACAAAAAAAATTCTCATGTAGTGTAAAATAGCCTGGCCCTAAAGGGGTTTATTTTTGGCTTACACATTCTGCTGTTTGTGGTTGATTTCCCTCTAGGTACAACAAGCAAGGATATCCATTCCTAGCTTCAACTTTAGATTTAGAGACAACTCCAGTCAATGTTCTAAATGTTTCACTTTTCTTTAATGTACATGTACTAAGAAGATGTGACATATCATAGGCTTCATTAACAGTGAGAGAATGAAGAATGCAAAACAGTGAGTAGAATTTCAGTAATTTTCTACGGGGTTTTAAAAATATCACATGTGAAAATGGCACATTTTGCAGAAAATCATAATTATACTTGAAAGAGGTCTTCTAGAAATACTGTATGTACCATACACATATAGCATATCCTCTTTAGCATTCATTACAAGAATTCAGGAGTATTTCAGCAACAGTAGGATTTTTCCCACATAATTCTTACTGTAAAGTATAAAAAAGACCAGTTTTCAGCCTATCTTTGCTTTGGTATGTTAGTCTTTGTGACGGATCGACCTTTGCCCCAGACTGGACGCATCCGCCCGCTAGCTCCTTCCCTCTCCCAGTCAGCGGACACGCTGTGGCTGTCCGAAGAAAGCAGTCACAGACCAGCACTTCCCTCAATCATGAGACAGGACTTCATGCTTTGAGGTTAAAAAAGAACTCTCCTTTTATTACAAACACACAGAATTTATATACAATCTCAATGCAATGAGCACCGAACCCAACCCCCAATCCCATGAGCCACATCCCATCACAAATCCCATCAGCCACTTCCCATCACAAATCCCATCAGTATACAGGGGATGTATCAAGTGAGGAGATTAAGGGATACAATGGGTTTCCCCCACCTGTGTTATCAGGGGCGTAACTAGACGCCTCAGGGCCCAGGTGCGAGAATCTGTTAAGGGCCCCCCCACCCCCCCACCCCCTCACCACCCCCCAAAAAACATGATTTTTACCCAACAATTTTTTTTCAACTAATTCAACAAATTCAATTTACATATTGAATCATATCTGTAAAAAAATCAAAGAAAAATGGGCGCATGTACAAAGGGCATAATCCAGGGGTGTCCAAGTTTTTTCTGCAGTGGGCCACTTCATCAGAATTGTATACGTGCGCGGGCCGCACTCATTTTTCACTGTGACAAAAAATATGGCCTTTAATAAAATATGCAGATTAAAATAAAGTAAAATGACACAAAACCTTTACTCTTCCTCTCACTGATTTCTGGGTCTTGAAAGTTTTGCGACTACAAATTCAGGATTCCCTAGATTTATTCTAGGGATGAACTAAAATGAAAATTCTGGACCAAAACATTCAGGGTTCACTTAGCCAAAACCGAAAATGACCCCCACCTTTAAAAATAATTAATAAAAACTCACATGTTTAATAAAAGTAGGTAACACACAATTGGACAAAATTAGCAATATGACTTGGCATGATAGGAGTGTGATTGCTAACAGCAATCACACTCCTATCATACCCAGGCAACCAGTAAATGCTGGTACCTAGGCATGATGGGACTGTGCTCGCTGTGATTGCTGTTAGCAATCACACTCCTATCATGCCAAGTCAGCCAGTACATGCTGGTACAGGGTGGCTGTAAGTGATGTGCAGACCCCATACTGCTGGCAGCATCACTACACAAGGGGGGCAGCTAGCTAGGTTTCAGCATGTACTGGCTGACTTGGCATGATAGGAGTGTGATTGCTAACAGCAATCACAGTCCCATCATGCCTAGGTTCCAGCACTTACACATCCATCCAGTAAATGCTGGAACCTAGGCATTATGGGACTGTGATTGCTGTTAGCAATCACACTCCTATCATGCCAAGTCAGCCAGTACATGCTGGTACAGGGTGGCTGTAAGTGCAGACCCCATACTGCTGGCAGCATCACTACACAAGGGGGGCAGCTGGCCAGGTTTCAGCATGTACTTGCTGACTTGGCATGATAGGAGTGTGATTGCTAACAGCAATCACAGTCCCATCATGCCTAGGTTCCAGCACTTACACATCCATGCTATCACACACACACACACACACACACACTCATTTATTCATATAATCATTAATTCACAGATTCATTCCCTCAATCACACACACTCATTCAAACACCCTCCCCACCCCCTTACCTGCACTGCAGCTCCCTCGATGCCGCTCACAGACTTCAGCAGGGGGCGCAGCCTCCCTCTGCCTTCTCTGCTAAAGCACAGAGGAAGTAGGATGTCACGTGAACTCCGCTTCCTCTGTGCTGTCCAGAAGACCCTCCCACAAGTAAGTAGCAGGGCTTGAGGTGCGGCTCGTGTAAGATCGGTTGCCCTGGCTGCCGATCTTACGCGGGCCGCACCTCGAGGTCTCGCGGGCCGCATTTGGCCCGCGGGCCGCATGTTGGACGCCCCTGCCTTATTTAAAAAAAAACAAAAAACTTAAAAAAGATTTCAGGCGGCCCCTTGGCTTGGGCCCCCCTGCCGCCGGGGCCCGGTCGCAGTCGCGACCCCTGCGACCCCGGTAGATCCGCCAATGTGTGTTATCCCCCCTGTAGTGCGGGTGCCATCTAGGCAGACAGGGCTGTGTTGGCTGATTAAGAGCCCCAGCCAGATTATAGGATTGTCTCTTTGAAGGTTGGAGCTGCAGCCACATTCAAACAGGTTATAAATAAATATAATAATAATAACAGTGAAGATCAGACATGGTTCTTCACAGTCTCCATTACAAGAAACATGTAGGAAAGAAGGATCAAACTAAACATGTTTGTTTGTCAATAAATAGGTGGTGTTAAAGTGACATGTAAAACACACAGTATAACTTTTATTTCAAGGTTATTATAGCCCTAGTCTTATTTCAGAGATAAGTATGATCCCATATTGGAACCAAAGTATCCCATTGCAAATTACACATTGTATTTGTGACCAACAGAACTTGGCTGTGGCCACAATAAGAAAAAAAAACTCCAAAAAACACCGATCACACTTGCTAGTGACTTGTGGGTGATAAAAAAACCCCTTTGGGTATAATGACCTTGAGTAAATCTAAGCTAAAAATAGCATATGACATAGATATATATATAGATATAGATATATGCACGTACATAAACAGATTTTCTCTCTTTTTCACGCATTCTCCCCATTTGTTATATAACGATGTTAAACTGTCACTGTCACATTGCAGGGCCATTGTGTTCTATGAACGTATAAGCATATGGCATGAAAAACAACTGTAACAATAATGAAAGTATTTACACAGGGTATAATTTTTCTACTTTTACATGATTGCAAAGGTTGTTATATCAAAGCAATTTCTTTGGCAAGAGCAACCCCCAAAAAATGGAATTAAAATTAAAAGTTAGACCTGCTTTGTACAGTGATTTCCATCCTTCTTATTGTTAAAAATGTTGCATTATATAGGAAACAATACCTGCTCACACAATTTAAAATTAAATACATATTTCATTAACACTTCCAGCCTAAAGTGGTAACATTTCTTGATTTGACATTCACAAATTATTCCATAGATGTTAAGATACTTAAAAAGAGTGAAACACAATGGTATCCCAGGGGCATAAAAGTTCAAGGCTCTATTTTTTACAGTAGAAATTGTTAAGGGAACAGTACTTCAGTATTAAATTTGCATTGGTGAATGATAAGTGTACTACAGAGATTTGGAAAACATTCCATATTGAGAATTCCTTTAGCAGAAGGTATGTAATCAGTGTTACAGTATGTCTATTTTCTAAAAGAACCAGCTGATTTTGTAAATGCGTACCTAATTACCATGTTATATTCAGTATTTGGCAAAAAAAAGAATACAGCCTTATTTTTCATGACATTATGTTAAAATACTGTTAGTCTACACGACATTACATATGCGCAATCATTCCTCAAACTGTGGTAAACACCATTGGACTTTTTATTTATATACTTTCTTTATTTCTTGTTTATTGACTGACTTCGAAAGGTTTTTAGCCATTCAGATAATAACTCAGCAGCAATTAAGCAGATATAACCAGGGCCAGATTAACCACAGGGGCACATGGAGCAATTGCTCCATAGCCCTGGATAAATGTAAGGGACTATCAGAAACTAGCAGAGAGGAGCCAGCTATACAGTAGGTATGTAAATTACTTGATTCATACAGTTAGGGCTCGCGCAAGACATTGTGCTGCCTGGGTCCAAGAATTCAATTCTGCCCCCCAAAAACTCATACTCAAATGTAATTCAGTTAGATAATAAAGCTTGAACTCTTATGTAAGAGTTGACCAATAAAGCTACCAACCTAATGTAATTCAGTTCGAAATTCAGTGTACATTTGGCTTTAACGGTTACGTATTCATCATGTTCACGCTTTCCTACATGTATGTCACAGGCTAATGTCACGGGCACACAAAAGTTCCAAACCTCTGCTGTTAAATTACTGTCATGGAATGTCAAAGGCCTTAATTATCCTGTTAAGTGTAGGATGGTTTCTAATAAGCTGCAGTTTTATCGTCCACAGATAATCCTGTTACAAGAAACACACTGGAGGATGGAGAATGAGGCTGCACTGAAGGCTCCTTGGATCAAGGAACAGCATCTTATACTTCTAAATCTAGAGGGGTGGCGATTATCTTTAGCAAGTCTATTCAGTATACAATTGAACTCTCCGTCTATTGATCAGGAGGGTGGATATTGCTAGACTGTCATGCCCCTCTCACCCTTAACTGTTCTCCCCAGCTGTCCTCCGTTACTGCAAGCCTCCCAAAAGATTGTGGAGTAGGCAGTAGCCGCGGACTGTAGTAGCGGCGTCTACCCGTGATCATGATCGTGGTAGCGCGATAGGCCAAAACAGTGAACCAGGTGCTGTGGAATCACTCCTCTCTGGTAACCAATCTAGTGAGGAGCTTGTTAAACACAGGGGAGGAGTAGATACCTGCAGCACTATAAAAAACCCTCGGACTGTAGCCACTTTACTCCAGTGTTCCAGAACTTTGGTTCCTGGATGTCCTTGGACTCCAGATTCCTGTTCTTCTCTGCTCGCTGTGCTACAGACCCTCTATTGGATTCTCCATTATGTGACCTTTGGCTTTCCTATTGTACTACCCCGTTTGTCTGTTTCCTGACCGAAGCTTGGATTACCGTTTTCTCTGATGGCCGCCTGCCTGTTCCTGACATTTGCTCCAAACACAATACTGACATCGACATAATGGTGAGAGAGGAGAGATTCTTACTACTAAATGTATATGTTCCTTACACATCAAATGACGCATTCTATTGTAGTTTAAGAATTTCTCTACTTCCAGGTATGTGATGGGGCAGATTTTAATGTGTTGCAGGATGTGGACTTTGACAGACAGGGTGTGATGGGGACACAAGTGGCACCATTTTCATCTCATAGACTCCTTGAGGAAACAAAATCAAACCAGTAGGGAATTCACTTTTTTCTCTGGGGTACACAATACCTTGATGCAGAGTGACTACTTTATGGTTTCACCTCAACTCTTCAAACAGTCCACTATTCATGACATACAGATATCTGATCATGCACCTATCAAGATGTCCCTCTCTTTGTTCCTAGAGCATCCATACACTGTTTAGATCCTTTGATTAGTGTACTTTGCACTGACCACGCTTTTAAGGGCATTCTTAAGCTTATTGATACCTGGGGCCATATTAGAGGGTTCAAAGCCAATTTAATGAAGTCTGCTGGTCTTTAACTGCATACGTTCATCCAGCCGCCAGGGCTACATGGTTTGGACATCAAATGGGCCACACAATACATAGATTATCTGGGTGTCAGATTGATTAAGGCCCTAAGAGCACTGTACTAACAGAATTATGCACCCTTGATAACTACCATACTAGCAGAGCTTAGGGGTTGGATGTCACTATATCTGACCTTCTTTGGCAGAATTGCTCTTATGAAAATGATACATTTCAATAAACTGTTATATCTTTTACTAGTATTGCCACTTTTCATTACTAAAACAGATATACATATGCTAAATTCAGCATAGTCTACAGTTATTTGGAGGGACAAAAAACCCAGAATAGGATTTACTAAACTGAAACATTCCAGATGCAATCTGGGGCTGAACTTAAAAAACCGTAGTATGGCAGCTCTCTTTTTCTATGTAGTGGATTGTATCTCCATGACATCTATGTACACCGATAAGGATTTAGACCAGGTTCTCTTTCCACATATTTCTCTACACTTCTTATAGCATACACCTTACTCTCCAGCTCTCCAAAGTTATTCAACTACCCCTTCTTATTACAACCATAAAGGTGTGGAAAATGCTTAGGCTACAGTCCAGTCTCAATTGGCGTTGGTCTCTCTTTATGCCATGGGTAAGGAACCCAGACTTCCAGGAGGACAATGCTCATAATACCTTTAAAACATGAAAACTGGCAGGTTTGATCACGATTGATAGGTTGGTGTTGAGATCCACCAGGAGTGTCCTTCAGGCCACAAACTATGTTTCCTGGGTACTTTGACATCTCACAGACAGGGATTGGTGTAACTTCTTGGACAGGTTGATCACAAAATCCTCAAGGGTATCATAGTCCACTAGTTCTCTACACCACTGCTTAAATCTGAAACAGAGGTTTGTTTGCTTCCTAGAGGTTTGCACACATGGTTAACTCATATCCCAACTTTGGAACTGACTGATATCCTGAAAATACTGAAAATCTGCAAGTTAATACCTTCACCTACTCAGTGACATGCACAATTGGGGGCACCATGCCTATCTCTCCCAGGCACGTCATGGGATTGCCTTTGGTCTTTGGTCCTGCCCGGCAATCCAGGTGTTTTGGGGTGAGGGAGTTTGGCTTGGGCCTTAAGTGTCCTGTAAATAATATAACAACACTAATGGCTACTCTGGCCATTGCTCCTTTCCCCTTCCCAACACACGGCAAATGAACACATATCATATTAGCAGCTGCAAGGAAAACTATACTTTATCAGTGGATCATTGATGCCCCTCCTACACTAACTCTTTTCAAAACAAAACCACACTATTTTTTTTACATGGACTGGTTGAACACATCACTTGATAAAGAAAAGAAAACACAGAAATTCTTCACTGTTTGGCAAGCCTATATTGCTACGTTAGATACTGTATACAATTCACAATAACGTACTTTTGAATTGACATTGTGTAATGTACACAGGCGATATTTAAAAAACCCTATTATGGCCTAAATGACACATTGGGCTGGAGACGTAGACTTTGGATTCCTCCTTGGTTTTGTAATGAGGAGGTTGAGTTTTGTGGAGAAACCAGTTGGGAGGGAGGGGTGGCAACTTGTTCTTGTTTTTATCTTGTTATTTCACGTTTTGATCTTTGCAAACGGAAAATGAGTGGTTGATGACAATTTCTATTGTTGTTGCCTCTACTGAATGAAAATGTTACAAAATTGATCATTGCTATGTTTGTGAGGTAATGACAAGCAGCTTGTTTGTATCCTATATTCTTTATGTGTCATCATAACCAATTTACCAAAAAAAGAGTGCTTTTACCCCTTCGTGACAATGGCTGATTTAATTTTTTGGACCCTTCGTGACATTTCTGCGGTGCTTGTGTTTAGCTGTAATTTTCTTCTTTCCCGTTTACTGAACCCACACAAGTTATATATTGTCGCTATCGAGGCATACAATACAATGTATGGTGGACATTAGGGAGGGGCCCCTAATGCAATCTCGGTGTTGCTGAATGCCTTGACATTGAGGCATTACGGCAACACTGTTTGGGTACAGAAAGCTAATGTAGATCACTTTCTGCACCCATTTAAAGCCATGACGGTCCTGGCACATCAATTGTCACTAACTGTATGTTAGTGCATGACGTGCCCGGACCGGCAATTGTTATCAAGGGGTTAAAGATAAGCTTGTTTGTGTTATTTTTATATACAATGGCACCCTATGTACAGTACATACTGTATGACCAACCTCTATTCTACTGTATATTTATGTATTGTCTTAGGACATCTTTTTTTTCTCGAGCCGGGGCTTTTTAACTGATGGGTGGTTATAATATTAGGGCTTTAAAATGTAATTTCAAGTTAGCTTAGCTTAATTTTGGACTTTTTCCCCAATAGCAGTAATTTCATAAATAAATTGGAAGACTAGACGGGCCAAAGACCTCTTAAATTCTGTGTTTCTATGTAAATGTAGTACTTTATTTTACTTAGCTAATTTTAAGGTTTGAAAAGCCAGTGCTGTCTTATTTTATTTTTTATAAATAGTACTCATTTTTGCTTTGAACTTATAGAGCTAAAGTAATACTGGGTACTGTATGCATGTTACAGGATTTCAAGGGGATCCTTTATAGAGCTGCACTTATTTGCATGCTCTAAAAGACCTGAGAGGCATATAAGAGGAAGATGAAAAGGAAAAAGTCATATTCCCTGCAGAAGCTGGAGGCTTGGCAGGCATTTTTAACAATGGCAAAAGTTCAAAAGGTGGAAAAAGCTCTTTATACAAAGAAGCAGACAACATACTTGAAGATGACATATTAAAAAAGCCTGGATTCAGTGTTTGTGCAAATCCTCCCTATATAAAGTAAATGCATAATGTTAATGGAAAATTTATAGTTGTTTAATCTATCAAGTATATTTGCTACCATTCAATACATAGATTCTTACAATACATAGATTCATGTGCAGTGGTACATACTAGCTTTCCCAAAGAAGTGTTCTGTCCTTCACTTTTGGCAAATTCAGCGATTCGCAGGAGGCCACAAAAATAAGCCCAAACTCAACATGAAGCAGATGGAAACAAAGCAAAAAGCTCAGAATTTTCATTTGAAATTCACAGGCCCTTTTACTCACACTCTCACTCTATGTTGCATTCACTCTCACGCTCTCTAAATATTTCCCTACCAGCTCTATTGACTGCTTCTACTTCCGCAGCTTCTTGTTCTTTATCTTCTAACTTCTCTCTTTAATCCTTTATTTTCTATCTTTGTCTCTGTCAGGGTCCGGCGACCCGATGCGGCAACCTACCTGGGTTCCCGCTACCCGCGGGCACTGAATCCGCCACAACATCCTCTGCCTCCTCCACTGTCCGTCCAGCTTCTGCTAGGTGCGCGCGCCCCGTTGTAACTTTATTGTTCCTCGAACACTGTTCGCGGGAACACGATTCAGTGGCATCACGGTCGGGGGCAGAGCTTCCCCCGAGCGGCAAGTTTAAAACCTCAGTTATTGTGCTTCCCTGCTACATCCTGAGTGCGTTCCTGATTTGATTTATCCGTGTACCTACCTGGCTTCCCTCTGACTTCGCTCCAGTCCAACCCTTATCTGCTAAAAGGCTCGTGGTTTTCGTTTACCTACCTGGCTTCCCTTTTGACTTTGCTAATGCCTGACCCTTTTGTACCTCGCTGCCCACTCGTGTACTGTACCTCGACTTGTGTCCTGACTCTGCGTGGGCCTTATCTACTAAGTGCCTCTTCCTACGTTCCTGCATACTGAGCTCCGTTTCCCTCATTATCATCCAGCCGGATTGTTCCTGACAGTCTCGGTGGACAAAACCTGACACGAACCTTGCCAAAACGACAGCCCTTCTGGTGATGTCCTCTCTCCCAATCCTTCAATCAAGGAGAAGGACGTCACCGAAAGCTCTCTCTGATTTTGTCAGAACTTTGCCTTTGGTCGCATGGTTATGTCCGCAGAGATGCGGGCGAATATAGAATAGAGAAGATAAAGAAGAGAAGATAAAAAACTTCTCGACAGAGAAGGTAATGAAACATTTAGAGAGCATGAGAGGATGATGTGAAAGTAAACAAGAGTGAATGTGGGCATCGGGCAACGAATTACGTCCCTGAATTAAAAATGCCCCCTGATTTTCATTCCAACAGGATGGACAGGGACTTTTACAGGCAGGGTTCCCAACACCTGATGTGTCTGTATGTATCAATGTATATTTGTTATGTATGTGTTAACTGCACCACTTAAATTGCACAGTGCTGCATAATTCGTAGGCACTTAAGTAAAAGGTAATAATAACAATTGTAAAACAATCTTTGATCCCATAACGCATAGTGAACTTCATCACTCCTCTGCAAATAAACCTTTGAAAGCTAAATTTAGCAAATATACCACAGATATTTCTGAAACAAGCAGATGGTGGTAGGGATTAGCATATTTGGAGAATTTGCTTACAGACCCACTTTTGATATTCTTGCATTCAACCAATGAATAATTGTATACTTAAAGATACAGAGGGATTGAAGATGGTTAAATGATAGGTGCACATGGGGCGTGGTTTGCTGCTCACCGAAATAGCCGCTTGAGCCTCGTGCTCCGCTGACCCACTGCTTTATAACTCACACACACCGGTAATATTTCCACGATGGGCAAGCATTCCAGACCATCTACCACCCCTAAAACCTCTCAGGTGAGGGGGAAGTCCGCACCTACCTCGGTGAAGGCTTTCTTTCACAACGTCCCTGACGCGGACTCCCGGGACTTCCTGTCGCGGCCTTCACCACCGGACAGCCCGCGCAGCGCTCTCTCGGATGGCACATTGGATGAAGACTCTTCTGCCGCGACCCTGCGCCCCAGACCGCAAGTAGACTCGACTTTGCAAGCTTCTTTGCAGAACTTACCGACGAAAGCGGACCTGGTTGCGATTATTAACGAGACACATGCTCCTCTCCGGGCCGACCTGTTGGATATAAAGCGTGATTTGCATCAGATTGGTGAACGCGTTGCCTCGCTGGAGCAAGATAATATTAGTACCCGCTCTACTGTGGATGCTTTATCAGACCAACTCAAGCTTCAAGCGACCACTATTTCCACCCTACTGCAGAAAGTGGAGGATTTGGACAACCGTGGTAGACGCTCCAATTTAAGGGTCCGGGGACTCCCCGAATCTGTGCCTCCTATGGAGTTGGCGACCACCATACGCTCCATCTTTAATAAACTACTCTCAAGATCAGAGGATGCAGACCTTAAATTTGATTGGGCCCATCGTGCGCTGCGGCCTCGTCTTCCTGACCCTCAGCCTCCACGTGATGTCATTTGCTGTGTCCAGGATTACACGGTGAAGGAGGCCATTTTGGCGGCCTACCGAAAGGTTAGTGCTTTGGAATGGGAAGGCCACTCCATCCAGCTCTTCCCTGACCTGTCGCCCGTCACTTTGCAATATAGAAGGGTACTGCGCCCGGTTACCGCTGCACTGAGAGGAGCCATGATCCCTTACCAATGGGGGTTCCCTTTCTCCCTTATCATCCGGCAAGGCTCAGTTCGTCACATCATCCGCCATGTTACTGATGTTCCTGCGGTGCTCGACGCTTTGGGACTGCCTGCCATCCCGGTTCCTGACTGGGAGTATTCCTGCACTTTGCCGACAAAATTATTGGACCCGGATTTGGCTTGGTCGTCTAGGCCACAACGTAAAAGGCGCCCTAAAGGCCCTGTGCAGCCGGCTCCTTGAATGCTGCCTTGGTGATTCTCTGTTTTGATACTTACCCTGCGATCACTGATGTACGGGAGTGCTTCTTCGGCTACTGACTGGACTTTTTGTTTTGTTTCGGAGATTTATTTGTTCTTATTTCCTTTTGCGTCGCTAGACTTTGAACAATGTTATTGACTTTCTTTTGTGCTGAAGATTTTTCGGCCACTATGTTCCAGACATATGACGCACTAGTCCAGCTGTTGTCCGATTCTGGATTTTGGTTTTGCTATGTACCCACGAATTATACGTTACTTACCTGTGGCTCTGTGTGTATTGTTGATTTGCCTCATGTATTCAACGTGCTGATTTTTGCCTGGGTTGACAGTACCCTATGCGCCGGGTAGCTCTGTTGGATCGGCTCTCCTACGGTTTTCTGATCTACTTGTTTTCGGCAAATCCGTTATGCATCTAAGAAATGTTCTCAGTGGCTGTAGGGCTAGCCCTTATTCTGTATGTACTTATGTGCCGGTGTGCATTACTTATTTTGCTTTTTTATGCTATGTTTTCTGTGTATCTCATATCTGATTGTTAAACTTTTCACTCAAGCAGTGGGTCTCGGACCCGTGTAGGTTCACGTGGTTCTCTTGATATGTTTGTTTCGCGAAGATCTCGGTTTCTTTGCGTCCCTGTTCAAACTTACCCCCAGAGCCGGCCGGACGGGCCCTTTGTGGCCCTGGTCCTTGGCTTTCCCCGTTTTTCGGGTTTGATGGCTCTCCCTTTGGGACGCTTGTCTCTCCCTTGGTCCGGTTTCGGCTGGTTCCTCGGGTGTTCTCAGGTTTTCATTTGTTTCTTTTGTTTCCCATTTTTTCTTTTTTGTTCCTCGGACGTGTGCCGACTCGCAATTGACTCCTTGCTCTCTCCAGGTGTTCCTCATGCATTCAACCACTATTAAATTGACTACTTTGAATGTCAGGGGGCTTAACAAGCCTGAACAACGCTCTAAGTTATTTCATTTCCTGCACACTACTAAGACTAAGATTGCTTTCCTGCAAGAAACGCACTTTAAAGCAGGTTCTGAACCGAGATTTTTCTCTAGACATTTCACCAATGTCTTTCTCTCTAGCTCCCCTGCCTCCAAAACGAAAGGCGTTGCAATTCTATTACATAAATCCCTTCCATTTCAACATTTGGACACCTGGAGGGATGGGGAGGGGAGGTGTGTGTTTATTAAAGGGAATATTGTTACATATAAATTTACGCTGGCATGTGTCTATGCGCCAAATCGTAACCAGACTAGTTTCCTTGTCTCTGCCTTGAGTAGGTTGGCTGACTTTCAGGAAGGGGTTACGGTGCTGGGGGGTGATTTTAATATGATTTTGGATCCCAGGGTTGACAGCTCTTCTGGTACGTCGCACATTCCTTATTCCCGTATTGCTAAAGTTAAGCGCCATCTTCGTAATTTACAATTGGCCGACGCTTGGCGAACACAGCACCCAACCACTAAGGATTTTACTTACTTTTCCCCTGTGCACACTAGATATACTAGAATTGACTCGATTTTCCTTTCCCATTTTCACTTGCCTATACTTGTCACGTCTAGCATTGGCACCTCGATACTTAGTGATCACTCTCCAGTTCATATTGAGTTATCTCTTGCTAATCTCCCCCCTAAAGCCTGGGCCTGGCGGCTCAATGAATCCCTCCTGTCTACACCTGCTCATGTTCAGATTTTGACTACGGAACTTACACGATATTTCGCGGAAAACATCTCGCCACATGTCCCCTTTCCCACGGTGTGGGAGGCTCATAAGGCGGTGATTCGGGGACATCTGATTAAAATGGGCACCAACCTTAAAAAGTTAGCCTTGGGCGAAATTCTGCTCTTGACGGCCCAAATCGCAGACTTAGAAAGGTCACATAAACTTACCCTGGCCCCGCATGTTTTAACGCAGCTCTCTGTCCTGCGGGACAGACTTGCTGCCCTCACTAATGCCCGAGTGAAGAGACAGTTTCTGCTGACCCGTAGCTGTTTTTATGAATTCGGTGATAAAGCTGGTAGGCTTTTGGCTAGGGCCTTGCGTGCCAAGCGCGCGGCCACCTTTGTCCCCAAGATACGGGACCGGGAGGGTAAAGTTCATTTCTCTACGCCTAAGATTGCGGCCTGTTTCCAGCAGTATTATAGCACTCTATATAACCTGCCTTCTCTTTCGGGATCCCCTTTGTCTCCCAACCTCACCCTGCAGGCTTATTTGGATAAGCATATGAGTTCGCGTTTGAAGGTGGCGGAATCTGCTCTGTTGGAGGTGCCTATTACCTTGGATGAGGTGCGGGATGCTATTCTTTCTTTGCCTAATGGGAAATGTCCCGGCCCTGATGGGCTCACTAAACCATACTATGTAAAATTCCTTCCTGTTTTAGGCCCGCACTTGGTTACGCTGTTTAATGGCCTCACTAAAGGGGACCATTTGGATCCGCATACCAATACGGCTCATATAGCTGTGATTCCGAAACCCGGTAAGGATGCTGATCAATGTGGTAATTATCGCCCTATATCACTCCTTAACACCGATGTTAAGCTCCTGGCCAAGATCTTAGCCACTCGCCTCAAACCTTATGTTCCATCTCTTGTCCATTTGGATCAGGTGGGCTTTGTCCCGGGTCGGGAGGCGCGGGATAACACGATTCGGGTGTTAGATGTCTTGTCTCATGCACACAGGTCACATGTCTCCATGGCCCTTGTTTCTACAGATGCTGAGAAGGCCTTCGACAGGGTGGCCTGGCCTTACCTCTTTGCGGTGCTTCGGCACTTGGGGATGGGCCCAACGTTCCGTGGCTGGATTGAATCATTATACTACAACCCCACTGCCAGGATTTCGGTGAATGGCTCCTTGTCCCAGCCGGTCACCCTGTCGAATGGCACTAGACAGGGATGCCCCCTGTCTCCACTTCTCTTCATTCTAGGTATGGAACCTTTGGCTAACGCTATTAGAGGTAATTCTGCGGTTAAGGGGATAACTATCGCTAATCGGGAACATAAAATCTCCTTATTCGCTGATGACATGTTGTGTCTCCTGTCTGACCCCCAGAGCTCTTTACCTCACGTTCTTGCAGAACTTGATATCTTTCGGGGGTTCTCTAATTATAAGATCAACATGGATAAATCGGAAATCCTGGGTGTTAATTTGTCTGAACCTGATAACTTGGCCTTGCGTGCTCGTTTTCCCTTTCGTTGGTGCGAGACTTCCATTAACCCCTTAATGACAATTGCCGGTCCTGGCACGGCACGGAAAAGCATGTGCTTTACGACAATTGACGTGCCAGGACCGGCACGTCTTTAAACGGGTGCAGAAAGCGATCTACTATCGCTTTCTGCACCCAAAAAGCGTTGCTGAATGCCTCGACCTCGAGGCATTCAGCAACGCCGCGATCGGCACGAAGGGGCCATCTCTGGCCCCTCCACGGGGCGTCAACATCCGCCATACTTTGTATGGCGGCGGACGCCCGTTTTAAAAGCGTTTAGGAGGCGATCGACGATCGCCTCCTAAACTTAAATGGTGTCGCTGGAATGCCTCGATCAGGAGGCATCCAGCGACACCAAACACTAACCTTTTGATGGGCTGTGACCGCTCCGGAGAGCGGTCACAGCCGCAGCTGCCGGCAATCTTCGCCATCAAGGAAGATGGCCGCCGTCCTGTAACAGGAACCACAAATTTTAAAAGTTCGCTAGATAGTCCAGACCATCTAGAGAACTTTGGCTCCACTTGCAGGTTGAATACAGGTACTGCATTCACCATGCAAGTCAATGGAGCCCAGCTTTCTAATCACAGTGTGATTAGTAAAAATAAATTAAAAAATAAAATAAAATTAATAATAATTAGAAAAAAATAGTAAAAAAACAGTAAAATGTAAAAATCATTTCCCACTGATGTCACTATCAGGGGAACCTCCAAGTTGAAAAAAAATGTTAAATTTTTTTAAAAAAAAAATAAAAAAAAAATATATATAAAAAATATATTTTTGTGAGCAAGTCCTAAAATTAGCATATTAGCTTAAAACAATTCTCGCATGGAAAGAGTTAAAATACTGGCATATTAAATGCCCGTGGGGTGTCTACTTTTAAAAAATGTATGATTTGATGGGGTAAATTGAATGGGCCAGGTTCAACAACGTCCCAATTAACACGGGGGGAAGGATGGCCACACATCTAATTTCCAATTAGAAAAATGCACACGTACCAAATGTGGCCTTTTAGTTCCCCCAAAAAATGACACACCCATGCATGTGGGGTATCACTGCACTCAGGAGATGTTGCTGAACACATTATGGGGTGTCGTGTGACAGCGGCATATACCAGGAGCTGTAAATTCATACATAAAGTAGGTGTGTGTGGGAAAAATACACACACAAAAATATTACTGCAAACTTTGAAAAAATGCTGGTGGTAAAATATGTGCATGCAAAGAGTTAAAATACCAGCATTTAAAATACCCTGTGGTGTCTAGTTTAGAAAAATATATGGTTTTGTTGGGCACACTGAAATGGCCTGGCTCAAAGATGTACCAAATAGGGCATGGGCAGTGGATCCCAAATGCCAAAGTTCAACATTGAAAAAAGCGCATGCCCCAAATGTGGCCCTTTTGCCCCAAAACAGCCAGGCAAAATCATTCATGTGAGGTATCGCTGTACTCAGGAGATGTTGCTGAACACATATTGGGGTGTTTTGTGATAGTGACATATACGAGAACATTTTAATTCATACCTGAATTAAAATGTGTGTGGAAAACCAAATGCAAAAAAATGACTACCACAAAGTTTGACAAAGACTGGTGGTAGATATGGTGCATGGAAAGAGTTAAAATACTAGCATTTGAAATACCCTGGGGTGTCTAGTTTTCAAAAATATATGGGTTTATTGGGCACACTGAAATGGCCCGGCTCAAAGATGTACCAAATAGGGCATGGGCAGTGGATCCCCAAATGCCAAAGTTCAACATTGAAAAATGCGCATGCCCCAAATGTGGCCCTTTTGCCCCCAAACAGCCAGGCAAAATCATTCATGTGGGGTATCGCTGCGCTCAGGAGATGTTGCTGAACACATATTGGGGTGTTTTGTGATAGTGACATAAACTAGAACATTTTAATTCATACCTGAAGTAAAATGTGTATGACAAAACAAATGCAAAAAAATGACTACCATAAAGTTTGACAAAGACTGGTGGTAGATATGGTGCATGGAAAGAGTTAAAATACTAGCATTTGGAATACCCTGGGCTGTCTAGTTTTCAAAAATATATGACTTGATGGGGTAAATTGCATTGGCCGGGTTCAAAGATACCCGAAATGGCACATGGGGGGAAGAATTACCAGATTTGGAAAAAATGGCTTTGAAATAGCAAAACGCTACCTGTACTTATTGCCCCATAATGGGTAGAAAAAAGCAAAAAAACATAAAAACATTGGGTATTTCTAAACTCAGGACAAATAGTAGAATCTATTTAGCAGGTTTTTTCATTACCTTTTATAGATGAGTAAAAGATTTTTCAACTAAAAGTTAGAAACAGTCATTTTTTTCTAAATTTTTCACCATATTTTATAATTTTTTTAATAGTAAATAATATGATACAATCAAAACAATGTCATCTAAAGAAAGCCCTTCTTGTCCTGAAAAAAACAATATCTAATGTGTGTGGGTTCAGTAAACGGGAAAGAAGAAAATTACAGCTAAACACAAGCAGCGCAGAAATGTTAAAAAGGCCATTGTCACAAAGGGTACAAAAAGTAAAATCAGCCTTTGTCTCGAAGGGGTTAAATATTTAGGATTACAGATCCCCGGCAACCTCTCGTTGTTATTTGACCTCAATTTTCTTCCCTTGCTCCACCAGGTCTCTGTAGATCTCTGTAAATGGGCGTACCCTCACGTGTCCTGGTTCGGGAGGGTATCGGTTCTTAAAATGAATGTTTTGCCCAGATTTTTGTACCTTTTTCACACCCTCCCCATCTTTATCCCCCGTTCTTATTTTCGGAGGTGTCAGCGGGCCTTTATTAAATACATCTGGGCCTCGGGCTCCTCCCGATTGGGCTTCCATCACCTAACTCGTCCCAAACTGCATGGAGGACTGGGGGTTCCGGATTTGGAACTCTACTATCATGCGGCTCATCTCCGCCGGGTGGTGGAGTGGTCGATTCTCGCCCCTAAACAGTGGGTGGAGATTGAGAATGCTGTGGTCCCTTGCCCTATCTATGCTTATCCTTGGCTACCTGATTTGCATAAACGCGTTGCCTCTCTTAGGCACACCACCGTCTCCCCTACGGTTAAAATTCTTAACAAATATATGGCTCTACAGATATTAACGTCTTCCCCATCTCCTTTGTTTCCTTTGTCTGGCAACCCCGCGTTTTCACCGGGATATGTGTCTCGTGGGGTTTCTCGGTTGTCCCCTTTGCCCTCAGGTGTCCTGCGTTTTCATCATCTTGTTACATCGGATGGGGTGACGCCTCTCCAGCAGTTGCTTCGCATGTCTCCCCCACGGGCACAAGATTCCTTTTTGTATGCACAACTTGTCCATTTTGCTACCTCTCTCCCTCGGGATGTCAATTTCCGTAGACCTTTAACGGAGTTTGAGTCCCTCTGTGCGTCTGGTCGGGAACCAGCCCGCTTGATGTCACTATTGTATGCTATGCTATTGGCGCCGCGCGTAGCGATTAAACCTTACTTTCTAGCTTTGTGGGAAGCGGACTTGCCCAGCCTCTCCTCCGCGGTGAACTGGGATAAGGTTATTCTTTTGATTCACAAGGGGGCAGTGGCGAGTAGGATTCAGGAGGCCTCCTATAAGCTCCTAGTCAGGTGGTACCGGGTCCCGCATGACCTGCATCGCTTTCTGCCTCAGGTCCCTGACCTTTGTTGGAGGTGTCTGGCGGGTCCGGGTACGTTCCTCCATATTTGGTGGGAGTGCCCTCTTGTGACTCCCTATTGGACCATTATTGAACGGGTTGTTAGGGAAGTTGGTGACCCGAATTATGTCTTAACCCCGGAAGCTGCTTTGTTCCATCATACCGAGCTTTCCGTTGCTCAATATAAACATTCGGTGTTGTTCCATGTTTTCAGTGCTGCTAAAGCGGTCATTCCCTGCTTCTGGAGGCAGCAGTGCACTCCTCCAATCCAGGCATGGGTTACTAGAATGCAACGGGTCTCCTATATGGAGGAATTGATTTGGTGTTTCAGGGGCAAGGCCTCCCAGTATGAGAGTAGGTGGTTTTGGTGGAAGAATCTGACATCCTCTCCTGTGTTCCCTAAAATTTTGGACCTCTCTACATAGATACTCACCCTCTTCATGCGCGATACTCCAATTTTTTCGCCTTCTGAGGCTCGATCTCTACCTGGTTGCCTGATGAGTCGGCGATACGCGTCTTTGTTTTTGTTTCTGTTTTTGTTCTTTTTTTTCTGTTTTGGACTTCATACTTGTTTTTATTCTGGATGGTACCTCATGTTATTTTCATAGCCTATGATCCTCCACGGTTCTTGTATTGACTTCAATGGGGGCTGTACGCTATTCCTACTGAAGGTTTATTATGCATACGCACTGTACCCGTTTTTGTGCAGGTCATGTGCCTGCTTGCTGTGCTTTTTTTGAACATTTGTGTGCATTGCTTTTATTTCTGTACACCTGTCAGAGTTTATATCTCTATTGTTTCTTGTTCATACCTGTGGACAATGTACTTTTGTTTTTTTTTTCTTGTACCATCAATAAACGGACTTTGAGTTTAAAAAAAAAATAAAAAAAAAATGATAGGTGCACATAGGAAAGGAGCTGTACTTTACTGAACATCTTCCATGTCAATTGGTGAAATTTCAGGCAATATCAGGTTTTTCAGGTATCAATGTACTATATAACAGAAGTCTGAAAATGATATAAACAAAATTGCACTTTAATATTATATTGATTGTTTGTTTGTTTTAGTTTGAATGAAACCAAAAGAAACTCATGAGAAAGGAGCCAGTCACATCCAGGGTAGTATGTTGCACTAAAATTATATTGCACTTGCTTATTTAAATCTAAATGCCAAATGAAATGAATTAATAGACTGACAGAATTCCCATTTCAGTTTTGTAGCACCATAGAGAATAGACGAGGCTGTTTCATAGAGATATAAAAATAAACAAACACAGATTTCTTTGAAATACAACTTAATTTTGTTTGAAAATTATCACACTCATCTGTAATCTATCACCTACCGATATTACACCCTAAGACGCAATATATCATTATTAATATGTTCATAACCATCCCTGAACAAGCTGCATCAGGGAAAAGGCACCACTTTAGATATGTTCCAGATTATGTGGTTTTTAAATCCTGATTGAAGCTGCAAATTAAAATTGTGATGAGTACAAAAGTAAAGATTGCAAAGCGTTGAATAAAACATATAATCATACAGCGATTAGCCATAACATTATGACCACTTACATAATATTGTGGGGATCGCCCTTTTGCCGCCATAAAAGACCTGACCCATCGAGACATGGACTTCACTAGACCTTTGAAGGTGTGCTGTGGTATCTGGCACCAAGACATTAGCAGCAGATTCTTTAAGTCCTGTAAAATGAGAGATGGGGCCTCCATGGATCAGACTTGTTTGTCCAGCACATCATACAAATGCTCAATTGGATTGAGATCTGAGGAATGTGGAGGCCAAGTCAACACCTTGAACTCGTTGTGTTCCCCAAACCATTCCTGAACCATTTTTGCTTTGTTGCAGGGCATATTAGCCTGCTGAAAGAGGCCAATGCCCTCAGGGAATGCCGTGTCCATGAACGGGTGTACATGGTCTGAACCGGTGTTCATGGTCTGATATTGAAACATAGGGGAAGGGCCATAAGCTTATACAGTGCTCCACAGTTTGCTGTGACAATTTCATTTTTTTTCTTAAAAGGATAATACAAACCACAATATCACACAACCTGGTACATTACAATACATCACCGTTTAGCCTCTGTAACCAGATTGATTAATAGTCTTAGAGTCAGTGTAGTGATCAGTTATCTAGTATTGTCTGAAACCACTTCAGATTCGGAGGAACTTGTTTGTCAACAGTGCATTGACTTTTATGTCAAACATAAACAAGCTGAAATATGGTGGAAATCATAACACAGCCTGGATCAAAATAACTAGATTCATTTGACTGGAGCATATTGGAATACATAGTTGTTTTGCATCTTCTGTAATTAATCCACATGGAATTTTCTTTCTGGTGTGGCTGATTTTCAAGGGGAAAATTGAAAGCGAAAGAACTTTTGTTATACGCATCGGAGTCATATTTCTAATTGAAATTCAAATGAGCACTTGCAGTGACCTTTGCTGTCTCATATTTTTTATAGACAGTTTACAAGGTCTCTCTGCCGAGCAGGTCATGTTTTAGCTTAAACAAAATAGTCTTGTAGGTGCTAGATGTTAGTTAATGATTACAGTGAAAACATTTTAATTAGGCTCTGTTCCTACATTTTGCCCATTGGGGCTTATCCTGTTGTCACACAAAGTATTTTTGCAAAAATAATTGGCCTCAGATCCTTTTATTGATCTTTTCTGTATCTGATCTCCAGGAAAACAGGGAATACCATAGTGTCATGGAATAAAAATATACTTTACACTTAAAGCTAGATATTAAATATTTTCCAGGTGGAATATATATATACACTGCTCCAAAAATTAAAGGGAACACTAAGATTACACATCCTAGATCTGAATTAATGAACTAATCGTATGACATACTTTCATCTTTACATAGTTGAATGTGCTGACAACAAAATCACACAAAAATTCTCAATGGAAATCAAATGTATCAACCCATGGAGGTCTGGATATGGAGTCACACTCAAAATCAAAATGGAAAACCACACTACAGGCTGATCCAACTTTGATGTAATGTCCTTAAAACAAGTCACAATGAGGCTCAGTAGTGTGTGTGGCCTCCACGTGCCCGTATGACCTCCCTACAATGCCTGGGCATGCTCCTGATGAGGTTGCGGATGGTCTCCTGAGGGATGTCCTCCCAGACCTGGACTAAAGAATCCGCCAACTCCTGGACAGTCTGTGGTGCAACGTGGCGTTGGTGGATGGAGCGAGACATGATGTCCCAGATGTGCTCAATCGGATTCAGGTCTGGGGAACGGGCGGGCCAGTCCATAGCATCAATGCCTTCCTCTTGCAGGAACTGCTGACACACTCCAGCCACATGAGTTCTAGCATTGTCTTGCCTTAGGAGGAACCCAAGGCCAACTGCACCAGCATATGGTCTCACAAGGGGTCTGAGGATCTCATCTCGGTACCTAATGGCAGTCAGGCTACCTCTGGCAAGCACATGGAGGGCTGTGTGGCCCCCCAAAGAAATGCCACCCCACACCATTACTGACCCACCGCCAAATCGGTCATGCTGGAGGATGTTGCAGGCAGCAAAACGTTCTCCACGGCGTCTGCAGACTCTGTCACGTCTGTCACATGTGCTCAGTGTGAACCTGCTTTCATATGGGAAGAGCACAGGGCGCCAGTGGCGAATATGCCAATCCTGGTGTTCTCTGGCAAACGTCCTGCACGGTGTTGGGCTGTAAGCACAACCCCCACCTGTGGACGTCGGGCCCTCATACCACCCTCATGGAGTCTGTTTCTGACCGTTTGAGTGGACACATGCACATTTGTGGCCTGCTGGAGGTCATTTTGCAGGGCTCTGGCAGTGCTCCTCCTGCTCCTCCTTGCACAAAGGCGGAGGTAGCGGTCCTGCTGCTGGGTTGTTGCCCTCTTATGGCCTCCTCCACATCTCCTGATGTATTGGCCTGTCTCCTGGTAGCGCCTCCATGCTCTGGACACTACGCTGACAGACACAGCAAACCTTCTTGCCACAGCCCGCATTGATGTGCCATCCTGGATGAGCTGCACTACCTGAGCCACTTGTGTGGGTTGTAGACTCCGTCTCATGCTACCACTAGAGTGAAAGCACCGCCAGCAAAAAGTAACCAAAACATCAGCCAGGAAGCATGGGAAGTGGTCTGTGGTCACCACCTGCAGAACCATTCCTTTATTGGGGGTGTCTTGCTAATTGCCTATAATTTCCACCTGTTGTCTGTTCCATTTGCACAGCAGCATGTGAAATTGTGATGTCCATCGGTGTTGCTTCCTGAGTGGACAGTGTGATTTCACAGAAGTGTGATTGACTTCGAGTTACATTGTGTTGTTTAAGTGTTCCCTTTATTATTTTGAGCAGTGTATATATATACTGATATATGTGCTATTTAACTGTACAATAAAAGGATTGTTTAACAAATATTGATTGTGGATTACAGGCTACCAAGCCTTTGTTGACAATAGCTATGTTAGCAAATCCTCATATAGGAAATTGGTCATATATCAAGACAATACTGGATGGCAGATAAATATTAAGGCTATTAACCTGGTGATAGGGTGACCACATGTCCCGGATTGCCCGGGACAGTCCCGCAATGGGACTTTAAAGTCCCGGGTCCCGTTCAGCCTCAATGCATTGTCCCGGAATCAGTGGCCCCCCTAATTGAAACGCCATTTTTTTTCTTGACCCGGAGGAGAGAGAGGGGCCAAGAACATCATGAATACGTTTTCAGCAACCACTCGGCGCCCCTCTGTCTCCTCAGTGAGAATGAGTGAGAGAATTAACTAATGTGTGGATGAATTGTGTGAATGAGTGAGAAGGAAATAATGTATGGATGAATTGTGTGAATGAGTGAGAGTATGAATTAATGTGTGGATTAATTGTGTGAATGAGTGAGAAAATGAAAGAATTAATGTGTGGATGAATTGTGTGAATGAGTGAAAATATTAGTTAATGTGTGGATAAATTGTCTGAATAAGTGAGAGTATGAATTAATGTGTGGATGAATTGTGTGAATTAGTGAGAGAATTAACGCATTTGTGAGAATGCATTAATGAATATGTATAAATGATTTGTGTGAATGAGTGAGAGAATAAATGATTGTGTTAATGAATTATGTGAAAGAAAGTGTTAATTGGTGAGTGACTGTAAATGTGTTTGTGTATTATAGATGTATAATTGATTTGTGGAAAGGCAAAGATCGCACAAGCAGGGTGTTTGAGCCTTGGGGACCAAGATTGCACAAGCAGGGTGTTTATGGAACAAAGATGGCACAGGCCGGGCTGTTTGGGGACAAACAAGTCGTATGCTGGTCTGTTTGGGCATACCATTTACTCATGCTGGGCTGTTTGGGGACAAAGATGACATGTGTGTAATTTGGGTACTGGTCAAGTTCTATATGGGCAGTGTTTGATGCCAAGGCTGGCTTTTGGGGTGTGCAACCTGTGATCTATGCCTGTAATTTAGGGGTTTTTATCTATACCTTTAATGCTGAGTTTTTATGTGATTTCCAGTTGATCTATACCTGCAATGCTGGGTTTGTGAGTTCTCTTGATCTATACCTGCTATGCTATGTTTCCATGCATTATTAGTGTATACCTGCAAATACAGGATTTGTATGTCTGATTCTGATTTAGTGTGGCAAATATTTCTTTTGGTGTGGAAGTTGAGGGAGTGATTGCATGCTAGGGAGCGTGGAGCGGGCCCCAAGGAAATGCTTGAATAGGGTCCATTTTTTTCAAAATGAAATGTATTGGCAGCAGGGTCTAATGTTTATTTTTATATTGGTAGCAGAGTCTAATATTTATATATATATATATATATATATTAGGGCTGCAACTAACGATTATTTCACAATATTTATCAAACTAGTTTTAATACCTAAACCACTCACTTTGCCCCAGCACTTTGCACCCTGCACTTTGCACCCAGCACTTTGCACCCTGCACCCAGCACTTTGCACCCAGCACTTTGCACCCAGCACTTTGCACCCAGTACTTTGCACCCAGCACCCAACACTTTGCACCCTGCACCCAACACTTTGCACCCAGCACTTTGCACCCAGTCTCCCACTCTGCCCTGCACCCACACTCACACTCTGCCCTCCACCCCCACCCTGCCCTGCACCCACACTCACACCCTGCCCTGCACCCAGTCTCCCACTCTGCTCTGCACCCTGCCCTGCACCCACACTCACACCCTGCCCTGCACCCACACCCCCACCCTGCACCCAGTCTCCCACTTTGCCCTGAACCCAGTCTCCCACTCTGCCCTGAACCCACACTCTGCCCTGCACCCCCTCTCTGCCCTGCACCCCCACTCTGCCCTGCACCCCCACCCCCACTCTGCCCTGCACCCACACTCACACTCTGCCCTGCCCTGCATCCCCACTCACACCCAGCCCTGCACCCAGTCTCCCACTCTCACACACAGACATTCACACATAGAGAATCACTTACCTCAGCTATGGACTCGTTCCACTTCCAAGCTTCAAGAAGTTGAAACCTTTATTCGAACGGCAGACCAACATTGAAGCGCCTCACGTAGCTCAAAGACGGCGGAGACTGCAGCGCGCGTAGCAGAAGCCGGGAAACGCTCGCGGAGGAGGTAAAACAAGCCAAGTTCTCCAACATATATATATATATATATATATATATTGGCAGCAGGGTCTAATATTTATATACATTGGCAGCAGGGTCCAATATTAAAGAATGAAAACTAACTGCCAGTTCAGCTGTTATTTTGAAATAATATTTCAATGAAGGTCTTTACTTCATATTATGGAGATAAAAATGCATGTCTAATGTATATGTATATATATATATATATATATATATATATAAACATAAACATAAACCTGTGTGTGTAATCTCATGCGCTTCATAGTGTGTCCCTGTCAGATTTTGAAAGTATGTCACAAAATTCTAGGTTACGTTCATAGGATCTGGTATTGCTGATCAGTTCAACAAATTAACAAGCCTGATTCCTAACAATAAGCAACTGTACATACATAAATTAACCTTTTAATCTCCTTAAGTCCTTTTCACCCCCCTGTCACATAGATCGCATTTGTTGTTTCTTTAAGAAACATTGTTTCAGCATTCATACTTAGCTCCGAGGGAAGATTTTGTGGATGCCATAACAGTTTTACCTCATGCATACTTTTTACAAATAGGAACAATATGGCAGAGACAGTTTTGGCAAGCTGCTAATGCATTAGATTAGAAGTGCATTGTGCCTCAAGTAAAGAGTGTTTTTCTTCCTCGTGGGGATCACACATCCATCAGATTTAATTTCATTTCTAGAAAGACAGGATTTTACCAATCATACATGGTCTTCCTTAAACTAGTGAAACTACATCTGCCTCTCTGACAACTTGCGACATATCAGTGTCAAGGGCAAGATGTTTGTTTGAGGCTTATAAACAAATGTAAAAAGATTAAAAGGAGTGATATCAAAAACACAAACCAAAATTAATAGAAGGAATGCAATTTAAGCTTTAGCTTCTTGGGCAAAGGCACAGCTGTTTTTTAAGGTAAATAAATATATACTTGTGTGCAACACACACACTTAATTCCTAGCTTTTCATTTATTTACTTATTGGTGCTATCCATGTTTTCACGAAAAGGGCTACAGATGTGGCTGGGTTAGACACCGAAATGCCAATTACACACAATTACACATCCATGCTGTCACACACACACAATTAAACATCCATCCTCACACAGACAATAACACATCTATGCTTACACATACCATTAGATATCCATGCTAAAAATCATACATACATACATACATACATACATACAAGCAAACATTCCCGCCCCCGCTTACCTCTCACCGGTCCTGCAGCTCTCTGTCCAGCTGCTCATATATTGTGAGGGCTGCATTGGTTTCACTGCTGGGTCACGTGACATATACGTTTCTGTCTCCCCGTACCGGATCCAAATAGTTTAGAGAGGGCCTTTCCAACCTGTTTCTAAACTATTTTGAATCGGGATGAGGAAACACCAACAAGGGGCCGCAGGGTCTCTTGTAGTTATGCCAGTGATTCGTACCCTGATCTCCATGCTCCTGACTCCAACTCGTGTGACTACTCGCTTTGGTTCCTGCCCCAGAATATCTTATGGTATATGCTCCTGAACTACAATTTGGCTTTGTTTGCTTGCTTTTTACAATAAAAGGTGTTTTGCACTATGAGTTTTGCATCTGGTTCCTGGTCCTTAACAGACTTCTCATACCCACTGAGAAGTGATCTTCCCAGGCACTCTATCTGGTAGCACCTCTGAATAATTGTCAGTGCCCACTAACTACCATGAATTACTCTCTGCATGTCTATGTGATAAGGGGACACAACAGTACGTGTGGGTACCTACACCAATTTGCACAAATAGATCAAAAGAGAACCTGTCAATACCAATATGCTTATGAATTATCATCTCTATAACATCTTGTAGAATCATCTAGAGCAGACCTGGGCAAAGCACGGCCCGCGGGCCACATCCGGCCCGCTGAATAGCTCGGACCGGCCCGCAAAGAGTGTCCTGGTGACTCACCAATGAGTCCGGTGTCCCCCCCCGCCCCGGTCACTTACCTTAAACTCCTGTGTTGGAAGCGTTTGTCTCGGGTGCCGGCGCTTTACGCTGGGCGCCGGCATATGACGTCAGACGCCGGCGATCAGCAGTGAAGCGCCGGCACCCGAGACAAACGCCTCACGCTTCCAACACAGGAGTTTAAGGTAAGTGACCGGGGCGGGGGGGGGGGGAGATCCTGAGAAGGGGGGGTTAGGGAGTTAGAGGGGAGATACTGAGAAGGGGGGGTTAGGGAGTTAGAGGGGAGATACTGAGAAGGGGGGTTAGGGAGGGAGGTCTTACTGTGTGTGTGTGTCTTACTGTGTTTGTGTGTGTGTGTCTTACTGTGTGTGTGTGTATCTTACTGTGTCTGTGTGTGTCTCACTGTGTCTGTGTGTGTCTTACTGTGTCTGTGTGTGTCTTACTGTGTCTGTGTGTGTCTTACTGTGTCTGTGTGTGTCTCACTGTGTCTGTGTGTCTTACTGTGTCTGTGTGTGTCTTACTGTGTCTGTGTGTGTCTTACTGTGTCTGTGTGTGTCTCACTGTGTCTGTGTGTGTCTTACTGTGTCTGTGTGTGTCTCACTGTGTCTGTGTGTATCTTACTGTGTCTGTGTGTGTCTCACTGTGTCTGTGTGTGTCTCACTGTGTCTGTGTGTGTCTTACTGTGTCTGTGTGTCTTACTGTGTCTGTGTGTGTCTCACTGTGTCTGTGTGTGTCTTACTGTGTCTGTGTGTGTCTTACTGTGTCTGTGTGTGTCTTACTGCGTGTGTCTTACTGTGTTCATAGCTTATTCAGTTATTGTAATAAATATTTTAGCCCATTTTTTAGCTCAAAATATTTTTTCCTTTTTTTTCTCCTCTAAAATCTAGGTGCGTCTTATCAGCAGGTGCGTCTTATAGAGCGAAAAATACGGTATGCACTCCGAAGCCTTGTTCATTTTGTTCACTTCTGTGCTGTGCTAATAGTTATTCAGGCCTTACTTATTCAAGCACCTCTACCAATGACGTAGGCTTGAATAACTTTATTAAACAGCACATAAGTTAACAAAATGGACAAGGCTTCGGAGTTTGTAGTTTGTAGAGGTCTGGCCCTCTAAAACCATTCCAATTTCTCATGTGGCCCCATGGGAAAATTAATTGCCCACCCCTGATCTAGAGAAATCTAAATTAATAATCCTAGTTTAGTCTACTGGGAATAAATTATCATTTAATCTATTGACAGTACTATGGAGGGAGCCCAGTAAACTGATAACAGTGTGATCAGCACAAAAAGATCAGGAGAAAATGGAGAAAACTGTTTCTCCCCTTTCCAAAAAAATGAAAAATAAAGCAAAAATGAAACACAAATCAATTTATAAATAGAATTTATTGGGAGTACAGTGACATTACTGGCATCAAAAATGTATGAGAGGACCCCAAAGAGATTTCAAACCCGGTGCAGTGCAAAGGGAAAGTAATAATAAAAAATACATTAATAAAAAGTGCCCCTTAGCCTTACCACTTTAAGAAAAAAATATATAAAAAATGACCTCTTAAACTGAATATATATATAGGGTAATAGAGATTGGATGTAGCCCTCTCAAATATGTATGTGGGACATGACTAATAATTATTGTTTTATGTATTTCTGTGCATTTTTTGTATTTATGTAAGAAGTCTGCTAAGGACCAGAAAACAGTCGGACACAAAACTTATAGTGCAAACAAAGGCCCTACTTGTCCTAAACAAAACAATGTATAATTTGTGAAGGTTCATCAAATATGAAAAATGGTAATCATGGTTTAACAAGCATATAGTAAAAATGACAAGAAACCCTGGTCCTTACATTGTGAAAACCCCTGGGCCTAAAGGGATTGAAATATGAGGAATGTTTATTATCCTTGAAAAATAACTTCCCATATATATACATACAAACTTCTCATTGTTATAAACTGCTGTCACACTAAGGCACAAAGGATTGATACCAAATTAGGTTTTTAAAAAAAATTATCTTCTCTGCAAACCTCAATTACCTGTGATGCCTTATGACATTCAGCATTTACCAAGAATAATTCCACAATAGTGCCCGACATTTAACATCTATGGATAATTTAAGACTTTTACTTCAATAGGGCTGCTCATGAGCAAAAGTAATCACTTCAATTAGCTTGGCACTATTACAATGTAACAAGACAATTTGTCTGCCTATTAGAGCCAGCCAAGCTCTTTGAGTGTGTTAATTTTGCAGTCATTGCTAATTTCTGGTTTTAGGTGAATTTACATAGGAAAAACACATCCTTGTTAGCCAGAAGGGTTCCATTTCCTACAAGCACTAACTATTCTTGTATTATACTTTTGTTAGCAGGAATTCAAAACAATGCAACTTATGAGCAACAATGAGCAAAACATTTTGGTTCCATCATCTCATGTTTGCTTTTTCATAGATCAGTAAGATTTAAAAAAAAACATAATAAGACTAAATAAGACTTTTAAATATATTTTTATACTTTGTATTTTGGGGTGCTTTATCATTTTGTTTGCATTATTCAATGGTGGATCATGTGTGTTCTTTAGTATGAAAATCAGGTACTCTGTGAAAGAATAAATAAAGTGTTCTGGATCAAGATGTTCCTCACAGTGGCCAATTCATTTACATTTTTATAGTAAGAACAAATATGGTTTTGCGTATGATTCAATAAAAATGGTGCAGTACTACTAGGGAGACCAAAATATTATTAATACCATTACAGAAGCACACAAAACCATTCCAATTCAGAGAGTATTGAGGCTTATAGATGTGGTGTACTTTATCTAATTAAATACATCTCTGTTAATGCATTGGAAATGCTGATGGCAGTAGAAGTTAATATATTATGTAGAACCAGCCACCTGTACTTATTGAAGGCTAGCAGCTTGAAAAAATCCTGCAAGATGCCCAAATTTAAATTACATGCCAGTGTATGGCACAGGGAAACTAAAAGAACTTCAGGTCTTAGGTTACACTAAATGTTATCCCCCCCAAAAAAAATCTTACTTCACCGATGATCATGTTTCTTTAAAATTCAACAAAATTCACTAAAAAGTTGAGCGTCCACTCAAGGGTTAACTCAACTGAGGTTGCGTGCTAGAGCATGAATTTTTTTACAATTTTCGTGGCCCATCAAGAGATGATCCACTAAGCTATCTGGAGCAAGGAAAATGGCGAGCCAAAAATTAAATTAAAAATTAAATTAAGCCAGCTCTGGGGAAAAAATAATAGCAGCCCCATATTTCACCATTTTTGGTACACATCACCTCACATCACCTCCACCTCACATTCATCTCACTGCCTCGTCTTCTGGCAGTCCACAGCGCGGTCTTACTATGTTGATATGCCAGTCAGCGCCATGGCAGATGCACGTGGGAGTTTGAGTAGGTAGATCCGCACTTTGACCGGCTCAGATCTCTTCTGCACTTGCATTGGCAGCCACGGCCACACGTATAATTAGATGTCCAGCCCCAGGTAAGGTGGCCTACTGGAAAATCATCCAGTACCCAGGCCAATCCTGCCCTGCTTTAACGATGGCAGCGGATTGAAAAATGGCCACTGGCTGGCTGGGAGCATGTATATAAACTCCTAATATATCCTAATATATTTGTTTTTTTATTGCCACATCCCACTGTGCATGGTGTGGAGGAAAAGTGGAGGACTATGGTAGCCCTCCTTTGGTTAATAGTGGGCACTAATAACCAAAGGAGGGCTATCACCTGCTAATTCAGTTTTGTATTGCAGGTGGTACTTGCAAGTGAATTTTGCAAGTTGGAACTTATAGGCAAAATAAGCAACCTTGCACCTGGTGAGAACATAATGGAAACAGAAGTCCATACAGAACATTTGTGAGGCACCTTCTAAAAGGTGTTAATTTAGTAACCCATTCTGCATTACATTGATATCAATTTATCTATAGACTTTTGTTTCATCACACATTCCAGTTATTGCTCATTCTGTTGTACACATATCTATTTAGATTTTTTTATGGTGACTCAAGATCTAGGGACGTAAAAAAAAAAAGATTTTATATTCTATACTGGAAAAACAGTGAAAATAATACTTATTTTTAAGGGTATTGTTACATCTTGTAATCCAATAATTATGGATATCCTCACAGCTCGTTAATGCATCAACTCCTTGCAGAATCACAATGCGTAATATGTTTTATACACTGTAATTAGTGAAGAAAGAGCATACATTCTTCAATTGTAAATGGGCAGTAGGCATCCATTTTAAAACTTTGTGTAATTTAATCGGAATAGTTGTCTCTGAATGTGAAATTCAAGGCGTTAATGGAAAACAATACATTCTAGAAAATGCAATATTCTGTTTTCATGAGAATCAAACTAAATTGAATCCAAATCTGCTTTGGTATTTACTGCATTGTGTAGTAACCATTTGTGTATTATACATTGCAAACATGTATAGCATACATGATTTTACAGTATACTCAGTCGTATCTATGAATGTTTTCATGTAAATATAGGCAAATTTAACATCTTTTCTACTACTTGTTTGAATATTTGGACATAAAAAATAAAAATGCCACAGACTGCAAATTAACAAATCTTTGCAAAAAAAACCAAAACATTAAGCCTTCTTTGAGTCAATACTAATTTAGTTGCCTGAGTAATGCTAAAGACTGTGAAAAGAACACTTAAAGGAAGTGATATCTAGCTCGTACCTTTAGGGATATCTTGATCATAATTCATCTACGATGACAAGGTAACACAGAGTTTTTGCCAGTGCTTATTTAGTCAAATGATATTAAACATTTCAAAATCCACAATACATGACAGATGGTAATATAACAAAAATAGATGAATACATTAAATGGGTTTTTGAATATTCCAGTTAATATGGCCAAAAGCAAACAATGTAAAGGACTGACTGGTTATTGTAGCAAGGTTGTCATTTTATGTACTTAGCATGTGATGTTAGGCCGGTTAGACAACGAACCTCGTCAAATGATGGGTTCAGAATCCACATTTATTATTTTTTAAGGATAAAAACACTATAATGGATACAAACCTATGTAAAATACATATTACACAGACCACGGAACAGCCAACATATACTGAGTTTAAAAATACATTGCATATATACGTACCTCATACCTACAATGCGTGGCTGCTCTGGAAGTAGGTTTTTGTCCAAGAAAACACTTTTAATGAGCATATGTGAGGACCTTTGGTTGTAGATAACGAACAATACTGGGGGGATCGATTGATGCATGTAGGTATTTTTACTTTCGTATACCAAATGTATACCAAAATGCTTTTTTGCATTGTTTGTTAAAATCATACGCAATATGTACATGAATATATATATCAATAATAAGGCTTACTCTGATGGGAAACTTTTAGATATCATATCCTTTCGCCAAGATACCTTGTCTTTTTTATTGAAGAACACTAACACATTACATTATATCTTATTTATAGAGCACCAGTGGATTTCATATTTTCTTTCAACTAATTCTGTTGCACAGTTTGAAATAGTCCTGCTGATCGGACAATTTCATAGGTTGTTACAGTGATAAGGCCATATTTTACACTTTCTAGTATAATCATTTTTATACAAAACCCCTAATGTATCATTCTATCATCATACGTAACTACATAACATCAGCACATTTACTTCAACTAAACCTTTTTTAAGAGAATTACTTTAGCGACATTATAAATCAAAATGCAAATGAAGATGTATTACAGAGGTAGACAAAAGGTTGCTTTACGAATGCTATAACTATGTAGTCTCTGTTCATGAAGGTGACACAGAAATTGCATAATTCCTAAATATGTAAAGTTTTCTTTATTTTCTTGTGGCTTATGCTTTGAATTCTATTTTGCATTTGTTTTTGTCTGTTTTTTTCTTATTTCTTTAGTAGCGAGTGCATTTTTTTTATGGACCAAGCTAAAAGTTTTTGGATTAAATACATTTTTTTAAATCAGTTCAACATTCTGTGTAACAAACTGAAGAAGAAAACATTGTGTATCTGTTGAACCCAGCAGTGTTTTTTTAGCAGCATGTGTTTACTGGGGGACAAAATGAGAGCTGCCATCTGTCCCGATTTCCTCAGTTCATCATATCTATAGCACCTTACAATACAGTACCGTGAAAAAGTTTTTGAATCCTTCCAGGTTACTTCTAATTTTGCTTGTGTAAACACAAAGTGTAGCTTTTAAATGATCTTTTCATTTATTTAAGGTAAAACATTCATCAAAATCCATATAACCCATGTGAAAAAGCAATCCCCTCAAGAACCTAATAACTGGTTTAATTGTTTTATTTCAGTCACACTGGATGGTTTTTGACTATGAAGTGCTATTTCAGATCATGCCACAGCATTTCAATCGGATTCAAGTCAGGACTAGGCCTCTCCAAATCCTAGAAACTTTGTTTTTGATCCATGCAGAGGTGGACATGCTTGTGTGATTTGGATCATTGCCCTACTTCATAACCCAACTGTGACATTCTCCTTCAGGATTTTCTTGTAGAGTGGTTCCATCAATTCTCGGAAGTGGCCCAGGTCCTATAGCAGCAAAACACCCCTAGACCATCACATTTCCAGCACCGTGTTTGACTGTTGGTATGATGTTCTTATTGTGAAATAATGTCAAAGAAATTGACCATTTGTGTTCAGTTTAGTCACCAGTGGTTTTCGCCTAGCAACTCTCCCATGGATGCCATTTTTTTATTGTGGAATCATGGACACTGACCTTAACTGAGGCAAATAAGGCCTGTCGTTCTTTATATGTTAGTCTGGGTTCTTTTGTGACGTCCTGGATTAGTCGTTGGCCCACTCTTGGAGGAATTTTGTAACCCTTTCTAGACTTTGTCATCTGTTTTTGAAGTTCTTTAGATCATGGCATCATGTGTTACTTTTTGACACCTTTGAGTCTTCATTTTGCAAGACACATTCTATTTAATTGAGTTCTAGATTCAACAGGGCTGGCATTAATCATGTCTGAGTGACATTGAACCTAATTATCATTTCCACTTGGTTAATTGGTTCATTTAGTAACAAAGGAGGCAATTACTTTTTCACATAGGTCCAGGTAGAGTTGGTTAGCTTTTTTTCCTTTTACATATGAAATTATCATTAATGCATGTTGTTTCTAATATAAAAATTAGTTTGATTATCTGAAACATTTAGATGACAAATATGCAAAAATAAAAGAAATCAAGAAGGGCAAATAGTTTTTAACAGCATCGCATGTGCCTTTATCATTTTATTAATTGTTAGTAATTAACATCATACTTTCGTATAGTAGAAGGTCAAGGAATTAATTTTGTGGTATAAAAAGATGTTTTGAATTGATTTTCCAATCAAATCCAACATCCTGTTAATAATATTTGTATATGATGCAATAAACAGTAATATAGCCACACAATATGTATGATTAGGTTTTTACTGTTTGCTCTAACAGAAAAACAGACAGAGCCTCTCTTATAATATTCTATATGTAAATTTCCCCAGATCGAATAAGAAAATACCTCATTTTGACTGTTCTGAGCTGTGAGTGCAATATAATAATAGAAAATAAGCCAAAACACTGGAAAAATAGTCTGATTTTGTACATGCCTGAGTAGGAACATCACTGATAGTTCATCAATTTAACATTTAATTACCTCTTTGCACTAAAAAAAGAGTTATGGCTCAGCTAGTATAGAGCCATTCTTCTTATAGTAAGTTGTTGTGCCCCAGTAAGAATGCAACCTAATTTAAGAACCTCACCAGCTCTCCTAATTAAGAGCGTTGCTCTCTGAGTGTTTTTCCAGGTCATTTGATGTAGCCCCCTCCATTCCACTCAACCAATAAGTTCATGCAATTATCACGTAATATTATATTTTGGTATTAAGTTTCAGAAATAACTTAAGCAACACATTTAAAGGGGCATTAACATTTCACTGTAGTATATATATATATATATATATATATATATATATATATATATACATATACGATGTCAAAAAATAGAGTATTGCAGAGTATGCGGTGATACCTTTTTTATTGGACTAACATAATATTAAAAAGACAAGCTTTCGAGAGTTATCCTCCCTTCATCAGGTCTGTGGCAATACTAATCAACATGATAGAGGTTACAACTTTAAAACAAGTGATGGTATAAGAGAAGGGTGGGGGGGGTTGAGTGGGGTGTCGTAAATAATAGGTCTGGAGGTGAGAAATGCAGAGAGGTAGAGAGATAACCCAGGGACAGAACAAATAAACTTAGGGAAACCAATAACCACAGTAAAACATCAAAGATAATAACACCAATTAGACACACATTGGATGTTTAGATGAAGTTCATATGAAGTTCTGGTTGTCTGGCTTGTGGATTTTGGGCACAATGTAGAAAGGATTGGAAGGCACAAGATTTTCTAATTCTTGTTGCATGTGTTTTGAGAAGGATCTGATTAGCTTAATAAGATCTTCTGTATATTCTCTGGTGGGGTCCTGGTTCAATTTTTTGTAGTAGAATTTCATTGTAGTCCTGCGTGTTCATGATGACTACTGATCCGTCCTTGTCAGCTGGCTTGATGATGATGTTTTTATTAAATATCTTCAGCAACCTCACCTTTTTAGTGAATTTGGTTGTACCTCATCCCGTTTTATTCCTCCTACGCAGCTGATTCTGTTTCAACTTAATAATAATAAAATGATGATCATCACTTTTTTTGCATAATTATTTAATAATATACCTAACTCTATATTTATAAAATCCTGTGCAAGTGTACCTCGAAAAATGTATGCTGATTTAAAGGCAAAGGGCAGATTAAAGGCAGATTTTTCTTCTGTTCACTCACTTTACATTTTGTTAAATGATAAAAATGAACTATAAACATGTCTGTTTTTTAAAGCATTATTACTTGACTTTTTTCATACCTGCCTAAACTTCTGCACATTGCTGTATGCTATGTATATATATATATATATATGTGTGTGTGTGTGTGTGTGTGTGTGTGTGTGTTTGAGCTCATCCATCTAAATCACTCAACTTGTGCTTTTTATTGAAATAACTTATGTCCTTAGTTTATAAGCCTATGTACAGTGCAGAACAGTATAAAGTAGGCCTATTTACATTACAGTATAAAATATACGTGCTGTACCGGTTAATAGTTGCTGCTTGTATTTGTATCAAAAGAACACTGTGGCCCTATAATTTATACATACAACTATTACAATTTATCTAGTAACATATATCACCCTAATACCTAAAAAGTCACAGGCTGAAAGAGTAATGGTTCTATATACAAAAAATCAATAAGTATTAATAAGTCAAAAAGTGCCCTTTAGATGATTTATATTTTACTGTCATGACCTTCTCAATGGAACATGAGGTCTATTTACTTTGATTTGTGTCCCTGTAACATCTCTAGCTATATATTGTTTTGTTCCCCTAACTATGAATTATGTTTTATTGCATTATGCTGCTTCAAAAGCTCCCACATTACTACTTTGAGAATGACATGGAAACATAGATTCCATCAAACATAGACAACACAGTTGGAGTATCTGAGTTTGTATATTATGAGCTGGATATTACTTGCATAGTCAGCAATACAAGAGGATAGATGTGGAGACACTCAAGATCACTTGGTGATGGAGTAGTTTCATGTTACCAAGTACATGCAGCAGGGGGCACATGAAACATAGTTTGCCTAGGCACTCGAAATCCTGTCGCTAACCCTGACTTTAATGTGCAATAGCCCTCTTTCAATGTTTTGTCTGGGTAGAATAACATTTTTTTTAAAACACACAGTATGAGAAAGCACTGCCAAACATTAACTTACATCCATCAGGCAAGCCTAAAGATTTGTTTTTTCCCCCCACAGAAATGCTACAATGCATTCTGGGTAGGAAAACGCAAATTAGTTTAACAACAAACACATCTACCCAGAATCCCCTGCACTATTAGAAAAAAGTGGTTGATTTGATTTCAATGAAAACTCAGCTTACAAGAATGCAAGTGGAGTCATCGCGCACTACTAATACATGCACACGAAACTTACTTAGGTACCTTGCATGCTCCAGCAGAATGCAGTACCATAAATATAAGACTTGTCTAAACCCCCTGACATAGAGAACGTCTAAGCCTGGCTTCTACAAGCAGCTGTTAGAGGTGCCTAAATTAGCTAGTGGGAAACTTTCCCTGATGGAGTTTGAATGCCTTTATTACTTTGTAAGAAACCTTTGACTTCTTGTGGGATTTTGTAGATATGCTGCTTATTCTTATTGTTTTGTGCTTATCAGCCTGAAAATTTCCTCCTTGTGTCCTAATGTCCTTGAACGATGCAAAACCCTAACAAAATGGGCTACTGTATTTTGTCGCTAGAGATTTTTTTTCTAATATTCTTTGACATGTATTTGTCTAGTTCTCGTGGCATATGTAGTGACAATACTTGCACAAAGCTGCATGTGACCATGTAGTAGCCACCAGTAGTGGCACATAGTCAGAATAAATTAATTTAACATGAGGAGAGATACAGACTGTTATAGTGTTAGCCTCTGGAGAGGATGCTGTCAGTACAGAGTATTCCATGCTGCTACCCCAGCTGTTTCTTTCAGTACAGAGATGGAAGCTGACACACTGAGGGTTTTTCTTTTTTATTAATCCATGTCCTTTTAGACTGACCTGTGATGCACCCCCCCCCCCAAGCTTTGCGTACATATTTAAAATACACTGGTGGAATCGGTCATTTGGTGGTGGCATTGGTAAAGTATTGAACATAAGTAAACCTACAGTGGACACCACCCAAACTACTCTCTAATTCTATGCAGGACAGAAGAGAGATGAAGAAGCAAGGCCTGCCCAAGACTTAATGCCGCCTGGGGCGAAGTAAAAAAATTTTAAACTTCACCAACGCCGTTATCTACCCTCCCCTATTATCTACCCTATCCCCCCCCCTTTGTACTTACCTTTAAACAGTCCTGCGGCGAGTCTCCCTGCTCTGCCACGGTGCCGGCTTGTAATGCTGAGCGCCAGTAATTGACATCACTTCCGGCGCTCAGCATTACAAGCCGGCACCGAGACCAAGCTAGAGGGCTCGCAGAGGAGAGAGAGGGGCGCCGAGCGGGTAAGCGAAAACCACTCAGGCGCCCCTCTCTCTCTTCTGCTTAAAAAAAAAAATAAAAAAAAAAGGAGCTTGGAGCGGCAAAGTGCCGCCCATTCAAAAGTGCCGCCTGGGGCAATTGCCCCACTCGCCTCCATTGTAGGGCCGGCCCTGTGAAGAAGGCTTTATTATTGAATGTTTCTAAAAGGTTCAACTGGATATTTACAAACATTTTTTTTTCTAATTCTAAATGTTGAATGTATTTTTTCACGCCTTCAGAGCAATAGGGTTGTCTCGGATAGGTTAAATGCGATATACATGTCTCTTTTTTCAACTTTATTAACTGTGTGACTGTGTAACTATGTGCATTTTGTTCAAGCCTTCCGACCCCCTACATAGTACTGCTTCTGTACTGAAAAGCACCACAGATGGTGTTTATTCAGTGATTTTTAAAAACAAAGCAAACTTTTACAATTATTTTTCTTAAACAACACACTGCATTTAATGCAATTAAACATTTTGTATCCTTGACAAATAACTATGGGGTCTTGACATATAAAAAAAAAATAGCTTTTTATTCTTTTCTTGTAGCATTTTTCCAAGTCCCCTTGATTTTCCTGTGTATATATATATCTATATATACCGACTGCATTGTAATATTCAGAATGTTATTTGATCAGTACTCTAAAGAAAAAGTATTGGCATACACTTAAGCACTTACGGCACCTCATGACCATACCTAGAAACTTTCCGGGTTTGACCCGGAGATTGCCGGGTGACGCACCGTTTCTCCGGTTCTCTGGGTCAAGACCTGAAACACGCCCCACTCCCCGCCCATTTTCTTTTAAATGGGGGTGTTTCCCGCTGCCGTCAGCGGGAACGCCCCCGACGTCAACGGGAATGCCCCTGACGTCAGCTGAAACTCCCACCGACGTAATCGGGAATGCCCTCACTGACGTTGGTGGGAACTCCCACCGATGACACAGGACCGCCCCCTGATGTCAGTGGGCAGTCCTGGCCACGTCCCGCAAGGCAAGGCTCCGGGTAGCCAGAGCCCAGAAGTTCCCAGGTATGCTTATGACTGTGTAAGGTTTGTCTTACCAGAAGGAATCCGATATGCAGGACTGGAACACACTTGCTCAAAAACAGAACACACGCAAGGGGCCTGGTGAGGATAACAGGGCACTTGGTGGTGTAACTGTAAGCACGAGTGGTCAGAGGGCAACCGTTTAGCAGACCAGGGTCGGGACGCCAGAGGTAAACGTAGTCGGGTCGGATAGCCAAGGTCAGGATGCCAGAGGTACACGTAGTCGGGTTGGATAGCCAAGGTCAGGATGCCAGAGGTACACGTAGTAGCAGGGAGAGCCAGGGTCAGGAAACCAGAGAAACACAGGAAGCCGTTTAGCAGACCAGGGTCGGATACCGGGAGAACAGGAACAAGATATATATATATATAGGATACGGGAGGAGCTCACGTAATACGGACAGAACCAGTATAACTGAGCACTGAGGATACTGTGCTCGAGGTTTAAATAGCCCGGGGGGGCGTTCCCCGACGTCCGGGACGTGATCGCGTCCTGCGTCGCCATAGCGACGCAGCGGAATCCAGCCGGCGGTCAGCTTCATGAATATTCATGAAGCGGCCACGTGCGTGAGCGGCTGCTTCCAGCTCCAGTTTGCGGTGCCGGCGTTTCTGCCGGGGAGGAGAAGAGGACGGCCGGGAGCTGCTTAAGGTAGGTGCCTTACAGGATCCCCCCGCAAGACGCGACCTCCGGGGGCGAGGATGGCCTGGCTTGAGAGGATGCAGTTTATGAAACTTTTGAACACATAATGGAGCATGAACTTGACTTGCCGGTTCCCAGGTCCTTTCTTCTGGGCTATATCCTTTCCATTGTATAAGGTATTCTAGATGCCCTCGACGGATCCTGGAATCTACCACTTTTTGTACCACGTATTCTTCAATCCCGTCGATGACCACTGGTGCAGGAGGAGGAGGTACCCGGTTAGGAAAAGGGTTGGCCACCCAAGGTTTGACCAGCGATACATGGAAAACCGGATGAATCCGACAGGTAGAGGGAAGTTTCAATTGCACTGTCACTGGGTTGATGATTTTCGTGATAGTGTATGGGCCAATGAACTTAGGTCCCAGTTTCTTGGAAGGAATCTGTAGGCGCAAATGACTTGTGGACAGCCAGACTTTGTCGCCACAATGGTAAGTAGGGGGACTGGAACGGTGGCGATCTGCATATGATTTGTAGGCCTTTCTGGCCTTGATTAAGTTTTGCTTCAGGACTTGAAATTGTCTTGTTAGCACGGTGACTCGATCCGAGATCCCGGGAATCGTAGGTTCGGTTGGCAGACCTGGAATCATGATAGGATGGTAACCATAGTTAGCGAAGAATGGAGACATCTTTATAGATCGCTGTGTTTGATTGTTGTAGGTGAATTCTGCGGAAGGGAGAAATTGGAGCCAATCATTCTGAATGTGCGTGGTGTAACATCTTAAGTAATGCTCTAATATTTGATTTAGACGTTCGGTCTGACCGTTGGTTTGCGGATGAAAGGCCGTGGACAAAGTGGGACGAATGTGCAGCTTGCGGCAGAACACCTTCCAGAAACGAGATGTGAATTGCACTCCACGGTCTGAAGTGATAGTGCGTGGTAATCCATGAAGCCGGAACACTGTATCCAGGAACAAGGTGGCTGTGGTGGAAGCGGAAGGAATGCCAATTGTGGGAATAAAATGTGCCATTTTGGTGAATCTATCGATCACCACCATGATTGTGTCGTGTTTCTTGGAGGGTGGTAGATCGACAATAAAGTCCATAGAAATTTTAGACCAGGGAACCGAAGGAATAGGTAATGGGCGGAGAAGGCCCGTTGGTTTTCTACGGAGGGTCTTGGTACGAGCGCAGGTAGTACATGAACGGACAAACGAGGTCACATCTTGGTCTAGCGAAGGCCACCAGAATTGACGTCGAACGAGGTCTGTAGTCTTCTTAATGCCCCCATGTCCAGAGAGGAGAGAATCATGGCATGTTTGTAGAACCTTTAAACGGGCCGGGGTCGGTACAAATATCTTATCACGGTAGTATAATAAGTTTCGGGTACGACGAACCGGAGGATTAGTTCTCGGAACTACGGCTCTGCGGGATAAGGAGCGAATGAAGTCCATGAGAGATGGTTGGTGTGTGAGGAAGAGGCTGGAAGGAAGAATAGTATCCGGTTGAGTCTCGGGACAACTCGATACAGTAGGTAACCGAGACAAGGCGTCTGCTTTGGTATTACGGGATCCAGGGCGATACGTGATATGTAGGTTAAATCTCGTGAAAAAGAGAGCCCACCGAGCCTGTCTGGGGCATAGACGCCGTGCGGAGCGAAGATACTCCAGGTTCCGGTGGTCAGTATATACTGTTACTGGATGTTGAGTCCCTTCTAGCAGATGACGCCAGGTGTCCAGAGCCTGTTTGATGGCCAGTAGTTCTCTGTCCCCCACACTATAGTTCATCTCGGCCGGGGTGAGTTTACGCGAGTAGTAGGCCACAGGATGCAAATTTTGTTTCTCCCCATGTCGTTGGGACAGAACTGCTCCTACCGCTAGATCCGAAGCATCCACCTCCAAATGGAACGGTTCCGCCACCATGGGTTGAATAAGGATGGGAGCAGTGGTGAAGTGTTGTTTGAGAGCGTCGAACGCATTCTGTGCTTCCGGTGTCCAGGCAAAACGGGAGTATTGACGAGTCAACTTGGTGATGGGCGCGATAACATGAGAGAAGTTTCTAATAAATTTGCGATAATAGTTTGCAAAGCCAATAAAACGTTGGACCCCTTTTTTATCAGAAGGTACTGGCCACTCCAAGATAGCTGACACCTTTTTAGGATCCATCTGTAGGTTTCCAGGCGTAATGATGAATCCCAGGAATTCTACCTGATCAGCTTCAAATTGGCATTTTTCCAGCTTAGCATAAAGGTGATGTGTGCGTAGACGGTCGAGAACCCTTTTGACCTGGTCGCGGTGATCAGATAGGTTTGACGAGAATATGAGAATATCGTCCAGATAGACCACCATAAAGACATCCAGATAGTCCCGAAAGACGTCATTTAAAAAATGTTGGAAGGTAGCAGGGGCATTGCAGAGCCCAAAGGGCATGACAAGATATTCGAAATGTCCATATCGACTTCGGAAGGCGGTCTTCCACTCGTCTCCTTTACGTATGCGGACCAAATTATAAGCCCCTCGGAGATCAATCTTGGAAAAGATCCGCGCAGTTTTGAGTCGATCCAGGAGTTCAGGAATAAGAGGTAACGGATATCTGTTTTTAATGGTGATCTTATTTAGTTCCCGATAGTCTACACATGGTCGCAGACTCCCATCTTTCTTTTCTACAAAAAAGATTCCTGCTCCTGCTGGAGAAGTGGAAGGTCGGATGAACCCTTTAGCTATATTTTCTTGGATATAGTCCTTAAGGTGCTGTAATTCAGGTTCTGATAATGGAAATATCCTGCCGAATGGGATGGGAGCGCCAGGGAGGAGATCAATGGGACAGTCATAAGTCCTTTGGGGAGGAAGTGTATCAGCTCCCTTCTTGTCGAAAACATCACGGAACTCTGCATATTGTTTAGGAATACGTGGATCAGGAGGAGGAGGCGAACAATCAGGAAGCAATAGAAGTGTAGGGTGGTCTGTCCGGCATTGATTGCGGCAAAACAGGGATTGGAAGGAGAGGGTCCCCTTGGACCAATCAATTGTGGGATTATGGAGTCTTAGCCAGGGTAGGCCAAGAATTACTGGAAACATGGGTGACGGAATAAGGTCAAAGTTCAAGTATTCCGTATGATTATTCCCCAATAGAGCATGAAGTGGTGATGTTTCGTGTGTAACGGGTCCAGTAGACAGGGGGGACCCGTCGACCACTTGTATATGTATGGGAGCTGGCTTAATTGAAGTTGGTATATGCAGTTGCTTGGCAAAGTCCTGGTCCATGAAGCAACTGCTGGCTCCAGAGTCGATGATAGCAGAAACGGTGGTAGAATTATTGGTCCACTGTAAAAACAAGGAGATGTACAGGTGAGGAGAACCGTCCTTAGGGAAGGAACTTAGGCAAACTTTATCAGGTGCAGGCTTACCCCTGGGAGGGCGTCGCGGACAGGTAGATATCAGATGTCCAGGTTCACCACAGTATAGACACAGATTGTTCCTCCGACGACGGGCCTTCTCGGCTTCTGATAGTGGGCCACGTGCCACTCCAATCTGCATAGGTTCTTCTGGAGGGGGCATGATCGCTGGAAACTGGAGAGGAGGACCAGTAGGAACCGTAGGAGCAGTATGAACCGTAGGAGGGAAGTGGCGTCTCGGGGTAGGAATGGCTGAAGCTGCGCGTTCCAGGCGTCTTTCCCGAAATCTGCGGTCAAGCTGTATGACCAGGTGTATGAGGTCTTCTAAGGAATCAGGAATGCCCACGCGAGCCAGTTCATCCTTCAATCCTTCGGCCAAACCCAGACGGAACTGATCCAACAGTGCTGGTTCGTTCCACTTGCTTTCCATAGCCAAGCTTCGGAATTCGGTCACGTATTCCTCTACTGGCCTCTTCCCTTGTCGTAAAGCACGTATGGCAGCATGAGCAGAGGTAGTGCGAAAAGGATCGTCAAATAAAGTGTCCATAGCGTGACTGAACTCGGTCCATGAGTTCAGGACTGGATTATTGGTGCGCAGTAGATGGTGAGCCCAGATCTGTGGTTCCCCTGATAATAAAGAAATCACAGTTCGTACCTTCACATGATCAGAGGCGTAGGTTCTGGGTTGGAGAGAGAACAGGATTTGGCAGGACGTCATGAAGGTACGATAACTGGCTCTGTCTCCTGAGAAGCGCTCGGGAAGAATAGCCTTGGGTTCAGGAGTAGCAGCAGCAGCAGAGGCCCCCTCCATTGGTGGAAGCGGAGCGGGAGCAGGAGATGGTGCCCCAGGGCCAGGGGGGTTAGTTTGCAGTTCATGAAGCTGGTGCTGCATATGCGCATGGCTGGCTTGGAGGTCCTGGAAGGAGCGAGTAAGTGCAGTAATCTGTCCAGCGATGGCTGCAAGAGCATCAGAAATTCCTGCGGATTCCATGTCGAGGCTCAGTTATTCTGTAAGGTTTGTCTTACCAGAAGGAATCCGATATGCAGGACTGGAACACACTTGCTCAAAAACAGAACACACGCAAGGGGCCTGGTGAGGATAACAGGGCACTTGGTGGTGTAACTGTAAGCACGAGTGGTCAGAGGGCAACCGTTTAGCAGACCAGGGTCGGGACGCCAGAGGTAAACGTAGTCGGGTCGGATAGCCAAGGTCAGGATGCCAGAGGTACACGTAGTCGGGTTGGATAGCCAAGGTCAGGATGCCAGAGGTACACGTAGTAGCAGGGAGAGCCAGGGTCAGGAAACCAGAGAAACACAGGAAGCCGTTTAGCAGACCAGGGTCGGATACCGGGAGAACAGGAACAAGATATATATATATATATAGGATACGGGAGGAGCTCACGTAATACGGACAGAACCAGTATAACTGAGCACTGAGGATACTGTGCTCGAGGTTTAAATAGCCCGGGGGGGCGTTCCCCGACGTCCGGGACGTGATCGCGTCCTGCGTCGCCATAGCGACGCAGCGGAATCCAGCCGGCGGTCAGCGTGCGCGAGCGGCTGCTTCCAGCTCCAGTTTGCGGTGCCGGCGTTTCTGCCGGGGAGGAGAAGAGGACGGCCGGGAGCTGCTTAAGGTAGGTGCCTTACAGACTGCTTGCTAAACCCTCAACAAACCCTGTTCACCTGTATCTCCCGATTACAGAAATACCCTGAATACTTAGGTTTTTTTGGTTAGTTCCACCATACAGGCCACAAATCACAGCATGCCCATTACGGGATCCAAATTTAAAATTGGAAAGGATTAGCATCCCACTAGTTTAAGTTAACCCCACAGAAGTATATATTTCTTGAAAGCAGACAACCCAGAGTATTTTCCTTGGATCATTTGGACACTTGGAATTTTTTTCCACAATTTGATGTACTGGCAATTGTCTGTGTTTTTTACATTTGGAAACGTTTAGCAGCCCACCAGTTCACAGTAACCCCACAAAGGTATATATTTTTAAAGCAGACAGCCCAGAGTATTTTCCTTTGGACACTTGCCATGCAGCCATTTTGCCACATATAAAGTGCATCTTATTTGGTGATTGACTTGTGGTTTATAGTAAAAGGGGAGAGGACAATTTTAGAAAGATTGAACCCGATGAGCTTTTTCTAAACTTCCTAACCATATGACTATGTAAAAACTGTAAAGACGATTTGGCAGAAAACCAAGTCAAGGGATGCTATACTATCAAACTGGCAATGGGACAAACACGCAGCACTTGAAAACGGAATAAAAGGGTTTTCACTGGTATAGTCAAGCTGTGCATTTGCATTTTCAATACATGTCTGTATTTACTTACATTATATCTGTTGTTATAAAGCATGCATTGTAGTAGCTCTTACCAAGTGCATCTATTGGGTTTCTTCTTTTTTCTGATGTCTAATTCAACTAAGTACATTGTGAGAGACCTTGTGAACTACTATCGAAAACTAAAAAGGGGACTGTGTGGAAAAGACGGAAGTACACTTCACTTCCATTACTGCGGACCAACCATTTGAAGTGTTTTCTGAAGGGTTTGTTTCAAGGGAAGAACAAACCCTTCAAATGAAATCTAAACAATGAATCACTTTATGATCAAGATCAAATATTTGAGGATATTTTATAAAAATCTTCTCTGTTTTTGCAGTGAATATGCTTGTATGACATGAATCAATACACAGTTTCCAATACATATAACATGTGACAAGATCTTTTTTATTTGCATTTATACATGTTTAAAATTGCACTATGGACGTATCATCCTCCACTGAACTATCCGATTTTTCATTTAATACATTGAAAGTGCCACTTAACTTATTGACCCCCCAAAACAGACACTTGCCTGTTTATAAAAAATAGTGCTTTTTAACACAACTAATAGAGCCCTCAACAAATGAAAACAAAAGGATTGGCCAATTTTATAACAGAACTGGTTAATTTGCATATTTAGGACTCTAATAGGGAATACCAATAGATGAAATTACATATCTTCTTAGATATGCCACTAAGGGTGCCACTCCTGTCAGCTAAGAACAGGAAACTGAGGCTACAATTCACATAGGCTCACCAAAATTGGACAATGGAAGAACGTTGCCTGGTCTGATGGCAGGGTCAGACTTAAACAGTGTAAAAGCATGGATCCATCCTGCCTTGTATCAATGCATGGGCGTAGGAACCTGGGGGGACAGATCCCCCCCAGTAACTCATGCGGGGGGGGCAGATAATGAAGAAATCCCCCCCAGGGCCCTCCAATAGAAACGCCGCAAATGCGGCCCGCGAGACCTCGAGGTGCGGCCCGCGTAAGATCGGCAGCCAGGGCAACCGATCTTACGCGGTCCGCACCTCGAGCCCTGCTACTTACCTGTGGGAGGGTCTGCTGTAGTGCACAGAGGAAGTGGAACCCAGGAGAGTTCACGTGACATCACATCCTGCTTCCTCTGTGCAGTACCAGAGAACGCAGAGTGAGGCCGCGCCCCCTGCTGAAGTCTGTGAGAGGCATCGAGGGAGCTGCAGTGCAGGTAAGGGGGTGGGGAGGGTGTTTGAATCAGTATGCATGATTGAGGGAATGAATCTGTGAATGAATGAGTATATGAATGAATGAGTGTGTGTGTGTGTTAGCATGGATGTGTAAGTGCTGGAACCTAGGCATGATGGGACTGTGATTGCTGTTAGCAATCTTACTCCTATCATGCCAAGTCAGCCAGTACATGCTGAAACCTAGCTAGCTGCCCCCCTTGTGTATTGATGCTACCAGCAGTATGGGGTTTGCACATCACTTACAGCCACCCTGTACCAGCATGTACTGGCTGACTTGGCATGATAGGAGTGTGATTGCTAATAGCAATCACAGTCCCATCATGCCTAGGTTCCAGCATTTACTGGTTGGATGTGTAAGTGCTGGAACCTAGGCATGATGGGACTGTGATTGCTGTTAGCAATCACACTTCTATCATGCCAAGCCAGCCAGTACATGCTGAAACCTAGCTAGCTGCCCCCCTTGTGTATTGATGCTACATGTATGTAAGCGCTGCGTAAACTGTTGGCGCTATATAAATAAAGGATAATAATAATAATGCTGCCAGCAATATGGGGTCTGCACATCACTTACAGCCACCCTGTACCAGCATGTACTGGCTGCCTGGGTATGATAGGAGTATGATTGCTGTTAGCAACCACACTCTTATCATGCCAAGTCATATTGCTAATTTTTTTTGTCCAATTGTGGTGTGTTGCCTACTTTTATAAAAAATGTGAGTTTTTATTATTATTTTTAAAGGTGGGGGGTCATTTTTGGTTTTGGCTAAGTGAACCGTGAATGTTTTGGTCCAGAATTTTCATTTTGGTGCATCCCTAGAATAAATAGAACAATTTCATTTTCAATTATCCTGAGTCCTGAATTTGTAATCGCAAAACTTTCTAGGCCCAGAAATCAGTGAGAGGAAAAGTAAAGGTTTTGTATCATTTACTTTATTTTAATCTGCATATTTTCTCACAGTGAAAAATGAGTGCGGCCCAAGCACATATACAATTCTGATGAAGTGGCCCACTGGAGAAAAAACATGGACACCCCTGGGCTAGACAGTGAGAAGGGGGTGTAGGGAGAGGGTAGCTAGTGAGAAGGGGGGTAGGGAGAGGGTAGCTAGTGAGAAGGGGGTTAGGGAGAGGGTAGCTGGTGAGAAGGGGGGTAGGGAGAGTGTAGCTAGTGTGAAGGGGGCGGTAGGGAGAGGGTAGCTAGTGTGAAGGGGCGGTAGGGAGAGGGTAGCTAGTGAGAAGGGGGCAATATGGAAAGGGTAGCTAGTGAGAAGGGAGGGTAGGGAGAGGGTAGCTAGTGAAAAGGGGGTAGGGAGAGGCTAGATAGTGTTAGAAGGGAGGGTAGGGAGGGGGTAGATAGTGTGAGAAGGGAGGGTAGGGAGGGGGTCGATAGTAAGAAAGGGGGAGAGGGGGTAGATAGTGTGAGAGATGGGGAGAAAGTGGGGATCTGATGGGGGGAAAATGCTGTCCCCCCAGATTTTTAGGGGTTCTTACGCCCATGTATCAATGGTTCAGGCAGGTGGTGGTGTAATGGTGTGGGGGACATTTTCTTGGCACACTTTGGGCCACTTAATGCCAATTGAGCATTGTTTAAACACAACAGCGTATTGTTGCTGGCCATGTCCATTCCTTTATGACCACAGTGTACCCATCTTCTGATGGCTACTTCCAGCAGGATAATGCACCATGTCACAAAGCTCATATCATCTCAAACTGGTTTCTTGAACATGACAATGAGTTCACTGTACTCCAATGGCCTCCACAGTACTCCAATGGCCTCCACAGTAACCAGATCTCAATCCAATAGAGCACCTTTGGGATGTGGTGAAACGGAAGATTCGCATCATGGATGTGCAGCCAACAAATCTGCCGCAACTGCATGATGCCAGCAAGTCCATATGGACCAAATCTCTGAGCAATGTTTCCAGTTGTAGAATGTATACCATGAAGAATGAAGGCAGTTCTGAAGGCAAAAGGGGGTCCAACCTGGTAATAGCAAGGTGTATCTAATAAAGTGACCAGTGAATGTGTGTGTGTATATATATATATATATATATATATAATCGTTGCCACTTAATTAATACACTATGTAATTCTAGAAACGTGTGGGAAGAGCCAAATTTTCAACTATTTTCCTTTGTCACTGGCAATATCTTATATCTAGGGCATTTTATTCCTATCCCATGCATGCTTAAACTGGAAGACTTTTCCATGCATCCAGTACCCTCTTAGTAAAGTTATATTTCTTGATATTACTTTTAAACCTTTGCCCCTCTAATTTAAGACTATATCTGGGAGATATAATATATAATATTATATTTTTAAAGTGTGAATATATATATATCTTTCTTAAAATCATTAATTTGAGTTTCATGTAACATTTTTTTAATAGTGTTTTAAGATAATCAAGAAATACTGTTGCAATTTTTATGCTATTTACATAGATATAAAACAGTCTTTCTGGTATTTAAGTGGAAATCAATAGAACAAAATGATAGTAATTCACAAAGGAGCATAAGACTGCGATTATTATTGTTCAATTATTGCTGTGTCAGTGAAAAAAGTAAATAAAAAAACAGAGGTTACTTAACCAGCATTTTGGAAAATTTATTGAATGATAATAATAAATGAGTGGGTGTATGAGATCCTTCACAAAACCTATTAGGACTTCTTTTTAATCTACCTTAGTATACTTTACCTGCAGTCAGTTGCGCTTAAACATATCCATTTACTTAGCTTTTCTTTAACCCCTTCGCGACCGCAGACGTACCTGGTACTTCATGTGGACATGGTACAAGCTAGTAATTGTCACAGAAACGTACCCTACAATTCGTTAACAAACATATGTACTTGGAAAATCCATCTTGGGGAAGTCAATAGTTCATTCTCAGTCTGTGCTTTTTTGCTTGATGCTTAACTTTCACAAGACATTCTTAAACAATTCAGTTTATGTGGGCTATTTGTATGCCCAGTTGTGTGCTCTTTGCAACACCTGGTCTTTCCAATGATGAAATATGGTTTTATCGTCTGACTTTTTTGTAAAACAACGCAAAGGTTTTAGATTCTACAAAGAATTTGTGACATCTAACCATGTTAGCTTAGGAAGAATGTATACTTCATACTCTCCTGTGTCATGTATTTTTTGTAACAGTCTTTTTTTAACCCCTTGAGGACAGAGCTGTTTTTTTTGTACCCTCTGTGCCAATGCCTGTTTTAACATTTTAGTGGCATTGCTGTTTAGCTGTAATTTTCTTTGCTCTAATTTAGTGCAATAAAGTGTTGCTACATTTTTGATAAAAAAAAATTTCACATCATCTAATTTGCTATAAAAATATAAAAAAATACATTGAAAAATAGAAAAAAGCTATTTTCTGACTTTTATTTGAAAAATATTTTATTCATCTACAAAACCTGCAAAATTCAAAATTTTTTCCCGAGTTTAGAAATAGTTTTAATTTTTTTTTAGGTTAGGATATTTCTAGTTTCAAAACCATTGTTTTCAAATCTCTTCATACTGCGCCAATGTCCTATCTGGGACATCCATGAAGCTGATCAGTTAAATTTACCCTATCAAACCATATATGTTTGAAAACTAAACACTCCAGGATATTTTAAATGCTAGTATTTTAATACTTTGTGGTAGTAATTTTTGTTCACATTCACTGTACTTTAGATATGAATTTACAGCTCTTAGTATGCGTCACTGACAAACAACACCCCAGTATGTATTCAGCAACATCATCTGTGCATATGTTTATTATATGTTTATTATATTGTTTGAGGGTAAAAGGCGCATTTTTTGTTTTTGGTTTTTTTCAACTTGGAATTTTGGCACCTGGTCATCCTTCCCGCATGTCCTATTTGGGACATCTTTGAAGTCGGCCGATTCAATTTACCCCATCAAAACATATATTTTTGAAAACTATACACCCCAGGGTACAAATGCTAGTCTTTTAACTATTTCCATGCACTAATTCTACCACCAGTCTTTGCCAAAGTTTGTAGTTTTTTTTTTACACACATTGTACTTTGGGTATGAATTTACAGCTCTTGGTATATATTATTATCAAACAACACCCTAATATATGTTCAGCAACATCTCCTGTGTACAGTGATACAACCCATGCATAGGTTTGTTGGAATGTTTGAAGGCTAAAAAGCCACATTTGGGAGGTACGCATTAGTCAGTTTGGTATTTTGGCATCTGGTCATCCTGCTCCCCCTAAGCCATGATTTTGTTTTTTTCTTCTATTTATATTTTTATATTTTACATTTTACTAGTCTAAGTTAATTTTCTTGCGCAAACTCCTTTTCACGAGGAGAAGTTTCTTAATTTTATTTCTTTTCAAAGAAGGGAGATTCTATAATGTCATCGAAACATAGAGATATAGAATTTGAGTGCAGATTCGGCCCATCTAGTTTGCCCATTTTTCCTTATGTAAGGGGTCTAATCATCTACCAGTCCTTGGTCAGGTCCTATAGTGAGGATAGATTTATGTCTATTCCATGTCTGTTTACCAGTCATCAGAAAAAATGACACCTCTCTTCTGTTGTCACTGTTTAGTGAGTGTTTAGTTTTCAAAACATATATGGTTTGATAGGGTAAATTTAACTGACCAGCTTCATAGATGTCCCAAATAGGACACTGGAAAAGGTACAGAGGTGGGCTACAAAATTAATAGAAGGAATAGAACACTTTAGTTATGATGAATTAATTAGTTTAAATCTGTTTAGTTTAGAAAAATGGTGCCTCAGAGGGGATATGATAGCATTATATAAATATATTCACCACTGTGTGAAAATCTATTCATAAACAGGACTATGCACAGGACACATGGCCACCCATTTAGACTGGAAGAAAAGAGATTTAGTCTAAGGCAAAGGAAAGGGTTTCTTACAGTAAGGACAATAAGGATGTGGAATTCTCTGCCTGCAGAGGTAGTTTTATCAGAGTCTGTACAGACATTTAAACAACAATTGGATGAATACTTGCAAAAACATAATTTTCAGGGATATAATTTTTGAATTATTGGGAAACAGCTTCTTGATCCAAGGAGAGATCTGACTGCCATTCTGGGGTCAAGAAGGATTTTTTCCCCCTAGTTTGTGCAAAATTGGAAAGAGCCACAGCTGGGTTTTTGCCTTCTTTTTTCAACAGCAAGAAATAAACAGATATGGGAAAGGCTGAACTTGATAGACGCATGTCTTTTTCAGCCTATGTAACTATATAACTATGTAACTACAACCTTCTGCTTACTACCAATCAACCATTGCTTTACCCATTCAACTTTTTTATGCCCAAACCCAAGGACAGCAATTTATTTCTAATTTTTCTATGTGAGACACTGTTGAATGCCTTACTGAAATCTAGATAGGCTACATTAACAGCTTCTCCCTGGTGTAATATCTTAGGTACCCAGTCAAACAAATAAATTAACTTAGTTTGACAGGATCTTCCTGTAGGAAATCTATGCTGTTGCTGATCATGCAAACCATTTATTTATAGATATTTTAAAATCATATCCTTTAGCATGTTTTCCATTAATCTGCCAACTACTAAGGCTAACTTATAGTCTTCTGGAACTACTCCTGCATCAGTGACTGGTTAAATAAGTAGTCTAGCGGTTTTGCCAGTACACTTCAAGGCTCTTTTAATAATTTTGGGCGTATACCATCAGGTCCCATAGATTTGTCTGTTTTATCTTTGGAGGGTTCAAGTAGACATTGGCCTAATGGGTCCCCACGGCCACGCCCACCGCATTAATACATTTGATTGCTAACATAGGAGAAACCTTATAGGGGTACCATCTGTCAGTTTAGGACTATAGGGGGTTCCTCAATTTATCCATAGGGTAGAGCACCACAAAAAGTTTCTTTGTGCAGGGATTGAAAGGTTCCTAACTGCAAATCAAGTTGTTTCGAGCATTTTTCACCTTCCATTTCTATATGCAAGGTAATGTTCTATAAAGTTAACTCTTGTGTCCCAAGGGTCTTATGTAAGATATCTGTGAGTATTATCTAGGCTTTCCCTCTTTGGCACTTAAAGGGTTTAATCAGCTTAGCTCCAATTTAGGGAATGCTGCTACATTTTAAGGCCATAATTGGATTTCTATGCATCTGTGAGCATGTTTCATCGTTTTTGAGCAATTAAAATGTAAAATAAACATTTTTCTCATGTGAAACAACATGATAGTCAATTGATATATGGTTGATTTAACTAATAGCTTGCATTTTACTGTTAAAGTTAAAAAAAAATGTTTAGCTCAAGCAGCATTTACTTTTCACACATTAATATTCCATGCATGCCCACTCTCCAATAATAAGGAAAAAAATAATCTTCATACTTCAAAGGGATCAACCCTCAAAGATTTTAGTGACATTGCTCTGTACATATTATTATTGCAAGGAGGCTAAAAAATCCTATTAAAGTTTCGTTACTTGCAATACATGTGTGTGGCATGAATATTTTGCCAAATGTATATAGGATTTATCATTGTAAGCTCGTTTGAGCAGGGCCCTCCTCACCTGTTGTTTCTGTAAGTCAAATTCTTATGTTATATACTAATTGTTTTGTCCTGTGTACCCATTTTGGAGCGCTACGGAATTTGATAGTGCTATATAAAACAATAAATAATAATAATGTGGTTAAAAATAAGCAGCCACACACTTGTAATTCCTTAACATACTACAGTATTTGGGTATATGACCAAGAATTAATAATTTAAAAAATGCTGATCTGGCCATGTCAAATGTTTGAAATTCCAGAGCATTGTAAAATTGCACCCCCCCCCCCCAAGTTAAATAAGTTTACCTATAGAGACTATGGTTATATGCCTTACAATTCTGATGCCTGCTTATTTTTTTATTTATAAACATATAAAATAGCATAATGGCGATACATTATATCACAAGTCAATGAGAGAGGATTACTGCTCCACAATCCCTGCAAACAATTGTTCAATTCATGGTAGCAAGTGGCTACACTTAACCCCCCATTGTTCTTAAGAAATAGCATCAGTTGCTTAGTGCTATTCATATGAGAGCATGCCAGCAGCATATCAGAGGATAATATGCAGCCCGACTGTTGAGCTGGTACCTTCATGTACATTGACAGGGTATAGGCATGGTGGCAAGGGGACCATAATGTCTAAGTACCACCAACAAGATAAACAGTGCTGAAAATCTTCATACATGGGAGGGAGGTATATATGTTTGTATGTATGAGCATGAATGTCTATGTATAAGTGCATGTGAGCATGAATGTGTATGTATAAGTGTATGTGAGCATGTTAGCATAGATATGTATGGGTAAGTGTGTGAGCATAGATGTGTAAGTGTTTGTGAGATGGAGTGTGTGTTAGCATGAGTGTGTAAGTATAAGGGTTTGTGTGTTAACATAGCTCAAAACACGGCGTATATATTGACATCATTAGAAGGAGGAGTTTGGGACTACGAAGTTCCATCAGAGACTTGATCCGGGCAGGGTGCAGGTATATTGTATGACTGCTTGCTCCCGCCCACAACACACAGAATACCACCACCCTACAAGATTTTTGACGGGACCAGCGGGATCCCAATCCCAATGCAGTCCTCTAGAATGATCTATCAGTGTGCATATCTTAATTTATTTTTGGTTATAATACTCATTGTGGCTACTTCTAGTCCAGTTCATGGTTGGCATATTGTGTTTTTTTGTGTATTATGCCCCCCCTTTCATCAAGCGACTAATAATGCAACTGACATAAGAATCAATGCCAGAGCATCAAAGCTTTCATACCATTTTCTGGGAAAGTTTGAACAGTTTAATGCGCCTGAGGTATGTTATCTTGTATCCCAATTTTATCACAAGACAGGAGGCTTCATATTTTGCATTATCCTTCTTTACTGAAACCTCCAGCAGCAAAGGAGTTAACAACCATCATAATAACAACCAATCAAAAAGAACAGGACCCTATAACAGTCCAGACGTCCAGCAACTCCTCCTCTTTCTTTGCTGCTTGACCTCCAGGTGAGCACCTTCCAATTACGAATTATTGTTCTCAGACATATATTCATATATTAGTTTGGTCTATTTCACTTTATATTTCTCATTTATTGGGATTTGTCCTATCTTATTCATTTATATTTCTGGAAAAATTTATCCTTTTGTAATTTTTTCGTCTTTTATTGCATTTATTTGTTTTCTATCCCGTTTATCTGTCATGTAATTTGCGCCATTTGCTTTTTTGGCCCGTTTTCTTGACTCTCTTATCTCTTTTGGCCTACCTGGTTTATGTCCTGCCTTCCACGCGGGTCCTTTCTGGTGCTGTTTCAGCTGCCTTTCTGTGGCTTGCCCCTCCTCCGTTGTTTTCCTCCTCCTCGCGTACCGCAGGTCCGGCGGACCTCGCGGCTCGTCATTGTTTCCCGGAGCCAAGCAGCGGCTCGCTTATGTAGGCCAACCACGTGCGCGTCTCTTCGCGGTGTGGGTTTATCTCCTGCCTGCGTGTATTCTTTCGGGCAGTGCGCGGCTTGCCGCGTGTCTCTGCCCTGCGTTACGGGACCGGTTTTCGTTTCAAACCGGCCGCGTACGCATCTCCTTCTCGGCGCGGTGCAGTTCACCGGCCGGGTGTCCCGTTGGTGTATGTGGCGCAAGGGGATTTCTTCCCCTCTGCACCACGTTTCTGTTGGTTCCTGGCCGGTCAGGATTGTTCCTGCCGGCTCCATTAAGTTTACCCCTTCGGATCTGCAGGGGGATTGTTGCCGGGAATTATATATTTATACATTATAATAAAAAATAATAAAAAAACAAAAAAAACAACAAGTGCTTTGTATGAGGGTGAACCCCTCCTCATTGGCCTCTGTCAGCTGCCTCTCATGTGTATCACCATGCATAGATGTTTATATATTGCACTGGGTCCCTGCTGAACCCTGGGGTGAACCCCTTATATATATTGAGGGTATCCCCCTCTTCCTTGAGATTGAGGATACCCCCCTCTACCCTGATTGTGCCCTTTCTAGGGCCCCATGGTTGGTGGCTATTGAGGGTGTTCCCTCCCCACCTTTCTTATACAGTCTCTGCTTGGGCCTCGGGGGCGAAACCCCCTGCGGATATTGTGTGTCTTTGGGCTTGTGGGTGAACCCCTCATTGTACTACGAACATCCGCTCATTTCCCTCTGTTTGTGTTTTTCAGAAACACAGTGCTATAATCATGGCTGACAAATGTGAGACACCTCTTCCTGCGGCCCTACAGGCCTGGCTTCGTTCGGCCCTCGCAGCTGCTCTCCCAACCGCTTTGGCAGAGGCCCAGCCAGCCCGTCCGACACCTGCTGTGTCATCTCTTCCTGGGGCTGTGGATTCGGAGGCCGGTAGCTCTCCTTCCCTGGGTGACCAGGAGAACCCTCGCAAGCGCCCTTGGAGTGAGGTTCCCTCGACCTCGGGCACAGGCAAAGCTCCTCTCAAGAGTCACTGTGTCTCCCTCCCCCCTGCGGGCTCTGACCCTGACGCTTCTCCGTCCGGGGAGCTGGGCGAAGAATATGAGGTCTTGGATGAATACCGTGCCGGATCTCCAAGCTCTCCTCCGCCCCCTGACTTTGGACGGGATGCGACGCATGAGTTCCCCAAGCCTGCATCCTCGGGCCCGATCAACCCTTCGAGGTCACGGACTCCCTCGGCTTCCCGCTCTTCGACCCTCGGGCTCTCCGTCACCCACGATCAGCGGAGTGGACTCCTTCCGCGCACATTGCAGAATTTCTAAAGTTCTGGCTGAGACGCCCGCTGGACAAGGAGGTTCGCCAGCGTTTGAGGTCTGAGTGTCCTAGACCCACCCTGCCTGCCAAAGTGTCGAATACGCCAGAGTTCGACCAGTCGTTTGTCACCTTCCTTTCCGGCACAGGAAGAGACCCTAGGAAGGGTGTTGAACTTGGCCTACCAGCAGCGCAGGACAAACTGATGGACGCTACCGGGCCACTTCCAAATGGCCGACCTGGTTCGGGAGTGGATCCAGAGGGCGTTTTGTCTCCTGGGCAATGCCAACTGCGCCATCTCGGCGCAAGGCCGTCCTCTTCAAATTGGACGCGAAGCTGGCTGAACTGGGCCCTGATGCCAACGGCCTCCTCTTCAGGGAGAAATTCATGAAGAATTTGAGCCAGCATGTGAACGTTTTCACTTCACTTAATAAAGCGCAGACATCCATGAAGCACGTGTTTCGCTCTGGGGAGCGTTTTTCCTCCAGGGCTGGCCGGCAGAGGGGTCGTGCCGCCAGCAGAGTCGCCTTTGGCTCCAGACCCCGTTTTCCCTACGCCTCGACGACCTACCGGGCCCAAGACCGCGCCCCGTTTGGCCGTGGCTCCACTAGAGGCAGAGGCTCCTCCACCTACCGAGGGAAGACGCCTGCGGGTAAGTGTCCTCTCCTTCCCCTTATCCCTGTTGCGGGTCGGTTGGCTCATTTCTCCCATGTCTGGTCCACCCTCACCTCTGATCCCTGGGTTCTCGAGACTGTCGGGTTTTCATCCACAGTTCGTTTCCCCTGAGTGTCAGGTTTCCCCTCCCTTTTCCCCCCACCTAGCGCACGGCTCGCGGGCCCTGGTCGATTCCGAGTTGTCCGCTCAGTGCGTGAAGGGCGCCATAGAGCGGGTCTCCGGCCCTCCCTGTTTTCTGAGCAATATCTTTCTCGTGCGCAAGAAATCGGGGGAGTTCCGCCCGGTTATCAATCTCCACTCCCTGAATTCGCTAGTGGTTTATCGCCACTTCAAAATGGAGGGTATCCACCTTCTGAGGGATCTCCTCCGTGAGAACAACTGGTTCACGCGGCTGGATTTGAAAGACACCTATTTGACGGTTCCGGTCCGTCCGGAGGACCGGAGGTTTCTCCAATTTCGTTGGAAAGGGGGTCTGTGGCAGTTCACGTGGCTCCCGTTTGGCCTCAGCTCCGCAACCTGGTGCTTCACGAAGCTGCTGAAGCCAGTATTGGAGTCTCTTCGCGCTCAGGGCGTGCGGTGCATCGTTTATCTGGACGATGTACTCCTCATGGCCTCCGACAGGGATTCCCTTATCAGGGACACAGACTTAGCAGGCTTACCTCGGCTTTATCATCAACGAGGCAAAGTCGGTCCTAGTCCCTACCCAGTCGATTCAGTTCCTGGGTTTCACCGTGGATTCTGTGTCGGCAGTGCTCCGGGTGCCGCGGGACAAGGTCTTGGCCATCAAGAAGGAGATTCGGAGATTGCTTCGGTCTCCGATGGTTTCCCTCAGGGCCCTCGCTCGCGTTATCGGCCTTCTCTCGGCCTCCATTCAGGCCATATTTCCCGGACCTCTTCACTATCGGACTCTCCAGAGTTTGAAGACTTGTCATCTTCGCGCGTCCGGCTCTTACGACCAGGTCGTTCCTTTGTCCGACGAAGCACGTTTGGAGCTTCGTTGGTGGCTCTCGCACATGGACGCCTGGAACGGTCGGGCCATTTTCGGCTCGGTTCCGGATCTTGTCCTGGAGTCAGATGCCAGCCTTCTTGGCTGGGGCGCGGCGTGCAGGGAGACGGGGACGGCGGTCTTTGGTCCAGCGAGGAGCGTGGACTCCACATCAACTGTTTGGAACTAATCGCGGGTTCCTTCGCCGTCCGCAGTTTTACCAAACATGTTATCCACTGCTCCCTTGTCCTGGCGCCTCCTTCGGGAGGTGTTTCCGGCTCTGGATAGATCCTGGGGTCCCTTTCATCTGGGCCTCTTTGCATCCAGGATAAATCGCCAGACCGAGGCCTTTTTCAGCTGGTTGCCGGATCCGCTCTCCCTGGCGGCGGATGCCTTTCTACAGGTCTGGCCTCGTCGGGGCGCCTACGCGTTCCCGCCGTTCTCTATGATCCTGTGCACTCTCCACTGTCTCAGCAGGCAGGGGGCTACGGTTCTGGTGATCACCCCCTTGTGGAGGACGCAACCGTGGTTCCCGCTGCTGTTGGAGTTGTCTTGCGACGATCCCCTTCTCCTTCCTGCCTCTCCGAATCTGCTTCTGGACCCGGAGGGGAACTCCCATCCTCTGGTTCTTCAGGATCACCTGTTGTTGGTGGCCTGGCTGGTTTCCGGGGATCCTGGGATGTGTCGGGACTATCGTCGGGGGCTAGGGACCTTCTCTGGGGCTCCTGGGCTCCTGGAACCCGTAAGTCTCCAGGCCTGGAAGGTGTGGTGTCGCTGGTGTGTGGAACACGGTTGCGATCCCATTACGGCCCCTGTAGTCGCCGTGCTGAATTTCTTCGCGCACCTTTTCGCCCAGGGTAAGTCATATCGGACCATTAATCTGTTCCGGTTGGCTATCTCCGCCGCCCATGTCCCTGTGGCGGGCCTGGGCGTCGGTAGGGATCCGTCGGTGTGCTGCCTCCTCCGCGGGCTCCGGCTTGCGCGTCCCCCTGCTGCCCGTTACTCTTCTTTCTGGGACGTCTCGCGGGTCCTAGATTTCCTCGAGGGTTGGCCGGATAATGTCCATCTTTCCTTTCATCAGCTGTCTGCCAAAGCTGCTTTGTTGTTGTGTTTGGTGTCCTTTCGGCGGGTGGCCGACGTTCTGGCGTTCGATGTTGACTCTTTTTCCTTTTCCCCTGTCGGGGTTTCAGTTTCCGTCTCTCGGAGGACTAAATCTCATTCTGTTTCTGTTTCCTACCTTTATTTCCCCGATAGGCCCAAGCTCTGTGTAGCGCGGTGCGTTCAGGCTTACCTTGCGGCCTCTCGTCCGTTTCGCGTTTCCCCCTCGGGTCCCCTCTTCATTTCCTATGTGCGTCCCTTTCGGCCGGTCTCCTCCCCTACATTGGCCAGATGGATTCGCTGGATTCTTGGCCTGGCTGGTATTGAGGCTTCGTTTGGGGCTCACTCGGTGCGGGGAGCCGCCGCCTCGGCGGCCTTGTCCCTTGGGAGTTCTCTCTCGGATGCCCTGTCTGCGGCAGACTGGTCGCGCTAGTCTACGTTTCGCACATTTATTTTCGTCCTCAGCCGCATGCCTCTTGGGCTCTGTTGCGGCGTTGAAATTGCAAAATATGAGGCCTCCTGTCTTGTGGTAAAATTAGGGATTAATCTAGCCTTGGTGCTGTATTAATCTAAATTTTATGAAAGACAGGAGGCGAGTATTTTCCCTCCCTTTCCTTGTCCCTCCCTGTGTCTTGGGGGGGCTCTGGTGGATGCCGATTTGCTATAATTTGTTCATACTGTTTATTCCAGGTGTGACCTGTTTGTTCGCCTGGTATTGTCATGTCATCTCTGTTTTTCAGGTCGCTCTGCTGCTCTGTGATTGGTTCCGGTTCTCATGCCCTGGTTGCCTGTGGGTTTTCTGCCTGTTGTGAGGTTGTGGTTCCTGTCTTCAGTTCGTGTTGTTGGGCATACCTGTTCGGCGCCACTGCAAAGAAAGAGGAGGAGTTGCTGGACGTCTGGACTGTTATAGGGTCCTGTTCTTTTTGATTGGTTGTTATTATGATGGTTGTTAACTCCTTTGCTGCTGGAGGTTTCAGTAAAGAAGGATAATGCAAAATACTCGCCTCCTGTCTTTCATAAAATTTAGATTAATACAGCACCAAGGCTAGATTAATCCCTAATTTTGTCTACTCTTTAGTTAAGAGGTGGTTAGTGTAATTTAAAATGTCCTTTGAGACCATGGAGCAATAGATCTTCTGTGCTTTATGGTTTTCTGGCATTTGGTAACATGCTAGAGAATCATTACAAAAAAGGCAACATATGATAATTCATTAAAAGTCAAGTTATCAATGCACTAAATGCAGTTATCAATGCACTAAATGAAAAGAACAAAAAAACATATACTCCATTCACACACACCTCTAGGTGCCTCATATGAGGACAGAGGTAGGACATTTGTCATTATTATTATGGTTTTTTAAATGTATTAACCCCTATCCCAACTTTCTTGGTTAAACCTTTAGAGTTTAATTTACCGCCACCTAACTACATATGGGATAGGGGATAAAGGTATAACACATATTTTACCTCCTAATACAATGCAGTATGCCAGGGGGAGCTAGAGCACTTACCATATGGATATGTTTTGGGAGAAGGGGTCATATTTCAGTCCCTTTTAAGACTTTTAAGTATATTTATATAGTTTATTTTAAAGGATGGAGAATGGTTAATGATGTTTAAATAATTAAAAACTTAATCACAACTCATAAGCAACATATGGGTTAATTAAATTCTTAGTGAACGATCCCAATGTAATCCCTAAAATTGTAAAAATGACTCTCAATTGCCTGTTCCACAGAGATACAATAAAGAGTAATTTTTGACAACTATTAGTGCATTCTAAGCAATTCTAGCATCTACTTACAAGTGATAGATTAATACGACATGTGCAACACAATGCATATATAGAATAGACTGTCAACTCACATGGCCTGATCCTACTTTTTGCTTGAAAAGTTAAGGTTAAAACACTTACCACTGGAGCCGTGAGCTTGTTAAATACAAATACATGCAATCATGATGGTGTTTTATTTGATGTACATTATCAACTCTGGTCAGCTTTTTACAGCAATATAATGCTCAGTGTTTTGTTTTTACTAGAGAATAAATCTAGTTAATAGATCAATACCGCCATTGTCATATTAGCCACGTCAAGGGCATCGTCATTTAATCATGCCCTGGTGCAGCATAGCGCAGAGAATATGTATTGTTATAAAATGCAAAAATACTGCAATAGAATGATTTTGTGTGCATACAGGATTCTATCAATGCTCACTGTTCTTACGATTATTGCCGTTTAAGACCAATCACCCTTATTGTTTTGGGTTTCTGTTACCAAGCAAATGAAATGTTATGCCTGAGCTTTAAGTATTCATAGTCTTTCATTCTCTTGATATCGGCATAGGATTTTATGTTTTTAACATTGTTCTGTATTCAACAGCAGTCTTTCAAGGGCAGAGTCACTGTCAATTTAAGCTATTTCTTTTGCAGAAAATAATAGAAAACTGTATTTTGCCACACTTTCAAATCCTTCCCTATATCTCCCCTCAGAAATCAAACAATCTACATTTCAACTGATTTGCTTTATTTTGTATCACTTTTTGCATATACAGCAGTGTTTTGCCCCTCTGAGGTTTTTTTCTGCTTTAATGAGCCATTATCACACTAGCTGAAACATGTCTGAAAAATCGCAGTGTTTTTCCATTAAAATTGTTTTATGGAAGAAAACCTAAGGGGAACGGCAAACTGCAAGATAAAAAAAAGAAATAAAATCTTTTCTAATAAAAAAAAATGAATAAAAGATTGGTTTTCGGCTTCTCCAATATTGTGTCTGCTATGTACATAGACAAAGTGGGACAGAGGGAAGGGGTAACCTGCGGTGTAATATTAAGAAATAAGTGTTAAATTGAGATTGTCTTTAATTTGAAAACGGTGTTTTCTGCGCATCTCACATATTATTCACAGAACAACTGTGAACGGATAAGGGAGAAGTAATACAACAGATGAGTGAAATATACATGAAGCTCTTTGCGTGAAACAAATGGAGGTTTCGAGATGTGACCTAATTTCATCTAACAAAAATTTGTGAAGCAGAGAGCATGTTATAATGTACTGCTAAGCACGAATTACTGGGATGATTAACAGAATGATACAACAAGGGTGGGTAACTGTGTAAAAAGAGGCCTAACTAGCTTACATTACTGAGGAAATTTAATTACTCTGATGGAAATAAGACATCTATTACAGAGAAGCTGGAGACATTCCAGATACGGCAGTAAACTCAGTTTAGACTGATGCTTCCCTTTTAAAGCAAAACAATTATATCAATTTATAATTAGCAGTCTGCGTTGTATACAGAGTATACAGAACTTTGGGGTCCTTTTAACTATTTGATTGCCAGAGAATGGCGCAGGATATGATGCCCCCATGGCACATAAAGGGTTAATGCAACAATGTTATTTGACATTTCTTTAAAAGAAGAAATTATGTTAATTTAGTATTAGGCAATGGTTTTAATTTCAACTTTTGGGGGGGGGTCTCATTTCTTTTCATTCAAAGGCTAATATAACTTTACCTTATGTCTTGACTTCAGTTGGATTCTCACATTTGCAAAACAACTATCTGCGACTTTACATTTTGCGTGGTGAGTTTAATGTCCTCACCTGTAACTCACAAAAAAACCCTCTGTGCTACATTAAAATAAAAATGTTACCAATTTGACCATGGCACCCGCTCTGTATGCGATGGGGTGAGGAGTACTTAAATAACCATTAGAGGTGGCATATGCCTGGCACAGGATCCTGCAGACACGAGCAGCAGTATGGTGGTTGAAAAAGCTGCAGATAAGGTAGAGTGTATTTTGAAAACTATTTATTACATTTTTTTGTATGTGTCATCTTTGTCGCTAAATATCTTGTCTATGCCATCTTTGTTCACAGAAAGCTTGTCAGTGCTAAAAAGAAAAACTTTTCTGTGGTATTTTTGCCCCCAAATAGTCTGTGCCATCTTTGTCCCGAAACAGCTTGCCTGTGCCATTTTAGTACCCACGCTTGCTTGTGCCATCTTTGCCCTAAACAGTTTGTCCCATTTTTGCAGGTGGAGGGGGAATCTGGGGAGGGGGCCCAGACCATTTGTTCTGTAAGGGGCCACAAAATCTATGATGGTGGCCCTGTTTATAAATATAGGCATTTAAGGGTCTTTATGGATTGGTTGTTCTAGGCTAGCATGTCCTAAGGGAAGTATAGTGTTGTACTCCATTTTAGGAAATATATCTGTAGCAAATACAATTGTGTTTGTTGGTAATTATTTATTTGTTTTTATATCATCGTCATATTCTACAGCATCGTACAATATTAAGACTGTTTAAGAAGAATCTTTGTACTGAAGTTTCTATATAACGTTCATTATTTTCAGCTTATCAATTCTCATATTTAGTTATTGACCTAATAACAAAGATTAATTTCACCACAAAGATGAATCTATAAATATAGAATTAACAATATTAGTGAACCAATGTTTATCGTGATGACATATTTAATATCATTGTATTTGTGAATGCATTAGCACAATTTCATGGTTTATTAACCCAATCACAGGGACCTCTAACCACAAAGACTCTTGGTGATAAAGTTAAAAGGTATTGTAAGGGAATCATCTGTAGAAATTGAGCACAATGGTTAATAGATTGGTTTTACTCAAAGGCGACAAATCCTCACCAAAAATGCAGAAGGAATGCACGGAATGATGCTAAAATTGAAGTCCTAAGGTGCGTGTGGCTATCTGCCTACACAAATTGAAGATACAGCCATTATGTTCAATCGAGCCAACAGGGTACTCTGTATCAGAGGCCCCATTGGAGGTCTGCCATGCTATGTTACATTCCAGACACATATCTATAATGTTAAAGAGTCAATAATGCAAAGGGCCAGACAATGGACACTGATTCCATTCCAGAACACCCAGGTCTTCTTATTTAAGGATTTATCGTGGCTCACTGTGGCCTTGTCAGAAGCAGGCATTTCATACCGCTGAGGATACTTCTTTAGTCTATCGGCCTGAAAGGGCAATGTGATGGCCCACCTCAGACTGCCTTCTGACATACCACAATTTTGGCCACATTTTAGCCTGGAAAAGGTTTCTGTGCCGAAGGTTGACCCCTGAAGATGGAGGGGGCATTTAGAGCTCTTGTTTTGCCTTAGTTGAAGAGGCGAGATACCACCTCCCTGGACCCGGTGTGAGAGAAGTGCCTGCACCAGATGCTTTTCTAGACCCCAAAAGAGCGACTTAGTGGGACAATGGATATCCATAGCCACGCAATTTAGCGCTCCTGGCCATATAGCACCCCCATAGCCTGCTAGTTCATGGGAGTCTGGTTAGGGTTAGACTCTGGTTAGACCAGAAGGGGTTTTCCAGTCACCCTATGCTCCCAATGAGCACAGGGTGACTTAGACATAAGAGGGGACTGGGCAGGCAAAGAGTCTTTGAGTCTATGAGTTTAAAAACATGAGCAGCAAATAATTGGCCCATGCCTTACAACAAAAGTGTCAGGCTTCATATTTATTCACGGTGAGAAAAGCAGTACCCCAGCAATTTACCACAACTGCAAAAGCAAACAGTTGAAAAGTGTTTTAATTCTCTTTACAGCTTGGGTACGCAGCGATCAGCAGGGACTCTCAGGGCGAGAGGGATATATATACGATATATATACTAGAGAAGTTTGTCGGCAATAAACTTGCAAGCCAATTACTGTTGAGGAATTGAGAGTTGCAATCAATTCTTCCCCCACTGGGAACACCATGGGCCCAGATAGCCTCCCATTAACCCCTTCAATCCCAGGGATTTTTGGTACCTCAAGTCCCAGAGCAATTTTGCCATTTTTGCGGTATGTCGGTTTAGCGATTATTCTCCTTTCCTGTGAATAGTGTACCAATGTAAACTATATATCGTTTTTTCAAGGAGAGATAGAGCTTTCTTTTGATACCATAGTTGGATGATTAGCTGAAAATTTAGAATGAGAAATTTAGTAAAAACTAGAGAAAATAAGAAAAAAAACCTAATATTTTTTCAATTTTCCCTCTGAATCCTCACAAAGTAAGGTAAAGTGATGGAAAATCCACTCCAAGTTTATTAATTCAGGTCTCCTGATTTCAGAAATACCTAATTTATATAGATTTTCCATACTTTCCCAGCACCAGGGAGCATACTATAAGTTTTTTTGTATAATTTTTATGCCTATGGCTTAATGGGTTTGGGGGTTGTGAACGGGGGCAGGAGGGTTATACTGGCTAGATGTTATGCTAGGGCAATGGGATGTAAGGTTTTTTTAAAAAAAATTACACAAAAATGGTTAGAGGTCATAATGACATCACTTAGCTCACATTTTTTTTATTATAATTATTTATATTATTATTTTAATGATTTTTTTAATATTATTTTTTAAATGACTAACCTTTTTTTTCTGTCTTTCTGTTTCAGGACGGGGGGGGGTGAGGGACATGGTTTCTCACTCCCCTCCCCGTGATCCCCCTGCACGATCCCTGCAGGGGATATCCTGTCCTCCGATGAACTTCCGGGTTACGTCAGCCGGGTGACGCAACCCGGAAGGGAATGCCCAATAGCGTGACATCAAACTACCCCAGACATCAAACTACCTCAATTGTCCTATACTCTTAACTCTTTACTAGGTGACAATAGGTTAGATAGCTATAGCCTACCTGCGCATGTTGTTCTCGTACCAAAAGAAAGTAAAAATCCTGAGCCCAAATCCTGACAGGCAGACTCAGATCTATGATAATGGGTTTGGTACACCCAGAGGCCAAGAACACAGCTGAGTACGGTCCATCTTTCATTGGATGTAATGGATTTAAAAAAAGTAGATTGGCTGCATTTAAACAAAGTTCTGTTAGTTCTAGGGTTAGAGACAACATGAATATGGGATTATATGACGAATCTACAGAGTCAGTAAAAGTTAATGGCCTTCTATCTAAACCCTTCAATATTAAAAACAGCACCAGCTAGGGTTGTCCCTTATCCCTGTTACTTTTTGTGCTCTCATTGGAGCCTTTTCTTAAGGTTGATGCAGATGATCTCCTGTCCATAGTTCCTCAACCCCGTCTCACGCTCCCAGCCATTTTAAGAGTTAGCTTACCAAATCTTTCAAATGTAAAAATTAAGTTTAGTAAATTGGAAATTTTAAATATCAAACATCCCAGACCCTAAAGCTACAGCCATGGTGGTGACTTTGCCTTTTAGGTGGAGTATTCGTCACCTACGTTTTTGTCCACTAACTTAAGTCACTTCTATTTAGATAATTTTGTCCCTATCCGTCACAGGGTAGTTCGAGACCTATCCAAATGGTCTTTCCCAGGTCTTACTTGGTTCCGCATAGTGGCGGTCCTCAAAATTGGTATTTTGCAGATGACTTATACTTCCTTCAAGCCCTACCAATGTTAGTTCCTACCACCTTTTTTAAGTCCTTACAGACAGCATTTACTAGATTTCTTCAGAATGGAAACCATCCTTATTTGAGATATGATATCCTCATCTTACCTAAACATCAGGGAGGGTTAGGAATACTTGTCCTTGCTAAATATTAACTGGAGTAGCTGGAAAATGATGTACCTATTGAGACATTAGCTTGGCTCCATTTGGCATATTGTGTATATGGCATCAGGCCAAGGATCCCCACACTCCCAATTTCTGTAAACCCAGACTTTCCCAGGGATGGATCAGGCTTTCTGAATGCCTTTTAAGTGATGTGCCCCTGATGGTCCAGGTGCAGGCATGGGATTTCTATTCTGTATAAGCTCTGGTTAGGCCTGCAGATGATAGTTCTCGCTCTTAATATACACGCTATATATATTATTTTCAAGGAAGAGTGGCATGTTCCTTTTGACCTGTAAAAAGTTTCAGGAGTCATCATATAAGCTTTTGTCAGGCTGGTACAGAACATGGCTCCCTGGGACACAACAGCAAAAATGTGGGCTAGCTCCAAGAAGGTGTTGGAATACAGATGTTTTTATACATATATGTACTTTTTGTTTGTTTTTCCTATTGCGGTTTACAGGTTGAATTCTTTATTGTGTTTTTGTTTAATGTTAATGGGGAGATCACCTTAGATGTGTGTGGTCTTTGGATTGTATGTATTTACATATTGTTCTTGGCTAGATTATTGTTCTGCTGTGTAGCTGTAACCTATTAGAAAGCTTTGACACAATGCAATAAAGGGAGACTTGGAAAACATTTTTTGTCACTCCACATTTATCTCCCACAACTAGCCCTCACTGTAATGTTTAATACATCATCAAATATACTGTATAGTCTGTTATTAAACACATATTACATAGTAACGTAGTAATTTAGGTTATTAAAAGACACAAATCCACACAACTTTGCTGTTCATGCAGAAGGCAAAAAAACCAAAATGAAGCTATTAATTTGAAAAATGGCAATGTGATTTCTCACTGAATCAACAAGCTATAACTAATCCTATACTTACAACCAATTATATCCCTGTAGACTCACTGACACATGGCATTCAATACCCGCTGCAAGATCATTCACAAAGATGTTAAACAGCAGAGGGTGTAGGGCAGAACCCTGAGGAACCACTTTTGTCCAGATGGAGAATTTTTGATTCTCTAAACCCTTTGCAAGCTTTCATATAATTTTCCCACCACATATGTCAGGCTGTAATTACCTGGCTGAGATTTATAGCCCTTTATGAATATTAGCACTACTTTTACGCAAGTCTTTTGGCACCATTTCAGATAAGAGTGATTCCTTGAAGATCAAAAGGTCTAGCTATTTCTTGGCTAACCTCCCCAAGTAAGTGGGGGTGTATACCATATGGTCCTGAGGCTTTATCTATTTTAAATTTATTTAATAGTTTTATCACCCAGTCAGGTGTCAGCCAATCACATGATTGCTACATGCTTTTTGTAGCAATATTCTGCAAACCTGCAGGCATTGATTCCTCATTGGTAGACAGAGGCAAAATATTATTTAAACTAAAACAAATTTCCTAACTTAATGGATGAAAAACACTTCATTTCTGAATGCCTATCAATAAAATTGGCTTGGGCATTTATACCTTCCTATGCATTGTAAGATTCCATTTACGCATGCACATGTATTATTTAACACTAGCAAGCATTTATTTGTCATACATATTGTTATGATAAGCTATTCTTCAAATATATTATTGCTTCATTATATGTAACATTATACTTTTATGTAACAATTTTTTTTTGCATGTATTCCATCAAAGCAGGGTTTGCATATAGTTTTATGCAGGCCCGGACTGGGACAAAAAATAGGCCCAGGCATTTAAGCCCGAGCAGCCCATATTTATTTATTTATTTATTGTTAAAGCCCACCCTTCATGTACCATCTTTGCATTTACTCATTAACACATTCATTAATGCAGTCTCACAAATCATTCAAGCAATTCATCCACACATGAATTCATTAATTGTCATACGCATTCACACAATTCATCCACACATTTATTCATTCATTCATTCTCATACGCATTCACACTATCCCCTCTGCCCATCTTATCTGCCCCTTCTCACTATGTTCCCCCTTTTCACTATGTACCCCTTTTCACTATGTACCCCCTCTCCCCATTTCTCACTATCTTACCCCCCTCTGCCCCTTCTCACTGCACCCCCCCTCCCTCACCCTACTTACCTTGTTGCCGGAGCAAGCAGCAACTGCGGCCGGGCCCGCGGCAGGACCGGACTGACTGGGCCTATGCGGCCTCTACGGCCGCATTAACGCAGGGCATAAGGGGCACCTGCCCCTTAAGCCCGTCGCAACTGCGACCGGGTCCGCCACTCTAAGGGGCCGGGAAGCCCCCACCAGGGACGGCCTTAGGGGTCTGCGGCCGCACAGGGCTTACATTAAAACATCGGGGGGGGGGGGGTTAACTTTATTTAACATCCTCCATGTTAAATAAAGTTAACAAAAACTTTATTTAACATGGAGGATGTTAAATAAAGTTAAAAAAAAACCCCGATGTGGCGGACCCGGTCGCAGTTGCGGCGGGCTTAAGGGGCAGTTCGGTCCTGACTGGGCCTATTTTAAGGTAGGGGCCTGGAGCTGCAGCTCCATCAGCCCCTAAGTCAATCCGGCCCGGCCCACCGAGCAAACACCTGGTTTTATGACTAGAAATCACATTTAAGTACCAGGGGCCTTTCAGACTCTTTGGACATGCAGCAAAACTACTATTCAACTATTAACCACTATTCCAGTTCAATTAAAAATGGTGAATTTCTACTTCAAAAGATTCATCATTCCATTACAGTCCAGAGCAAGAAGCAAAAATTGGATCATTTTGTTCCCCATTGACTATAATCAAAATCATATCCCTCTGTGTTTACATAAAGAGAGCTGTTTGTTTATGCTTCTTGTCGATAAGCCCGCAACTTATTATATATTCTCTTTTCACTTTTTTGTTATCCAGGAGAATTATGTATATTTTATGATAACCCAAAATGACTTGTACATAAAAAATACTGACTTTAAAGATAAAAAGGATTAGTAGCAGGTAATGCATTTTCCATGAGTGGCTATAGGGCTCTCTGTTCAAGAATGTGCCGGCTGCATACAAATGAAATGATAAAAGTCTGAAGCTACGGATGGGTAGTAAGGCTCATGGTTTGCTGGAGATGATTCTTAAAATTACAATAAATCAGACAGACAGTGTCGGCCTTTGAGGATAAACCTGTGATGGCTTGTTGTGCCACTTTGAATCGCTTCTGAGGCCTAGGGACTAAAAAGTGCCTAGATGTCACATTAAATCTACCGGGAGGATGGAGCACTTCAAAGAGGAACGCAATCAGATCTGATAGAAAATACATTTTCTGAAAGCTTCTGACGAAAAAGTAATCTTTGATGTGGATGTTGAATAACAATTGATATTGTCTTCCCTGACATTTTTCATTATTGTCGTCTTATTCAGCCTACTTCATGTATTAAAGTAATATTAACTGTTTGACAGGGACAAATCCTCAAACTATTTCATAAGCAACTGTTTCTGAATAGTCTTATCCCACTGCCTATAAAACCTGTCCCAATAACTGCACTTAAATATGATACTATACACTTGAGTTGCCAGACAACATCCAAACCCAAAATTACATGAGCAGCCCCAGGGAATATTAACAATGCTTGATTAATATGTTCTGAAATATTCCAAAATTATAAACAATATATAGGGATATGAAAATTCTGATGTCTAACATTTAATTTTTTGTCTAGCTACAAAATAAAAAAGCTGTCATTTTAAAAAATATATATAGCACAGATTACCCACGAAAGGTTCATTTCAGTGAATGCATGTTTAACCCATTGCAGCCAAGAAACAAAAAAACGCTTTTTATTGTTGCCCAGTCTTAATTTTGCCAACAGAAGATACATTTTAACAAATGCATTTGTAACCCCTTTGCAGCCATGCACAAAACAAAACGTAATTTTATTGTTGCCCAGCATTAATTTGAAACGAGGAAGAGTCATTTACTCTAAGATGTTCAACTTGCTTCAAACTAACAAATAAGGACAATATAGTTCTGGGATACAATATCTGTTGTGTTAATGTAATGCAAAATTTAACTGCACTATTAACTTAAAGATTCTAGAGATAGAACCATGGAGGGATCTCAACAGCAGATTCTGAAAAAGAGAATTTAGGGTATATAAACTAAAACTAGGGTAAAATAAAAGTTGATTAATATTGGTGAGTTTTTGGATTTAAATTTAATATAGATTTTGATTCTGTTTACTCACATTTTGCTAAATTATTCAAATAAAGAGCAGATATATTCTCCTGAATGAAAATTAGGGCAAAATGACAGCACTCAATGGAGGATCGGGGAGAGGGCGTCACTGGAAGCACCAGTATTTTGATGGAAGTTCCCCCTGAGTTTTTTCATGGCTTTGTACAAATAGCCAAATTCTGAAAATGTATATTAATATGGTATGCTGAAGGGGACAAATAAGAAGCAATTAATCAAAAGGGATGATGACAGCAGAGAACTGAAGCCCTCCAAAAAAGGAGAGGGTAGCCGGATATGTAGTTTCAGTAAGTATCTAAAAAAACAGCAGAAAATATTGGAAAAAATGTTTCCACTGCTATTGCATCAATGATGTTGTGACATTTGCACCACATGACCATTTGTGACATTACCTATGCAACATTTCAGAATGGCTAGTGTGGGCCATAACCACTGGCGTAACTACAGAGGTCCCCTTCTTCTGTAACCCCTTCTTCCTTTCTCCTCGTACCGGTATAAAATTATTTAGAAAGGGCCCTTCCCATCTGGACCGCACCGATCCAGTCAGAAGGGTCCTTGCTAAATTATTTTGAATTGTCATGGGAAGACAGGAGTGTATCGGGGGTCACGTGACCTCGCGGTGAAACCCAGGATGATGTTTGCGGGAGCGGGCGGCATTGGACACATATGTTGTGGGAGTGGGAAGAATTGGACACACACGTTGCGGGAGCGGGCGGTAATGGTCAGAAATTTAGCGGAAGTGGGATTAAGAAAACAGTCCCACGCAAGGCTCTACTTGACAGTATACCAAAGATGCTTTACCAAAGGACAGTTAAGGTAGTAAACATTCTTAACAGGTGTTACAAATTTACTACACAGGGAAATATGTTGTAAAGCAAAATGTTATTTATATCTATTGAATACATGCTAGGAATGAGCATACCTATTTAATAACTCATTAACTACTGTTCCCAACCAAAATATTTAAATGAGCATCTCCAATGTAAAACCCCTTATGATAATGTATTTCAAAATCTGGCAGTAATAAAGATGCAACTGTCTCATTTTGGGAAGTGGGTTTGTAAATGCTTAATATAAAAGTCCCGGGAAATGTGTTAAGTCAACTATACTGTATACTAATCTGGTCTTTATGTAATTTACTTGAGATGTAGCTGGTGTTTAAATGTTCTTATAGAACATTCATTACCTGTAATATAGTTTGCAGATTAAAACTATGATGTCCACATTGGTAGTGATTTTGATTCACACCTTGAGTGCAGAGCCAATCCTGTATGCTGAGTAGAGTTTCACAACTGGTCACTAAAAATAGTATTAGGACACCATGAGCCAAACATGTATCTCAGAGGAACCATTTTTGTTGTGCAGAGGAGGTGAAGATCAGTTCCTAAGCCAACTTACAACTATATTTCTGGATCCAAATAGACATATTGTACATTTTACAGTGCATGTGACACTTCCAATGAAAAGAAAAGGACTTAAAGTAAAATGCACTGGCTTTCTCTGAAAATAAGCCATAGACCAATCATCAGCTTCTCTAAGTATGTAAAAAAACATATGCAAGTTCTGGTCCATCAATCAGCGATCAGTCCATAGATTAAACAGGTGAATATATCTGCTGCATGGTAACTGACACTGGGATAATGATGACGGTGGGAGGTCCTGCTGATGCTAATGAGGGTTCCCTCTGATGTTGGGGGCGTTCCCGCTGACGGCAGTAGGAAACACCCCCATTTAAAGGGAAAATGGGCGAGGAGCGGGGCGTGTCAAAACCCGGAGAGTTCCCAGGTATGCTTATGGCACATGGGGCAAATGCCAATAATTATTTTGCTAACACAAAGCAATTCAGTAAACCGTTGAAAAGGGTGAATAAGTATCAAAGAAATAATAGTTTACCCAATTAACTTCTAAAACAGCATGCTAAATATATTTGTTCTGTTTTGTGGACTCATTCACTTAGTAATCTAAAAACCTCCTACTAATATTGCATTTTCAAAATGACATTTTAGAAAAACAGAAAGTGTATTTATTTTGTCTTTTAATTATTAACTTAGTATTAAACAGAATCTATTCCAATCCAGAAACCTACCAAACACATGCCCTTTTGACATTGTGTACAGTACCAAAACTTGTTAAATCTTGCTTTAATCAATGATTAATATACTAATTCCTCTGTGCCCATTAATGAAAAAGAAGCCTGTGATTTTAGCTTCAGGGCAGAACAAGAACAAAGTATTTCCTCCAAAAATAGATGATAAACTGGAGAAGCGGAATCATCATTCTGCATATTAATTATACAGCCTATTAGTACTATATATATTATTTTTTTATTTATTGGGTTGTCATTCAAAAAAACAGACATTTCTTCTCAACTGTACTAATATGATATAGATCTTAAATAAACATATTCCTTTTATTAAATAAAATTCTGTTTTGCTGTTAAAAACATTTCAGCAGGGCCTCTTAACCTGTCTGTCTTCACTCCTCAGCCTGCTCATCTCTGACACCACAGAATGGGCGTAACCTTTAAGGTCTTCTAGTTTTAAGGGTCCTCACTACCTCACATCTGTAACACATCACTCCCCTCACACCTATGCCACAAAATGCTTCACACCTATAACAGATCATAACTCACTGCCCATCACGATGCATTAAGATGTATAAACTTTTGCTGTTTAATGTGCATGAACATGAAATGACAGGTAAGAGTGGCTGTAGTGTGGGAATGTGGGAATGCATGTGTGTTAGTTGGAGTGACTGGTTTTGTTAGTTTATATGGTTGTTTTAATGTGAGTGGTTGTGTTAGTGTCTGGATGTGTCTGTCTGTGCATGTGTGTTTGTGGTTATGTTAGTGTGTGTCTGTGTATGTTAGTGGGTGCTTGTGTTTGGGTATGTTAGTGTGTGTGTCTATGTATGTTATTGTGGGTGTGCTAGTGTTTGTCTGGGTATGTTGATGTATTTTTTGTGTGAGTGCATGTGTGTTGTTCTGAGCGTCTGGTTGTTTTAGTGTAAATGTCTGATTGTTTTAGTGTCTGGTTGTGTCTGTTAGTGTTGAATTTCTTGTGTTATTATGAGTGTCTGGATGTGTGTGTTAGTGTCTAAGTATGTTAGTATGTGTTTCTGGATGTGTCTTAGTGTGAATGTGACTGTAAGTGTTTGCACATTAGTGTCTAGTTGTGTTGTCCCTCCCGAGTTAGTGTGAGTGTCCCTCCCGAGGCTCAGGATCCACCCCTATACCCCACTATAAAAGGGGCTATTATGCAATATTATGCAACTATGTTGACACCTTTAGGTGACTCAATCTTTCCTTATGTAAGCAAATGGGAAACTGACTATCAAATCTCCCTTTCACAAGAAGATTTGTACATGATATTTCTGCATATGTGCAAAGGTGCAAGGTGCATTTCCCATACAGCAATTATTTTCAATTAATGTATAGATGGCACTATACATCACAAAGACTGGCAAAAATGCCCCTGACAAATGCTGGAGAAACTATGAAAGGAGGGGCACACTTATACATACAGTGGTCTTCCCCCTGAATTATGATTAAGCAGACAACACAAATCAAGTGAACTTTTGAAACAAAAAGAGTGTTCCCGAAGAACACACCTCAGTTAAAAGTTGCTAACTATACTTTATTGACTGATAAAAAAGCTACCACTCAAAGGTGGAAAAATGAGCAACCATCCTCTCTTAAAGACGTCTAAGTATTTTGGAATATATCCACACAATGGAATGCATGTCTTATGAAGTTTGTAATACTACGCCAATACAAAACACCCAGACATTACAGGAATAAAATATGGAGTGTGACAATTTTGTGAACAGATTTTGATAAACTTAAGGTTGGGTACTACCTTTTTAAGCTGACATTAGAGATATTAAAATTTTTATAAGTATTCCCATATGCCAAAGGGGTACTAAGTATAATTTTTGGGTTTAATCTGAACAAAATGTTAACTTAGTATTTGTGTATTGTTTTTCTCACCTAGGTTTACATTGTATACATGCATGTGTCTCTGCATTTACTATGTAATTAATGTCTAATTTTCTATAGGCAATGTTGTAATTCATGTATTGTTCAGAAAATGAATACATTTATAGATTAAACAATGTGATCCTGAGAGTCAAATAATTCTTACATTTTAATTAACCAGAAATCATACATACATCAAATACTTAAGCTCTATTTCAGACTCATAAATATATATTTTTTACTTCTTTTTCTAAGGCATTAAAAAAACCCAAATAAAACAGCTCCATTACCACATTATATGTAAAAAGCATTTCAGGTACCAAGGTCAGCAATCAGCAGGAACATTCCATTTGTTGCCAGCTACCTGTACTTTCCACGGTCCTTTGAAGTAGTCTCTAAAGTATTCTAAAGACCTGCCCAAGGTATATACTTAAAACAAGGCATACAAGCATACTAAAAGAGTGTCCAAATACAGTGACATATTTACTTTGGGCGCTACCCTAGGTCCGACCTAGGGCAGCACCCCCAGCTGTCCCCTCTGTGGCCGGCATCCCAAATACAAGAAAATGTGCTACATGTCTTTAAGAAACGGAGTGTCGGGATATAAAGTCATATCCTGGTGTGCCATGTTTTAACAAAAGCTATGGAGGCTATGTTGAGCTGGACTGCTGGCCCCCTGGACCTGCCGCCCTAGGTCTAGTCGGCCTAAACCAGAAAACATCCTTGTCAAAATATCAATTAGTATCAATATTTTACTTTATTTTAATTGTCAATTGATTTTTTTCTTCTTTCTTAATGCATTATTGAAAAGAACAGAAGACTCATTAAATATATGCAACTTGCTCAGACACTTAATAGACATGCGGTAATGGAAGGTTTAACAAACTATAGATACGCACACGTCATACTACTCCAGAAGCAATGCAATAACAAATTATAAGGATTGACCCCGCGGCATTGAAATGAAACACAGATCTACAGGTTGCCTCTGCTGATTTAACAAAACAAATGAAAAAAGCAATAGAGAAGCAGCTCCTGGGGCTAAAGTACTGGATTATTGACTTCTTTATGTGGGTTTAGGCAAGAGACTTTATTGCTTTGGGCCTCCTGTACTGCAGATTACATGGCCCAGTGCACTGTCTAGATTCTTGTACCATGAAAAGCGCCTAACCAATAAATAAAGTAGATTTAAACAATCTGTTCACAGACAATGGTGCAATTAATTACAAGCAGTATGTGGAGGTGCAGCCTCACATTATTGCTCAATAATTCAGTTAACCCTATAATTCATAAGGGAAATTGTAAACTCTTACTTATATTGCATTCTCAGGTTGATAAATACAGGCTACAAACAACAAATGGTTAATTTCACTGTTATCAGTTTGTTCTGCCGTTATATTGTTAAGCAGTTCTATTTTATCTGTTTGGTTTTTTGAATAGAATGAGACATCTTTGAATCGATTTATTGTTAATGAAATTAATTATTGTCACAATTATGTTTGACTTATTAGTTAACACTTTAAATGAAATGTATTTAAAATGTATGACCACCTGGTTGTGTATTAGGGTATTTAGAAAAAAAGATATCCTCTGCAAGTGTTGTTTTCCAATTCTATTTACAAAAAATATAATAACATAGAAACATTTGTATATACTGATAGATTGTTAAATACAGGTATGTGTAGTAAATAAAATAAAGAAATATATGTATATTCCTCTATTTGTTTTTATATATAAAACCAAGGAAACCAGGTTGAAAGTATTATAGAAACATCCATTTTACCATAATTAACTCCGTACGTGATGGGGCTATGGGTAAATGAACGCAAAGCCAACACCACAAAGAATACATTTTTGACGGCTTATTCCCAGATTTAAACAGAGCTGTAATTAGCCACAGGGATGCATGTTTCTTCTAACAAATTAGCAGTTTTTACACACTGTCTTTTTCAGTGAAGGAACAGGTATAAAAAAGGGAAGGGGCACTGAGGGATTTCTTCTGTTAAAGATGCTTTATTTAAATTGCCATTGCATATACAAATTACATGCATAAATTAAAAATCACAAGATGTTTTTTTCTGTTATAGCCACATGGTATCCTAGCAAATAGTTGCCCTTGATGACACATGCCGACACACAGTAAGGGATGTTATCCAGTAGCAATTTTTTTAAATTAAGCACAGACTTAAAATCAAATTAGGGAAATTAATGCTTTCAGAAGTCATTGTCAAGCTGAAAGCAATAGGAGTAGTGGTATGCGATGTACTGTATCTTGTATGTCTGCATACATTTTAGTTAGGAGGGATTATCTGATTGCCTCTCATCACATCCTGGGAAGGATTCCTTGAGTGTTCAAGGTTATGCAGAATATTGCCCTCTTAATGCTTTGTTCTCTTGTACAGTGTCTTTAAAAGGGCCCTCCAGCATTCAGCACTTGATTTCACGCAGAAGACTCAGGGCACCACCTGGTGGATATAATGTGTAATGGCCTAACCCTTCATATAGCTCATGCAATGTATACTACACTTAAATCTTGAAAAAATGTGCTGCAGAACATAAGCATAAGTATTATACTGTATAAGCTACAGAGGAATGAGAATAAACTATTCCCTGGTCAAAGTAACTCTGACACTGTAAGAATGAATTGCTTGACCTAGGGAGTAAGTAGAACTGAGCAATAACAAGTCACATTACTTGGGGAAATATTATGTTGGATGATTAGTTCATCATCCAACATAATATTTAGAATATATAGAACGGGCCTCAAATAAATCAGTGCTTGACAACAAAGCTGTGCGGTTCTTAATAGATGTAGCATGTGACGCTACTATTTGTAAATCCCATATTTCACCACGGCTATTATATGCCTACCTATTTTTCATAATGCCTATTAAGTTTTTTGGAACAAAAATAAAAAAAGGGAAGAAGGAGTATACTCATTGCAGTTATGTTAATTTCCAACAAAAAAAAAAAAAAGACAAAATGGAACAAATGTAACAAATATTCTTCCATTTATTATTACATTTATTACTTTTTTTATAGCTTGGTAACATATTTCAAAACGTTTTGCAAAAAAAATAAAATAGATATCCAATATTGTAACCTGATTCTGAAAAATGTCAATGAAGGTTTAATAGGCTTAATAGTTTTGAATCGATAAAGACCTCTTTGAACATCGCATCACAGTCAATTACAAGTACAGATCCTGTATATAAAAAGAACATTCACATTGTGAACTGAACTCAGCAGGGCTCCTTCCCACAATGCACCCTGCTCTTTCACTTGCTCCCAGATCTCTGTAGCCTTAGACATCTAAGGGCTTCATTGTGTGCTCTCCCTGAACTTGAATGTAACCAGGGTGACATGAATAAAATATATGCCACAGTACATGAAATGAATTATAATCATCCCACGGCAGAAATAACTAGCTGCTATGTTCTTATCAACTGTCGCATAGGCAGTATGTTTTTAAAGTCAGTCAAATTTGTCTAATTTTAAATCATAATAATCTCTTACGGAAAACAAAAGGCGTGACCTGTCTTTTCCTTAAGAAGTCTACAGTCACATTTTTCTGTGAAGTTTTTCCATGTGACAGAGAAATGCTACAATTAAAGCACAATAATTTGCTTATTATTCTAGTCAGGAATTAGCCCTAGTAATGGGGTACTTGGTAGAGAGATGGATTTTCTTGTTACGAACTAAGCACAAGATTAGCTGAATTCTCTATGGAGAAATCTTGATTTGTTCAAGGTCTTTCATGTTTTCTACAGAGAAAGGATTATGTCTTCTTAAAGAGCGGCCTTGCTTAAAAAGCTACAAAGTATAAGAAAGGGATTTAGGGCAGCCGGGCCTACGGTTAAGTAGCTAAGGGGTAGAGGGAGTTTTCAGAGCAGAGGATTATTTAAAGCCATGAAGTTCAAAAAATAATTGGTTTAGCTCTGCTGGGTCAATGCAAGGTAACACGCTGGAAAGGCATTTAAGCATAGGCTAATATTCATTTTATTTCAGCTAATTATTGCAAGGATTCAATAGAAATAGTAAAAAAAAAAAAAAAAAAATACTTCCAGTGGGGTTTCATCATTTTCTCTCTTTCTCTGGTCTTTCTTTTCATCATTTTGAATGATAGTCATTCATCTTCCACCTTTAGTATGGAGAACTGAAAAACTATAATGTAATTTTATATATATATATATATATGTAGATATTGTGTGTATATATAAAACCTTGAGCTTTCAATACAACATTTAAATACTCACTTTTACTTAGATCTATTAGAAAATAAGATTATAATTTCACAGAAAGAGTGGTGGATGCATTTTGAGCAGAGCATTCAAGGATGTCAGGCACTCAGTTGACCTCACCAGAGAATGAAATCCAGAAAGAAGGCTTCATTTTTTGACAGTTTATGGCCAAAAGTAATTTTATTAGGGGTATTAGGAAATTGATTTTTTTGCCAAATGTTTGACTAAATACGCGATAGGCGGCCACACTCCGTGTCAAGGATACTAGTGTTTGAGTATGGATACATCTGTTTCTGTGCAGGGTCAGCCTAAGTTAACGACAAAGGTAAATTCCACCACAATTTCCACTACCCAAAACAATACAGAGACACACCAACAAACACTCACAAAATATGTTGTGTGCATGATAAACATGTGGACGAACACTAACTCACTTATATAACCATACACATGGTGACATTCTCATGAATGCATACATACACTTAAAATCTTTTCATTATATCATTATACACATACATACACAGACCCATACATACATACAAACCAATGTGGCACCATATAGGTCGCACATGTTAGCATTACCATATCAGCATTATTTTTCCAGGATACCTATAAAATTTCCCATGTTACTGATCCACCTCAAAGAAGGTGCCACCATGCGGTATGCGGGATGTATAACTGAGTGATAGGTGATATTGCACCTTTGTTTCTATACATGTTTGGTTAAGGCAGTCATTAAAATAATCAACTTTGCTTCTTGTGTTTGTTTTGTAACCATGTATTACCTAATTATGACTCCCGATACTATTAGCCAGATTTTGCTTGCACAAGCCAAATCAATGATCATTAGTAGCTAAGATAGACATTGCGTTTAGTGATAGCGCAAACAAAGGGTTTCCTCACTGTTACAGGCGATTCACTTCACTAACTTAGCAATTAACTATGTAACCACAGTGAACTTTGGCTGACACATCTTTCCACTCAGTGGTTTCACAGGTTAGATATTAAAATGGAAGTTAAAAAAAATGGAAGTTTGTTGCTCCGGGTAACTGATTGCTGAAAAGGTTGTCGCACTCACTACTTAATGTGTGAGTTATAAAGGCACGCTTATCTGGTGTAAATAATAACCACACATTTTAAGTAGCACACATTTTATTTTATTCGTGTATTTTTTCATGCTGTACTACGGCAAGCACAATAATCTTAATGGCGCCAAATTAACATACACTTTTTTCCCCTAGATACGGGCATTTGTTTATTTACAATGAAATGTACAAGCTTTAGCCATCTTTTACATACTGTTTTGAAGAAAAACATGTGTCTTCATCTATGTTTAAAAAAGAGCATCTGCAAACGCATCTAAAGTAACATAAAGAGCACGTGACACTACATATGTATTTCTGCACATGCACACTTAGCTTTTTTAGGTCCTTATGTAAATTATAAATACACCCTGCTAACCCTCATTAAGAGAGACCTTTTTGATGACATATCCTCTTGTTGAAGATATGCTTTCCAAAATAATCATTCCAGTTCCTGAGGAAGCTACTAACATTACCTTCCATCCGTAATAAACAGAGGATATCCCAGTAAAATAAAGCATCTGATTTGACAGATTTGCTTTCAGACTGAACAAATCTAGAGGGATTAAGGCATGCCTACTGTCAGATGTTAAGCAATTAGTGTCCTGGGAAATAAATGCTTCAGATAAGAGGACAGTAACAGATTTTTTTTTCACAAGAAGAGAGATCTATATGACTGGTTTAGCAGAAATCCATAATCCATTATATATCTGATTTTAGTGCATATCGGGATTTAATTGTCTCTATTAGCCGGTTCTAGAAAGCCTTGATTTATTTCCTTCTGCTTAACATTTCTGTATAATAGCATTTCCTAGTCTGGGAGGCTTTTTTTCTCCTGAAAATAGCATGTCTAACAAATATACACGATAAAGAATGAGAGCTAAATGAAATCAGATTAGCATTGAAGCATTTGAGGTGTACGGTTTATGATGTTCATTAAAGAAGTTCAAATGAGGCCACAAAATGAAAAAGCAATCATATTGCATATCATAACATCACGCTTGTACTTCAGCTGAAATTCTATGTTTCTTTTCCAAGCTAATTGTTCTTTCATACAAAAATGCTCTGGCGTTATTGTATACCCATTTGTACCCCATCAGTGCATTCGCAGGTAAGGGTCTGGTATGGAGAACCTTTTTAATGAAGAAGTACCAATGTTCAGCTCAGGCTGGGAATTCTTGAAGCATGTACTTAAATGTTTTACCATCTGTCTACTGTGTTGGGATTGTATATGTAAAAAAATATACACACGCACAAATATTTGTATACTTTAGAATTAAGCAAAACATTATTTCTTATATATAACTTACGGTACTTACTTATTACTTGCATGTTTTATTCGGGTGAACAAAGTAAAGCATTAATTAACTACTTCAAAATATGACATCATACTGCATCTCCTTATCAGTTTCCACAATGTCTTTGGAACCAGAAGAGACGCCATATACCACTGATACAAAGAAAACCAATGCCTGTAGTAAAGTGGTACTAGGCAAAACCGTGGGCTGGAAATGGACTTTCAACAAATAAATTGAGTGTTTAATGGGCCCTTTGCGTAGCTCTTCTATAACGTGTATTGTTGGTTATTATATGGAGAGGATAATTTTCCAGCACTCTTCCACATTTATCACATTATGCAGGGTCATCATTCAGCAGATGAATTGTTTGGGGGTTTTTTTTTCTCTCTCTGTAGAATAAACACTGATTTCTAGTATAGCAGGACTCCTACATGGAGGTTAAAGCTATTAAGGAAGAGTAACCATGTGTGGCTGTTCAGAGTGAAAACCTTACGAGCAGTCGATGTCAGTGCAAAGGGAGAGAAAGAGCTTTAAGGAATAGGCCGGAACAAATCATTTTGTATCCATGGTGACCACATCCAGATTGAGTACTTCTAAAGGCTTTACCATAAGCACTGACACGCACATACACACATCGCCCCAAAATGTCTGCTTAATCCCGCACGCTTTCTGAGAATCTATGGATTTATGAATGACTTTTAGCTTTTCATTGTATTCTATGATTCTTTCTTTGTAAAAGAAAAATGGATTTATTTATTACCCAATGGTAACTTCTTTAAAAATAGTAGCCGTGACAAGCATTTAAGTTCATGTAAAAGCAAAAGAATACCACTGTCTAAGCTCTATGCTTTGGAAAATGAGTTACCAATTAGCCACACAATGTGTGCGGTCAGATATTTCCCTTGGAGGGTGTGTTTTGCTTTTTAGGTAAACTGAAGAATAGCCATGGTGCACCCGGAGCTAGGTTATTGTAGATTTTCCCTGCTATTTAAAGTTGTCTGTTTTAGTATTCATTAAGAATAAACTGTTTTAATCATTAAACTTAAATTTAAAAAAGTGAACTGGTGATTCATTAAAATGTTAATACAGAGGATATTGGAAGAACAGCGTAGAAAAAAATATTTAATTTCTCATTGTGTTCACACAAAGCCCTGAAATTTGATTGTCTTTTATTAACACAAAGCGTCATTGACTCCATGATTTGTCTAATTTAAAGTGGGAACCTCTGCTTCTTGGGATTTATGTTAAAAAGCTGAGACCGGTTCACTTAATAAATTTATGCTTAATAAGTAAAACATGTTTATCCTTAATGAATACTGAAACGGTCAACTCTCTTAAATAGAAGGGAAAATAATCTAGCCGCTAGGTGGCTAGAATCAGGTGGGATTAAAGTGAAAGCACGATGGTTGAATTCTAGTGTTGTGTGCCAAGCATTGTATGAGTGAAGTACGTCACGTTTTCTCTCCCCATATTAGACTGTTAAACGTAAAGGCAGATATCAATATCAAATTCTGCCACTATACCTACACTCAAAAAACTAATTGTCATGCAAAGGATTACACAGTGATAAAACTATTGACGTATGCTGGCAGGTGGAATGCAGTTGCTTGAAAAGTCATAGTCAGCAGGAATGGTATCAGAGGTCCAACATAAGTGGCACTAAAAACATGTGTATTATGACAGGGGCTGACAGGCAAATAACCATCCAGTCACTTTCCTGTACCAGTGGCCGTATGATGGTATAAGTGCAACCAAAAGCTCTGGGCCTGGCCATTGATCAGGATACTTAATATTACTTATTCAATTTGCTTTTTAACTATATTTGCAGCTAATGCCAAAGTGGGTCCCAATGGGTTATAAAGAGGACCTCATAATCAATATAAACAGGAACTACTTTTCTACAGCACACATTTTAGTTGCTTAGAAAATAATAATTGAAATTTTGCTCTTGTTTACTTACATGATCAGAAAAGCAGATAGCAAAAATAGGCATACTGTGATGAACAAATAATTTGCTGAAATCCACAATTGGCTAACAACATGCAACATAAATTATGCAGGCAATGGATAAAAAGTATTTGATGGCTTCAGGCTGGAATAAACAAAAAGGTATCCACATGCAGAACAGGCTGTTTTTGCTTTACTGGCATCATCACTACTTTAAGAGTAACTAAAATTATGAATTAAAATTACCTTTTATTTGGCAATCAATGTAATTGTTTTTTAGATATTTAGTTAAAATGTTCTTCTCATAGAAGCTAGGGAGAGTGGCAGCCTGTGGCAGCATTATCTAATCAATGGTGTGTGGTTAGCATTTGCAGCATCGAAGGGTTAACGTTTGTGTCCAAGTCACAATTAATGCTGTGTTCCTAGTAACCTAGTCAATTGTTATCTGATTAATTACTCTTTAAGGTACTGATCATTGATCAGCATCAGAGGTCATCAACCAGTGATCTAATCTGGTAGATCTGTTTTATATACAAGTGCTTAATTTTCTCCTGCTAAATTTAGTGTCAATTTAAGGGTACTTTTGGTGTTGTCAATACATTATTACACTTTGAATTTGCTGTGCATTCTGTGGGTATAGCAGCTTACTCATAGGCACCGATTTGATGTAGCTCCATCATTTTCCTTTCCAGTACACTCCTTCTGATTTTTCAAAATAAGTTATTGCAATCAAAATTACATTTTTACTGAAACTGAGATTACATTTAACAACTTGTTTTGGCAATTACTGTGTATCTCAATCTAATTAACCTATATTAAGATATTAGCCAGGGCCAGACTCGCGATCAGGAGGCGGGGCCCTGGCACTCTACAAAGTGTGCCAGATGGCCAGTCCGGGTCTGCTATTCGCAGTTGGTTAATCTATTTTAAGGTTTACTTAACATGACATGTGCATATGATGCAGAAAAGGCAATATCCCAAGTATAGGGAGACTGCATCAAACATTTTTCAAGGATTGCATGGGAACCTAAGTAAAGTGCTACCCTGCAGTATATGGGATATACAAGCTCACAATGCTAATTAGTAACTTGGTTATATATCCTGATAACAAACTATGTGCTGATTAACTGTATCTTATGCAAAATATCAAAAAAACGGCTGATATGTCATACGCCAACCATCCTGAAAGTTTGGAGGGAAACAATGGAATCATTTATTTATCTCGTTTCTATGTAAAGGTCTAATGCAAATAAATTGTGTCCAGGACTTCTAGGTAATGTTTGGTTACTAAAACTGAAACTATAGTGTGTATATATCATTTTGGTGCTAAGTCCCAAAATTAATCATCAGGAACATTGAATTGGTTGTTATAGTGATTGCAACACTTTGTACCAGAAATGATCTATACTTAACTGGCATTGCATAGACTGTCTCATTAATGGTTGGTTCATAACTTGGTTGAGTAAGCATACTTTATGAATTTGCTTATTTTTTATTTATTTTTATGTGCGTTTATAAGTAGAACTGGGGCTGCTAAAAACAACAATAGGAAATATGATCACTAAAGGACAATAGAATTTAGTTCTTTCAAAGGATTTCCAACTACACCGCTCTGAACTAGTTAATAACCCAAGAGACACAGAAGGCCTGTTATAAATTACATGGACTGTGTTTACCAAGGCAACCAGCTGAGGCCAGGAGAAAGCTTAAGGCTTATTAGCAGCCAAGCTGACAACAAGATGCATGACAGTGTGTGTTATATATTGCAACTGCGGCTTTCCGTTTCTTTAACTGAATAAAAAGAAAACTAAACTTGAATGCCAATGCTGACTGGGCTATATAGCACTAGAAGGGTTAACAATATGTGAAATAGAAAGAAGGTAAATTAAGAGTTATTTGTTAAGAGGTTAAATAATCTGCATAAAGTATCACTGTGTGATAAAACGCTAGAAGGGAGCTATACATTGTCACATACATCAAAGCATCTGTCAACAAGATCAGGGTTTTGACCCATTCAGTGCTAGATTTATATGCTTTTTCAAACACGGATCATCTCTTATGCTCTCTAGAAGTTATATTTTGCATAACATTAGGAGAGGACCCCAAATCCCAGCTCTCTGTTGCAAGCAGTATGAAGAGATGTGATTAGGGAGTCAGTCAGAAGGCTGAAATGGGTCTTGGAGAGGAAGCTGCCCACCCAGTCCAAAGACAATAGGCTGTCCTGTAGGGCTTAAAATTATGTGATACGCAAAGCATACAGCGTAAACAAGTGACCTAAGCAGGCCTCATCATCATTTTCTTTTCCTATTTTGGATTTGGGATATTCTTTGCCACTCTCTTTGCCTCTAGAGGCATATGAGAATTCACTTTAGGCATTCCTGGGAACATTCTGCCCCTGCAATAGCATTTGATTATTGGTCTTTGTAGCAGGCCTTTTATCTCTATGGTGGCATGATGTCAACTACCATCCCTTCCCAGTCTTGCCTACTTCCTGACCTTGTTGGGGGTTTTTTTTTTACCCTCTGTATGCCCCAAGGGGAGATTATGGGCAAATTGGAGGGATCATCTAATCTCCCCTGAATTGCCCAAGGAGCTTTACAATTAATGGAGGTCTATACTATTGCAGCACAGACCTCCACTGCAACTCCATGTGGTCTCCTTGCAACACTATTTACCTAAACACTGCAAGGATGTTCTTGAGGCAGTGGTTGGCTGCTGATGTTTCCCTTTTGTATAGTCTTAACTTTCCCCCCCTTCTTGAGGCGATCCGGAAGGATGTTTTGTCGTGGGGTTCGCTCTATATTTCGTGGGTCGGGAGGATTACTGCATTTAAAATGAATGTGCTCCCTAGGGTGTTGTATTTGTTACAGGCGTTGCCTATTAGGGTGCCTCGAGCCTATTTCTCCTCGATTCGATTGCTCTTCATTTCTTTTATTTGGGCCGGGAAGACTCCGCGGTTGGCGCTCTCTTTGTTGCAAAGGCCGAAGGTTGAGGGTGGTCTCGGTTTGCCGTGCCTCCACTCCTACTATCTTGCTTGTCATTTACTAAGGACGTTGGAATGGAGTTACCATCCATCCCACAAATTGTGGATCGCTCTGGAGGCTTTTACTGCCTCTGTCCCTCTTCGTGTCCTGCCATGGTTGGTCCCTGGGGCGGCTCGGCGGGCAGCTGGGGGTAATCCATTTGTGCTGGCTACCCTTGCTGTTTTGCACGTCGCGCACCGTAAACATAATCTGACGATTTACCCCTCGCCCTTGGCCCCTGTTAGCCATAATCCAGATTTCCCCCCCGGGCTTGGGTGGAGGGACCTTTCTATTGCTGCGGTCTGAGGACTCATTGCCACTGAGTGCCTATATGTGCGGACGTGTGCTTCGTTCCATCTCTGATCTGTTTCGAGGGGTGGCCGCCTCTGCCCTGCACTCCCTCCAATACTTGCAATTGCGTAACTTCTTTAACTCCATCACGCAAAAACACAATCTTATACGGGAGGTTACTCTCTTTGATGGGTTGCACAGGCGGAATGCTCTCTCGGCGCACGGGATTTCTCTTTTATATAGGGTTGTCGTCCTGGGGCTGGGGGACCCTCTGCCTGCCTTCGCTGGGAAGTGGGAGAGTGTCTTGGGGGTTTCGCTGTCCCGGCCAGAATGGGAAAAAATCTTTCAGTTGACTCATGTTTGTTCTATTAGTGCTAAGACTCAGGAGCTTTCTTACAAATTCCTTACGATGTGGTATCGTACCCCAGCACGCTTGCATGCCATATTTCCTGACTATCCCCATGTGTGTTGGCGCTGTGGTAACCCGGGGGGCTCGGTTCTGCATATATGGTGGGAGTGCCCCCTTATTGTCCACTTCTGGAGGAAGATTCGTGATACTCTTGGTCTTTTCACTGATTCCCCGCCTCCCTTCCAACCTCTGTCTTACTTGTTGCACCATACTCCTACTTCGATTGCCTCTTACTAGAAGTCTGTTTTGAGGCACTTATTCGATGAGGCTAAGGCCTTGATCCCCCTGCACTGGAATAAGGTGTCTTCGCCTTCCGTGAGTGGATATTGCGGATGGAGAATGTACGAGTTCTTGAGGAGTTGGTGGCTGGGCATGCGAGGCAGGAGGCGCGTCATGGGAGGAAGTGGTTCTATTGGTCCCGTTTTGTGGAGGACCCCTCTGTAAGGGTGCGTCTGGCTGATGCGTAGAGTAGCCGCTGGGTCCTGGAAGGTGTTGTGGGGTTTGCCAAGCCATGTACCCCCCCCATTTCCCTTTTTTATTTTTTTCCTGTATGGGTCTCTGTATATTTCTTTCTTTATTGTCATTAATTTGCGTCGTCTACTGTATTGTTATTCTTATTTGATTTTATTTTTGTGTTCTGTGTACCACATCTTGCCCTGCTGTGTCAGGACTCCCTCTTGTGTATATGTCACCACCCCTATTTTTGTTCCCTCCTCTGTTGATAAACTTACACCAAAACTCAATAAAAACTTTGATTCACAAAAAAAAAAGATTTGTGTGATTCTGTAGAACAATCCATAATACTGTAATAAGATAGCACAGACTACTTAGTGGGCAAGCATTCATAATGCAGGGCGGAAAAACATGCAGATACATGGGGTAGGAAGCACGCTAACTCTTCATCAGAGAGCCAGCAACAGGAGAGCCGCCAAAGGCAGATCAAAACGACTGAAAGGTGAATATTCAATCTGCAATCTTTCTCAACGCAGATTATAAAGCAGCTACTATTGGGAACCAGAAAAAGAACAGCCAGAGGAAATTAATCTTTTCTAGATTTGAAAAGCACTGCAGGGACATTTTAAAGGTACATGCACAGAGAAACAAATACCTTCATAACCCAAGGAGACCAATATTAACTATGGCTAGCGACTGGATTCTCCAGAGGGGAGAAAGACTGAACTACCCCTTTGGCAGGCCTTAGAAATAAAGAAGCCAGATGAGCCAAAAATAAAAGAAAAAACTGCACTGGCTGAAGCGCAGGAAAAATACAGCTTCTATCCTGTCCTATTGGCTGAAGAGAGAAGCTACCCATGAGTAATTCTGCCATAGGTAGCCAGGAAATGTCTTCTACACCAGGGGCTCTTTTTCGTTTAACTCTAACTTCATTAACTCGTTACACATGTGGTCTAGACTCTATTGTAAGATTCAGTCCACTGAGTATTAAAAATAAAGTTTTTGTTTTTTGTAGATATACCATGCCCTCATGCCCTGTGTATTTATGTGCCAATACATCAGATGTGGAAATGCTGAATAGGTTTTTATCTTTGATTTTTGTGTCTTTTTCAGTATAAAACAGGTCTTGAAATGCTCATGAATTCCACACCCTATACAACTGTGATGAATCAGCCAGCACTACACTTAACCTTGATTGTGATTGCAGGTGGCGGATGGTAAAACTGCTTTTATGTATACAAAAAGTAATGCAGAGCTAGCACTCCATCTATTGGTCTATTACATCTCCCATTACCTTCAGCCAATCACTGCACTATTGTGCTGTATCTATTGAGCTTGATTCATTGACCCTTTGGTGTTAACATTTGGTAAAAATGCATGGTTTGTTATTCAACTCTCTGAACAAACCCAAAATAGCGATAGTGGGTTCTAGACTCCAACTAGTAAGAAAGCATCATTTTAATCAAATAGAAAACAACTTCTATCAAATGTAAAAACTGTTCTGCACAAAAAGATACATTATAACACGCACATCTGAGGCCATAAAAAAGTATCTAGCATCCACAAGACATGTCTAGAGAAGTGTAATGCCCATAGAAGGATAAAATAAGCACCCTGCAAACGTGCAGAAAAGGAACCCATGTATACCAGTATTAATTTATTCCCTTCAATGCATATACCATAACAATCAGTGCTGCTCCTACGCTAAATTATATATCACCAAATTAAGAGTTACATTAGATTTCTAACCACATCACATTCACTTTAAAATGGATTGTTTCTTCTCCAATTATATATTTCACTTTCAAAATTCCAAACTTTGTGGAAAAATAACAAACAATAGCATCATATGTACCACTACCTTTTCAGACGAGCAGTGGTTTAGCCATAAAGTCAGCGCATGCTGGGCTGTGGTAAAGTATGTTTATTATAAGTATGCGCAATATTTACCTTCCGTCTGGAATATTCTGGCCTCTTGGAGTACTTCTGCAAAGGGGCGGAGCCATGACGTGTCCCATGTGGACAGCCTTTCTTTGTTCCTCCAATCAGGGGAGAAGGTGTTGGTGGAGGCTTCGCCCTTTTAAAGAAGCACTCCAGGAGGCCTTGTTAATGGAGCTGATACCTGGGAGAAGCAGACAAAGAAAGAAGACAGAAGAACAAGAAGCAGAGCTGCAGGAAAGGAAACAGGGACATGGAAGCAGTCGATGGAGAGGACTGGAAGGCATTGAGAGAGAGCGCGCATCAGGGATATACTTGCATGCGTCAGAAACAAACGCATTTCTGGGAGACTTGAGCCCTTTTCTTTTTTAATTGTTTTCATATCTTGAAAACTTCAGCATTACTTTATTTGCCTTAAGAATTATGTCTTCGTGCTTGAGTCTTTAGTTGTGCCTTAGATACTGCAACCCAGGAATGGGATAGTAAACACTTAAGTCTAAATGGAAGCATCAACCCCTTGTAATCATTTGCATATTTGCCATTGTAATAAGGGATTTCTTACATGTTCTTTTCCTATTTATTTACTGGATTAAACATTGTCTACCTAAAACTCTTCTAAATTCCACAGTAGAGATACACTGGAGACTAGCAGGAGGCATGTGATCAGCAGAGTAGGGGTGAAATGTATGGCACCATCAGGAGAATTTGCAGCTAATTAATCCCTTCATGGCAAAGGTAAATAGGACAGCTTTTTGAAACCACATGTTTATTTAGCTGTAATTTCCCTTGTTTTTACCCACACAAAATACACATAGCAGAGCTTTTGCTTTGAACTGCATTCATACAAGTACACCATTATGCTCTCTCCCCTGGCATAACTACAATGGGGCCCATTGTGACCCCTACGACTTCTTGTTCCTGTCTCCCCATGCTGGTTCAAAATAGTTCAGGAAGGGCCCTTCCAACCAGGACTGCAGCAGGAGCATGGATGTGTACTTGTGTGTATCACCATGGACATGTACTTGTGTGTATGAGCATGGATGTGTAGGTGATCATAACCATGGGTGTGTAAGTGGGGTGAGAAGGTGTGTGTTAGTGAGTATGAGTAAGTTGTTTGGGGGCAAGTTTTGCACCAGAGTCCCCAGGTTTCTAGTTAAGCGCCATGCTATACTGTGTTTTATTATTATTTTTAAAACATTTGTGTTGGAGAGGGCACCAAAGTTTTTTTTATAGTTTGTATTTCTAGTGGGATAGGCTATTTTCTTTAAATTTTTTACAATTTTATAATTTGGTTTATAATCTGGTTTTTGTAGAAATCAGGGATCTTGTGACCAGATGTGACATTATTGGGGCCATATAATTACTTTATTTTATTTTAATTCTTTATTTGAATTTTAATTAATATTATTTTTTACTTAGACCTCCACTGTAGCCGATTACACAGTGATCAGGAAGACAAACTCTGCCGTATGTAAGATAAACCAGCAGGGTGATCAGAGATCCCAGCAGGGTCCGTATAGAGCCCGCTGCTTCCAACAACGTCTGCAATGACACTGTGATAATATGTAACCTAAGGTCATTAAGGGGTTACTCTAACTACACATGTATGATCACATAACTATCCAGGGGATTCTTCTCTGGTACTTATCTGATGCCTAGAGACATCATTACTGGATGGCAACATTTCAGTTTTATTATGTTACATACTACTTGTTATGTCCTGTCTACTCATTGTACAGCGCTACGGAATTTGATGGCGCTACATAGAACAATAATAATAATAATTTCAGTTATTTCATTTGTAAGCAAAGCAGTTCAGTCTATAGATCTCTATCTACACGAGCATAGATCCTATGTATTGTTTCCTATGTAATATAAATGTTACTTCCAAATGGTTCATTGTCACAAGACTTAAAAGGTTTATTCACTAAAGGATATGTTAACAGGTTATTTTTCAGGTGATTTGTGGTTTCAACTTACTAGTTTCCCTAGGAAGGGTGAGCTGTCCCTGCCTAATACACAATTCAATCAGTGAAATTATTTAAAGACATTTTAAGCTATACCTTTAAGAAGACAACCAGGGTTTTCTTGAAGCAGAAGATGACTTCTTTTGTACCATCCTAACATATTGTGGTATCCATTATTAAAAACCACAACTTTCTTCTGGCTAATTGCACTTAAGTAAACAAACACCATTAATTATGGCGTCAGGATCCGGGCAAGCTGGTCGGGTAGGAGCCCAGTTGCAGGGCATACAAGGGGCTCTGTTTGTACCCCACGATGTATCATAACTGGTAGGTAGGTAAACACAGGCAAATAAATACACAAGAGGCTGAATGTATGCAGTTAACAGTCTATACTGGAGTTTGCTAGCAGAACAGGAGAAACAGGACTGGTCAATAAGCGTGATAAGGCAGATGTGGACATCGGATAGGGGACATACGTCATATGGTGGACCGCGGAGCGGATGTCATATGGGGGACCGCGGAGCGAACGTCAGATGGGGGACCGCGGAGCGGACGTCAGATGGGGGACCGCGGAGCGGACGTCAGATGGGGGACCGCGGAGCGGACGTCAGATGGGGGACCGCGGACGTCAGATGGGGGACCGCAGAGCGGACGTTGACCTCTGGCAGAGCACAAGGCTGGAACATGGCTAGTAGCCCACAAGCAGGGCACTGGACTCACAGCAGAGACCCCTCAGGTAGGGCACACGTAGTCAGGCAACCCGGGTCAGAACCGGAAAAACAAATCAGTGCCGAATCGGAATCTAGGAGCAGAGTCACAAAAAGCCAGGCCAATACCAGGAGATCACGATTAGGAGCCAAATTAGAAGCCAAGAGCAAGGTCAGAACAAGTCAGATCAAACGGGTAGAATTCAACAGGGAACAGCACAAGGCCAGGAAGCAGAGAAACAGCAAAGCTGAATACACTACAATGCAAAGGCCCAGACTGGAGGGTAGAGCAGGTATAAAGGCAGGGCTATTATAAGGATAACGTGGCTGTCCTAAGTCATTAAACGGGTGCTCCTAAGAGGGAAGGGTGGCCACTAGTGGCTGTAGGTAGACATGGCAATGTATAAATATTACATAGTCCTGGCCTCCTGCATGATGGCTTTTTTTATCTGGTCATAAAAGTGAAAGATCTGACTACTCTTGGTAACCTGTCCTGGCCATTCCCCTACTCCTTTATGCTTATACCATACTCCCCCCCCAACTTCTGGTCTGTGATCCACATTCAAAAACAGGTCCAACACACCAGCTTCCAGGGAAATAAGAAAAGCTGCTCTGAGAACTCCATGCTAGCTCATGTATCAGTTTGCTTTATTCTTCAAAGCGTTCTAATAGTCACTCCGTAATAAAGATATAGACTCAACCCTGCACCATTAGACTCAACCCTGCACCATCAGTAATTTGCTTTCCATGTTAAAACTTCATGAGGGAATAAATAATTAGAACCTAGCATTAAATTAGCCTAATTCATTTCATTGCAGCACAGAAATGATAATACAAAAATATCTTCCATCTCCAGTTCCCTCCTATCTTAAATAAAATGTTATTATTATTGGGGTGAGACATACTTCAGTTCCCTGCAGAATGCAAGCAATGGTTAACAGAAAACCAATAATGTTTCTCCTTTCAGGCACTGTTGTTCTTATCTTTTTTTCATATTCTCCTAAGTAAGAACTTTAACAATATGCAGAAATCATAGCTGTCTAACAAATTCGCTATAGGACTGACCTCCCCTGACAGTTCTTAAATTATTCAGCTATCAAGGGCCTGCTAAACATTAAATTAAGCATCCTCTCTCCTCTGTCCTAAGCCATTAAGTTATGCAAATGCACAGATAATGGGGCATATGACAGCTGGAGGCATTAATCAAGCAGCCCTGTCTCTGGGCTGTTGTTATGTAGAAACCACATCTGCCAGCAGACAGAACAGCCACAATTAGATCTCACTTAGAGGAATGAGGAGGAACTACCTCGCTCTCTCCACTTATGTTACCTTGTAGACCCAGGATTAAATAAGACACAGGGGAGAACTCTTCACTTACACAAACAGCAAGCACTCAATAGAACAGACACATACACACATAAATTTACATCTGTGTACTGTATACACAAACCTTATTTATTTTCTGGTTTAACTGCCGTTCCCGTAAGAATGAAAAATTACCTGCAATTGTCATCATCAGGCTAGACTTTTCAGAATCTGCGACCTGCTGTTTAAAAGGCAGCGTGGCTGTTTGTCTCCATTAAAGCTCTTCAGGGAATACTTCATTTGTTTTTGTAACTGATTCTCTGCATCCTGTAAAGACAAACATGTTATGGAATATTTTAGATGATGAAAGCACAGTGGAAACATCAGATGCAGGCAGTGCACAGTCTTTCTATACTTTAAAACCAGTAGTCTTTATAGTTTATAGTCTATAGTTTTCAAAAACTATTGTGCTCTTTAGTTTTTTTAAAACTATTATAGTTTTTGCATAATATAATGTTTTTAATCAGCTGCATATTGCCAATTTATTTGCAGTCTAGCTGTTATATTGGGCCATTCTACTAGACAAACAACCCAACTCCTTACCATAATGCCTTGTAGTAAACAATAGAATGGCCCCAGTCTCAATCATCCAGACCGTTGCGTTCTGACTAATTCAATTCTATGGAGGAAAGAATTTCATTGGACACACAGGACTTCATTAACATTACCAAAAAAAGAATAAACTCAGTGTATAGCTCAGAAGCACTATGGAATACATCTTCCTAGTGTATGCTAAGAGTTTAAATAGCATTAAATGATATTACAACAATAATGTTATCAGCCATATTGCACTTTACATTGTACTTCTTGTATACAACATAGACTTGCTTTATATATAAGAAATCAGGATCTACAGCCTTATAATTAGCACTGAAAATATATATCAATTAATAAAATGATTTACGTTCGTTAATATGCCAAACAAAGGAGGAGGGGCTTAGTATGAGAAATACAATTTAGACTTTGGGACATGTCCGCTCTAAGTTATAATACCGATTATTTAAATTCTGATAAGATACAGAAAATGGAGAAAATATATTTTGAATTTCCACATTGGACACCCGGAATACACTATATACACAAACATGTCCCGCAGGCCTTAGATGTAAGTCAGGCCAATGTTTCCCTCTAAAATGTATTGCAGTTAAATCATGAAAAATGTAGGTTAAAAACTCTGTGTTTAAGAAACAAGTAGCTATTTGGAGCTGCGACAAGCACATGTATCACAATATCACTTTGGCGAGTTACGGTAATTCCTAAAAAGCTATTTAAATGACAATAACCAACATGGAAGACCTTGAATGGTCTATCAAATACACAGAGCTCACTAATATATGATTTTAATATGAAAACGAGTACATCTTGGGCCAATTCCCATAACGTATAACATAACTTTGGTGACACCAAGAATACTAGTTTTATTTTGTGCTAGGTGTTCCTTTATTACATAGATATCTGATACCCTCTAGTGGAGAAATAGTGGAACAATTACGGCACTTCGCATGTGAAGATTTTCTTTTTTTGCTTTTATTGTGTTTCAAACTTTTGTTAAACACTTGTGACAGTGATGTCCAAAATAAGTGCATCAGACAAGCAAATATAGACCATCACAATGCAAATAATAAAATACTAATACATCACCCTAAGAAGCCTGAAGTCTACACCCTTAGCATATACATAAATTCTCTTTCTAATCAAGCTTTACTCATACAAGAATGAATCATATGTAGAAGTTTAGAGAATTCATTTACTTTTACAACAGAAAATGTCAGGGGTAGCAGAGGCATTATTAAACAACTATCTGCAACTATCAGACAAACCAAGAGACTTGCTGTTTCCACAGTAATCTTGTAGTGCTGCCACCACTATACGGGATTCTGGATAGGTGTGTGGAAATTCGCTTAAAAATGTTCACCAGTTTGCCTTATTATACACGGACCCCTTGTTTGTAAATTACTGGTTTATATTTATAAAAAAGCTGTTATATAATAATCTACCCCTGCCTTCTTTTTTTTTTCAAAGCTCACAATTACAAATGTTATATCCAATAAAACTAGTGATGTAATCAGATATGTTCCAAACATCTGTTACCTTGACCTGCTACTACTAACATACGTCTACCTCCTTTACAAAATTTGTACCACCTCCTCCCCTGATGTTGCCACAGGAATAAATCAAGTGAGGTTGGCTGGCAGAAGGGGTTGAAGTTAGTTAGGCTTGTGTACGAGGCCCAAAGTAATTTAAGACATATTTTTCATTTTGTTTTGGCTCAATTAATTGTTCGGACAATGAATTCTCTTTCCTGCCCTTTTGATTCAGACGCAATTCTGGGGCATTTGTTGCCCTTAATACATCGCTCAGTGTCCTCCAGTCCTGTCTGTGCCCCCTCCCCCTTCCTTGTATGTGCCCCACTTACCTACTCACTTACCTTCTTCAGCTGTTTTCTGGTCTCCTCTGACTTTGCTCTGTAGATGCTTGGAAGGAGGGGGTGCAAGGGGGAGGAGGAGCGGGTCAGTATGTTAGACAGTGCCCTGCTACTAAGAGAAAAATGACAGGAGAAACGGGAGGCGTGTAGTGCACACATAGTGCCTGCAATAGAAGCTGCTCTAAATTATAGCATAATCCTTACTTGCTTGTAGGGGTAAATTAATATATAGCTTTCCTGGGAGGCACTAAAATGGTTAGTAGAAATTTGCATATTAATAATGCTCCTGCTAAGATTTGTACTTTTATTTAACATAATACAGTCTTAATTTATGAAAGGAAAATTTACATTACAGAAGGGAAATAGCCTCTAGCAGAAGCAATTTGAGGTCCACAGGACCGCTGAGATTTGTACTTTTGTTTAATGTCTTACTTAATGTAAGGATGATTTACTTTACTGAGGGGGTGCTGAATATGTGGAACAGGCTTTCAGCAGAAGGAACTTGGGGTTCCCAGGACCTCTGAGATTTGTACTTTTATTTTATGTAATAAAGCCTTACTTAATGTTAGGAAGATTTACTTTACTAATATGGGGTGCAAATGTGGAATATCCTCCAGCATAAGAAGCATGAAGTCTACAGAACCGTTAAAATGTGTACATTTTTAATGTATTAAAGTTTTTCTTAATGTAAGGAAGATGTACTTCACTAAGGGGATGGTGGATATGTGGATCAGCATTTTAGCAGAAGACCACAGAACCCCTGAGATTTGTGCTTTTATTTAATGTAATAAAGTCTTACTTAATGTAAGGAAGATTTACTTTACTGAGAGGGTGGTGATATATTGGACTCTGAATGCTTAACACTTGTACCTACTTTGAACCTTGACCATATTTTCTTGGAATGCTGCCAAAAATGCTTATTATAGTTTGTTCCTGCCTCAGAACATATAACATCTTGTAATTACTGTCAACCATCCCTGAAAATGTGTGAGAGGGAGAGATGACTTGCCTGCTTTAGTCCTTTCACCCCCTAACAAGGTTTCCTATGTCCTCTGGTCCTCGGATCTCACCAATTAACCACTTGACCTTATTGTCTAATGTCTCCTTCATTCTCAACTAATTTTCTTTCCTTGACCCTTTACAACTCATTTTCAATGTAAAGGCCCACACCAAACAAACGTTTACTCTTCCTCACTACACTTAGACTACTGATCATACTCCTAGTGTGCAGGCACTTCATTCCCCTGTAACTTCCTGTTGGTGTGCCCCTCAGGGCTCAGCTCTGGGGCCTCTACTTTTCTATCTCTACTTCATCTCTTGAAAAACAAATCTCTTCTTTTGGATTCCAGTACCATCTATATGCAGATGACATGTTAATTTAGTTTTCCTCTCCTGACTTCTCGCCCCTATCTTCTAACTCACTTCATTTACTATCTCTCTGAAATTGCATTCACATTGCATTCCACTACCTGAAGCTCAACATCTCTAAGACTAAGCTTCTACATATTCCTCTGCTTTCTCTGTAATTCCTGATATCTCCATCACTGTTAAGAATTCCTTGATCTAGCCAACAGACAAAGTTTCGCTATGTTGATATTACAATTGTTCTCATCTATCCAGCTGCTCAACAAATCTTGCTGCCTTCACCTGAGAAGTATAAAATGTATCCTGCCCACAGAGACTAATAAAAAACTAATCAATCAAAAATGTTTGTAATGTAAACTCCTGGCCCTTAGCCAGTGACATATTCTGGGATAGGCCGACTAGGCCTAGGGCAAAAGGCCCAGGAGGTGGCAGTCCTCTAGCTGTCAAGCCAGGGGGGATCACCCTCTTCTAGGATCAGGCCCCCAGTATCGCACTACTCTCAGTGGGCCGGTTACAGGGGAGTTTATAGATCGCCTTAACTGGCCCATTTACCCCATTAGTCTGAATTAAAATGCACCACTCTCCTTTAAGAAAAGGAGCACAGGGACAGGGAGGCGCTCCATGTCTTAAAGGCCGGGGAGCCTTTCAAGGCAGTACAGAATCCAACCATCAGGGGCTGATGGGGGTGCTGCTCTAGGTCGAGCCTAGGGCAGTGCAGAAGGTAAATGCATTACTGCCCTTACCTGAAGGCCCCTTAACAACACTATAGCTTCCTATACTCCCCAAATACTCCTCCAACCACCCTCTTTAGTCACCCCACAGCTTTTGACCCCCTCCAGTAGTTATTTCTTCTTCCCACTCACATATCCAGGATTTGGCACTTTAGGAAATATGGATCTGTAGCACAGCTGATATATATATGTCCTCCTACTACTCACAACTTATATGCTGAAAGAAATCAGCAGTTCTTCCCAACAACTGATATTATCAATTTATACTCATCCAAGCATGCCCTCACCTTCTCTTGCATATCCCCACAACCCCCCAAAAGAAATATGGATCTGTAGCACAGCTGCTATATATATGTCCTCCTACTACTCACAACTTATATGCTGAAAGAAATCAGCAGTTCTTCCCAACAACTGATATTATCAATTTATACTCATCCAAGCATGCCCTCACCTTCTCTTGCATATCCCCACAACCCCCCAAAAGATTGCAAGCTCTCAAGGGCAGATTCCTATTTCCCTTCAGTATCAGTATGCCTTAATGTGACTTATGACTTGTCAATTTTCTGTATTTTAACTTTAATGTTACAGCCTGCTCTACTCGGGATCACCATTTATTTGGTCACTTGCACCATTACAGAGGAGACCTCTCCATTGGCATATCAGACTGGTCCCACACGTCAGGGCACTCCAGACCCCAAATACATAGCTAGCCTTATTGTTAACATTCATCTACTCTCCTTCTATTTTAATATAGCCATGGAATTGTGTTTCCTTATATAAATAAATGTAATATGAGCCAGGGCAGGACAAAAACCTTCTCAGTGAGAGGGAAGAGAGATTTCTAAATTTCCTTTGTGTTAAGGAGTGTGGAAGTGACCATTAGTGTTAAAGTACAGTGAATAATTGTTTATGTAGCTGTTTATGAAATATTATTTTGTAATAATGAGTGACTTATTAGACACAGATTTAATTTCTGCTGCAAAAAAAGTAATTATTCATGGTTAGTTTGAAATAGCTAATTATATGCCTTGTGCATCTTAATATACATCATATTTCATAATAACAGTGTAGAGTAATATATTTTGATCATAAATCACTATTTCAAAATGTAAGTCCACATATTTACTAGAATTGTTATCGTCCCTATATAAAAGCAGCCTGTTTAAAGCAATGGCATGGCACCATCATAAAGTACTTATAGCATTAGGTTAAAGGAAATCTCACTTTAGTTTTTCTGTTAGAGTAGCACAAATTATTTAAAAAATAGTCTGTTTTTATAACAAGTTTCAACAAAATATAGTGTGTGTATCACTGTTTTCTTGTCATTATGCCTCAAGGTAAAAACTATAATACTGCAGTCTTAATCACCAAGAGTAACCCCTGACTAATTAAGGGAAAGGGACTTGAATAGCCTAAGTAGAATTTGGTTAGTAATGACATAAAGAATCAGCTCAGAATGGTTGTACAATGGCAAAATGCAGGTAAACAAAGTTTATCCAAACTAAGTGAAACTAAACATAGAAACATAGAATGTGATAAATTTAGCATACATTTTATGGTACATTATACATAGATGAAAATAATGACAGCAACCCAGTTCTCTTCAGCTCTCCACTGTTATTACATTTAATACTAAATTTATAAATACAGTATTTATTATTTCCATGACTTTCATTTTAAGAAAAACTTGATTGCAAAAACTTAATGTAAAGTTCTGATGATATGGTGAGTGTATACAGCTACAGTAGCTCTATGGAATCTCTTAAAGTGGGACCAGGTTCCACAGACTCTGTTCCTTTAATGATGGACGAATGGCACACCCTTGATTCCTTTAGAACTAATACAAAGTTAAGGTAGCAAAACATGTATACATAGGTTATAGGAGTCATAGCCATATCTTTTACCCATTTAAGACACCTGCAGTAGTGCTATATGATGTAATCAAAGTTTTTGTAGAAAATTTTATAAACTGCAGCCTAAATGTTATGTATTCATATACTATAACTCTGTTGTGTTTTGCATAATAATAACAGAATAGTCATTCAATCAGATTGCTATTTTATGTATAATACGTACAGTACATATAACTTTTGCAAGTCTTTGCCAGATTGGGCTAATGACTTAACCACTTATAAATAAACTTTACAGAATGTGAACCAACTGTCTTTCCAAATAGCTTTACAGACTGCTATTACTTTTGCTTTTTGACCCTATTAAGACCAAAACAGCAGCTAGTTGTTTAAACAATTCAATTAACAAATGCCTTTGCTTTGGTCCATTGGCTGTACATTTTACAGTAGTTGTTTAATTTATATTGAATGAATTTGTTCTAGAAAAAACACAAATGTCACAAGCAAAATGCTATGGTAATTCAAATTATTAGTCCATAAAATGAAAGGTTGTATTATGTTATTGCAGAAGCTAATAACACCCACTTCCTTCTGCCCCAGGAAAACAAAAGGTTTTCAGAGCAGATATTTGCACCATGCTACATGGCTGACATTTGTGAAGGTTACCAGAGATACTGAACAACAGAATGGATCTTTTCCATCAAAATGTAGTTACATAGTACATAAGGTTGAAAAAAGACCTAAGTCCATCAAGTTCAACCCTTCTACCTTACCTGTCAGATATTTTATGATAGAAAACATGTATTCCATATATTCTGTACTTTACATGAACACAAAATGGAGTCAGAGCCATTTTATTTTACTTAATCATGTAGTGATGATTTTTTTTTTTTTGTCCTTGTTCTTTCTATAATTGAGAACAAAGAAGTATTCATGTATAGAGATGTTTCAGTATGTATGATACAATTAATGTTATCTTCCATGAGAAAGTTAAGGAGTAGACGCTGCATATCTTTAGAAATGTAACTTGGAATGGGGGATACATGGTAAGACTACCAAGGCCTGAGTTACTATCTAGGAGGTAACACCTGGCGATTAGGGTAACCAAGGATAAATTCCAAACACATATTTAATGGTTTTAAGTTAATTCTTAGACCAGAGCGTCTCTCACAGGTAAATTAAGAAATTACAACGGTGTAAATATGAGTAGAAATCCTAATTTTAATGGGTAAAACCCACCGTTATGATTGGAGAATTCCAATCAAGAGGTGGAGGCTATGATAATAAGCTCTGTTTTTAAGCTTATGTCTTGGATAATTAAGAGAAAAAGGGACCTTAAAAAGATCGCACCCTGAAACAGACAGACCCGGACGGACTTATTCACCAAATTTACCCCAGAGAATTGGAATCTTAAGATTCTGGCACCATATTTCACTCTTGGAGTTACTTTGAGTTCTAACCTATATAACTGGTAGAAAGTTATATTTTTTTCCACTTAATTTCTTGCCAATGAACCTGGATTAACTTCTACAAGTACCAGTTGGACAACAGCAACAAGTGGTGGTAATTATAATTGTTTTATTATTCTGAATAGAGATGAATTTTGTCTTCTTCGTATAGAATTCCCTGTTTCTGGGAAGTACTATATTGCATTATTGTATATGGCGGCTTGTGAGACTGCAGCTTATAACCCGTGATAATAACAATAATGAAAAGGTATTTTTACCTATAGATGAAGTTTGACATTATTTGCATCTATTAGGAATTTCACTAATACTCGTAGACATTATTAAATTAGTTTTTAATTTGTTATATTAATTGAACTAATATTAGAGAAATAGTGATATCTTTATTACTGCCCTGATTATTATAAATTTTTGGTTGCTGAGTGGACTGGAAATTAATTGTGTGTTAGACTCATATAGTACTAATTCATATTGATAACTATCGATAATATATTGTATTTGAATTGATTCAATTTTGACATGTTTTAAGAACTTTGTGTTTTATATTATGCACTGTGTGACCCATATATAGATTTTATAAATTGTATTCACAATAAATAAATATTTTTGATTGACTATCGTGGCGATATCTATCTAATTTGAATTATAATTTTCGGCGATCTGAAAGAATTTAGGATCGGAGATAAAATATAGGGTATCTCCTTAAATTAATATTGTGGATGTGGTACTACAATATTTGGTAGCGTCGTTATTTTGTGTGTGTGACGAAATATTGGTTTTGCCTATTTTGTCTCATTAATATCCCTAACATACCTTCCTACTCTTGATGCAAACGAAGACAATAAAACCCTTATTAAGCTACTGCTAATTCTGCCATCAGGGGGAAAAATTCCTTCTTGACTCCAAAAGGCAATCGAATTTCGCCTTGGATCAAGAAGCTCCAAAATATTAAGCCCTGAATGTCATGCCTTTCTAAAAAAAAATATCCAGACCCCTTGTTGAAGGCATCTAATGTATTTGATAACACCACCTCCCTTGGCAGTGAATTCCATACCTTTATTGTCCTCACTGTAAAGAATCCCTTCCTTTGTCGTCTATGAAATCTCCGCTCTACCAGTCTCAGAGGGTGACCTCTTGTTCTTTGTACATTTCTGTTAATGAACAGGTCACTGAAGAGCTCATTATATTGGCCCTGCATATATTTATATAATGTTATCATATCCCCTCTTAGATGTAATTTTTCCATTGTATATAATTGTAATTTTTATACTCTCTCTTCTTAACTAGTATCTTCCAATCCCCTTATTAATTTTGTAGCCCTACTTTTTCTAGTTCCATATTCAAGGTGAGGTCTTACCATTGACCTGTAAAGAGGCAAGATGATATCCTCCTCCTGTGAATCAATACCTCGTTTTATGCATGCCAAGACCTTATTGGCCCTTGCAGCTGCTTGCTGGCATTTTGCACTGTTGTCAAGTCTGTTGTATACCATTATGCCTAAATCCTTCTCATTGGTAGTTTTCCCCAAGGATATTCCATTCATAGTATAGGTTGTATTTTTATTGTTTTTACCATAATGCATAACTTTGCATTTATCTATGTTAAACCTCATCTGCCACTTGCACGCCCAGTCCCCAATTCTGCCTAAATCCTCCTGCAAAGAAGAAACATCAAGATTGGTCAGAATTACCCTGCCTAATTTTGTGTCATCAGCAAAAACTGTAGCATGTCTCTCAATGCAGCTTGGGAGATCATTTATAAATAAATTAAAAAGAAGAGGACCCAGGACAGACCACTGAGGCATTCCACTTAAGTAGAGTACAGTCTGAGAAACATCCATTCACAACAACTCTCTGCATTCAATCTTTTAGCCAATTTCCGATCCAAATACAGACATTTGCCCCTATGACCATTTCTGTTAATTTGTAACCTTTTATGTGGAACCGTATCAAATGCCTTAGCAAAGTCCAGATAAATTACATCTACAGCCACAGTGACCTCACTCAAATGTAACAAGATTTGGACCGTTTTCTTCTCAATGTCCTACCACATTTCTAAACCAACTATTTCTCAAATCTTGGCTTTCCTTCAGAGGGGATTTGATTCTGGCCTTTAACCCTCAACTATTAATGTCTAGTAGGTGGCACTAAGTACTGCCCCAGGCTTCAGACTGGCTGATTACCTTTGGATCTTTGTAAAGTCATCTCTTGAATCAGAGACTCGTTCCATTCTGTCTTGGGATCTTAGTCTAGTTTTAGAACAGTTAACTATGGTCTATTTGGGGCGTGGCCAACAGGGGAGCAAGATGGACGCTTGAGCATATAGCTCTGCAGACCCCTGGGCCTAATCCAACCACATCCATCATCTACATACCAAAATGGGCAAACTCTCTAAAGGTGCCCACACTCCCAAGCCCCAGGGCGGTAAGGATCGCGACAAATCGGGCATGTCTTCCGTGAAATCCTACTTTCACGGCCCTTCGGATCCAGAACCGCGTGACCCGCTGGCTAGGCCGCAACTCTCACCATCCAGCCAGTGCAGTGAGTTATCCGAAGACCCAGTCGACGTTGACCGCGCATCGCAAGCCAAGGACTACACCTCCTGGCAAGAAGCCCTTCGTCACCTACCTACTAGGGCCGATTTGCGGGCGGAGCTGTCGGAGGTCGTGGAAGGAGCCACGAGAGGTATACATGACATCCTGACCGACATACAATCTGACCTACGGCAGGTGGGCGATCGTGTCAGCCTCTTGGAAACTGATCACTCTAAGGTATGCAAGACAGTAGACGACCTCTCCTCCCAACTGCGGGTCCAGGCCTCTCACATCGTGTCTCTCACACGCAAACTGGACGATGTGGACAATAGAGGTAGGCGAAACAATTTACGTGTACGAGGGGTCCCAGAGACGGTGACCCAGGAGGACATTATTCCCACTCTGCAGGCCATTTTTAACACGGTCCTGCAGCGCCCACTCGACACAAAGATAGTGTTTGACAGGGCCCACAGGGCTCTACGACCGCGCTCAGCCGCCACTCAACCGCCTCGAGACATTATATGTCGTATCCACGAATTTCCACTCAAAGAGACCATCCTCAGGAAATACCGACCCGCCAACGAGGTCCTCTGGGACGGGCATACCATTCTCATATTCCCGGACCTTTCTCCTATGACCCTGCAATACAGGCGCGCTCTCAAGCCTATAACGGAGGAGCTGCGCAGGGCTGGCGTACCGTACCAATGGGGCTTCCCCTTTGGCCTGATAGCTCGTAAGGGATCGGACACCTTTGCCATTCGTCAACACGGGGATGTAGCTCCCTTCCTGACATCGCTGGGTTTGCCTGCGGTTGAGATACCAGATTGGGAGCCCCCCGTTTTTCAGCCACAGAAGCTCTTCGACCCTTCCAGGGAATGGGCTCCCAGGCCACAACGGCAGAAGCGCTCCCGTGTCATGGACAAGTAACGCCGACCGACTGAACGTTAACCTGCGCCGCATTGTCTAGAGGTTGTCTCCCACTGACTTCAATACATCTCTCCACGGGCCCCCATCGACCGATCCTCGGACCCCTGAGGATGCTTCTACGCAACCGGACGGGAGGGGGACTTTTCCTCACTAACCTTTTTCTTTTACCTGGTTGCCACTCGCTCGCCCGTTGCCGACTGGGCCGTGCTCGCTCACTCCTGTTCTGACCGCCGGCTCCTAGTCGGTCCCCAGGTTTAATTTTATTGTTTTTTATTTCTTTCTGTTTCGATGACTTGGTGCGGCTTATTTTTTGGTTACGTAGTATCAGTTTTGGGTCTACTGATATATGCGCCATTACGCTGTACCTCCCGATCAAACTCCCGTTCGCCTGTTTCTTGTGACTCCTTTTCCACTCACACTCAGGCATTCACGCATACACGCATACATTTTATCTTTACCCTTTGTTTACACGATGGGGGTTAACTTTCGGTACTCGAGCCCTCACTGAACTCTATATGCCAGGTGTGCCCACCGCTCCTATTATGATTTGGTTCTCACCAAACACTTGCACACACATTGCACACACATTTGGCCCCTTCGCCTATGGGTTTTAGACTCCACTTACGCATCCGGAGGCCTCTTAGGGGATAGTGTACTCCATTGCTCTTTCTACATACTTCCATTCTTCGTTCTTGTACGGCGATTCCTGGGGCATGCCGTTCTCCCACTCCTTCCCCATTGGAGCCCCTCCCGAATATCATGTACACTTATACTTATTAGCTCATACACACACGCACACTCCTCCGACACCTCTACGGTGCGGTTGTAATGTCCCATTGCGGTATTTGATTCTTTTCTATATTTTGTGGTTGTTTATGTTCTTTTATCTTTCTATTTCCTTTCATGTTTTTGGTTCAGGGGTCTGCGCACACCCCCAAGTCATGTGCTCACCCTGGTCATTTAGGTGTCCACACCTATGTTCCGCCCTACTAGAGCCGACCTTCCTTGACCATCCGTGGTCTGGGTTGACGGTTTTGGATCGCATCTGCGATCAACAGGCTCACTTCTCGATGCCTCGGCATCTGGCTTTCTTACGGCCATTGTTTTTCCCCTTTTTATGTTTAGTCCCCTCTCACCCTGTTCGAGTTGTTCTTTTGGCGGGCGGCATACGCGGCGAGATGTTTCGGGTCCACTTCAGATCTCCTCCATGGCTGCACTAGGTACCAAATTCACGTCTCTTAATGTTAGGGGACTCAATAAACCACAACAACGGTCCAAACTTCTATATATGCTGCGGACCTTTCATACAAAGATTGCGTTTATTCAGGAAACACATTTTCTACAGTCCAAGCACCCTTCACTGTCTAACAAATATTTTCAATCGGCCTTTTTTGCCAATTCCCCGAATTCCAAAACGAAAGGAGTGGCCATTCTGATTCATAAGGATGTTCCATTGCAGATGTTGGAGGTCTGGAGGGATCCGGAGGGCCGATATATTTTCATGAAGTGTTACATAGGTACCCAAAAATTCACTCTGGCCAATGTCTATGCTCCGAATAAATCCCAAATTACCTTCTTTAAACGTGTTTTGAATCACTTGGCAGATTTTCAGGAGGGTGCGACGTTGTTGGGGGGTGACTTTAATTTGGCCTTCAATCCACTTCTTGATTGCTCGGCGCGGGTCTCTCATGTCCCTTACTCCAAGATTAATTTGATCAAAAGGCGTCTTTTATTGAACCAACTGACGGATACGTGGCGGGCCCAACACCCTTCGGACTTAGACTACACGTATTACTCACCAGTACATGACAGGCATACCAGAATTGATTACTTTTTCTTATCTCACCATAATTTAGGCTCCCTTCTTTCGTCCGAAATCGGCACGGCAACAATTAGTGATCACGCTCCTATACACGTCTCCCTGGATATTACGTCTTTGCCCCCTAGGACTTGGTCCTGGAGACTTAATGAAAATTTACTTGACAATCCCCACAACGTCTCCTCCCTCGCTGAACACCTACGACACTATTTTAATGATAATATCTCCCCCGAGGTCGCTTTCCCGACCACCTGGGAAGCACACAAGGCTGTCATCCGGGGCCACCTTATTAGAATGGGAGCTGAACGGAAAAGACTAGAACGAGCTAAGATACTCTCGCTTTCCCAACAATTGGCTCGATTAGACGCACAACACAAGGCTACTCGGTCCCCTGATGCCCTGTTACAAATACAGTCGCTTCGCATCTCTTTGGCCTCCCTGTTAAATGATAAAGTTAGGAGACAATTTTTACTGACTAAAAGTTACTTTTATGAATTGGGTAATAAGCCTGGTAAGTTATTGGCCAGGGCGTTGAGGGCTAAACGATCTTCCACTTTTATCCCCAAAATCCGGGACGCCTCGGGTACTCTCCACCATCGCACTGATAAAATAGCTGAGACATTTTATCACTATTATCACTCCCTTTACAACCTCTCTCCGCCAGGTGGGCTTCCTTCGTCAGTGTCTCAGTCTATAGATTCTTATCTCACGAAACATTTCCACAAACGTATTTCAGTCGCTGAAAGGTCCGCTTTGGACGCTCCCATTCAACTGGCTGACGTCGCTGCGGCTCTCAAGGCACTTCCGTCAGGGAAGTGTCCTGGGCCTGATGGCTTTACCCCGCTATATTATAAGAAATTGCTGCCGGTCCTCGGCCCGCAACTGGTCACTTTGTTTAGGTCCCTCGCGGCGGGTACCCCGCTCCACCCCCATAGCAACTCTGCTCACATCACGGTCATTCCGAAACCCGATAAAGATAGGGAACACTGCGGCAATTATCGGCCGATATCACTCATCAACACGGATCTTAAGATCCTTGCAAAAATTTTAGCTACCAGATTACAACTGCTTATTCCGGACCTGATTCATTTCGACCAAGTTGGATTTGTCCCAGGGAGGGAGGCTAGGGACAACACTATAAGGGCCATGGATCTTCTCACCCTTGCCCGGTGTCGGGGGGGCCCTTCCTTGTTGGTCTCCACGGACGCGGAGAAGGCATTTGACAGGGTGGCTTGGCCCTTCTTATTCGGTGTTCTTAGAAAATTGGGTGCGGGTCCCCTTTTTTATAACTTAGTCTCCTCCTTATACACTCATCCTACTGCAAGGATTAGAGTTAATGGAACTCTGTCTGCACCGGTGACAATCTCCAACGGTACCAGGCAGGGTTGTCCCCTTTCCCCCCTGCTCTTCATCTTATACTTGGAGCCGCTGGCCAACGCCATTCGTGCTGATGCCTCTATTAGGGGTATTGAGGTGGAGGGTGTCTCCCATAAGATCTCTGTCTATGCGGACGACATTTTGTTTACCTTATCTGACCCTTTGCTTTCCCTGGACCACGTGGTCGCCGCTTTAAAACTCTTTCACGAGGTCTCCAATTTCAAAATAAATATGCAAAAGTCGGAGATACTTGGCCTTAACATCCCGTCCCCCATGCAAATTCAACTTAGAAGTAAATTCCCTTTTCGCTGGCAATTGACATCCATCAAGTATCTTGGTATTTATCTCTCAAAGGATGTCGGTGAACTAGCCTCTCTTAACTATTATGCCTTGTTATCCGCTGTCCGTGGGGACCTCCGACGATGGGCCTTCCCTCATGTATCTTGGTTCGGGCGTATGAGTATAATAAAAATGAACATCTTGCCGCGGTTCCTATACCTTTTCCAATCGCTCCCGCTTTTTCTCCCAAAGTCGTACTTCACAACGTGTCGTAGAATGTTCACCAAATTCATATGGGATGAGAAACCGGTACGTCTGTCGTATCACCATCTCTCCAGGCCTCGTCTTCAGGGGGGCATGGGCTTACCGGACCTGGAAAAGTACTGGGTCTCCTCCCACCTCCGTAGGGTGGTGGAGTGGACCCTACACTCCAATAAGCCATGGATTCAGATTGAGAACTCGCTCTTCTCGGTTGATGTTGCAGCTATCCCGTGGATCCGGAAGCAATTCCGGACCCCTTGCATACCCCGCCACCCTACCGTCTCCTCGACCCTCCGAGTGATCTCCCGGCTCCATTCTCAGGGTTCCGTGCTGCCTTTCCCTAGTCCTCTGTTCCCGATCACGGACAATCCGGAATTCCCTCCTGGCTTGCGTAATCCTACCATTAAACCACTATTGCCAGCCGGGTCTGGGGTTCTTCGGTTGTCTCATGTGATTGCTGACGGACGCCTCCGTCCGCTGCCTACCCTCGCACGTTCTTCATCCCCTCCGCCTCTCCTGGCCTTTTTTCATTGTCAAATGCGCCACTTTCTATCCCCACTACTCACTGACGCATCTTTTCATAGGCCACTTACACCACTAGAGACGCTGTGTGCGGCCGCTGCTGAACCCGCTCATCTTTTATCCAGGTTATACGCTCTCTTAGTCACATCGTGCCTTCCTGATAAGCCATACTATTTTCGTTTGTGGGAACATGATTTAAACCAAGTCTTCTCTCTGGAGGAATGGGATTCTATGGCCCTTCTGGCACAGAGGGGCTCTATTTCCAGTAAGACGCAGGAAACTGCTTTCAAATTACTCTCCAGGTGGTACAAATTACCTGTGGACCTGCACCGATTTTTCCCTCAAACCTCACCCATGTGCTGGAGGTGTGACCTGGCCTTGGGCACATACCTCCACATATGGTGGGAATGTTCGCTGATCCGGCCTTTCTGGGACAGGGTGGAGGAAGTCATCAGGGAAGTGTGCGATCCTGACATTCGTCTCACCCCTGCGCTGGTTTTGCTTCAACACACTGCGCAATCTTTTGGTTCATACAAACGTTCGCTCTCCTTTCACCTCATTAATGCGGCCAGATCCGTTATTCCCAGATATTGGCGCTCGGCTCGCCCGCCTCCTATAGAGGCTTGGGTTCGACAAGTTGTGTACACTTGCAACATGGAGGATCTGGTATCCACAGCCAAGGGCCGGGGTTACAACAATGAATTGAAGTGGCTCCTCTGGAACCAATTTCTCTTGTCCCCCCGTTTCACCACTATCCTACGCTGCCAACCCCCATCGCTTCCCTGATCTGTGATCTGGGAGTCGTCCACCTGCTCCAGGTCATGTGTCCTTCATGGCCCTCTTCGTCTCCTTTCGCAACTCATACCTGTGCTGGTACTTTTGTTCTACTCGCCCTACCAAGACTTACCTTGGTGTCATTTCCTTGTCTCGCCGAGCCGCTCGCTGGGGGGGAAGGCGTCCCGCCATGATCCTTGCAGGTTTCTTTTTCTCCTGTATCGCCTTCCCTCCTCCCCTCCCCTCCCCTCATTTTGTTCTCCTTCTCCCTCCTTTTGTTACTCTGGTTCTCATGCCCCCGCTTCCAGGGCACTTACTTTGGATTACATTGTGGGGTTACCTTCCCTTGCTCACTGTGCATCCCGATCTGAATATAGTAGTTATTTGAGGGATCTTACTCCGCCTCGAACGTATTTTTTTTTTTAGCCTGGGGGTATTGTCCTATTATCGTGATGTTCAATGGTTCTCTGCTCAGCTCTCATTTAGACCCTCTGTTTCGATACAATGGCTGATCTCCATCTACTGTACTGTTGTGTATTCTGCTCTCACTAATGTTCTGCACTTACTTTACCACTTTAGTGGCTTCTATGCCATGTACTGAGGTCCTTAAGTGCGTTTTTATTGTACTCTTGTCTAATATCTTGCTGTATCATTGCGGATGCATGTCATTGTACTGTTATAAATAAATGAGACTTGAAAAAAAACTATGGTCTATTTGAACCTTTGGAAGAAGTGCCCCTCAAATTCATCTTAAGGTAGTTCTCTTGATAACCCTCACATCAGCTAGAAGGATATGTGAACTACAGGCTACATTCATCCTAGAGCTGTTCGTGAAAACGTTTGAAGAGAGTTCCTGAATTTCTTCCTAAAGTAGTCTCAGACTTCCACATCTCTCAAGGCATTGCTCTGCCGTTAGAAAATGTCTTCTGATTTACCCTTACCCTCTTCATATCATTTTCTGGTACTGGGAAGGGTATGAAGGTTTCCAGGGTCTCCATCTGTCGATAGCTTAAGAGTGCCATTTCAGAGGCTTATATATCAGCTGGGATCATCAGTCTGGATTAAAGGAACATTCCACAAGAGCTATATCTTCATAATGGACTGAGGCAGCAGAAGTAGAATCAAGTCTCATATCTAAAGCCACAACCAAGAGAAACTTTCACACCTTTACCAGATTCTAGAGACTTCATCTTCTCAACTCTGAGGATGTTAAATTAGGGAGACATTCTCCAGGCAGTCATCTGATTGTTTCCCCATCTTATCTTTCTTTCTCTCCTTAGTGCCACCAGGAATTGCAAGAAACCATTGAATTCTTACCCGGGAATTCCTTTTACTTTTCCATTTTTCTGGCAGTACAATCCCCCCACCCCCCAATAAATGTATTTTGCATTTAACTATGTCTTGTTAATTACACTGGGGAAGAAGGGGAAGGTTTACCTGTTATTTCTTCCTGCCCTATCTGATAGACAGGATCATCTCTCATTAGTACCACTCGGGAGATGGACAAGCAAAAGGAATTCCCAGGTAAGAATTCTTTGTTTCTTTACTACAGGTATGTATTCTCAAGGGAGTTTATTATTTACTTACACGGCCTCTAAGGCTTTTTGCTTGAGCTCCAACTTCAAACAGTGTCCATAAAACATTTGCTAATCTAGAAGTCAGGTTCACCAAGTTTATGTGTAAATTTATGTTTTGATAAGTAAGAGGAACATTTTTGTCAATTACTGTTCCTGCTATTCTTATCTGAGGGCTTGTCTTATAATAGAGATAGTAAGTGGAATCTGATTGTGCAAGCACTTTTACCTTGAAGCAAAATGGAGCTGTCTCGCTTCTCAATTAACTTAAAAAGCTTCTATATACTGTTCTTCTATGAAAAGCATATACAAATTTAAAAAGTTACAGCCATTGTGTAAAACATTTTTTTTAAATTGGGGTAGTGAGGGATTCTCGTTTAATATAAATAGTGTAGGTGTCAAAATTCCATTTTGTAAGTATTAATTTACCGCAGCAGTAAAATACAACACAGGTTACTTTCCTCTTTGGGACGCATCCCCTACACACTTTATTGTTTCTGTGTCTTCTTCTGACCAATCAGGATCCATAGACTTCATTAAAGTGTGCTGCGCGACTTTAAGTCAGGGCATCTGCTTTTATTGTTTCCAACATTCCTTTCCTCATAACGTATACAGTAGTAAAAGGATAACTTAACCCCTTCAGGACCGGGATTTTGATACTAACGTGTCGCTAAAGGACCGGAGCCGTTTTTGTGTTTTTGCCATGTCTTTCTTCAACTGTAATTTCTCTCTTATCAATTGGTGCACCCACACAAATCATATATTGTTTTTTTCAGCACAAGTAGGGCTTTCATTTGAAACCATAGTAAGCTGGGTAGTACATTGTTTTGTTTGAAAAAAACTGGAAAAAGTGGGGAAAAAATGAAAAAAAAACGCATTTTTTTTAGTTTTGTATAGATACAAATTGTACACACATTAAACCAATGGGAAAAAATTATCCCAAATATATTCATTAACTTGTCCTGATTTGGAAACCACCCAACATGGCCAGGATTTTTATCTATTTTGACCAGTATAGGGCAAATATTGCAAGGCATGCATCACGTTTTTGAAATGTAATTTTTTTCAAATTTTGCATGGTAGTCTAATAACTGCAATAGTTGTCACAGATACTGATTACCCCCCCAAAATTATATGTTTATGAACAGTAGATAAGTCAAGGTGTACAACTAGGGTCATTTTGACACTTTTCAAACAGGGATTTTATCGCCAATTGCTGCCAAATTTTGAGGTATTTTTATATTTTTGGGGGTTTTTTTGCATATGTTGCAATGTTGCTTTAGATTTTATATTATATTTTGTATAGAATATGTGCAACTGCAGAACAAAACACCAAATTGTGTTCACCAACATCCCCCGGTTCCAACAAGGCCTCACATGCATGGTTCATGCATTTTTTGAGGAAGCTATGAGGGCAAAACTGGAACATGCGCATTTTCGTTTTCACATTTGGAATTTTCAGAAATTGGTTTCCTGGGCCCATATCCCATTTGGGACATTTTGGAAGCCCCCTGCTGTAAATTACCCCATAAAAGTATATATTTATGAACAGTAGACAAGTCAAGGTGTTCAACTAGGGTAGTTTTGACAGTTTTCAGCTAGCCTTTTCTTCACTGATGTCTGCCAAAGTTCACGGAAAATTTATTTTATTGCGTTTTTAACAAATACATTTCAATGTTGCAATTTATTTCTTGCACAGCATATGTGTAACACTGGAAAAAACACACCACATTTTGTTCACCAACACCCCCCGGTTCCAACAAGGCCTCACATGCATGGTTCATGTATTTTTTGAGGAAGCTATGAGGGCAAAACTGGAACATGTGCATTTACATTTTTTTAAATATTTTTTTTCATCAGATTACTTGTAAGTGACAGGTTTAGGCCGCTGACATCAATCAGGGAGACCGATCAATAATCAGCGACTTAAAATGTCACCGACAAGTGATCAGGTAATAATTATGATTTTTTTCATTTATTAATAATTTGTGTTTTTTCATAATTACCCTAGATGAACCCTCTCTCTTTGTAGAGCAGGGTCATCCGTGGGCTGCCATAATGATCCGATCACTCCTATTGGCCAGGAGCGATCTGATCAGCCCAGCATTTGACCTGGAAGCACCCTGGACTTTCAGGTCAGTGCTGTTATTTTTTTTTAATTATTATTATTATTTTATTTTTATTTTTTTAATTTATTTATTTTTTAATTTTTTTTTATTATTATTATTATTTTTTTACATTATTTTTTTTAACTCTTTCAATGCTGATGCTCCATTGAAGCACAGCATTGATTGATATTTAGTCCCCACAAGCTTGTGGGGACTAATATTAACCCCTGCAATGCTGCGATGGGGGTCATACACAATCGCAGCATTGAAGGGGTTAATTGAAGAAGAGGGGGGTAGGGGTTAACTGAGGAAGGGTGGGGGTGGAGGGGGGTCTGGTCTCCACACTCATGTGGAGACCAAAGAACCCTGTCTCCCTGTCCCTGAAGCTGCCTCTGGCAGCTGGGACACAATCTCCAATAGACTGGAGATTGTAGGGGAGGAGTCTCTCTGATCAGTCCTACAGGACTGATCAAAGGACTTCTGGGGGCTCGTTTTTGATGTTGCTGGTCTGCCTGGGCTTCCAGGCAGACCACCAGCAGCAGAACCCCCTAAAAAACGGGAATTAACCCCTTCAATGCCGCGATCGCGGCATTGAAGGGGTTAACGCTGCACTGACGCTCTCATGGAGCGATCAGGCAGCAGGGGGGTGTTGGATCAGGTCCCCACACTTGTGTGGGGACCCATTCAACCCCCCCCTTCCCTGAAGCTGCCTGTGGCAGCTGAAACCGCGATTGCAGATTTTTCTGCAATCGCTGTTTCTGCCTACAAAATCACTCCGTGGGAGTGATCGTGGGCTTGGGGGCGGGTTTAGACAGGCTGTGCTGTCTGCCCAGGACTCCTGGGCAGACAGCAGCAGCAGCGCCCCCACGATCACCGCGATTGTGGTGATGTGGGGGCGTTTTTTGGAGGAGACGTACCTGGTACGTCCCGGTCTACCGGTGACTGTTAACCAGGAAGTACCAGGTACGTCCCGGTACTGAAGGGGTTAATAAACCAAGATGGTGGGGCCTGCAGAATATATTGGCTTTCACACAGCTCACACCATTGAGCTAATTCGGGATCACCAATCACTATAATCTGAAGCGATTGAAGAAAGTGATGCTCCTTCTTCAGTGGAACTAAATCCATAAACATTTGAATGCCACAGTGTTGGATATAGAAATATATCATTCATCCCTATGGCGACTGCTGATCAAACATTTTTTTTACATTTCTTTAATGTTAATTGTTGTCAGCCAATCTTGTGGGTTTTTTTTACTCTTTAGACTTGGAATAGGTTCCAAATAAATGTACACATGAATTAAAAAAAAACACATAATGAGCATTTTCATGTTTTGTGTAAGAAAATCCTACTCCTCTATATTGCATTAGATAATCATTTGCTAGCATTCAGTGAGTACCATGTCCCTAACAATTACCCCTTTCAGTGAAATAACAAAGCCAATTTAAGAAAAATGGAAAAGAAAAATAAACAAACTTTGTTGGACGGGACAAAATAGTGCTGCTGGTAATACAGAAAAATACATTTTCGGGTAAATGTTTTTTGTTTTCCCTTGTGATCTGCAGTACTTAATATGTGACATACAAAAGCTATAAGGGTAGGAACAGTACCACAGACTTCAAAACACATCTGGCAAACATAAATTATTTTGTAGATGGTAAATTAATCTAATGCTTGACAAAGGTATGGAATGAAAACCACACAGTGTTTACAAGGGGAGTAGGTGCAACTTCTGAAAGTTCCCCAACTAGCCAAGTTGTTGAAGAACCTTTGAACTTCGGGCAAGATACTGTGCAGCAGTGGGGGCATGGGGTTGCCAGTCATCCAGATAGGGGCCAACCTTTACTCCCAGCCGCTGAAGGTAGGCTACAACCACACTTTTGCAAAAACTGCTGATGGACATGCCTCTGAGAACTTGCTAAAGCCAGACGTAAAAGCTTCTGATGGTTGGGAGTAATAGTGATGTAGAAATAAGCAGGCCCCTGGATTGAGAACCTCCAATGTAGTCTCTAGGATGAATTTGTTCAAAAAAAGAGGTCTATAATGAGATGGAAGGCCCCAGATGCTTGTGGAACTAGAAAAACTGGAGAATAAACTCCTAAGCCTACTACTTCGCAGGAACAAGAATGTCCTTTGTTTAGAAGTCCTGAATCATGCCCCAGAGCACCTGCAATCTTAGAGGGTCTTGTCAGGGTCCTCAGCAAGGACCCCGACGAAGCGACTCACCTGAGTACCCGCCAATGGCGGGCACCAGCTCCCACGCCGCGGCCGTCCTCACTGCTGCTCCGTCGGCTGCCGCGCCGTCTGCATTCAGAGGCGCGCACACGCGTCCCCACCTCCCTTTGTGGATTCCTGAATGGAGGAGGCGGGGAACGCGCGTCAACGACGTTACGCACGGAGGCGGAGCGACCCCTGGTGGTAGCTTTAAAAACTAGCTCTGAATATCATTCAGTGCTCAGTTATTGTGTTGTTCAGAGCTCTATGGTGTTACTGCCTATCTATCTGATTCCTGTTACTGAACCCTGGCTATTGAATATCGTTTCTGCTGATTTCTCCATTCCTGACCTTTGGCTATTGAATACCGTTATTGCTGATTTCTCCGTTCCTGACCCTTGGCTAATAAATACCGCTTATGCTGTTTTCTCCAATCCTGGACTTTGGCTATTTATTTCTGGACTTACTGCCCTCACCGCTGTGAGGTATCCTGCATACCGGGTTCCTCCTCCCGAATTCCCGACATAATAACTGAGCCAGCATGGAACCCGCAGGTTTTCCGGATCCGATTACTGCTCTCACACAACAATTAGCCAACTTCCAACAGACGCTCCAGGAGATCCAAACCGACCAGCGCCACCTGAGACAGGAGGTACTTCACCTTCAGGTACAACAAAATGCACCTCCTGAACAAGCTCCTGCTAATCCACCTGTTATAGCACCTCCAGTTGTTGAAGGCGCCACTGCTCTTGAGCCACAGGTTCCTCTACCAGAACGGTTCTCGGGAGAACGGAGTATGTATCGTGCTTTTATAACTTCATGTGAGATCCTGTTTCGTCTGAAACCCCGGACGTATCCAACTGATTACATCAAGGTACACACGGTTATATTCCTGTTATCCGGTGAACCTCAACTTTGGGCGCATCACCTATTGCACAGCAATAGTTCAATATTGGACTCTTGGCATTCCTTTCGTGAGGCTTTAGATTCCCTCTATGAAGACCCTTACAGGGCCTCCTCAGCTACAACTACATTGCGGGCATTGAAGCAGGGTAGGCGGCCGGTGGAGGAATACATCTCGGAATTCCGACGCCTAGCTCTGGAATCAAACTGGAACGAACCTGCTCTACATGACCAGTTTCGATGGGGTTTGTCAGAAGCTATTAAAGATGAACTGGCACGCACATCTATCCCACCATCCTTAGAAGAATTTGTACGCCTGGCTACCCAGATCGACAGGAGGCTACGAGAGAGGCGAGCTGAACGCCAAGCCACTAGCTCCAGTTGGACACCTGTGGGGAATCATCCCGGGGTCCCTTCTCCTCCCACGGAAGAACCTATGCAGATAGGTATTGTTCGGGGCCCCCTCTCAACCGAAGAAAGAGAACGTCGTAGAGCCTTGAACCTCTGCATGTATTGTGGCAATCTAGGCCATCTATTCAAAAACTGCAGACTCCGTGCCCGCTACTCCAAGGGTAAGGAACCGATCGTTTTGTTTCATACCAGTTCCAATAGACATCCTTACCTATTACCTCATCTGTCTATCTCCGTATCTTTACAGTGGATTAAAGGCACAGCCCGTCTCACAGCCATGGTGGACTCAGGAGCCAGCGGGAATTTTATCGACATCAAGACTCTCCAGACTCTGAATATCCCTACACGTCTCAAGAAGAACCCGGTAGCTATTCAACTCGTGGACGGAAGTCCTCTCAAGACCGGTCCTATTGTTAAAGAGACTGTTCCTTTGATCCTTCAAATAGGGAAGGGTCATACCGAGACCATCCAGTTCGATGTTGTACCCTCTCCAGTGTCTCCTCTCATTTTAGGTCTCCCTTGGCTCAGGAGACATAACCCTCTCATTGATTGGGAGACTGGTATACTTCAGTTCTCCTCCTTGCATTGTACCAGTCGCTGTCTTAAGACTACATCCATCTGTCTCACACAGACTGTTTCCCTCCAAGAGATTCCCCTTCCCTATCAACAATTTAAAGACGTATTTGAGAAGAGAAGTGCTGACAAATTACCCCCTTCCAGACCATATGATTGTCCCATTGACCTCCTACCTGGTGCTACTATACCCTTCGGCCGTATTTATCCTCTCTCGGAACCTGAACTTACTACCCTGAAAGATTATATTGAAGAAAATCTTGCGAAAGGTTTCATAAGACCTTCTACTTCCCCTGCTGGGGCTGGGATCTTTTTTGTTCATAAAAAAGAGGGGGGCTTGCGCCCATGCATAGACTACCGGGAGCTAAACAACATCACAATTAAAAACCGCTATCCTTTACCACTCATCCCAGAATTACTGGAACATGTTCGATCTGCTAAATATTTTACCAAGCTTGACCTACGCGGGGCTTATAATCTGGTGAGGATACGCAAGGATGACGAGTGGAAAACAGCTTTTCGGTGTCGTTATGGACATTTTGAATATCTTGTTATGCCATTCGGCCTGTGTAATGCCCCAGCCACTTTCCAGCATTTCATCAATGATGTATTCCATGACATTTTAGACCATTTTGTTATTGTGTATCTGGATGACATATTAGTATTTTCACCGTCCTTGGAGAAGCATCGTGTACATGTTTGCCAAGTTCTGACCCGTCTGAGGACGCACGGACTATATGTCAAATTGGAGAAATGCATGTTCGAGGTACAGAGAATTGAGTTCCTGGGATATATTCTGACTCCAACCAGTATAGAGATGGATCCCAAAAAGGTTACGGCACTTCTCAATTGGCCAGCTCCTACAGACCGCAAAGGAGTACAGCGGTTCGTCGGCTTCGCAAACTTTTATCGCAAATTCATTCGCAACTTCTCACGAACCATACAACCTATTACCATCCTTTCTTCGAAGAACCAAAGATTTATTTGGACTGAGGCGGCCCAAAGGGCTTTCGACTATTTGAAGGAGAAATTCGCCTCGGCTCCTATCCTGCAACTACCTGTTCCTCAAAGACCATACACACTCGAGGTCGATGCCTCTGACACTGCTGTAGGGGCTGTCCTCTCCCAAAGACAAGACTCTGATGGGCAACTTCACCCTGTAGCCTTCTTTTCCAGAACGCTTTCACCTGCTGAGAGAAATTACTGTATAGGCGAACGTGAACTGTTGGCCATAAAATTAGCACTGGAGGAATGGCGACATCTTCTCGAGGGTACTCTTCACCCCATCACCGTCTTGACGGATCATAAAAATTTAGAGTACCTACGTTCGGCTAGACGCCTGCAACCTCGACTAGCAAGATGGTCACTGTTTTTTACCCGGTTTCCACTACATATCACCTATCGTCCAGGGTCTCGTAACGGCAAGGCAGATGCCCTATCCCGGATGTATGAATTAACCTCGTCATCCTCAAACCAAGACACGGTTCTCTCCCCTAACCATTTCCTAGCTGTTACCCACTCAGTATGGGATTCTGTACGTCAACATTCCAGAGACATTAATCCCTCTGAGATTCCCGGGTTACGTTACCAGCACGGTTATTACTTTCATAACAACCTCATCTACGTTCCACCCGAAGACCGCCTACAGATACTACAGTCATTCCACGACACCCCTGCCGTGGGTCATGGAGGTATCAAACAGACCCTCGATTTGATACAACGGTCCTTTTGGTGGCCTGAGGTAAAGGAAGACGTTGCATCATTTGTATCCTCCTGTGTTCCCTGTGCCCGTTCCAAGGAGATGCACAAGAGACCTGCCGGTCTTCTGCAACCGCTGCCGATCCCCTCAAGACCATGGACCAATATCACTGTAGATTTTATCACAGATTTGCCTCCTTCACACAACCAGTCTACAATAATGGTGGTAGTCGATCGCTTCTCCAAAATGGCTCACTTTATCCCCATCAATCACCTTCCCTCCGCTGCGGAGACGGCCTCTCTGTTCATTCGAGAGGTATTTCGCTTACATGGTCTGCCTACTGATATAGTATCTGATCGCGGCTCCCAATTCACCTCTCGGTTCTGGAAGGCATTCTGTGAACAGCTGCATATACAACGGTCTCTTTCCACGGCATTCCACCCTCAGAGTAATGGTCAGACCGAGCGCACCAATCAGACATTAGAGCAATACCTACGCTGCTTCACCACTCATTTACAGGACGACTGGGATCAGTACTTACCTTTGGCGGAATTCGCCTACAATAACCACATTCATCGCTCCATCAACATGTCTCCTTTTTACGCCAACTACGGATATCATCCTTCCATGCTCCCGGGTTCCCCCATACCATGTGTTGTTCCTTCAGTTTCTGAACAAATCATCAAGCTTACTAAGACGTACGAGATGCTGAGGGAGACGCTAAAAAAGACTCAGCTACAACACAAATTTTTTCAACGTCGTTCCGATGCTCCTGCATACCACCTGGGTGATAAGGTTTGGTTATCGACTAGACACCTTCGTCTTGACTGTCCTACAAAGAAGCTGGGTCCAAGATACATAGGACCTTTTCGCATCTCTCGCCTTATCTCTTCTCTGGCCGTGGAGCTCGAGCTACCCAGCACTATGTCCATCCATCCCGTGTTTCATATCTCCCTCCTTAAACCATGGTCTGCAAACCCATACCCTAATCGTTGTCCCAATCCTCCTGCTCCAATTATAGTTAATGACGTTGAAGAATACGAGGTCGAGGAGATATTGGACTCTCGACGTTTCCATGGACGCTTACAATACCTGATCCGTTGGAGAGGATACGGTCCTGAGGAGGATTCTTGGCAACCAGCCAATGAGGTTCACGCCCCTGATTTAGTTTCTGCGTTTCACCATCACCATCCTGACCGCCCTAAACCTGCTAGGGTCGAAAGGCCTCCCCTCAGGAGGGGGTACTGTCAGGGTCCTCAGCAAGGACCCCGACGAAGCGACTCACCTGAGTACCCGCCAATGGCGGGCACCAGCTCCCACGCCGCGGCCGTCCTCACTGCTGCTCCGTCGGCTGCCGCGCCGTCTGCATTCAGAGGCGCGCACACGCGTCCCCACCTCCCTTTGTGGATTCCTGAATGGAGGAGGCGGGGAACGCGCGTCAACGACGTTACGCACGGAGGCGGAGCGACCCCTGGTGGTAGCTTTAAAAACTAGCTCTGAATATCATTCCGTGCTCAGTTATTGTGTTGTTCAGAGCTCTATGGTGTTACTGCCTATCTATCTGATTCCTGTTACTGAACCCTGGCTATTGAATATCGTTTCTGCTGATTTCTCCATTCCTGACCTTTGGCTATTGAATACCGTTATTGCTGATTTCTCCGTTCCTGACCCTTGGCTAATAAATACCGCTTATGCTGTTTTCTCCAATCCTGGACTTTGGCTATTTATTTCTGGACTTACTGCCCTCACCGCTGTGAGGTATCCTGCATACCGGGTTCCTCCTCCCGAATTCCCGACAGGTCTAGAGGAGGGGAGGAAGTCACAAATCTCTGGGGAGGATGCCAATAGAACTTTAGTATAGTCCTGTTAAACAATGTTGGATACCTTCATGCTGGATTGAATAGAAGAAGCCTCCCCCCTACAGAAGGCCTGGTGTCACAACTTAGAGGGGGTTGGTTGATCCACTCTTGCTTTATTCCTGTGTAAGAGGCTTCTGTGTGCATAAGGCTTGTCCCTGGAAGATCTGAGCATTTCCGTGTCTTTGGAAGGACCCAAAAAGAAGCAAGACTTGAATCTGGGGGAATTCTTTCTCTCCGAAACCCACTCCTATAGGTCTTCTCTGTCTTTGACGAATAATTCCTTTCCCAGGAACAGAATACTCCATACCTTTTTCTTGGATGCAGCGTCAACTGCATAAGAGTTCTGCCTGAGGGCTCTCTGGAGGTTCTGGCCATCATACAAATAGACTCAATAGGTGAGACACACAAAAGGTCCTCAGCAGCCGAGATGTTTGACAATGACCGACCCATATCTTCTTTGCCCAGTCAAAGAGCCAGATCCTTCTTAGCCTGTTGCAGCCATAGCTTGATCAAACAGGCCGCAGACGCTGCCACAATACTAGGGTGGAAATCAGCTGCATCTTCCAGGGGAATGTTAGATTTTCTTATGGCCTTTTCTACCGCCGCATCTGCTCTTGGGACTTGCCAGAGGGCCTTTATATCCTCTCTGAATGGAAAAGGCCATTTCACTCTTTTAGAAGTGGTAAGTCTTTTCTCAGGGTGATTCAACTACAATTATGTTTAAATGCTTCTGGAAGAATTGGAAAAAAGAAGGTGTCTTCTCTCAATTCCCCTTCTTCCTCAAAGATAATTCTTAAAAGGACAGACCTTCAGTTTCAGAAGATGAGCTAGGGTCTATTCTTTCCCACTTAGAAACTAAAGGGCCAAAGAAGGATGTCACCGCTAGAGTAGACTGAGGAGGCTGGGTCCTGAAGAGCTGAAACAAGCCCTGAAGTTCAGTGTGGAACCATTTCAGTAATTTACTGCCCCCATCCTCTAGCGATCTGCAACAGGAGGCACAGACTATGGATGCAGAATCATTCAGGTGCTTATTGCATGACGAGCATTCTAGGTGTTTGGATTTAAAGATCTTTCTAGGAGTCTCCACCCGGTGTCCCTCTGCCTGTGTTTCCATCATGTAGCAATAAATACAACCACCAGCAACCAGCATCGTTCCATTTTAATATGGTACCTCTGTCTTGTACACATGTCTAAGAAGTCAGCTAAAAACAAAACAATGAGCAGGTGCAAAATTCACTATGTGCCTGCCCAGAAGAGCCTACCTCTTATATGAGAGAGATTAAATAAAAAGAAGCAGGCTCCGGAGGAAAAGCCTGCCCGTAGACCTTCCCTGCATAATGAACAGGTCAAGTTTTTATTGGTTTTCTGTCCTACCTGAGGGAGGAACTACATCTCATATTAAGAGCTGTAGGGGTTAAAAAGGGAAACATTGTGTTGTATTATATACAGAAGATTATTGTTTTATTAAAATCTGTTGGTACACAAAATTTTGCCTATGTTTTTAGTGTGCAGTGTGACACCTGTCCATATGTATATAAAACTTTACCCAGTTAATAATTTCTTTAAACCTTGATAAGTTTTTCACATATGTTAAAATATCCAATACAACAGTCTTTCTTCTTTAAATATTTTTCTGTTTAATTGCCCCGTGTAATAGCTTACAGTACTTAAGTTCCAGTTACTCATTATACTTTTATTAATTTTTAACATGATTTTATACATTCTACTGATTAGGATAATATAGTGTATTATGTTATGTTGGCTTTTCTCACTTTCTGGTCGCTTCTTATTATCAACAAAGGGGACTCCCTGTAGTTTGATCAACTATCTAGCTTTATTCATGATATGCCTTGGTACACAATTACACGTAAACAGGTGATAGTAACATATGCAAATATATAGTATATATTTATAACGGGCACAAATTACAACTGTTTTCCAATCTTTGTATTCATATACTGTATTTTCCCTTTATCAGACAAGGCAAATTAATAAAAATACAAGTATAATCTACATGTGTTCAAAAAAATAAACATTACTGCTTTTAGGCGTCATTATTGTAAGTCTGAGAATACTGTGAATACATGTAGAATTGCAGGTAGAACACACAAAACAAAACTTCAAGTAGTGACCAATGCTAAATGGGAGCAGCCAAGGGCAGTTGCCCCCTCACCAGTCTTTCCCTGCCTGTAGTTACCCAGGCCAGTTCTTCAGTGAATACCGAATTTACAACCGAATACTTTGTAGCTTTAGGAACAGATATAGCAAAGGCTAAAATAATCCCTCTAATTAATTTGGAAGCCTACCTTGGAGTCAGGGGTGTAACTAGAAAATTGCTCCAGGGCTCTCCAACTTCACCAAACAAAAAGTCCCACAGCTTGTGAGTGCCACCTTTGCCCCAAGCAGATTATCGGTGCCCCCAAACAGCTTGCCTTTGCCAACTTTGCTACAGCTTTTCAGTGCCCCCAGTGTATCTGTGCCATCTTTGCCCCTTGCCTCCCCTCCAACATACACTATGGCACACATATGTAAACACACTTACACAAATTTACACATGCTAACACATACTTACTCATACTCACGTACACACTAATTCTAACACACACTGCCTCCTCTCACACCACTCATGTTAACACACACTCCATTTATCTTGGTATATATGCCAAGTTTAAACTACATATTGGTGGCAAAAAAATGTGTATTGCTCAGGCAAGATAAGGAAAAAAAGTAGAAAACAAATGAAACCATCTTATGTAGCACAAGGCTGTTTATTTGTTCAGTTTGAAAAACAAAAATATACAGGAATAGAACAATTTGCTATTGCCTCTGGAAAATACATTTTGACCTCTATTTACAGACACAAAAAACAAAACAACACACATGCACTCACACCATTTTGAAACTGCTAATATCAATCTGACTCAAACACATGTTTGTCTTTGCTTTAAAATAAAGTATTAGCATTCACATGGATTGGTCCTTTGAGACAAGTACAAAACTAAACAGGAAGTTTCCACAATGTGGATATGGTTCTTAGCCAACATGATGTACACAAATTCGTGCGGTGCAAATGTCTTTAGTAAATGGAAATTTTCATTTTGACTGCAGCTTAAGAAAAGATTCATATATTTTTTTGCTTTTCCATCTATGTACATGTAGTGACAAGTTTTCTCAACAACGATTTATGGAATAGGAAAATAGCTTATTTGTAAGTGCCATTTGTATAAAGGTAATGACATGAAGAAAAAGCTGGAACAAAAAAGCTGGGCAAAACCTCTGCCTCACTGATGCGTCTCCTTAAAGTCCATCATGAAATTGGCCAATTTCTGAACCTCTTCTGTAGTAACGGCATTGTACAAAGAGGCTCGGATTCCGCCCACAGACCTAAACACAGAATAGAAATATAATGAGAAAATTGGCATGAATGCATATCATTTGAAAAGGGACATGAAAATGCATAGGATGGCAAATATTGTCCATACTAAAGCCTCATTAATCTTAGACCCAATATCTAATCCATTTTTTTTTTGTTTTTAAATGCATCAAATTGCAAACAAGACGCAGCCTATGCCTTACAAAATAAACTGCATATGGTATTACTTAGTGTCAAGCCTTACAAGGGCCACCACCTGCTCCGTTTAGCATTTCTCTTACCTGTGTCCTTTCAGCGACATCATTCCAAGCTCTGCAGCTTTGTCAAGAAATTGTTTTTCCAAGGCACTGTCACCATTAATATTTCCGATACGGAAAGGAATATTCATTCTGCTCCTACTCTTTTTCTCCACTGGACACCTGCAGAGAAAATGATTCTGTAATTAGAGGTATTTCACAAGCAAAAAAAACAAACAAGATTTTATATATATATTCTAGCATTAGATATAAAAATGGCTGTGTGTGCAATAACAATGCAGTCGGTTACAATGGGAAAAAACAGACTTCATCCAACACAGCAAAGTGGTAATAGCTAGATGTACTAGATGTCTGGCTTGGTCCAACCTTACTCTCATGCAGCAGGAACCTGTTTGTATGTAGGACTGTAATTTTGAGTTATAACATCTCCAGAACTGATTCAACACACTTATCACCAAACAAATTAAGAACAAGAAGACAAAAAATAACTTACACAAATAATCCATTGGATTCATCAATAATATTATAAATAAGTTCCGATTTAATGATGCTCAGTTTCTCCATGGCAGCAGCACCACCATTATTTTTAATCCATTCTAAAACCAGTCCCATGATATAAATACTGAAAGACATAATGAAAGGCATATTAAAGCATACAATTGGTGTGCCACAATATGAATGGTCTAATGCCCTCAGTAGAACTGGGTTCTCCACGTCCATGTCACACAAGAGTTCACCTACCTGAAACATGGAGGAGTATTGTAGAGAGAACTGTTTCCTGCCTGGATTTTGTAATCCAGAATTGTAGGGCATTCCTTCAATGCAAACCCTAATAAGTCTTCCCGTACAATGGCAACAGTTACACCAGCACAACCAACATTTTTCTGAGCACCAGCAAAAATCAAGCCAAACTAAAAGAAAAAAAAATGATTGCAGATACAAGTAATATCTTGATATATTAACCACTAATAAGTGGGATAATTGGGCTTGGAAGAATAGTTTTTAATACGTGTTGGAGTCCACTCATCGTGTATTTCACTGCATGCAAATTGGATCAAACATGCATTCAAATTTTCTTTTAAGAAAATTAAGATAATGCCCACATCTCGCCACCCCTAATATGTTTGCTTCCATGATCCCTGTCTCGCTCTGCATAAATACACACTATATGGACAAAACTTATTGTTGTGGTGTTGCATTCCATATACAGACATTAATATGTAATTGCCCCCCTATTGCATTGCATTGCCTAAAATGTATTGGTATGCTGAAGGGGACATACCATGACATTTTGGACAATGTTGTGCTTCCAACTTTGTGGGAACAGTTTGGTGAAGGCCCTATCTATTCCAGCACAACTGTCCCCGGTGGGCAAAGCAATGTCCATAAAGACATGGTGTGGAAGAACTTGACTGGCCCACACAGAGCCCTGACCCCAACCCCACTGAACCCCCTTTGGGAAGAACTGGAACAGAGACTGCGAGCCAGACCTTCCCATCCAACATCATTGCCTGACCTCACAGATGCTCTATTGGATGAATGGGCAAAAAAATTCCCCACAAATACTCCAAAATCTTGCTGAAAGCCTTCTCAGAAGAGTTGAAGCTGTTATAGCTGGAAATGGAGGTCCAACTATATAGTAATCTCTATGTATTTAGAATGTGATGTCATGAAAGACTCTGTTGATGTAATGGGCAGGTGTCCCAATGCTTTTGTCCATGTAGTGTATATAAGCATACCATACCAAACAAACTGCAACACAAGGCGGTGATAATGTACTGTACCTTGGAAATATCAATTGGTTTAGACAGGAAATTCGAGGACATATCACAAACAAGCACTGCTCCTTTAACATCAGGAACAAACTGAAATTCCACACCATGGACAGTCTCGTTAGCACAGTAATATACATAGGAGGCTTCAGGATTAAGGTTCCAGCTGCTTGGATCAGGAATCTCTAAAAACAGACATATTAATTGCATTAAACAAATGCATACTCAGTGACTGTACTAGACATATCAATTAAGATTAACAGGATTTTCAGATTAAAAATTGCAGTCTAGTTGCCTGAATGTTTTATGTTATAATTTTTTTTTGTTATACGGTATTTTATAAAATGTGTACTGTTTCCCCAAGCACACAAAGTGTTGTACTACTCTTTGAGCATATATACTGTATATATATATATATATATATACATAAAGCCATAGTTCTTGTCACTTCTTCTATACAAACGGATTGCCGCATATGCCGTACCTGTGTAACTTCCAAGCTTGGGGTGAACAATGTTCACTTTTCCATATTTCTCTGCCTCTTTGGCTGCCTTCGCTGACCACGCTCCAGTAACCACATAGTCTGCACATTTAGCTTCTTTTAAGCCAATCAGATTAAGAGGAACAGCACTAAACTGCCCACTTCCACCTCCTTGGAGGAAAAGAACTTTGTAGTTCTCTGGGATATCACTGCAGATATGAAAGGAGATGAACATATTACTTATAATTAGGCTCATCCTATCTCTCTCTCCCAGGTACAACTAACCTTAAGCACACCCCTGACACCATACAGGTTCAGACACACAAGCTAACATCATATGCTCACAAACACTAATAACACACATGCACTATATGCTGAAACACCCACACTAATACATTCCAACATCCCAAATCCTCCAGGTTGCGGGAGCGGGGTCTTGACACGCCCTGCTCCCCGCCCATTTTCCATTTAAATGAGGGGTGTTTCCCACTGACATCAGTGGAAACGCCCTCCACATCAGCGGAAACGCCCACAACATTGGAGAAAACGCCCACGACGGCAGCAGGACAGCCCGCTGACATCAGTGGGCAGTCCTGGCCGCATCCCGCAAGGGAAGGCTCCAGGTAGCCGGAGCCCAGGAGTTCCCAGCTATGATTATATGCCTTGCCTTGCGGCAATATGCACAAAAGAATATTTCTTTGGTATTATAAAGCTGTATATAAACTACTTGTAAAACCTATTGCACACGTTAAATCTAAATTTAACAGGCTACACAAAAATACAAACTGACACAGTAAAGGCTCTCAACGTAGTCTGTTTTTGTGTATAATGATAATTAAAGTATTCAAAGGTTAACACCTTTGGCTTTGGGGTATATGTTTATCTGTTCCGTGCATTTGGCTACACATATTTTGCAGGAAATGGTCTTTATTGTTTCTTGTTAAATACCTATCATCTTTTACCACTTTAATGCCAACACAACTAAACCCAAAAATATACTTACAGCAACTCTCGGAGGAAGATCTCAGTAGAGTTCAAAATCTTTGTGAAATCAGATGATCTGTGGCTCATTTCTGTAAAAAAAATGCATAAAATTAGGTCTATGCTAAACACAGTAATAGGTCACATTGGAGAGGCTGGAACTTGGCCTTGTTTGATTTATCCCATTAGCACATACCTAGGACACTAATCCCAAGTCCTTTATAGTCAACCAGCTCTTTCTGTGCTTCCAGCAACACCTGTAATATAATTCAATTACAAACATTACTTACTTGAAGATTTAAAGATAAAACATGTCACATTTGTAGACTCATTTTAAATATCCACAAAATGCACAATTCTGTTTTCTTTATATAATATGACACTTTGATGTATGAGTGAGGATGAATCAGCACAGCTGGCCCATTCAAAGTACACTGCAGCCATCATATGAACTCTTAATATACATATTTTTGTAGCCCCCTTTAAATGTTCTTGGTGACCCCCTTGCATGGGGGGATTCTGCAGACCACTTTGGCAGGGGTCCCTGCATTTGAAATAACGCATACTAAAGTACTCAAAATAATTTTATATATATTTTTCTTTGGTGGGGCTGCCTATTACATTAAAGTGTCTCTTTAAAGCAGCCAATCAGTGGCAGGAAGCCATCAGGGATCTTGCCAGGGCAGGACTGGAGATGACCGTCAGTGAGTACACCACTTGGGGCGCAGATCTGTTCAGCCAAACACATTCCCTGCCAGTCAACAAGATGATGGACAGGGAAAGAGCGTTTGAGCACTTGAGGGAAACAAATGTTTGAATGGACCCTGCACTTTGAAAGGCCTGCATTTGCATTTGGATACGCCACACATATACAAAGTGGCAGTACCTGGTGTTACATGTATGGTATGAGAGTTTACTTCCCCATTAACATAGGTGGAATGTTACATAACCCAATATTAGGTACGTAGGTAGAAACATCAGAGTAACATCACACTGGCTAAACCAGTTAGAGGGACACTCCAGCCATCACATGCACTTCAATGGTTTCAATCAGCAAACCAGTGGTGCAAAATGCCACGCAATGGAAATCTAAAGCCTTGCAGATGCAGCTTCCTTTTTTTCCCAAATTTGCAAAATGCACCAAAATCACGGACCTTTGGTTGATTATTCTTGTGCTTCAGCATGAAAGCCAATAGCTTATATTACGCTCTGTTCTAATTTGCACTAAGATGAAAGGTATATGCCGTTCCTACAATCAGGTGAAGAAAGAATAATTTTTCCATTTGCCATTTTAGCTTCTACCATCCGATCACACACAACTGTTTTTTTTTTTTTTCTTTTTCCAATTTGCTGAACAGGGAAACCAGTGAACCCAAAACAAGCTCAACTGCTGAAGCCTGGAAATCTAGCTGACGGAGCAGAAACACTGGAAGCTGGGAGAGATGCTGCCAGGGAAGCCACGCCCCCACCTCTCACAGCATTGGTATAAAGCTGATGCAATCCCTCCCGGCATTCTCTCTTATGCAGGAGAACAAGACACCATTGTATGCCCCGGCAATCTGCTTTACGGGCTGCACATCTGAATACAGTTATTGCGAAGTGCATTCCAATACCAATGACACACTCCTACCGTGTGCTGCGCAGTGATTGTGTGCAGCCCGCTAAGGCATGCGGTAGATTACAACGCACACTCATTGCACAACTAGGCTGATGCCACCTGCCGTGGCACGCCTGCCCAATGGTGCCGTACAGGTGATGGGATATAATGAGACATGCTGCAATGGGGCCGATCTAGATTGTAAGCTCCTATGAGCAGGGCCCTCCTCAGCTGTTGTTTCTGTAAGTCAAATTGTTATGTTATATACTACTTGTTACGTCGGCTCTGCCCACTGTACAGCGCTACGGAATATGATGGCGCTATATAAAACAATAAATAATAATATGTTATATGGATACCAAGTCTGCCTGGGAAATATCAGTCATTTAAGCAATAAATACCTTAAGGCAACTATAGAACATGCTGCAAAACACATCATGTTCAGTGTCATGTAACTCTGATAACCTGTGCGACATGGAAAAGGGCCCATGATAGACATGGGTTGCTAAAAAAATTAAGGAGCACATAAAGCAAATTCCGTTAACACAATTCTTCACTATCATGTATGTTCAGAGATCATCTGATCATTCTACACCGAACTGGTCATCAGAGCGCATATAGATAGCCACATGCCAGGGATGGAGGACAAACAGCAGTGGCCACCTACTGACACCATCAGCAGCACAGAAGCGAGGTCCTGTCTGAAGATCGCCTTATGCACTGATGGCTTTCAGCCAAGAGCGAGCTACCTACGATGCGGATTAAAGCGCAGAACCGCTGGATTACATAGAAAGTCTATGTCTGCATCCCGATCAGTACATCGCACGCAGACTTCGCCGCCGCACCGTATTCATACTGCGACAGTTTTACTCTGTTATGTGGCTTCATTACAACATACGGAGCGAGCCGTCTAAACGCACTTACCGAGGGTGGGAGCTTGGCTGGACCAGCACCGAAATTCAGAACTTGCCTGTAGATGTCCATGGCTGTAATAACAAGGGGTATTTGGAATATACTGGCTAACCCTAACACCGCGAGGAGTTACGATTCTGGAAGAATGCAAGATTCTGACTGCCGCAGCTTCCCAGCCCCTCCATCTCATGCTCTCCATAATAAACAGCAACCGGCCCGCACGCTATTGGCCCGTTTCACATGGTGCTTTCCATTACGGTGTTCTGATTGGCCGAGCTCAGATTTATGGCAATTTCATTGGTCTTGTGAGCACGAGCTGGGTCCGTGATCACTGAAAAGCGATGCAAGGGTGATTTGAGATTGCACCATCCAGCAACAAACCAACATGTGGAAGGGGCGTGTTGCTATGGAGCTGTGCTATGCTGGGATCTCTCTTCAGATCAGACATATACATATATTTTAATATCGAAGCAACAATCCAACAGTTTTATGCAGTAAAAGTCTCTCCTGTTCCTTTGCACCATTTCCTTGCCCCAACGCCTTTGCTTGCAGAAGATGTTTTTGACAGGACACATCTCCAGCCCCGGAATGGGAATGAAAAGCAGCCCTGGAAATAGTTGGACAGCAGCCCCCGTATATTTTATTGTATGGTTGTGCTCATGTGCCCACATGTCACGCCAGGGGTGTAAGTAGAAACCACAGGGCACGGGTCAATTTGTGCACCCCAACGTCACAAGCAACATGTCCCATAGTGCCACCTTTGCCCCCAAACAGCTTGTCTGTGCCATATTTGCCTCCAAACAGCTTGTCAGTGCCCATGGAGCCGAGTGGGGGCAACCGGCACTTTTAAAGGGGCGGCCCTTTTTTTTTTTTTTTTTAAAGCGAGAGAGAGAAAGGGGCGCCGAGTGGTTTTCGCTTACCAAGCTGTCAGTACCCGCTCGGCGCCCCTCTCTCCTCTGCGGCGAGTCTCCCTGTTCGGTCTCGGTGCCGGCTTGCAATGCTGAGTGCCGGAAGATTTCCAGCGCTCAGCATTACAAGCCGGCACCGAGACCGAACAGGGAGACTCGCCGCAGGACTGCTGAAAGGTAACTACAAGGGGGGGGGCGTTAGGGACGGAGGGAGAGGAAGGGTAGATAAGGGGGGGGCGGCATTTTAAAATTCGCCCCAGGCGGCATTTTGCCTTGGGCCTGTCAGTGCCCCTGAAACAGCCTGCCTGTGCCATTTCTTTCCCCAAACACTTATACATTAATTCGCTCATTTACGCATTCACCTTCCTGGACATCCCTTACCTCACCTGCAGTTTTCACTGGTCCTGGTGCCGGGTGAGCAGCACGTTGATGTCTATGTGGCCTGATGATCACTCAATACCGCTGTGGCATTCGCACACAATGCACGGTAACTGAGGCAGTAGGAATCTGGGCGGGAAAGGAGAGTTTCCTTGTACAGTCTGCAAGTGCCACAGCACTAAGCTGAGGGCCCGTGTTAGGTGGCCGTCGGGCCACATAGACATCAGCGCGGCCCGGTGCTGCTCAGCCAGTCCCCTGCACATCTGCTTGCCACAGCATGCATGCAGTACACTGGCTTGTACAAGACCTCTACGGATCTAACGAGACCCCATGTATGTATACACAGAAAATGCTTGCACTGATTATAGCAGGAAGGAAACCACCTATGCCATTGGCATGGGAGTCCTTCAGAGCTTGGTGTGCAGAGAGGCACCTTGGTATTCTTAAGTCTCCCCAGGTTTCTCCTAGAGGCAGCCCAATATTTCTAGGGGCCCAAGAGTGGTGTTTAGGGAAGTTCCCTACTTCCTGTCAATGGCCATTTCCCCCTCCCCTATACAAAGCAGTTGGGGCTAGGCCCATCTGTAATGTATCTGCCCCCCCTTTCATGTCAACCCCACCCACCAATGCTGTTAGCCCAACCTACTGATCATTCGTGCCCAGCGATATTATCAGTCTAACCAAAGAGGCCGCAGCCTGGAAGTTCGCTTGGGATGGTAAAGAGTTTTTAAAAAGTGCTGATTACTTTTCCAGTTTTCCAAAACAGTCATCAAAACATTTAAAACCCACATTGCAAGACGTAGTACTCCAGATGCTCCATGGAGCATGTCGTTCTTCAGAAGCATTAAAAATTTCAGTAAAGAATGGGACTTTCAGCATCAGACGTCATCTCCTGGGTACCATTCACAAAATGGGAAAGCAGTCTTCAGTGAAAACTGTGAAAAGAAAAATACAAAAGGCAAAAACAAGCAGGCCTACAATATTGTAGTATACAATTCAGCCTGTTTCATATCATTATTATTAGTTTTGTTAATATAGTACATATAGTGCAGTGAATTTCAGACAGTTGGGCACTTGAAGTCAAGGACATCCGCCATGGGTGGAAAAGTTAATTTCATCACTGAGTGTAAAGCAGTTTGTGGATTATGCGGCATCGGACTATGAGTTGTGAGGCTACCTTTTTGATCACACGTATAGCACTGATCTGTATGTTCCATCAGTGCTAAAGTATACCACTTCAAGGGCGGTACATTGTCTTGTCTATCTCCCCTTTATAGCTTATGATGGCACTTAAGTGAGAAGCATCTGGCTTTTCTGAAAGCTATGTATCATCTGGAGATTATAATTAGTGTTGCTAAGAAAGCAAGGGATCCGTCTTAAACATTTAGCATAAAACATTACAAACATTCACCCATTTCACTTATACATTGCTGAGGTCACTTACCTAGGATGAAGTCTAAAGCCTCTGTAGAAACTTAGTTTCAGAACTATCATACATAATCAAGTAACAATTGCCTAGAAGTATCTTCCAAGAATTACCTTGGGTCTGGTATGGCTAGTCCATCACACAAGGACCATATTTTACCAAAATGTTGAAATGTATTGCTAACTTCCAGAAGGAAATTATTAATCGGGATTATTCATCCCATATAATGCAGAGAAATACTTGTTGGCTAGCATCATGTAACATTAGGTAGAACTTGGTAAATATAGATGATATGGATTCCTTACACAAGTAACCAGACTGCACATTTATCATCTCATCCAACAAAATTCAGCGCTGGCTGTAATATCTCTCTATTGCTGAAAAAAGCACGCTTTGCATAAAATCTTTGCAGAATTTGCAGCCCGGGCAAGCATCTGCGTTCCATGTGCCTTGATCTAGGCCTGTGGGCATGTTGTGAAAAAACAGAAGCAGACATTTGGTTGAAAACTATACGGATTAGCATGCCTGGCCAATTCACTAGGATGTTAACAATTTTATTAGGGCAGAAATAATTTGAAAAGTTTTATTTTACTTCTGGTCTAATAACTCTTATGTAAAGCACCAGTCTGACAGGCTAGGAAATAAAATTGAGCTAAAAAAACCATTCCGTACATATTATAGGCTAAGGATGCATTTTCTCCACCACTAGGTGGCAGCACATCAGACCTAGTGCATGCTGGCAAAGAGGAGCTGCGTTTAGGGTGTTCTCAGGAGTTGCATGGAAGGGGCTAGGCATTTTTAGAGAGTGCATACCTTGCTAATATGTGACTTTTGAATTAGTTATTGAATATGAAACAATGATGGCTGTGCTTCAGACTAATGTGAAATTCTCATAGGTAAAAGTTCCCGTTTTATATATACTTCCATATTTGAAGTGAAGCAGACAGGGTATTGGCCTCAAAATAGAACTAGACAAAATTCAGACAAATTCTTTGTTTTTGGTCCATTTGTTTTCACCGACCGTTTCCGTGTCCCCGTCTCCTTGCCCCGCAGCTCCACTTCTTCTCTGAACTCTTCTTCTCCTTTCTTCATCCATGTTTCTGTAAGCCTGGCTTCCTGGTGGCCTTCTGCAAAAGGGGAGAGCCTTCAGGCACACCCTCCCACACATATAATTAGGTGGCTGGCTTCAAGAATTGCCCCAGGACTGGCGGCCTAGAGTGAAATCTCTGTATACCCCAGTAGGCCAGTCAGGCCCTGGATCAGAATATAGACAGATATGCGGAGAAAGAGAAGCATTTCTGCACCTATCTTTCTCCATGAATCTATCTGCATATATACATTTGCACGAAATTGTTAAAATTAAAACTAAAGCCTGTCTGGGAAACCCGTAGTATGAATTTGTTCTATCATTAATATGGTCTGCATTCCTGCTTACATTATTTCCTTCTGGAGAAGACACCTTTGGGGTGTAACTTTACATATTTTTCTATACCAGACCAAAAAAAAATACTCCTTTTTCTTTTGGGCTAATACAGTTATATCCACTTATCTTACATTTCAGAAAGAGCTTTCCTTAGGCCAAGCTAATTTTAGATGTTGCACAACTCTTACATATAATAATTTGCCCTTCCCAGGCAATTGTGTCTATAATATTACTAGCTCATCCCAGATAAATATATGTCGTATTTAAATTGTTGTTACTTATCTCACAGATAATGCTTAACTTTTCTTTCTAGTACAGTAATGAGTCTTCAAGGGACAGTGGATATGTTGGCATATGAGTGAAGTGAACTTCTTCATGACGTTTATCGATCAAAGGTTGAACATTACTGCTTGAGGAAACTGACACTGTATTTTCTGTAATTTTTTGAGGAAATAAATTAAGACTTGACTATGTTATAAAAGTTGGGATAATAAAACATCACGCACAATGTGATCCAAATGTCTGCATCCACTACCACATCTTGCTTTTATTTCAGGATTTATTAAAAACAAATTTTTTGGCAAGATACACAGCAATTCTCAAACAAAAATACAGAATTTGTACGAAAAAAAAGAGCATAGTGGAAATTAACAACATTATTCCAGCACTCCTTTAACCCCTTCGTGACAAAGGCTGATTTAACTTTTTGTACCCTTCGTGACAATGGCCGTTTTAACATTTCTGCGCTGCTCGTGTTTAGCTGTAATTTTCTTCTTTCCCGTTTACTGAACCCACACACATTAGATATTGTTTTTTTCAGGACAAGAAGGGCTTTCTTTAGATGACATTGTTTTGATTGTATCATATTATTTACTATTAAAAAAGTATAAAATATGGTGAAAAATTTAGAAAAAAGACTGTTTCTAACTTTTAGTTGAAAAATCTTTTACTCATCTATAAAAGGTAATGAAAAAACCTGCTAAATAGATTCTATTATTTGTCTTGAGTTTAGAAATACCCAATGTTTTTATGTTTTTTTGCTTTTTTCTGCACGTTATGGAGCAATAAGTACAGGTAGCGTTTTGCTATTTCAAAGCCATTTTTTCCAGATCTGGTAATTCTTCCCCCCATGTGCCATTTCGGGTATCTTTGAACCCGGCCAATGCAATTTACCCCATCAAATCATATATTTTTGAAAACTAGACAGCCCAGGGTATTCCAAATGCTGGTATTTTAACCCTTTCCAAGCACTTATTCTACCATCAGCCTTTGTCAAAGTTTATGGTAGTAATTTTTTTGCATTTGTTTTTTCACACACATTTTACTTTAGGTATGAATAAACAGGTTCTGGTATATGTCACTATCATAAAACACCCCAATATGTGTTTAGCAACATCTCCTGAGTACAGCGATACCTCACATGAATGATTTTGCCTGGCTGTTTGGGGGCAAAAGGGCCACATTTGGGGCATGCACATTTTTCAATGTTGAACTTTGGCATTTGGGGATCTACTGCCCATGCCCTATTTGGTACATCTTTGAGCCGGTCCATTTCAGTGTGCCCAATAAAGCCATATATTTTTGAAAACTAGACACCCCAGGGTATTTTAAATGCTGGTATTTTAACTCTTTGCATGCACACATTTTACCACCAGCATTTTTTTAAAGTTTGCAGTAGTATTTTTGTGCGTGTATTTTTCCCACACACACCTACTTTATGTATGAATTTACAGCTCCTGGTATATGCCGCTGTCACACGGCACCCCAATATGTGTTCAGCAACATCTCCTGAGTACAGTGATACCCCACATGCATGGGTTTGTCATTTTTGGGGGGAACTAAAAGGCCACATTTGGTACGTGTGCATTTTTCTAATTGGAAATTAGATGTGTGGCCATCCTTCCCCCCGTGTTAATTGGGACCAATTTACCCCATCAAATCATACATTTTTTTAAAGTAGACACCCCATGGGCATTTAATATGCCAGTATTTTAACTCTTTCCATGCGAGAATTGTTTTAAGCTAATATGCTAATTTTAGGACTTGCTCACAAAAATATATTTTTTATATATATATATATATATATATATATATTTATTTATTTTTTGCCTTTTTTTTTTATTTTTTAACATTATTTTTCAACTTGAAGGTTCTCCTGATAGTGACATCAGTGGGAAATTATTTTTACATTTTACTGGTTTTTTACAATTTTTTTTCTAATTATTATTAATTTTATTTTATTTTTAATTTGTTTTTTCTAATCACACTGTGATTAGAAAGCTGAGCTCCATTGACTTGCATGGTTGAATGCAGTACCTATATTCAACCTGCAAGTGGAGCCAGAGTTCTCTAGAGGGTCTGGAGACCGTCTAGCGAACTTTTTAGTCTTTATTGTTTTTTTTTCCCGGGCCGCCGCCATCTTGCTGATGGCGAAGATCACCGGCAGCTCCGGAGCGGTCACAGTCCATACCCAGGTAAGTGTTTGGTGTCGCTGGATGCCTCCTGATCGAGGCATTCCAGCGACATCATTTAAGTTTAGGAGGCGATCGTTGATCGCCTCCTAAACGCTTTTAAAACGGGTGTCCGCCGCCATACAAAGTATGGCGGATGTTGACGCCCCGGGGAGGGGCCAGAGATGGCCCCTTTGTGCCGATAATGGCGTTGCTGAATGCCTCGAGGTCGAGGCATTACAGCAACGCCGTTTCGGTGCAGAAAGCGAAAATAGATCGCTTTCTGCACCCGTTTAAAGACGTGCCGGTCCTGGCACGTCATTTGTCGTTATCGACTTGAATTTCCGTGACGTGTCCGGACCGGCCATTGTCATCAAGGGGTTAATGTATCCCAGATAGTCTCTAGGGATTTTTACAGTGTGTTTTTTTTCTTTTCAAATGTTTCCAAAGATGTTCAATGGGGTGGAGGTCTTGTGATTGCGGTAGGTCCTGCCTTGGACTTCAGACATGCTTGGCAGAGGTTGCATTGTGTCTTTAGGAACGCTATCCTCCTGAAAAAAATAATTATCTTCCACATAGCTTTAGGCCAGAACAAATGGCGTGCATCTGTATGAACTCACCAATTGCAAACAAAAATTTCACATTTTGAACAGTCAGTAAACAAGAAGTTTTTCCAGTGTTCCACTGAAATTTTTGTTTTGCCTGTCCCATGCTCGATGACTGCTACAGTTCCATCAAGGCCTGCCAGTCTTCTTCCCACTATGCTTTTGCTTACTTTCAGGGGGAAAGATAGATAAGCAGGGGAGGGCATTCCAGAGAATAGGGACAGCCTTTGAGAAACCTTGCAAGCGTGCATGAGAACTAGAAATCAGAGGACAGGACAGAAACATTTGATCCTTTAAAAAGTCCCTCAAGACCTGCTTCTTCACCTTCACCTACAAACGTACATGTTGATGCCCTTCCCATCTTCCCTAGCCCACTTTTCCTAGTCCCTCTCCTACTTATTCTAATGTGGTTGGTCCATCCCTAACAGTGGCACTTCTTGGGTAATACACCCTACCGCCTTTTAGTTTGTAAGCTTGTTTGAGCAGTGCCCTACTTACTCTTTGTTTTGAATTGTTACGCAATTGTGTTATGTACCGTTTACTCATTGTACAGCGCAGTGGGATATAACGGCACTATATAAAACAATAATACATTTACAGCTAAAATCAACGGATTTAGAAGGGCTGCAATAATATTCGTATAAGGGGTATACCAGTGGAGGTTTTCAATGTGTATCAATGTTAAATACAACTCACATGTCTGTCTTGAAATTTTATAAGCAAATGGTGTCTGAATAGCATATTCATATAAACAGAAATTTCACTTAGAGATAACAATTTGTCTTCGTGTTAAATAGAAACGTAGAATTTGATGGCAGATATCCATTTGGCCCATCAAGTCTACCAATTTTTCATCTTCTTCTGTAAATGTCAACATATGTGAGTGAGGCCAGTTTATATAACATCGTAAACACGTGAAAAGCGTTATTTGTATTGTGCCTTCAATCATCATCATGGTTATTGACTAATGGAACAAATACACTTGGCATCTGTGCGCATCAGGAGCTACCTGCCAAGTTCACCGTAAAAAAAAGAAGGTCTCCTGAATGCTGCTGGTGGTTGCAGCAGCTTCCTAATTACTTCAGCAGCCGTCTCATTCTCATGCGTTTCTCGTTTTTAGAAAAATACGTGCAGATGAGGAGAGTGATAATGGTTAAGTTATCTTGCAATCTTATGGGTTCCCTTTAAGCAAGCTCTGCATCACAACACAATTTTTTATTTTAAACTTATAATGTACAAAATGGTTCTATTAAAAATATATGAAAAGCTTATATTGTGTACAAAAAAAAAAAAACACAAACCATTAGACATGAACTAAATAGCTACTGAAAAGAAAGTGGGCAAAAAATCTATACATAAAAATAAATTAACAGCTCCATACAAGATATAAAAAGTCAAATCTTCAAATAACCTGAGTAAGTCAGGTTTTCATTAACTACAACTCCTGTAACTTTTAAAACCATTGTATTAGCAACTTACTAATTACATCGGTCACCAAACAAATTGTAAACACTTGGCGCACGCTACATACTCTCTTGTGAGCCTCTGCTCCGGCTTCCAAAAGAATTAATATTCTCTTGGATTTCTGATTCAGATACGTTGGCATCAGAAACGAGGGGAGTTCTCACATCATTTTGATTTCTAGCTACAGAGACTTGAGGATCAGCGCTATTCGTCCCTGCAGACAGGCTTCTTTTTGATGAATATTTTCTGTCCGTCTCACTGGAGGATGCTGTGGACTTTTTACTTGTGCTGCTTTTTTTACTCCTGCTGGAATCTGAAGATGAACATTCGTTATCGGTTTCTTTTTTAAAACAGTCTGCATCTTTGGTATTTTCCTGCACAGATGATACCCTGCTGTTCTTGTATCCCTCACCATCCTTTATATCAAGATCAAAACCCATTTCTTCTTTGCTCTTCTGGTAGGTAGTATGGGATTCATCTAACTCCAGAGGAATAGGGGAAGCACATGATTCAGACAGACCTCTAGGGTCACCTTCCAGAGTTCTGACAGGTTGCTAGAAAAATATATATAAAAAAAAAAGATCAAATCTAAATATAAGATGAAACAGTGAAAGTGGGATATTGATCCGTTATATTTTAATATTGAACAAAAACTAGTGAGTTTAACAGAGCTGTACCTATCAAGACCTAAATACATATACAGACTATGAGGTTCAGGTTTCATTAAAAAAAACAACTAATTGTTGTTTGTTTATAGTACACTATAATACTTTTAAATTATCAAAAAAAGCAAGTGTAACAGAAGCGTCTTCAAACTAAAGAGGGCACTGATTACATCGCCAAGGTTGAAGCAAATCAGGTCCTAGGCAGAGATTCATGTATTACAGTTCAGAAAACGGCAAAACACACATTATAACATTAACTTATTCACCTAAAAAGAAATAAAGCAAAGAAACTTTATATTAACCCCTTAAGGACCGGGCTCATTTTTCGTTTTGTACCCTGTGGGACCGAGGATGTTTTGACACTTTTGTGGTGCTTGTGTTCAGCTGTAATTTTCTCCTCACCCATTTAGTGTACCCACATAAGTTATATATTGTTTTTTTCAGGACAAGATGGGCTTTCTTCAGATACCATTATTTTGATCGTATCATCTTATTTACTATAAAAAAAATAAAAAAAACATGGTGCAAAATTGAAAAAAAAACACATTTTATGACTTTTATTTGAAAAATCTTTTACTCACCTAAAAAAGCAAGTAAAAAAACTAGCTAAATAGATTCTACTACTTGTCCTGAGTTTAGAAATACCCAATGTTTTGATGTTTTTTTGCTGTTTTTTGTAAGTTATAGGGCAATAAGTACAAGCAGCGTTTTATGATTTCCAAATCTTTTTTAACAAATCTGGTCAGTCTGCCTCCATCTCCTCTTTGGAACATCTTTGAAGCCGGTTAACTCAATTTAACCCATTCAAACCATATATTTTTGAAAACTAGACACCCCAGGGTATTCCAAATCCTGTTATTTTAACCCTTTCCATGCACCAATTATACAACTACACTTTGTCAAACTTTGTAATAGTAATTTTTTTTATTTTTTTTTCCACACAAATTGTACTTTAGTTATAGATATACAGGTGCTGGTATATGTCACTGTCAAACAACACGCCAATGTGTGTTCAGGAACATCTCCTGAGTGCAGTGATACCCGACATGCATGGGTTTGTCGGGTTGTTTCAGATTTAAAATGCCACATTTGGGAAGTGGGTATTTGAAGTGCTTTTATTTTAACTCTTTGTTGAGATTTTTGAGAAATTTTAGCACTTGCTCAAAATAATAAACTTTATTTTTTAATTTAATTTTATTTTTTTAATACTTTTTTTATATTTTTTTTTACACATTTTGCTGGTACTGGATGGTTCATCTAGTGACATCACTGCATAATTATTTTTAAATGTTAGCACATTTTTTTTAAATTTTTTTTTCCATTTTTTATTTATTTTTATTTTTTTTGAATATTTTACTAATCACATAGTGATTAGAAAGCTGGGCTCCATTGACTTGCATGGTTGAATGCAGTACCTGTATTCAACCAGCAAGTGGAGCCAGTTCTCTAGAGGGTCTGGAGACCCTCTAGCGAACTTTTTCGTCTTTATTGTTTTATTTCCCGGGCCGCCGCCATCTTGCTTGATGGCGAAGATCACCGGCAGCGGCGGCTGTGACCGCTCTCCGGAGCGGTCACAGCCCACCCAGAGGTAAGTGTTTGGTGTCGCTGGATGCCTCCTGATCGAGGCATTCCAGCGACACCATTTAAGTTTAGGAGGCGATCGTTGATCGCCTCCTAAACGCTTTTAAAACGGGCGTCCGCCGCCATACAATGTATGGCGGCTGTTGACGCCCCGGGGAGGGGCCAGGCATGGCCCCCGATGCCGATCTCGGCCTTGCTGAATGCCTCGACATCGAGGCATTGCAGCAAGGCCATTTAAGCGAAGAAAGTGATCCTTGATCACTTTCTAAGCTTATTTAATTTTTTGACGGTTCAGGACCGTCAAAGGTCATTTAGTGACCTTCTTGTTATGACGGTCCTGAACCGGCAAAGGTCGCTTTCTTCAGATACCATTATTTTGATCGTATCATCTTATTTACTATAAAAAAAAATTAAAAAAACATGGTGAAAAATTGAAAAAAAACACATTTTATGACTTTTATTTGAAAAATCTTTTACTCACCTAAAAAAGCAAGTAAAAAAACTAGCTAAATAGATTCTACTAATTGTCCTGAGTTTAGGAATACCCAATGTTTTTATGTTTTTTTGCTGTTTTTTGTAAGTTATAGGGCAATAAGTACAAGCAGCGTTTTATGATTTCCAAATCTTTTTTAACAAATCTGGTCATTCTGCCTCCATCTCCTCTTTGGAACATCTTTGAAGCCGGTTAACTCAATTTAACCCATTCAAACCATATATTTTTGAAAACTAGACACCCCAGGGTATTCCAAATGCTGTTATTTTAACCCTTTCCATGCACCAATTATACAACTACACTTTGTCAAACTTTTTAATAGTAATTTTTTTTCACACAAATTGTACTTTAGTTATAGATATACAGGTCCTGGTATATGCCACTGTCAAACAACACCCCAATGTGTGTTCAGGAACATCTCCTGAGTGCAGTGATACCCGACATGCATGGATTTGTCGTGTTGTTTGAGATTTAAAATGCCACATTTGGGAAGTGCGCTTTTTTTGTCCATTTTGGAAAGTCTGTACCTGTGCCCTATCTTTGAGCTCAGCCACTCCAATTTACCCCATCAGCCATTTTTTTTTATATTAGACACCCCTTGGGTATTTGAAGTGCTTTTATTTTAACTCTTTGTTGAGATTTTTTAGAAATTTTAGCACTTGCTTAAAATAATAAACTTTATTTTTTTATTTTATTTTTTTAATACTTTTTTTTTTTTATATTTTTTTTTTTTACACATTTTGCTGGATGGTTCATCTAGTGACATCACTGCATAATTATTTTTAAATGTTAGCACTTTTAATTTTTTCCATATTTTTTTTTTTTTTTTAATATTTTACTAATCACATTGTGATTAGAAAGCTGGGCTCCATTGACTTGCATGGTTGAATGCAGTACCTGTATTCAACCTTCAAGTGGAGCCAGAGTTCTCTAGACCATCTAGCGAACTTTAAAAACTTGTTTGTTGCTTTTACAGGGCGGCCGCCATCTTGTTGATGGCGAAGAACACCGGCAGCTGCGGCTGTGACCGCTCTCCGGAGCGGTCACAGCCCACCCAGAGGTAAGTGTTTGGTGTCGCTGGATGCCTCCTGATCGAGGCATTCCAGCGACACCATTTAAGTTTAGGAGGCGATCGTTGATCGCCTCCTAAACGCTTTTAAAACGGGCGTCCGCCGCCATACAATGTATGGCGGTTGTTGACGCCTCGGGGAGGGGCCAGACATGGCCCCCGATGCCGATCTCGGCGTTACTGAATGCCTCGACATTACAGCAACGCCGTTTAAGCGAAGAAAGTGATCGTTGATCACTTTCTAAGCTTATTTTACTTTTTGACGGTTCAGGACTGTCAAAGGTCATTTAGTGACCTTCATGTCATGACGGTCCTGAACCGGCAAAGGTCGCGAAGGGGTTAATAAAGCATTAAAGCAGAGCATATGAGTTTCATATGTTCAAATTAAAATGTTTCACAATTTCATATAGACGTGTCTGAAGTTAGAATGCATAAATAAATAAAGCTATGGAAGTTTTTTGTATTGTTAATATAATAACCATTTAATTTTTTTCCACGCAGGCAGTATAACCTGCACCTGGTCATTGAAGAAAACATTAAGCGTGGTTAACCGGTTTGCACTGTCTAAAAAAAGATCTGTCTTCAAAAAGTTAAACATTTCTCAGGTCCTAATCCTGAAATGCTGTCTCCTACCTGAGGAATCATGTAGGTTCCATGCAGGTTTTGGCGTGTCTCGGTATATGGTTGGTGAGATCTACTAGTGGAAGTCATCTGAGGATCCCCTGGCAATGCAAAATCCGACTGATTTATGCCAGCAAGGGTGGCAAGTTGCCCCAAGCTGCAATAAAATGTGTACATGATACCATGAAATATAAAGAAAAGGACAAACTAGACAAGTACTAAATAAGGAGACATTTTTCATTGTTACAGTTCATGAAAAGGGCCACAGCCACATTGTGTCTTAATACACACACATCAACCTCTATCTCTTGTTTCATTCTAGAACTCTACACAGTCCCAGAATGAGAATGGCTGGGTTGATGGCCACCTTAGATTGTGGTGGAGGCTCCACCAGATGCACCGCTTTAAAAATGTATTCCTACCTTTAAAAGAAGAAGAAGAAAACTGCACCATTTTCTTATTTGGAATCGATTACTGTAAACATTTGGTGAGTTCCTAATCACCATGATTGCCTCTTGACATCACACACACAAACATTTGGAAAGCATTTATTTCTTGCACTGGGGCTTGACATGCTTAGGTAGTGGCATATAGGAAGATGACAACTTAGATCAAAAGAATTGTGCTTCTCACAAAATTAGCAAAACTGCATGGCTTGCACAAAACATAGCATATGAAAAGGCACAAGTTATTTGTACAACTACTTGCTAAACAACAATAAGGGAAAGAAAGCATTCAGTTTCAGGGATCTAGATCTCGATTAGTTAAATGCCCTAATGAAAACTGGTCATCTTCCATGTCTAACAGAGGACAATAGCCCAATTTTCAAGAGAAAGAATAATAGTTAAATGTGCATCTCTATCACTTGTTTCAACATACAGGTTCAAGTCTTCAATATTTCAGTGATCATGTATTCCACATTATTTGCTTTGATTATTCAGTGTGGTGAAGGATTGAGCCTTGGCTGAATAGCAGGCGTGCATCAGGAGGGGAGCATGAGGGGTAAAGTCTTTTGCGACGTCTGTGTCTTCCTAACTTCTCCGCCAACTGATAATGCTGACCTGTCTCCATTCATGTAGCTCCACTTCTTCTCTTGCCTCTTTTTATCCTTCTGTCTTCTTTCTTCACCTGCTCTTTCTCGTATCAGCTCTGTTGACCAGGTCTCCCACAGCACTTCCTCAAAATCACTGTTTGGGATACTACTGTGCCTGAAGCTCAATCTTGTAGGGTCATGCTACATTGAGTGTTTCAGCCCTCACCGATCCGAATGATGGCTGGTACTTTTTGGAGGAAAACGTGGCAACCCTAGACCCAGTACAAACCTAAAGACAGGGCTACCTTGCCCTCTCCCACCATCCTACCCCATGCACAACATGCTCTCCAGTGCCCAGAAAGGGGTCATACATGGGTAGCCAGCCATGAGGACCTAGTCCTGGCTAGCGGGCAGAGTGGGTCAATGCTTGCCCTGCTAGATCAGGCCCCATAAACAAGCACTGGTTGAACACCTAAGATGGCTCAAAAACACTTTGCCATGAAGTAAACCATGTAACAAATAAGTCATCTGCTATTGGGGGGGGGGGGGGGGTGGTACCAGGTTTATACATCTGCATTATACTGTATTGTCTGCTAGTATTATAGAAAAAAAAAATTGTTTTTGTATATGCACTGCACATGAAAATAAAAAACTTGTTGTTCACACTGGCTTATAAAACCATACACAACACAAAGACAAATAAATACGTTTCAGGTTTTAAAGAAGTAATACATTTGAAAACTGGCGCACTGATGAGTGAGATTTTCCAGGTCACCTAATGGATTACAGTTTGTAGTCACAGCACTTTCCACTGCACAGATCAAATATCAGTCTAAACGGATTACACAGAAGACCTGATTTGCACTCTAAGATGGCCGAAAGGATTGTTATCTATCAGAGTTAATGAATACCTTAATTAGGCTGGGAGAAAAACAATAAAGCAGCAGAAGGTTACCTGCATCAAACAGTTCTATCTCATGTGGGTAGTGCAGCCAAGAGTAATCTGGAACAGGGCCCTTTATTAACTGAAAGTTCAACAATTCACTAACATGCTTTCTATTCTTTTAGCAGGTGGAAAAACAATTGACTGTTGGCATTTCTTCAAAATTAATAATAATAAAAGAATAATTCACAGGACAATGACCCTTTAGAATGATGCGCTGTTTCCTACTTCACAACGTAATGTATGCTTATCATTACATTCTTGTTACGATTATTAATTTACGTAAAAAATATTGAAACTTTTCTTTTAAAAAAAAATACATTCTAGACTTAAGATTCTAAGCTGTAACCTTACTAATATAAATATAACACAACTTACCCTGCATCTCTCAAAAGGTCAAGGAAAGCATGGAACTTATTGAAGGACTTCTCAATGCTGTCCAGGACACCTTCATCTTCCAAGAGCGTAGGTGTTGGCGGCCGTGTTTGAAGGGCATCAGAAAGAGTCTGATTAATCTGCCTTAATCGAGTGTTTTCTAATTCCAACTAAAACAACATATTAATAAATGAAAATTTTTAAAAATGTCACTTTGAAGATTTCAAATTTGGTAAATATAGTGTTCTGGACAACTTTAGAGCAGAAGAAAGCTGTATCTCATATTATAGACCCAAAACATACATGAAATAGTCTCCAATGTAAAGCTATATTGTTTAAGTAGTTTTGTTACTACATATAAAATTTCCCGTAATAATCAATTTTTTCACTCTATTGCCTGGTAATCGAATTTTAAGACTTCTGGCAGTAATTCTGTGTCTGACACAGACAGGAAATAATCAACTGCTCTACACAAACATCATTATGCTAATATCATTTATCTCCAAAAGCATAAAAAGAAAAGTAATAATAGTAATAATAAAAAATAGATCACCTCCATTATTCTCTCATCAGCTTTCAATCTTGTTTTTATCTCCTCATTCAACCTTAGTTGGCATTCTTTCAATTCCACCTGCCAGAAACCAGACCAATAATGATAAAAAGTTGCAAAGACGCAAAGTTAAGTGCTGCACCATCTGTCATTTTATTCTTTCCTCTGAAAACATCACCACATAAAAACACAGGACCTTCGAGGAGTCTTTTTCAGGTTCTATGCCAATGGTCTATTAGTGCCTGCCTCTGTGTCCTATCGCAATTAAGTATTTTAAATAAGATACAATTTTGCACAATTAAAGAATACATTTGTGGAAGGGTTTGGGCACCTGGCAGTACTTGGTTTCTAGTGGTGCGTTTACTTACAAAACTGGTACATACGGAGTAGGTCCAACAGAACCTCTAAAGGGCACACAGTTTAAGATACGGAACATCCCTTAAATGGAGTCAAGGTTAATAATAATATAAAGGAGAGAATATCATTCTATGGCTATGGTTTCATTGTTAGATGTCATTATGGAACTGTTAACATTACCACCTTTTAACGACTAACTCTTGTCTAACCTAGTGGCTAATAAAGTATCTCCTTTTTCTCAGAATTAGTGGAATTTGTGTGTTCTTGATAATGTCTATGTGCTGCAGACACATAAAGCACCCAAAGGGTGACTGAACATAGAATAGGAAGGCATCTGCAATAATTTTGCATCTCCAATAAAGCATTTCACATTCTCAAACTACACTTCAGTATTCAGAATGCTTTAAAGCCCTTAAGCCTTTCATTATTATTATCTTTTATTTATATAGCGCCAACAACTTACACAGCGCTTAATCCAATACATATATTCAAGGGGTATGACAAGACGAGAATTGACAGACTAAGACAAACTGATACATTGAAGAGAGCCCTGATCCAGATCTTTTGGAATATTATTAAAATGTATATTGACAGGTAAAATGTTAGTAACTATGTTAACAAATATGCATGGAAAACACTATTATCCGGTGCCAAGAACTGCAGATATAGTGTATATTTTGTTTAGTTCATAGCAACAAAAATTCAATATATTTGCTGGATTTCAAAATGGGATCACATTAGCAGTGTGAATAATAATATATTATATATTCACTCAAATGCCACATTCCCTGTAAATCATGTTTTATTAGATCTGTATTATATACCTGTAAAAGTCTGTAGTTTTGGGGAAAGCTTTTATGAAGGGATTCACCAAGCTCTTTATTTAAGCCACCCAAAGAGCTATCAGTTTCTTCACTTTCCGAGGTTTCACTGTCCATCACAATCTTTACAGAGGTGCCTGTCTTGGTGCAAACATCAAACAGTTACACGCTTATCTCTACACACATCTCTCTCTAATCATTTCCATTTATTATTTATTTTCGGATTTTCCAAGAATGCTAATTAACCTTCTGAACTGCACACGATGGGTTCAGGTCCGTTTTTGGGAAAGTAAAGAAAACCTTTGCCTCCTGTGAACTTGTACTGTAACTGTAATAAAGTCAAAGGCTGCTGATGTGTAAGGGGTAAAGGTAAGCGTGCGCCGGCTGCGAAATGTATCGCTGGGTGACAGAACTCCGTCTGCAGGATAATTCCTGATTAATGCAACTTTTAAAAAGCACAACCCAAGCATATTTACTACTGATAACACTAGATGACAAAACATGCATAGCTAAAGCAAGGTACATAGGTGTAAAAGGGAATTTGTTTAACCCTTTTTATGGTACCTGCACTAGACTCCATTGGAAGTGTGATTACATGAAAACAATTAAAGATGTTATATGTTAATACATTAATATAAGAATACAAGGGCATGGATTTATTCTAAAGGATTGGAAATAGCTACAATATAATGGTGTGTAAAAGAAGGAAATGGTTAAAAAAATAAAAAATATATATATTTAAAAAAAAGATTTAAGCTAAATACTAAAAAGTAACTATTTATTCTATAGAATAGACTAAAAGGAGCTACAACATAAGAAAAAGAGAGGAAACACCACGAGATACAGACACCGATAGGAAATAAAAGCTCCGATAAGGAACTATTATCTACTGGGGTTAAAGAAGTCGCATGCTACATGAAAACAAATGTTCCTTCACCCCGATGTGTGTCTCGACAAGCAGTACTGCCCTCCAGTGGAAATATCATTTGGAAATTCTTTACAATAAGGGCTAGGTCCATGCTGTGCAGACCACATTAATAGTCATTAAGTATGGTTACCATATCACCCCAAACAAGATATGTCTGTCACCTGATCGCTCCTGAAAAAAGTTGAATTTTTTATTAGCTTTCAAAACATGTATCCGATTTAGCTATGTATGGGATTCACTATGCGATTCGCTAGGGTCACATTGCTAGTTGGTAATGGGCTATATGAAAGCTAGAGTACATGATTGGCTATTTAATCAGTCGTGTAGCAATCTATTGGGAAGTATTTTTAAGCTTTATACAATTGTATGATGATATCATAATCAATATAGTTTAGATTTGTTCTGAGTACAGTGAATCAAATTAACACCCCTTCCCTAGAATGGTTTCTAAATATAACAACACAGACATTAGTTTTGAAAAGCTTTAATGCTGGAGTATTAAATTGTATCTTTTTTAAACGAAAAAAAATATTTACAATAGTTTTATCTTTTGCCTCTCTACTCCTGGTTTTTAAAACCTGATTCAGTATATGGACACGTTTATCACGTAATTCAAAGCAGCTGGTCTGTCATTATGACATTTACTTAGGACCTTCATCAACTACATCTTTTATAGGGTTTATTGGGGATGAAGTGAGAAGCATTATATCAATGCATTAGCTATACATTAGGAGAGCCAATCATTCACTTTTATCTGTGAAAAGGGCCACGTCGACAATGTATTATGAGGGACTATCCAACCCAGGGATCGATTCGCTAAATCAGTGAGCTTGCAGCAAATTCACACAAGTTTTCCAAAGGCCAGCTAGAAAATTCACTAAAGCCAACACACATTTGAAGTTGAAAATAAATCACACACAATGCATTTACACCTGACTACAAGAAAGTCAACTTCATGCGAGCTGGAGATAAAATACATTAACTAAAGTTTCAGGAGAAAGCCTGCAAGTTTTCATTTCACTCACATGCCCTTGCCTGAAACTCGCAAATATTAAGCCTCAGGCCCTCACAAACAACCTGCATATTAGTGACGATACAAGTCGCTTTGCAGGGCTTAGCATGTAAAGACATGCAATCTCAGTCAAGTTTAGTAAATTGTGTTAACCCTTAATTAGATTGACAATTAAACTTCATAGACCCGAGAGTTTTAACTGTAAGACGTTGGCCCTTCATAATACATTCTTAAAGAGTCTTTAACTTGGACGCTGAAATCCAAAGACTGGAAACGCTCAGACCTACATTAGCTTTTCTGCCAGTTACTTTTGATTGGGTGTTTCAGCCTCGCCAAAATTATATTTCCTTTCCTACTACAAATCTATTTTAATTAATCATTTTTCTTTCCTACAACACCGGCTATATAAAAATAAAATGATAAAGTGGACACCTACTGGCAGGCCCGGACTGGCCGGATTGACTTAGGGGCTGATGGAGCTGCAGCTCCAGGCCCCTACCTTAAAATAGGCCCAGTCAGGACCGAACTGACTGGGCCTATGCGGGCCGGTCCTGACTGGGCCTATTTTAAAGGTAGGGGCCCGGAGCTGCAGCTCCATCAGCCCCTAAGTCAGTCCGGCCCTGCCGCGGGCCCGGTCGCAGTTGCTGCTTGCTCCGGCAACAAGGTAAGTAGGGTGAGGGAGGGGGGTGCAGTGAGAAGGGGCAGAGGGGGGTTAGATAGTGAGAAATGGGGAGAGGGGATAGATAGGGAGATAGGGGTACATATTGAGAAGTGGGGAAGGGGGTACATAGTGAAAAGGGGGAACATAGTGAGAAGGGGCAGATAAGATGGGGAGACGGGGTAGTGTGAATGCGTATGAGAATGAATGAATAAATGTGTGGATGAATTGTGTGAATGCGTATGACAATTAATGAATTCATGTGTGGATGAATTGCTTGAATGATTTGTGAGACAGCATTAATGAATGTGTTAATGATTTGTGTGAATGAGTGAGTAAATGCAAAGATGGTACATGAAGGGTGGGCTTTAACAATAAATAAATAAATAAAAATGGGCTGCTCAGGCTTAAATGCCCGGGCCTATTTTTTGTCCCAGTCCGGGCCTGCCTACTGGGGCCCACAGCCCTCTCTTCTAAGAATACATTAGACCTTAGCGTTTTAAAGTTATTACATTAACTAATGTGCATGTCAACTAGCCACATATTAACTACAAGTCCAATGTATGTTTAGCGCTATCTAGCCTCTCTTATTCATTTTTGAATGCTAACAGAAGTCTTAAAAATGTGATGCTGCCTTAATATATTACACCCCGATCAGAGTTCTATATGCAAGAAGTTATATATCAAAATAAAACATGGCAGACACCTTTGCCTTGACATAAACTGTTCAACCGCAGTACATTTTTGTTCTAGGGCAGGGGTGTCCAACCTGTGGCCCTCCAGCTGCGGCAGGACTACATCTCCCATAATGCTCTTTCAGCTAAGGGGCTGGCTGACTACATCCCCCATAGACACCCCTGTTCTAGGGCATCTTTGAAATAGAATTTGACAACAGACAATAGCTATTCAGCCCATCTAGTCTGCCCATTTTTTTTTTGTTTCATCAGATTCCACACAGCCCTATCCCTATCCCATGCATGTTTCAATTCCCTTACTGTGCAAAAAACTCTACCACTTGTGCTGGAAGGCTGTTCCACTTATCTACCACTTGTTCTGACCCCCTACTATTAGATGTTGTGCCTGCCATAGTTCCCAAAAAAGAAAAGCAACACTCTATGACAATATAAAGATCTGTCTCCAATGCTCCCAGGAATTTTGACATTTTAGGTTCACTGGATTGGTCATATAATTAATTTAAGATCTGGTTACCACCTTATTTATGGCAATAGCGAGTGTAGAAATCCCATTATTGTGTACATGTATGCAAGTCACTAGATGACGATGGCAACCTTATTGTTGGATATTTATCCAGTTTGTATAAGTGTGGTTTTAATTTATCTTTTTGGATATCAATGTATTACAGTGGTCATTACATTTTGTAAATTACGCATTGATGAATTTTTGTAAGCTTTCTTTTTAGCGAGACAATTAAAAGTTAAATTGTATCTTTACTGATGTTTTATAGGGAGTCCAAACATTTTCCACTTTGACTGTACTGTAAATCTATATTTCATTTTGTCAATGCTAATTAAGACTTCTCCTCAACAAACTTTAATTAATCAGAGTGTCTGTCTGAGTGATTAGGACAGTGCCATTCTATTGTTTAGCACAGGCAGTATGATAAAGACCCAATGTGCTTGTGTAATAGATTTTGCATAGACAATCATGTTAGAACACATACAAATGGCCAATATGCAGCCGTCTGAAAACATGATATTATGCAAAATGAAAACAGGATAATATTCTTGAAAACTTATTTTTAATTTGATTTAAGTAATATTATCAGTACTGCATGTCAATTTTTACCTGTGATGGAGAATATAGATTCTTTTCTGGAGAATTTTCCCTAGGAAGGAAAACAAAAATTAGTTTACTAATTTTGACATTTAAGTGCAATGAATCATTGGACAACGCAAAACATTATATAGGGCTAGAGACCCTCTTGTGGCTGACGTAAGGAGGCCACATGCTCTACCTGTGTCTGCTTGCCCTCTCTGCCGTTCTCCATGGGAGGAAACCTTTACTTCCAGGAGGCTTTGGTTCTGGGGCATACAGCTCCTTGGATGCTCCTTGTCCTGCAGACACCAAGTGTCTTTTATTTGGAAGCCCTGCAAAGAGGTTTGTTAAAATTTTAAAACAAACAACATATCACACGGCTATAAAGAAAAAAATTATAATGAACGGGTTATATTTAGTGACTATTACTTAATAGGAAGATGATTACAAATGCATGGTAAAATCATTTAACCTCAAAACCCTTACAACTAGTTCTATCCTGGTTTCTACAACATAACAATAGTGGTGTTTTTGTATATTTTAAAGGAAAAAAAAAATAAAAAATCCCCTGATACTTATTTGTAATTTTGGGATTACACAGCTGTTTTAAAAAGATCAAAACACAGCATAAACTGAGGGATGAAAGTACATTGAGAACAGACAGAAAGTCTGAAGATCCCACATCAAAATCTCAGTAAATTACACAAACACTTTGGCTTGTTTTTTTCTTATGTGGGATTTCATGTCCACATCAAGTAAATGGAAAACATGTCCATTTTATATTTGTCCTGGAGACAATCTGTCACTTTCCCAAAACCTAGTTGAGGGAGACATCCCATGTATGCAGGAGGTCTCTCGGTACCTCTCTAGAGAAGATGGGAGAGGTGGTCTCAGAATCGAGTGGTCAAGGCCAGTAGCACTGAGGGCTGCAACTAGCTGCGTACTTAAATTGCACTATGCTATACACCACTAACCCAACCTTAAGATCAAAAGTTCAAAATACCCTAAATAAAATTGTAATGCGTAGACCCTTAAACAATCAGGAGCATTTTAGAATTCAGTTTTAACAGGATTAAGCAACATACTCCACTTACCCGAGTATCGCCAAATTACTGTAGCAACATTGCAAATAAAAAAAATAAAACATTTACAGAACTGCACTTCAATGGAAACAAAGTCAGATAACACTTTACGTATATATTTGTTAGATATACATACATATTCCTTATAATACAGAATACTGCATTGTCAGGAAAAGTAGGAGATCTCTACAGATTTGTCCATACAGCACATAAGTGTAATAATCTAGAAACTAATGAATTTTGATTTCATATTTTAACAAAAAGACAAAATAAAAAATGCCAAACCAGGGGTTTAGTTGTATTTATATTTAAGAAAGGAGACATGTTAATACTGGGGCTGTGGGACAGTATTTTGTAATTCATGTCTGTTACCCCTTGGAAACAGACACAGAAGCAGAAAGAAAAATTTACAGTGGTCACCCCAAACCAGCAGCTCTTCAAAGAATACCCCCGTCAGCAAGGGCTACTTACTAAACGAATGACAACTGTTGGGTTTATGGTTCCTACTTTGGGAACAATGTGGCATTTTCAGAGAGTTTGCATGTTATTTTAATACATACATAGTGATTACAGAGCATAAATATACAATACATTGTATAAAGCCCATTGGCAATAAGAATGAATAATATGCTAAATAGTTAAAATACTGCCCTACCAATGCGGAGCGTGTTTCTTCCTTTGCGTCCATGCCGCAGACTGACCGACCTACATTTACGTCTCACGTTAGATCCATCCTTTGGAGATGGGGATGAAAACCATTTGTACTGGTAAACAAAACAAAAAAACAAAAACTCCTAATGAATAAAACAAAAAATAAAAGTCTTTAAAGTAAAAAAAAAAAAAAGCATGTGTCACAACAATCACAATTCAAGAGAAGGAATCAAATAGCTGCATAACGTAAAGATCTATGTCCAATCTGGTAGAGTGATGGGAGAGCATCAAATATTTACACTTATTGTGGCAACATTGCCATATTTTACTGCTTACTAAATGTTATTGATGGTGTCTGGATCATGGTTAACCCCCGCCCCCCATTCACCAAATTCCTAATTTGAAACAAATCATTTTTGGGTGTTTCCACTGCATTTAGTTGGGCATGTTTGTGCTCATATAACTTCGTATACCGTAAAGGCATACTGGTGAGGGATTAGCAAAAGTGATTTACAAAACTAACCAATTGGTGAAAAAAAATAAAAGTGCATTAATTATTCCACATTTCAAAAAACTTGAACTGGCAATAGTTGCTCCTTTAACCCCTTCGTGACAAAGGCTGATTTTACTTTTTGTACCCTTTGTGACAATGGCCGTTTTAACATTTCTGCGCTGCTCGTGTTTAGCTGTAATTTTCTTCTTTCCCGTTTACTGAACCCACACACATTAGATATTGTTTTTTTCAGGACAAGAAGGGCTTTCTTTAGATGACATTGTTTTGATTGTATCATATTATTTACTATTAAAAAAAGTATAAAATATGGTGAAAAATTTTGAAAAAAATGACTGTTTCTAACTTTTAGTTGAAAAATCTTTTACTCATCTATAAAAGGTAATAAAAAAACCTGCTAAATAGATTCTACTATTTGTCCTGAGTTTAGAAATACCCAATGTTTTTATGTTTTTTTGCTTTTTTCTACACATTATGGGGCAAAAAGTACAGGTAGCGTTTTGCTATTTCAAAGCCATTTTTTCCAAATCTGGTAATTCTTCCCCCCATGTGCCATTTCGGGTATCTTTGAAGCCGGTCAATGCAATTTACCCCATCAAATCATATATTTTTGAAAACTAGACAGCCCAGGGTATTCCAAATGCTGGTATTTTAACCCTTTCCAAGCACTTATTCTACCATCAGCCTTTGTCAAACTTTATGGTAGTAATTTTTTTGCATTTGTTTTTTCATACACATTTTACTTTAGGTATGAATAAACAGGTTCTGGTATATGTCACTATCAAAAAACACCCCAATATGTGTTTAGCAACATCTCCTGAGTACAGCGATACCTCACATGAATGATTTTGCCTGGCTGTTTGGGGGCAAAAGGGCCACATTTGGGGCATGCACATTTTTCAATGTTGAACTTTGGCATTTGGGGATCCACTGCCCATGCCCTATTTGGTACATCTTTGAGCCGGGCCATTTCAGTGTGCCCAATAAAGCCATATATTTTTGAAAACTAGACACCCCAGGGTATTTTAAATGCTGGTATTTTAACTCTTTGCATGCACACATTTTACCACCAGCATTTTTTCAAAGTTTGCAGTAGTATTTTTGTGTGTGTATTTTTCCCACACACACCTACTTTATGTATGAATTTACAGCTCCTGGTATATGCCGCTGTCACACGACACCCCAATATGTGTTCAGCAACATCTCCTGAGTACAGTGATACCCCACATGCATGGGTTTGTCATTTTTGGGGGAAACTAAAAGGCCACATTTGGTACGTGTGCATTTTTCTAATTGGAAATTAGATGTGTGGCCATCCTTCCCCCCGTGTTAATTGGGACCTTGTTGAACCCGGCCAATTCAATTTACCCCATCAAATCATACATTTTTTAAAAGTAGACACCCCATGGGCATTTAATATGCCAGTATTTTAACTCTTTCCATGCGAGAATTGTTTTAAGATAATATGCTAATTTTAGGACTTGCTCACAAAAATATATTTTTTATATATATATATATATATATTTTTTTTGCCTTTTTTTTAATTTTTTTAACATTTTTTTTCAACTTGAAGGTTCCCCTGATAGTGACATCAGTGGGAAATTATTTTTACATTTTACTGGTTTTTTACTATTTTTTTTCTAATTATTATTAATTTTATTTTATTTTTAATTTATTTTTTCTAATCACACTGATTAGAAAGCTGAGCTCCATTGACTTGCATGGTTGAATGCAGTACCTATATTCAACCTGCAAGTGGAGCCAGAGTTCTCTAGAGGGTCTGGAGACCGTCTAGCGAACTTTTTAGACTTTGTTTTTCTTTATTGAATTTTCCCGGACCGCCGCCATCTTGCAGATGGCGAAGATCACCGGCAGCTGCGGCTGTGACCGCTCTCCGGAGCGGTCACAGTCCATCCCCAGGTAAGTGTTTGGTGTCGCTGGATGCCTCCTGATCGAGGCATTCCAGCGACACCATTTAAGTTTAGGAGGCGATCGTTACAAACGCTTTTACTTTTACAAAGTATGGCGGATGTTGAGGCCCCGGGGAGGGGCCAGAGATGGCCCCTTTGTGCCGATAATGGCGTTGCTGAATGCCTCGAGGTCGAGGCATTACAGCAACGCCGTTTCGGTGCAGAAAGCAAAAATAGATCGCTTTCTGCACCCGTTTAATGACGTGCCGGTCCTGGCACGTCATTTGTCGTTATCGACATGAATTTCCGTGACGTGCCCGGACCGGCAATTGTCGTCAAGGGGTTAAACAAATTATTAAAATGTTTGCTAAACAAAGTAGCCCTGTTTTGTTTTTTTAATTAAAACTTCCAGTAGCTATAGATTTTTGTAAATCACTGTAATGGTTTTGGCGATTAGTTTAGTATAGACTAAAAGTCGACGTCACAAAAGCTGGGATCGGTGGATCTGCCCTGAAGTCGTCATCTTCTCCTCACTTCACCCTTACAAAGGCTGCATGAACCAATCAACAGCGATAAAACAACTTTATATAGGATATTTGATAATACATTAGGGGAAAAATAATCCCGCAGATTACAAAATCAGGAAGTTAAAATGTGTGTAATACCTAAATTGGGTTTATAATCCCCACATCCTGTTTGGTTTAAACCATGTGTTCATACAGTGTATAGAGCTGTAAAATGTATGATATGAGAATATGACAGATCTATCTTAAAGTCCCATGTTATAATAAAATTGTTTTATGGGGGGGGGGGGGGGAACACCTTTCAAAAAACTTCCTAAACAATGGTAAAATAGAATTTCAAATTGAGACCTTTTTGAATGCAGACTTGGTAGAGGAGCTAAATATAAATGGCAAATAGAGGAAATTAAAATCCAATGTGTGAAGGGCTTGTAATGGCACAAAGCAAGTGTACTGAGAGCTTGGTAGATCACTGGAACAGCCTCCCATCATAAGTCTTAGAGGTTAATACAGTGAGGGAATTTAAACACGAATGGGATAGGTATAAAGTTATCCTTAATCAAAGACAAAACCGCAGACTGATTAAGATCTGAGTCTCTATATCAGGAACAAGTCGGCGTACTAGATGGGCCGAACACTCCTTATCTGCCGTCAAATTCTATGTTTGTATATTGCATATGACTGTAGGTATATTGCCAGGAACGTACAAGCACCAGTTCACCAAAGCATCCTGTCCATCTCCTGCTCGCACGCATTCTTCCTTTTATAGTATTATGAAAGCGACATGCCCGAGAACACGAAACCTTGGCCAAAACCTTTACTAATCCCCACAGATCAGGTTTCTGAATATAATCTCTGTAAAAACACAGTTCACCCTTTCCCCTTGTTACATGAGAACATCTAATAATTGTAACAATCATTTTGCTCAAAAGAAGTACAAAAAACATATTTTGCTCTGACTTTTGAAGCCGAGATCCAAAAAGCTAGAAATCAAAGAGCAAGATGAAATCCAAAGAAAACATACTTTTTCAGTTTTGGTAATATTGTGTTCCAAACTGTCTTAGAACATCATAATATTTTTTTTTAATTTTAATAAAATAAAAAAAATGGTACATACATGCACACATACTTTTAAGGAAACATTGTGTTTTTAAACACCAATTACTTTTACTTTACCGTTTTTTTTTGTTATAATATACAAATTAAAAAAAAAATCTAATTTTATATTAAATACATGAATGTCTTCAGAAGCATGTGCATTTGTTTCTGCATATGAAGATCTATATAAAGTACCATGCTAAAGTTTTAGGCAGGTGTGAAAAAAAACGATATAGAAATGCTAATAGTTTATTCTTATTTATCAAAATGCAAAGTGAGAAAAAGAGAGACGAACATTATCATTATTTGTTGATTTATATAGCGCCATCAATAGTGATAAAGTTGTTTACGACGAAATAGTGATCCATGTGATAATGGAATTAAACATACACATGTTAATACCGTAAATCTGATATCCATAGTCACTTTGTAAGTCTTCGATTAAAAGTTTTAACAAAGTTGATTATTGTGTTGGGGGCTCTAGAGCTTAGAGGCTCATTTGAATTCTGAGCGTGGCATTTTGGGATTTATTCTCTAAACAGTGGTTCGTAGGCAAGAAGATTATTACTTATTACTATAACATTATGCGGGTCCGACTCTACTGCAGGAGAAGTTATCCGAGGGTCGGCCTTGAACGTACATTAGTGAATAAACCCAGTAGCAGTTAACAGAAATGGCACCAGGGCCCTGAAGTTATGTTTCGGCTGATGTGATAGAGACAAAAGGTAGAGATTCCAAAAACTCTCCCATAATGCTCTTTCAGCTAAGGGGCTGGCTAAGGAGTATGGGAGATTTAGTCTTGCAGCAGCTGGAGGGCCACAGGTTGGACGCCCCTGCCTTAGGTATTAAAAGCTTGGTTATAAACAAGATAATTGTTTCAAATTGGCAATTATGTTCTATTTTTCCTTTCTAATGCAGTCAATAGCTGGACCTGTGTCACAGGTCCATTCATTTTATTATATAAAGAAGCTGGAAAGCATACCTCTGAATGTACATCATGGGAATTCATGAGCACTCTCTCAGTAATAGTCTTGAGCAGTGAATGATCTGAGGAAAACAAAGACTCAAAAATTAGTTTTTCTTTAACCCCTTAAGGACCAGGCTGTTTTACCTTTTGTACCATTGGGACCGAGGCTGTTTTAACACTTTTGCGCTGTTCGTGTTTAGATGTAATTTTCTCTTCACTCATTTAGTGAACCCACACAAATATGTTGTTTTTTCAGGACAAGAAGGGCTTTCTTCAGATACCATTGTTTTAATCATATTAATTTCCCATAAAAAAAAAATAAAAAATTATGAAAAATGTAAAAATAAAAAAATAAAAAAAAAAACAAAAAAAAAACAACCCTTTTTTCTGACTTTTACCCCAAAAATCTTTTACTCATCCAAAAAAGCTAATGAAAAAACCTACTAAATATATTCTACTATTTGTCCTGAGTTTAGAAATACCCAATGTTTTTATGTTTTTTTGCATTTTTCTGCACGTTATGGAGCATTAAGTACAAGTAGCGTTTTGCTATTTCAAAACCATTTTTTCCAAATCTGGAAATTCTTCCCCCCATGTGCCATTTCGGGTATCTTTGAAGCCGACCAATGCAATTTACCCCATCAAATCATATATTTTTGAAAACTAGACACCCCAAGGTATTTCAAATGCTAGAATTTTAACTCTTTCCATGCACTAATTCTACCACTAGTCTTTGTCAAACTTTGTGGTAGTAAATTATTTTGTGTTTTGTATCGCTAAAATTGCTCTTCAGGTATGGATTTACAGCTCCTGGTATACATCACTTTCTAACGACAACCCCAATATGTGTTCAGCAACATCTCCTGAGTACAGTCATACCCCCCATGCATGGGTTTGTCGGGTTGTTTGGGAGGTAAAACGCCACATTTAGGAAGTGCACATTTTTTAACTTGGAACTTTTACAAGAATGTCCTAATAGGACCATGTTTGAAGCCGGCTAATTCAATTTACCCCATCAAACCATATATTTTTGAAAACAAGACACCCCAAGGTATTTCAAATGCTAGTATTTTAACCCTTTCCATGCATGAGATTCTACCACCAGCCTTTGCCACACTGGTTTTTTTGGTATTTTTTTTTTATGTCACTTTTTTTATATGTCACTATCAAACAACACCCTAATATGTGTTCAGGAACATCTCCCGAGTTCAGTCATACCCCACATGTATGGGTTTGTCTGGTGTTTGGGGTTAAAATGCCACATTTTGGAAGTGCGCTTTTTTCCCCCATTTCGGTCAGTCTGTGCCTATGCCCTATCTTTGAGCCCGGCCACTCCAATTTACCCCATCAAACCATTCATTTTTTTAAATTAGACACCCCTTGGGTATTTGAAATGCTTTTATTTAAATTTTTCCATGTCAGGATTTTTGGGAAGATACAGCGCTAATTTAGCACTTGCTCATAATAATAAACTTTATTTTTTTATTTTACTCTTTTTGGACTTTTTTTTTTACATTTTGCTGGAACTGGATAGTTCCTCTAAAGCATAATAATTTTTAAATGTTACCATGTTTTTTTTAAGCTTTTTCTTTTTTTTTTTAAATATTTTTACTAATCACATAGTGATTAGAAAGCTGGGCTCCATTGACTTGTATGGTTGAATGCAATATCTGGAGACCGTCTAGCGAACTTTTTCAACTTTATTATTTTTTTTCCCAGGCTGCCGCCATCTTGCGGATGGCGAAGACTGCGTGCAGCTGCGGCCGCTCTCCGGAGCGGTCACAGCCCGCCCTGGGGTAAGTATTTGGTGTCGCTGGATGCCTCCTGATCGAGGCATTCCAGCGACACCATTGAAGTTTAGGAGGTGATCGTTGATCGCCTCCTAAACGCTTTTAAAACGGGAGTCCGCCGCCATACAATGTATGGCGGATGTTGACGCCCCGGGGAGGGGCCAGACATGGCCCATCATGCCGATCTCAGTTTTGCTGAATGCCTCGACATCGAGGCATTACAGCAACACCGGTTAAGCTTAGAAAGTGATCGTTGATCACTTTCTAAGCTTGTTTAAGTCTCATGACGTATCAGGCACGTCATAGGTCATTAAGTGACCGTTTTGCATGACGTGCCTGACCCGGCAATGGACGTTAAGGGGTTAATCAAAACAAAAACATACACCGAGGGGGGAAAGTAAAGCAGCACAAAGCCCAGAGTGACAAGTCTACATTGGTTTTAACCTACATTTGGTAAAAATGCAGACATGATGTAGTCTCCCCACCAAAGGTCAGCAATAGACTGTAACTTCCAACAGTTCTACATTTCACTCAATGCAAGCATGTCTGCGATGGAGCAAGAAAAGGTAGCCAGTCTTGAAAGTCTGTTTAATTTAACATTAAGTAGAAACATGGCAGTAAAAATGTGCATTGTCATGAAATTGTTCATTTTCTGAATGTTGTTAAAAAAATGTTTGGGTTTGGATTATTAGGTACTTTCTCACCAATCTATCCCTCTTCCCAGATAAAGTGTTTAAAATGGACCACCCAACTGAATGACCTCTGTGTATAAGTATTAGAAGTAGGGCCATAAAGTAAGATTTTTTAGCAGATTCCCAAGGACACCTCATGAATCTCAGGATCTATCCCAGGTCCAGGGCAACCTTACCAACTAACACAGGACCGCTGGGAGTTGCAAAATTAAATCAAGGAAACACAGATTGCACTGCATATTGTGTGTGATGATGTCTGTGCCAGTTCCAAGGGCTTTAGGATGATATAGTTATTTACATTTGATAAAGACCACCAGTTTGCACCAGTTTGGGACATAAGAATCCTGCTGTCCAACTGAAATCATACAATTTGACAGCAGATAAGAACCATTCAGAACATCTAGTCTGCCCATTTTTCCTGATGTAGAGACTCAGACCTTAATCACTCGTTGGTCTTTTCTTAGAATCAGCATAGCCATATGCCTAACCCATGCATGTTTAAATTCCTGCACTGTATTAGCCTCAAGGACTTCTGCTGGGAAGCTGTTCCATTTATCTACCACCCACTCAGTAAAGTAAAAAACTGTAAAACATGCTTTATGTGTGTGTGTATGGAGTAATAATGGGGCCCCCGCATTTTTTGTAAAGCCTTTGGAGATACATAGGCTGCAGCCGCAGCTCCACTGTCCATGATCCCAGACTACGAAATATGATCACCAAAGACATTATTAAAACTTTTTTGCTTAACGCTATAGTCTACACTCTAGGCTACAAAGCATCGTCAGACCTGGAAAACATTCCAGTTTGGCCATCAGAAATATCTGAGCAACCGACAAAAGGAGCAGCATTTAGGAACCAAATAGGATATTTTTATTCTATAAGAAACCTAAAAATAAATGCATGTATATATATATGTTTATTATATAACACAACTGTATAGCGACAGAATCCTTGTAAACGCATTGTTAACACAGAAAACATTCCATACCAATGAAAGGGTTCCTTCTCACATCCAGTATCACGAGAGTCGTGTTTGTACGGAAAGCATTAAGCAAAGATTGAGCACCATCGCTGGAAATGCCACATTGGCGCAGATCTAGGGCTATAAATAGAGTAATAGAGGAAACAAAATGTACAATTACACCAATGTTGTAAATAAACCATACATAGGAACTATTTATTTCAGTGATGTTATTGCAAAACAACCAGCATGGTAATATAGATTATTGTTTTCCCATGTCCTATAAAAAGAGGAAATGGCCAATGTAATTAACACGAATCAGATATAAGAAGCAGGGCAAAAATGAAAATTGTGTTTTATGCGATGAGCACATGGAACAATAATTCTCAGAAATGTATTAGCCATTATGGACGTGCTAGACTGCACAGGGCATCCAGGAGTGCTAAATGCAAGAAGCAATTCAAGCGTATCTTTACATTCCTCTAAATCAACCAAATATTTTAAACATAAATTGTCTACATGTCACAATTAGAGCTCTAAAGCTGTTTCTAGGATCTATTCAATTCAATTAAGTACACAAAACCTCCATTCATCTTTGCTGCTTAGTCTACAGAATCCAGAGGTAGGGTGGGGAGTGCTCAAGGTCAAGAATGGAATCTATTAATAGGTTAATGGCATTTATTCCAACACCAATATGATGATGTACAAATAGGGCAATAAACCAGTTATGGTCCAGATGCCATTCACAGAACTTAAATCTGCCCCTTAACTGCAATGGACCTTGTAAAGTGTTTTTTTTGTATCTCTCCTGTGAATACCATAAACACATCGACACAAATGGTTTGATTAAAGAAAATTGTCTAATGCGAATAGTGTTATTTCCATATTTTAAGATCAATTTAGATTTTATTTTTAAATGCCGTCAACCAGGCAATATTATCATACAGTAGTAATCCATAAACAAATAAAGATAGTGTTTTGTTGTTGTGGTTTTAATTGTTCTGTTGGTGTTTGAACATACCTTTCAGCCAGAGATCCTCAGCAAGCACTTCTGCTAAAGCCATAGCCCCATGGTCACCGAGGAGCGCGTTGCAGTTCAGAGTGATACGTCTCAGTCCAGCCATACAGTCAAGATCGGGTCTTCTATATCTCAGGCTCTCAGCCCACGTCTCGCTGTGCCTCCTGGTGGCCTGATGCTGAGGAAATTAAAAAAAAAAAAAAAACACTTAAAAAAACAAAAAAAATAAAATAAAAAATAAAATCACAAAATATGCATTAAAACCATCAGACTATGTCCAAATGACTGTGAGAAACTACCACTGAGATTTATATAGAACGAATATTTATTGCAAAATAGCATAGACAATGTGGCTAGCTATTTAAAAAAAAAAAATAAAAAGAAATAGACTTTTTATTGTTTACTCATTGATCAAGAAGTAATTGGTTTGGTTATAAAATAAAAGTCGTTTTCCCCACACACTTGCCAAGGATGCATCTATTCTGTATTGGTATTGGTCTGCTCCAGGGGTAACATTAAGGGCCACAAATAGGCCGTATCTGTGTATAATTGCCTGAAAACAAGCAGTTTAATGAGTTTTCAATTGAGCTGCCTCTTAATATGATGGGATATAAAAAAAAACAAAAAAAAACCAAAACATTGATCCACTCAAAGTAACATAAACAAAGTAACAAGTAACATAAAATGTTATTTCACAGAGGGAACGCATTGCCAGCTATCTATGTAGCCGAGACAAAATGTGACAAATTAACATGTCTAATTCTGCAGTTGCCGTTTTCATCCACACTATAACATTGTAGTGATATCAACTGCACTTGCACTTAAGTTAAAGTATATATGTGTCCAGTGGAGGGAGCTCTCCGTTTAACGGTATACAAGTGTCCACGAGATGGAACTCAAACCATAGTACACAGAGCTTTCCAGGCAACCATACAAAAGTGGCCAGCTAAAGGATCTCTACAAGTAGAAAAAGCCATCTAGGAGGGATCAGATTCTGAAGCTACTGCATATTAGCAAAGCTGCAAAGAAGTGACAGAAGGACTACATTCAGGATTAACACTGCTCCACAATGAGTAAATCATTTGTAATTTAGTGCCTATGGATATGACGATGGTTATATACATGGACCAAACCCGTCTGCGTTTGGCATAATTTACACTCCAGCCATTCGGATTACTCCTCCAGAGTGGTAAACATTTTAAGCGACAGCATTACCTAATTCAGGCATTTCAATCTGTACACGCTACTCAAGGTAAATAGAATGATGTGTACCACTCGCACAACTGGAAACATACCTTGATAATATTAGCAATACATTCAGCGCCACGCCAAGTCAAGCCGCATCCAGTGAAGTCGAGTGTCTTTAACGTTGGTGAATTCCTCACACTTTTAGAAATTACTAAAAATGAGCACAGAATAGTCCCGGCTTAATAATAATAAAATTATGACACAATAACCACAACAATGAAACTGTAATAGAAATGATAATTATAACATAACAAACAATGTTGAGTTGAACCAGGACCAAATCAACAGGTCTCGTAAATATTCTTCGCAGTTTAGTAAATAAAGACAAATGCTATATGAAATATATAGATATATATCAGATGCGAACGCATGGCTCTCTTTTAGTCGGATGTCTCCTTCAGAAGTTAATTCACAAGCTGAAGCTTGAAAAAAGGAGAATACATGGAACAGCTGACTGTGGGAGGCATTTTAGAATCAAAAATACAATTTTAAATTTATACTCTTCTAATTGCCATGGAAACCAGGGAAACAGAAGAAAGGAACACTCAAAATAAATGCAGCAAGTCACTGGGGGAAATACTGCTGGGAAATGAGTCACTATCTCCAGCCTTTGGATAAATCGACACAGGTTTACAATCTCATTTCAATTGATCATCAAAAAATAGCAATACATGAAAATATTCAGATAACGACTTTATATAAACGGTATTTATTTGCACAGCACTAAGCTTTACAAAATAATACTTGCGGAATACCAGGGGACTTGTCAGTCATCTACTTTCTACAAAAAAACTGTCTGAGGAACTTAAGGCAGCTTGCATATGTTGCCTTGGCAGACCTTAGGGCTGTTGTATTGTATGTTCTCACCAAGTGGAGCTTTGATTCTTGGGCCTAACTAGTCATTTGTGAATAGAACCTACAAACCATCACCTTTCATCTAGAAAAGTATTGTGTGTTTGTGTTGTTATGCTTGTAGCTCAGCCACTTCAGTCCAAATCTACACTATACCTAGAGTCTGAAATTCACTAGCGTGTACATAAATTGGATTATTATAACTAAAAAAGTAAGAAAATACACTCCGTTACAAAATAAACAAAATATGTCACATGTTGTTGTGACCATCTTTTACGTAAGGAAAGAAAATAAGTAAAGATTTGGATAATTTGTGAGGATCTTACTTTCGAGTCCTTCATCGCCACAAGAACAGTAGGGTAGGGACAAGCTTTCCAAGGAGGAGGAGGCAGCCAAGCCCTGTAACAAGAAACACAACATGTGGCTACTTCATAGTCATAGAGATGAGGCATCAAACGTGGCTAATCATGTAACCCACACAGTTCTAACATTGTATGTAGCCTAGCAGGAGTACAGAAAACAACAGATTTCGGAGACCATGAGGACTATGGTTGCAATTATGTACATGATGCAGATGCAGCACACTAAATATAGTAGTATTAAAGGGTTAAATCAACAACCTTTAACCCCTTCGTGACAAAGGCTGATTTTACTTTTTGTACCCTTCGTGACAATGGCCGTTTTAACATATCTGCGCTGCTCGTGTTTAGCTGTAATTTTCTTCTTTCCCGTTTACTGAACCCACACACATTAGATATTGTTTTTTTCAGGACAAGAAGGGCTTTCTTTAGATGACATTGTTTTGATTGTATCATATTATTTACTATTAAAAAAAGTATAAAATATGGTGAAAAATTTAGAAAAAAATGACTGTTTCTAACTTTTAGTTGAAAAATCTTTTACTCATCTATAAAAGGTAATGAAAAAACCTGCTAAATAGATTCTACTATTTGTCCTGAGTTTAGAAATACCCAATGTTTTTATGTTTTTTTGCTTTTTTCTACACATTATGGGGCAATAAGTACAGGTAGCGTTTTGCTATTTCAAAGCCATTTTTTCAAAATCTGGTAATTCTTCCCCCCATGTGCCATTTCGGGTATCTTTGAAGCCGGCCAATGCAATTTACCCCATCAAGTCATACATTTTTGAAAACTAGACAGCCCAGGGTATTCCAAATGCTAGTATTTTAACCCTTTCCAATCACTAATTCTACCATCAGCCTTTGTCAAACTTTATGGTAGTAATTTTTTTTGCATTTGTTTTTTCACACACATTTTACTTTAGGTATGAATAAACAGGTTCTGGTATATGTCACTATCAAAAAACACCCCAATATGTGTTTAGCAACATCTCCTGAGTACAGCGATACCTCACATGAATGATTTTGCCTGGCTGTTTGGGGGCAAAAGGGCCACATTTGGGGCATGCGCATTTTCAATGTTGAACTTTGGCGTTTGGCGATCAACTGCCCATGCCCTATTCGGTACATCTTTGAGCCGGGCCATTTCAGTATGCCCAATAAAGCCATATATTTTTGAAAACTAGACACCCCAGGGTATTTCAAATGCTAGTATTTTAACTCTTTCCATGCACCATATCTACCACCAGTCTTTGTCAAACTTTGTGGTAGTCATTTTTTTGTATTTGTTTTGTCACACACATTTTACTTCAGGTATGAATTAAAAGGTTCTCGTATATGCCACTATCACAAAACACCCCAATATGTGTTCGGCAACATCTCCTGAGTACAGCGATACCTCACATGAATGATTTTGCCTGGCTGTTTGGGGGCAAAAGGGCCACATTTGGGACATGCGCATTTTTCAATGTTGAACTTTGGCATTTGGGGATCCACTGCCCATGCCATATTTGGTACATCTTTGAGCCGGGCCATTTCAGTATGCCCAACAAAACCATATATTTTTTGAAAACTAGACACACCAGGGTATTTTAAATACTGGTATTTTAACTCTTTGCATGCACACATTTTACGACCAGAATTTTTTCAAAGTTTGCAGTATTTTTTGTGTTTGTGTGTATTTTTCCCCCACACACCTATGTAATGTATGAATTTACAGCTCCTGGTATATGCCGCTGTCACACGACACCCCAATATGTGTTCAGCAACATCTCCTGAGTACAGTGATACCCCACATGCATGGGTTTGTCATTTTTTGGGGGAACTAAAAGGACACATTTGGTACGTGTGCATTTTTCTAATTGGAAATTAGATGTGTGGCCATCCTTCCCCCCCCCGTGTTAATTGGGACATTGTTGAACCCGGCCAATTCAATTTACCCCATCAAATCATGGGCATACAACCATGGGCATTTAATATGCCAATATTTTAACTCTTTCCATGCGAGAATTGTTTTAAGCTAATGTGCTAATTTTAGGACTTGCTCACAAAAATATATTTTTTATATATATATTTTATTTTTTTTGCCTTTTTTTAAAAAAATTAAAAAAAAAAATTTCAACTTGAAGGCTCCCCTGATAGTGACATCAGTAGGAAATTATTTTAACATTTTACGTTTTTTTTTTTACTATTTTTTTCTAAATTATTATTAATTTTATTTTATTTTTTTATTTATTTTTACTAATCACACTGTGATTAGAAAGCTGGGCTCCACTGACTTGCATGGTTGAATGCAGTACCTGTATTCAACCTGCAAGTGGAGCCAGAGTTCTCTAGAGGGTCTGGAGACCGTCTAGCGAACTTTTTCATCTTTATTATTTTCCCCCCCCCCCAATGTATGGCGGTTGCTGACACCCCGGGGAGGGGCCAGACATGGTCGAGGCATTACAGCAACGCTGTTCGGGTGCAGAAAGCGATCGTAGATCGTAGTGCCGGTTCTGGCACGTCATTTGTCGTAAACGACTTGTTTTTCCGTGTCGTGCCAGAACCGGCAATTGTCATTAAGGGGTTAAGTAGACACTCCAAGATGATCAATAACATAATCCCATGGCATAACCGTACACTTGCCCAGCTCAGAAGCTGAAACCCTTATTTGACCATTCCAGCTAACAAGACCTCCGAGTAACATTATGTTATAATGTAACATTACATAGCTTTTTAATGTTGGCCCAATAGAAGGTATCAGCTTTGTCTAAAGACTCGGTTTTCTCTTGGACCAATAAGGCAATATGCGTGCTCTTATCAGAAAATCATTAAAATCATTCTCTATACATCAAACAATATCCACATTTGGTACCAATGCTCCATTTGATATCTTTTTAGTACACACTGCTTCATCAAGTGGAATTCCTTGACTCTACTGAAGACCTACACATTTCGTCTTACTATCGTAGATCCCTTCATAGGGCTCTCTCTTACATTGTCTACCATAACGTTAAAATAAATATTTTTAGATTAGCCTTAGTTACTACAACAATCTATACCTACATCACTTTGCTTAAAATCTTCTTACACTGTGTAGTTTAACATGACTGTCGTCTTTGATGGACGCTGACAAGGGGCGAAAAGGGCAGAATGGATCCTTTTAGAAGCAAACCACTAACATCAACAAGAAAAATAATCCATAAGAGTAACATATAATTTGCTTAGCTGTTATGCATCTAGGCTCTTCATGGTATTATTCAGATTAAGACATAGGGTTGAATTTACCAAATGCTGTTAATGAGATTAAAAAAAAAAAAAAAAAGTTAAAAAGAAGGTACTACAAAGTATGCTACCCATAAATAGGAAATTCACATTAAATCTCATCAGTGGTACCCTAATCACTGCTCTACAAGCGATTGCATGGCAGCGCTTAAAATGCGGTATCTATGCCATAATAGAATTTAAATTTATATAACTGTATGTGGCTAAGAGTCATGTAAAGATAAAAAAACAAAATGTTTTATGGAGAATATTTACCTTTGATAAAGCTTTTAAATCTCTCTCACGTAAAGGCAATCCATGGAGCTCCAAGTGTTTCAAAGACTTTGACACACTTAAACAGCTTGCGAGGCACGTGCATAACTGAAAGGTCATGTCCTTCGATCGGATCGGTGGAAGACGTCTTTTAAAATGAATTCCAAGTTTCTCGGCACCTGTCATCGAAACGATACACCTTTCAATATGTACAAAAACACAATAACATTCAAAAGCTAGGGAAATCATGCCAACTAAAAAAAATATATAACCTAAAAGAATACTGCACGCTAATTACACCAATTAAAGATGTTGTTCCACTCACAGAAAATATTAACTGCACTCTATGCATGGCAATTATTCCTCACAGTCAGTGTCTGCTTTTGGCCATGTGACAATTAAGTGTTCCAAGAAAAAATATGAATGGGTTAATGCTTTGTGTGATTAAACAATTATTTCTGGTATTGGGATTGAAGTGTCTAATATGGCATTTAGTTCCAAAAGTGTTAAACTGAACAAAGTAAGTGGAACAGCCGTTTTAAAGGAACAGATGGATCAAAACGTTTATTACGTTTCCTAAATAAAAAAAAATGGGGTTTTTTTGGTTTTTTTTTTAAAAAAAAGGGAGATCAAGGCTGCTTATGCCATTATACAACGATTGATCACATTTCTGAATTTCCACAAACCTGAATCTTCATATCCTGGCTGATGACAACTTTTTATTGACACGCTTGTCAAACTCTTATTAACTTTTAGTGTATTTAGAATAGGTGGCCAATCAGAGACTTTGATTCGATCGGCATTAAAACTAAGAACGTCCTGTCCAAAGCTGGATCTTATGGCTGGCACTGGGACAGAGTCTTGAAGAGCACACAGGTACTCATAGTGGGACTGGAAGTCCATAGGCCCTTGGTGACGTACTCGAACAGAGTTGATCATTGTTTTTCTTCCTCCTAACTGGGAAAAAAAATACATATTAATACTAAGACTATTATATATATATATATATATATATATATATATATATATATATATATATATATATATATATATATTGTTCCAGGACATACTTGAAAATAGAGTATTCTTCCTGGCTAAGCACATATAATCTCCTTCTTTAAAAGACCCAGTAAAAGAAATGATGCAAAACAATCAAAGTGCACCCATCAAATCAGAATAAGTGAATGGACGGAAGATGCAATCAGTAAATCTCACCCTCGATTCTCAGTAGATATCGGGATACTAGGGTTTAAAGTGGGAGCCTGCTCTTATATCGATATTTATGTTTGATTAGCATATTATGCAAGCAGCAACACAAAAAGCAGTGCCCTAGCAAAACATTTTGGTAGCACTTTACGTTCATGAAAGCCATCGGGGTAACTTAGTGCGCCAGTTAGAACTGTATGCAAATAATAAAACACTCACTACGAACAGAGAATATTTATACAGACGTCTCTGAAACCAAACAACAAATATAGCCATTTATTTAAGGGTGAATCCACTATATATATATATAAATACTAAGATATAACTTTTCCAAAAACAATGGCATAAGTGATCATTTTACAGCCTGACGTTAGTAACACTGCAAATAGTTAATACGCATTTTCGGGCGCCGAACCATATGACAGGTGTACCCGTAACACAGATAAATACAGAATACAGAGGGCTGCGCGATTAGTTAGCGCATTACTATATAGTGATGTATTAGTTAATGCACCAGTGGGGGCATTAAGATTAAAGCAATCAGGCAAGCTGTATAACCACCATGACAGTAACCTGGAGCTGCTGCGCCTGAGACGTCCTGTCCAATGCCCGGTCCGGTAAAATGTCTAAGGGTCCCAGACAGCCCGCGTTACACCTCCATGATGGCAGCTCCCTCTGGCTTCCTGAAGCGTCGGCTCGTTCCCTTGGTTTCTTAACTGTCCTCCGGACACTTCCCCTCCTCTGTTTCCTGCTCTCCTCCCACCAACCTTTCCTTTCCCTTCCTCTCGCCTTTCTCCTCCTCCTGACCTCCTCATATCTTTCTTCCTGGTCCCCTCCTCCTCCTTATATATATCGCTATATATCTATATCTATATATATAGATATATATAGAGATATATATCTATATAGATATATATATCTAGATATATATCTGTATATAAATATGTATGTGTATATATATATATGTGTGTGTGTGTAAATGTGTATTGCTGGGTCTGACTCAATGGTTGCTATGGTGATTGCTCTATAAAACTCTTCCCAGAACCACAGCCAGTGAATATAACCCATATTCACACAAGCGTTCATACCTTTGCTGATCTAATATCACATCATCATAACATCATCACATTGATGGGCTTGTTTGGGTTGCGGAAATATTAGTGTTATGTCATTGCTAAAAATCTATTGCTATTCATCCACATGAAACAAAAAACATAGTACTATTTTAGGATTATTGTTGGTAATAATTATTGGTAGTAATTTTTTATTACAACAAAACGAATCATATCAAAAGACATTCCATGATCAATAAGACAAAATATTTGTGTACATTGGTAAATACCGTGAGGTGGCATGGGGCAGTTCACATGCTCTATAAACTTACATTTTTATATTAAACACAGAAATACAGTAATAGCAGAGAACAATTACATTTTAAGATACAGTGCATCAAATATGGTTTTGCACATTGGAACCACACCCGGCGAGGTGAAGTAAATAAAGGGTTTAAGAGGCGGGTGGGCCAGGAGTGGAGTAGGAATACTCCTCTTCCTCTAGACTGTCCTTAATAGAGTACTCCCTTAGGCTGTGGACTAGCCCGTGGCCATCTTGAACTGAGACACGCTTCCTTCTCATCAAGAGGCAGTTCCTGGCCCACCATAAAGTGTCCTTTACACGGCACATTAGGCGCCAGGCATCAGCGATGGTACCCTGTGTGTACGTTCCTGGAAAAAGTACAGAATGGTCAGACAGAATGGTTTTACTCGATAGAGTCCTTGAGTTCAAGCTCCAAGACTCCCAACATAGCCTGTGTAAACGGGTAGTGCCAGAACACGTGAAGCGATGTCTCTTTTTAACAGTGCAAAATGAGCAAAGTCTATAATGTCATCTAACAATGTTACGTTTCGTTAACTGTGACACATGTTTCTAGAAGGAAACGTAAATGATTAATATGTTTTACAGTATGCTGTGTTATTCGGTGACAGTGTTAGGTCTGAGTCAGGACCTCACAGCCTTTGGCACTTCAGCTGCTGTGGACTACAATTCCCATGATGCATCTGAAAAATAAAGCACATTTGGCTTGTGTTGGCTTAGGCTGCTCCACTCATGGATTATCTTGAGCTGCTCCACTGGAGTCCAAAAATTCCTTTCCTCCGCACGCGATCTGGAAACAAACCTGACCAGTGTTGCGGATGACCCGGACCAAGCCCTCTTTTCCCATGAGCACCTCACAGATCCCCTAAATCCGCAATCCTTATCCCCCAGTACCCCCATACCCACGGAATGCCTATGCCCAGAAGCTCACCACAGCGGACAAGCCTAATGTCTCCAAATCTCCATTTGTGAACAGTAAATCTAATATGACCTCCTCACGTGTTGGCTCCTCAACTACTTGTTTTAAAGCTAATCCCAGTAGGGAATTTAGAATACTATAGTTTTCCAGTTCACATTCGGAAGATTAAAATTGGCCATGATTAAAACTTTCTCATTCAATGTCATTTTAGATATTTCCTCAATTAGTAGATTATCTAACTCATCTACTTGTCCAGGCGGTCTATAAATCACACCTACACAAGTTACTGTACTTTTACCAAATTGTAATGTAACCCAAACTGACTATGTTCTCATTGCTAGCTTGTGTTGGGTTAGATTTATGTTATCACATATAGGGCCACCCCTCCCCTTTCCCAGTCATTTTGCTCGTTGTACCATGTCTCAGTAACAGCCACTAAATCAATATTCTCAGTTGCCACTACTGTCACAAGTTCATAGATCTTATTCCCTAAACTCTAAGCATTTGTAGACATGACCTTAAGTTTGTAATTTAACACACATGCTGCAGGCATTTTATGTCCTTTTCTTGGAGGCCAAAATATATGTTTCTCCTATTATCTGTACAATCCAAGCCCCCAGATCAATCCAGCTGGGTACTAACTAAAACACATTCCCTTTCTATACTGTCTAGTGTATATTATTCCCCCTCATACCTAGTTTAAAATCCTCCGTCTAGCCATCCTTTCCACCACGACTATAGAGATTCTACTCAGTGCTCTAAAAACCCAAAGGACTATTTCTTACAACAAAACTTCAACCATGCATTAAGCTGCCTAATATCCTGCTGCCTTTCTGGTGTAGTGCAGGGCACAGGTAGTATCTCCGAGAAAACTACCTTGGAGGTCATTTTCCTAATCTTACTACCTAAATCCCTAAAATGTCCTTTTAGGATTCTCCATCTTCCTTTTACTATGCAATTTGTACCAGTGTGCACCACGACAGGATCCAACCTCTCCCAACAATCTATCCACTCGATATGTTGAACCCAGGCAGCCAGGAGTCAGACAAACCATTCAGTTGCTGCAATCAGAGCCACAGAGTACCCTGTCTGTTCTCTAAATAATAGAATCCCCTACCACCACAACCTGCCTGGGCTTCCCTTGCTTTTGGACCCCCTCTATGCTAGATGAGCTGTTCTCCTGGCTTTTAGGGGAAATAGTTTTTTCCCACCAATCCCATATCTGCCCGCTTTAATGGGCAATTTTTTTAGGATGGAAAAACCCAGGACTGGCTTCCCTCATCCCTCCCCACTGCAACCACTTCTAACCGTCACCCAATTATGTGCCTGGCTCACTTGTGACTCATCTCCTCCCTCATTGCTAGGGGCTTCATGCAAACTTTGCTCCATCCTGCTAGGCTTAAAATATGCCCATCTATTTAAAAGAATATGGGTGCAAGAGAATATTCTTGCATGACGTGCAACTTGGTGTAAAATGAAGTTGAAATGGCTACATTGAAGACTAGGCTGAGGCAGGGTAGGTGTGTTTGAACGTGTGACTGGTATGAGAGCATGTGTGTCTCTGTATGTTATCGTGGTCATGTCTTTTTCTTGTCATGTTTGTATGTGTCTGGGTATGTTATTGTGTGTGTTTGTCTGGGTATGTTATTTCAAGTGTTTGAGTTTGTGGGTATGTTAGTGTGCATGGGTGTATAAGTATGGGTGTCTGTGTGTGTCAGTGATGGGTGTGTTTTTCCTGTGAATGCCCCTCCCCATGTCCGCCTCTGGATCCGACTCTGTCTGCAATGCTGTCACGTAATGTCTCTTAACCACAAGCTTGGTGTGTCAGGCACCTTGGGTGGTGGATTCTATACCTTGTACCAGTATATGTAGTTTATCTGTGTCTGTAAGTTGATGTTGCTCCTGCATGACTATTATTTTATTTAACCTTTTAACCCCTTCAGTCCCTTGTGGACATACACGTACGTCCTAAGAAGGCATTCAGTAAAGACCTTTAGGACGTACATGTACATCCTGACTTTCTTGCAGCACCCCCGGTAGAGGGGTGTCCTGTCTAGTATCCCCGGTATAGGGGTGTCCTGTCTAGTATCCTCAGTAGAGGGGTGTCCTGTCTTGTATCCCCGGTAGAGGGGTGTCCTGTATCCCCAGTAGAGGGGTGTCCTGTATCCCCGGTAGAGGGGTGTCCTGTATCCCCGGTAGAGGGGTGTCCTGTCTAGTATCCCCAGTAGAGGGGTGTCCTGTCTAGTATCCCCAGTACAGGGGTGTCCTGTATCCCCGGTAGAGGGGTGTCCTGTCCTGTTCATGTCGGATCTTGAGTATTCCTTGTCTTGTTCCCTGTTGTGCCCTGTATTGTGTATGTCTTGTCTGGTTATGTTTCTTGCGCCCTGGGTCATTACAGTCGTCTGTATGGACCCAGTTCCTGACAGTAGGTGATCTTCTATATAGTCCTTTAGGACTTTCAGCTCTGGTTCCGATAGAGGAAATATCCTACCAAACGGAATTGCCGCACCTGGTAATAAATCAATTGGGCAACCATATGATCTGTGGGGTGGTAATAGTTCAGCCTCTTTCTTATCGAAGACTTTAGTGAAGTGCTGGTATGGAACAGGTATACCAGGGGTGTCGGTAGATGGCGAGGATACAGTGGAGGAAACCGTATGAAATTATGGCAGCCGTGTGGAGAGAAGGCAATGACGTCTACGATAAACAGAAGAAAATGCACCTGTAGTCCAATCGATGTAGGGGTTGTGACAACGAAGCCAGGGTAACCCAAAAAACATTGGGTAATTGTGCTAGATTGAAACAAAGTGTCTCTTGATCTACGGTCCCAACCGTGAGGGAGATGGGTATGGTTTCCTTGGTGACCGGACCCGACTGTATGGAGCTTCCGTCTACTAGACGGATGGTTAGTGGTTGTTTCTGTTATGCTGACGCAGGCAACGCAGATTTGGACCCACTAAGCAGGTATGGTGACGTACACGCCAGGTAGTAGTGCAGCAGATAGGCAGATCGGGGCCAGAGGCAGAGAAGCGTTAACAGGGACAAGCCGAGGTCGGGGTAGTCAGCGCAGGTGCAGGGTCAGGATACAAAGCCGAGGTCGGGTCAGGCAGCACAGGATCAGAGTCAATAAACAAGCCTAGGTCTGGTACACGTGAATCAAGCAAAAGGGAAACAGGAACACAGAAGGCACAAAACACCCAGAGTACTACTAATGAGACTCGTAGAACGGGCACTATAGAATGGGACTAGGAAGTTTAAATAGAGCCCAAAGGCGGGGAGAGGGGCCAATGGCAGGACAGATGACAGATGACGATAAACAAACTCTGTCTGTCACACAGGCAGAGGACTTAATGTTCGTGTGCCGCGAGCGTGTCGAACAGAGCTGTTACCAGGCGGTGGGCGTACCCCTCCAGTGCACACGCCCCTCCTTAAACGTGCCACTCGCACGTCAGTACGCGGAGAGGACCAGCGAGCGGCACAGCGGACGGACCGCCCACCAGCGGCAGGCCGACGCGGGACTCCGGCTGACGGGGTAGGCACGACAGTTTCTTGGTTTTGGTTGGAATGGCCAGTGTGAGATCCATGAAGCTTTCACTTGCTCCAGAATCAATTACAGCATTATGCTGTATCTTTTTTCCTTCCCACTGTAAGAAGACAGGGATAGACAAATGAGAAGCCAGACCCCCAAAAAACGCAGGAGACGGAGGTGGAATACACTTACCTCTGGAGGCTAGTGTGGGGCAATTGTATGCTGTGTGACCCGGACCCCCACAGTAGAAGCAGAGATTAGAGTTCCTCCTTCTTTCCTTTTCAGCCGATGACAGTGGACCACGAGCCATACCTATTAACATAGGTTCTTCGGTTGTTTCCGGAGCGGATGCTGGAGTGGAGTGGCTAACAGGAATAGAGCAAGGAGGATGACCTGAAGTACTGGAGCGTTCTAGGCGCCGTTCTCTAAATCGTCTGTCCATCTGGGTTACCAGTTGGATTAGACCTACAAGAGCCTCTGGTACGCCAACTCTAGCCAGTTCATCTTTAAGGATTTCAGAAAGACCCAGGCGGAACTGGTTCACCAGAGCAGGTTCATTCCATTGGGTTTCAAACGCCACTCCTTGGAATTCAGAAATGTATTCCTCTACAGGCCTCCATCCTTGTTTGAGAGCTCTGATGGTGGACATTGTGATTAGAAAGCTGGACTCCATTGACTTGCATGGTTGAATGGCACTTGTGATGGCTCTCCGGAGTAGTCATACTTCGTCCTGGGGTGGGTTTGTGGTGTCGCTGAATGCCTCACTGTTGAGGCATTTCAGCAACACCGTTTAGGATCTCTCTTTCAGAGGACATTCTAAACTTTTATTGCGTTACATAATATCAGTTAAAGTGGATCTGTCACTTTTTGAAAAGATCCTAAATTATACAGTCCCATTCAGCAAACAAGCCTATATAATTGTTTACATATTAAAATAACCAATATATTTATATACAAAATGTGCCTAAAGTGCATATGATAGGTAAATGCTTTTTAATCAGGATTTGCATGATTATGCCTCGTTATTATCCCCCATCTCCAAACAAGCCTGCTCTGAAGCCCGGTTGATGCCAGCCCGCACGCAGAAGTAGAGGTTCAACGGGGTAAAGTACCACAGCATTATGTGACCCCACATTAGCAGAGTGATAGCTCTCACTGTGTGTGCGCTGCCCTGAAGACAAGCTCAGGCTCCATGAAAGGGGATTAAACGTCTGTCTGTTTGAGTGTGCGTCTCTGTGTATAAGTGTGTGTTAGTTGTGGGGGCAGAGAGCCACATGGTTTACATGTCCTCTGGGCCAGAAGCCATCTGCTATGTCTTATTATTAAAGGGACACTCCAGCCATTGTATGCACTAATATGCATATCATAGCTTTGTGTCTCATTAAAAATATAATTTTGTCCCCACGCAAATGCCACCATTTACAACCCTAGAGGTGTTTACTCTGTCTGCTTGATAGTTGACATATATTTTTTATTCATAAAATGACAAAATATTTGGAAAAGTATGTTTCCATTTAATAAGAAAGACATGATATTGAACTGAATACACAGAGAGTTAAATCTATAATGACAGTGCACATTGGGGATAAGAGTTCTGTACTTTATTAGTCCCCTAGCTGTTTCCTAAAACAGTTGACTTCCTGCTCAAGTGTTTCCTGTTTATTACAGAATTTCTCCAAATCACATCTTTTATCTTCCCGCTTTAAATTTCCTTACTCCTTTAGAGTTGATAACATTATTTGCTATTGTCATTGTAATTGAAAGCTCCAAATATTAGGCTTAACTCATTAATATTTATGTTCTTGTGCATTCTATAGCAGCCTCGTTATTTGTCTAGTTTCTATATTTCTGTGATTTTTTTGTTTTTTCCATCTTTCCATCAAAACATTCCCTTATTGTGCAAATTGTCTATAAAATGCAATATTTTAACCTCTTTATTTAAAAATTGACAATTTTACTACTGTTACCCTCAGAGGTCTAGATGAACTGAGTTGGCTAGGGTTTTGCTATGGTCAACTTGGCTGTGTTTCTGACCATTACACCAACAGGAACTTTTAAGACATTGTATTCTAAATACATATGTAGTGGCCCCCCTTTGCAGCTATAACAGCTTCCACTATTCTGGGAAGGGTCTTGGAGAAACACTCCAGTGTTTCTGTGGGAATTTTAGCCAATTCATCCAAAGTTGGAAGCATGATATTGTCCTAAATGTCATAGTATTCTGAAGGGGACATACCAAGACATTTTGGACAATGTTATGCTTCCAACTTTGTTTGGAGAAGGTCCTTTTCTATTCCAGCACGGTTGTCCCCCAGTACACAAAGCAAAGTCCATAAAGACATGGTTGGATGAGTTTGGTTTGGAACAACTTGACTGCCATGCGCAGAGCCCTGACCTCAACCCCATCCAACACCTTTGGGATGAACTGTTATGTAGATTGAAAGCCAGACCTTCCTATCAAACATAAGTGTCTGACCTTACAAATGCTCTCAAAAACATTCCAAAGTCTTGTGGAAAGCCTTCATCAGGAGAGTGGATGCTGTTATAGCTGCAAAGAGGAGACCAACTACGTATTAATGTCAATATATTTAGAATGCAATGTCCCTTGGTTTAATGGTTAGCTGTCCCAATACTTTTGTCCATATAATGTATACTCCTCCCATAAGGGAGCAGAGATATGTGCCTCTTTGGCATTTATTGGTTACATTTTTATTTTTTACAGAAGGATCACCAGTGGATGCTACAATAAACCAGGCCTAAGGCAACAAACACCACATATTCATCCATGCCCATTCAAATGTAACTAACATATAGACTTATTATTAATGTAAACTCATCAAGAGTAGCGCAAGAGGTTCAAAAACATACACACTGCAAAACACTACTAATTTCCTATTATACAGCCAGGAGTAAGTCCAGGGTGCAATATTTCTTTGCCCTCCTCTGTTACTAAAACACGGGCAGATACTAACAAGCAAACTTACTGTAACACCATACACGCTCACCCAAAACCCGTATGCCGACACACACTCACGCCAACATGATACACTAACACCTACACACACTCTAACATCATATGCTGACACACACAATTATTCTTACAACATACACTAACACCTACCTACATACACATCATGAACACTTAATACTAACACATTCTCTAACACCATACAATAACACACACATGCTAACACCATATACAAACATATTTTAACTATATGTTCACACAGATGCTAACACCATATATACTTTCACACACACTAACACAATGTTAGGGAGCAGTTGCACTGTTACTAGCCTACTTCTGTGGGGCATATAACATGTACCCCTGTATGCAGCCCTGCCTGAACCACACAAATTTCATTCTATAAAATCTATATTTACTGAGTATAATACATAACATACATTTTAAAAGGTTTTTTTGTTGGAGCAAGTATACTTAAAACTTAAACATTCTGAAATACTTACAGTCATCTGTGTTTAAATGTTCAAATCACATAATAGATTGTTTCTCAGTTGCTCTTAGAGAAGAATAAGCTATCTCACCAGCTGTGAAGCTATCCCACCAGCAATTGAAACATTTGCTTATCACTGTGCTGAGGGTCTCCTTGTCATGTAAATAGCTTTCAACCAAAACTCAGGGGGCAACCCTGAAACACAATGTATTTATCCCATAAGTGATCCAACATACTGAAGATGTGGATGAGTAAGATATGAAGCACAATGTACTTAAGAAATGAGTTTGAAAGTGTTAAACAAATGTAAGGAGGGCTGGGGTATTAAAACCCAAATAGATAAGACAGAAGCCAATATAGACATAGTATTTCTAAAAAGAGTACTAGGTTTGTATATTACAATGTGGTTCTGTGTATTTTTAATTTTTTTTTTGGTTAATTCACAAATTGTTAGAAATGCAATGGGATATGGCCAAAGTTATTTATAGAGCTTTAGAGTGTCCTGGTAAAACCGTTAGCAGAATTATTTAACCAGTTGATATTGACAGGTGTAGTTCTAGAAGACTGGAGGATCAGGGATAGGACGTCACGGGAAGCTTGTTCATTTTGCATTACAATTACTGGGTCCTCGTTACCTAATGTATCGGGATTGACTTAGTCTGTCAGTTCTAGTTTTGTCATACTATTTGAATGTATGTATTACGATTAGCGCTGCATTCATTGTTGCAACTATATAAATAAAATATAATATTATTAATAATAATAACAATAACAGTTGTAGTACCACTTTACAAAAAGGTAGCATTTATGGAAACCATGCTAAGGCATCAGATTAGTAAATATATGGATGCAAATGTTTGGTAAGATCAGAAACAGATCTTGTCAAATTAAGTTTATTTTTTTGACTGGGTAACTAAAATAATAGACCAAGGAGGGGCAGTATAGATATATATATATATATATATATATATATATACTACCGGTATATCTAGATTTCAGGAAGGCATTTGTCCCTCATAGAAGACTTTTACATAAATTGTAGTGTTTGGATTTAAATGCTAAATAGTTGAATGGATAAGACAACGGTTGAGTGATAGGAGATAGATGATTGTAGTTAATGGTGTTTCAGATGAAGGACTTGTTATTAGTGGGGTACCTCAGGGATCAATATTGAGATCCACTCTTTTTTAACATTTTTGTTAGCAATATTACAAAAGGTCTTAATGGTAAGGCATGTATTTTTTAAGTCGCAACAAAGGTCAACAACAGGGCAGACATTCGTGGTGGAGAAACCCAAATAGCAAGTGATTTAAGTAAAAAAGAATGGTCAAAAGTGCAGCAACTGTAGTTTAAGGTTGATAAGTGTAAAATACATTTTGTAAATCCCAAATCAGAATAAACCATTGGGGCACTGTTCTGTCAGTGACAACAGAATAGAGAGACTTTGGAGTAATTATTTCTTAGGACTTAAAGGTAAGGAGGAAGTGCAATAAAGCATTGAAAAAAAGAAGGCAGGGTGCTGGGTTGTATAGCAAGAGGCTTAAGTAGTAGAAAAAGAGAGGTGGTTCTGCCACTTTACAGATCTCTGTTCAGGATTCACCTATAGTATTTGTGTAACGTTGTGAAGACCACACATCCAGTAGGATATTGGCATATTGGAAGGAGCAGTAGTGTACCTAAAAGGGGGCGAAGGGGGCCATCCACCCGGGGTGCCACTCATCAGGTGGGGTGCCCGGTGGCCGTCTAACACAAGCCCGAAGCTTACTGCTGTGGCGCTCGCGTACTGTATGGGAAAACTTTATCTGCGCAAGGGGGAGCAGGATTGTGGGCAAGAGTTTCCTCATACAGGCGCCACAGCAGTAAGTTGCGGGCCAACATTAGGCGGGCATCGGGCCGCATAGACGTTTGCACAGCCCCCTGGTGATGCTCAGCCGGGCCCCAGACCAGTGCAGGAGAGTGAATGGGTGAATGAAGGTTAGTTAGTGGGTGATTGAATTAAGTTAATAAGTTAGTGTTTAGGGGCAGAAATGGCACAGGCAGGCTGTTTCAAGGGCAGAGTTGGCAGAGGCAGGTTGCTTCTGGGCAGACGTGGCACAAGCAGGTTGCTTCTGTGCAGCGGTGGCACAAGCAGGCTTCTTCAGGGGCAGCGGTGGCACAGGCAGGCTGCTTCAGGGGTAGCGGTGGCACAGGCAAGCTGCTAAAGGGGCAGCAGTGGCACAGGCAGGCTGCTTCAGGGGCAGTGGTGGCACAGGCAAGCTGCTAAAGGGGCAGCAGTGGCACAGACAGGCTGCTAAATGGGCAGCTGTGGCACAGTTAGGATGCTAAATTGGCAGCGGTGGCACAGGCAGGCTGTTTTAGGCGCAGAGGCCCCCCACGTCAATGTCTGCTTAGTATATATAGTAATAGAGGTTATGCTGCACTACCGTCAATGTCTGGCTCAGTGTATAGTGGTGGGAATTACGCTGTACCATATCTGTTCAGTAAATGTTATTTATTTAAATTAATAATTTCTTTTTCCAGATTTCAATTTTTTTCCAGTTGACATACAGTTAAAAATTTGTGAAATAAATATTCTTGCCAACATTCTTTTTTTTTTTAGAGGGGGGAGCACATACAGGATCCGCCACGGGTGCCAAATACTCTTGGTACGCCCTTGGGAGGGGGTTCAGAGGAGGGCTACAAAAATGGTAGATGGTTTGCAGGATAAAAATTATCAGGAAAGACAAAGGTATATCAATATGTATAGCTTATAGGAAAGAAGACAGAGGGAAGATATGACAGAAACATTTTAATGCTTAAAGGGATTATATACTGTATTTGCATAAACCTAATTTACCAAAACATGGAGCCATAAAAAAGTAGCTCACAAATGCTGATAGTTCTCGAAAGGAAACTTTTGTATGGTGAATCTCCATTAAACCCAAATAAGCAGATGATTATTATTATTACTTATTGTTTTCTATAGTGTCATCATATTCCGTAGCGCTGTACAATGGGCAGACAGGACATAACAAGTAGTATATAGTATAACAATTTGACTTACAGAAACAACAGTTGAGGAGGGCTATGCTTAAACAGGCTTACAATCTGGAACTGAAATGTATTTTTAAAAATACTTTACTGTTCTTTTGCTTGATCAAACTCAACATCCATAATGGAAAGCTGAGGCCCCCAAACTGTCCTCTAGCTTCTGTTGATAGGCTCATTATCTATGTGTTTTCTGTGAGACATTTCTTTCTCCTCGTGGGTCATAGTGGGTGCATGTGGCATACTACTTTAACTACTGAATATCATTCACTTATTTCATATTAAGCTATAGTAGCGGTCTCCTGTTCTTTCAGTAAATATTTAGCAGAAGGCAATCACTAGTTATTTGTTACGTGGCATTAATGATAAACTGACGTAAATGTACGGTTTAATGTCCAAGAGACTTCATTAACTGATTTTTGACATGTAAAGTTCCCCTAATATAGGCCAACCGAAACACTTATACAATTCCTTCAGCTTTTTAAGGCTATAATTATAAATTAGGATCTAGACATAAGGTTTACTAACAAGCAACCATCCTGCTTTTGTTGAACTATAGCTCCCACAATGATCACGCTAGTCAATGATCAACCTATTTGGTACTTGTAGTCCCACACAAGCTGGAGCGCTACATACTGGTAATCCATAACTGAAGGCTTTCTGCTACCAAATGCTCATAACTAAATGGATGGGTCAGTTTATGCTGCATCATCTATAGCAAGGATTCTAATGAGTCTTGCTTTACCAACAGCTTTAAAATATCCATAGGGGATGCTTAGTAGGCAGATTTGTTGTCCTAAAATGGAACCTTTCATTCAATTTACTAGACTTCCTAGAGAACCTGCGCAGGTGGCTGTTTGCTATCCAGACAGATACAAACGATTTCCTTCCTTTACTGTCAAAAGTGCCCTAAAGGCATAGTTTAAGGTGACGAAAATACCAACAGCGATGTTTTTTCTCTCTTTCAAATAAACGTGTTTATTTCCTCGTTACATTTATCTAACCTGTAGTGCAATAATAAGCGACTGGCGGTATTCCAGCGGCTGGGCATTCTGAGATTTGGAGTTGCGGCGGGAATGCCAGAGGTTCCCCTATTTGCATGCAGTTGAAATGTGACGAAACATCTTGGCGGAGTGAATCACACCGATCAAAAGAAAATATTCACCATTAAAAAGAGCTAAAATATACACTATAAAGACAAACAGCTTGATGACATAAATGAAAAGGCAAACTGGAAGACGGGTGATATATTGAACACGCTCTCTAACATTCCATATTTTAGCTACAAAATCAAACGGTCCTTTAAATGAGAATCTCTTCATTCTTGCGTATTAGAACATAATTGACTAATATTCCAAAATCATGATCAACCCATCGCCTCATCTACTCTGTCCATTTTGAGACTCGGACCTTAATCAATCCTCGTTTTAGACGCATTCGTGTTTAAATTCCCTGGCTGTATTAGCCTCTACCATGTCTGCTGGCAGGCTGTTCCAGTTATCTACCACCGTTCCTTATAAAAACTTTCCTTATATTACATCTAAACCTCTGGTTTTAGATTACAGCCTCTTACTCTGGCATTTCTGTTTGAAATAAACTTCCCCAAATCCCTTTAACCGTTTTGAAAATGTATAATGCATTTAAATGTTTGTCTCCTGCTAGCTATACATATTGAATACATTGTAATGCGGTTACTGTAATTCCTTTTTTTTGTGGAGGTGCCGCTATCTCCTCCCCCCGTTTTACGACGTCATATGATCCAATAGTGAATTGGCTGTAATAAAATAACATACACGGACTAGAGAGGGAACCAAAAGAAATTGTATATGGGGTATAGACGTTTCTATGAGGCGCAATACTAAGGGGATGCAATGGAAGCCAGCGCTGGCCGAACATAGAGACGAGCTGCTGTGATTTATTTAGCGGGAATGAGGGAAACGCACAGCGAGTGAAACATTTGCCGTTTATTCCCTGGGATTTGCACTCCTCTATATAACTGTCTATTCCTGCCTGCTCTGAGAACGTCCGCCATATTCTTCCTTACCACGCCCGGGGAGCAGAGCCATTGAAAGGAAAGGAGAGAGAAGGGGGAAAAAAAAAGGGCTGGCTGTGGGAATGATTGCAAGCAGACACAGCTTGTGACTAGAAGACGACTGGATGCAGACAGCGAAGCCATTGCAAATATCAAATAAAGGAAGGAGGGAGAGAAGGGGTCTGAAGGCTGGCAGTTTGGAAGGATCTCTGAGGAAAATCAAGAGGAGAGGAGGGAAAAAAATGTGTGAGAGGGGGGAAGGGTGCGAGCTGATGAGCCTGTTAGCGTTACAGTAGGGTCTGCAGGGGAGCTCACGCTCATTGCTAAGGGACATTCGGAAGGAAGAAAACACGTTACACCCAGTGCCTGCTGCCGCCAGCCCCTGCCTGTGTGTCGGGCTTTGCCAGTGAGGGCTATTATTCCCATGGATGTCACCATGTTGTTTGGTGCATGGTTTTGAGAGGAGGCGGAGTTGGAGCAGGCGAGTGACAGCAGATCGGGTGTTTGGTGTCCCCTGTACACGGGCAACGGCAGCGCCCACCCACTTAAGGGGGTGCTAGCAGATCAGCTGTTTGGTGGGGGGTACCTGCGTACCTTGGTGCTGTAGCCCGTGGATTTTAACTGCTTTATCAGTATATTTTTTTTACCGTTTTTTCCCCCCATTTTGCACTGCATTGCCTCCCCCTTGTTTTTGTTGCAAGAAAGCAGGGTTGCAGCGGCAGGTCTGTGTCTTGCAGGGTGGGGGTCTGTCTCTCTCCAGCAGTCAGGAGACATGACTCTGGAGTCCATCATGGCGTGCTGCCTCAGCGAGGAGGCCAAGGAAGCCAGAAGGATCAACGATGAGATCGAAAGGCAGCTCCGCCGGGATAAGAGGGACGCCCGCAGGGAACTGAAACTGCTGCTGCTGGGTGAGTGTGTTTGCTCATGGCGGACGGTGCCATAGGTTGGGGGGGTTGGGTTGCTCGGAGCCTGGGCCCTGATCATGCACATGTGTACAGCACCCCTCCCTGTTTCATGGCTGTCCATTCATCCGCCCAGCTTGCCTCACACACGCAAATTAATCCACCCCAGTCAGGGCACCCGACCCGCCCGTGCTGCTCACCGGGATTCACGTACATGGCACACTACGTATAGCCAGCCCTAAGTGGCACCACGAACCGTGCATCTTTGCAATAATTTAACCAGTACACAAAAATGGCTGTTCGTTATGGCTGTTGTATAGAATCTTTCTATATATATATCCAATCATTACGCACCCTATATGCAGTAGGTACTATATCCTTCTCCTTCATATACCTTGGAAGCTTTCTCCTGTGTGTGTCTGTCTATGTATGTATATAAATATATATATATTATTGCAACTATGTCACCCTATTGCAATTGCTTCTAGTGTATATGGTTTCATATCCCAGCCATAATCTGTTACAGGCCTACTATATGCTGAGTGACAGATGGCAAGTGATGTATAAATCTTACACCGTTGACATACCCTACATAGCAGTATTCAGGTATACATAGCCCAGTGTTCGGACTGGTGATGTATGCTAACTTGGCATCTTCTAGAAAAAAAATATTAGATTTGCATTATTCTGTAGAACGATGTATCGCACAAGGTTCGCAAAACCGCATTTGGTTTCCATGCATGCTCATTGGTAACCGTGCTACCGTAAGATATGGAAAAATAAAAGTATACGCAGAATGCAACTCGCATAGGATCATTGATGGGTGCAGAATCTGTATGATGTATATTAGGCTGCTTTCCCTTTTGCAGCTTTTTTTTCCCCTTCCATGTATGGTTGTCATCGTAATAGAATATAGTGTATTTAGAATGCTTTGTATCGGTTAACGTTACATTAATGCATAGACTATTCCCCAAACTGTTATGAATAACCCGTTTCCATTAAGGATGGGATGTTTAATGTGTTTAACGCAGAAGATATGTATTTATCTAAATCCCACGCATATGACCACCCTTCGGGTTTTATTTTCTATTCGCTTACGTTTCACACAGCTGCTTCTACAATGTGTTCTTTTTACATTGACGAGAACCATTAGCTATAGATGGCCGAGTTAGGCACTCTGCATATATGTATGTATGTGTATATATATATATATATATATATATATATATATATATATATATATATATATATATATATATATACATGCAATCTATTGTTTCTTCCCCTTCGTAAAATGCCTGTGTGCTGGCGTCCAAAGTTAAAGATGGATGCTTGCTGTCAAGTGATGAAATGTGAAAATGGGGGCGAGCATGCAGTGTAGACACCTCACCACCGTGTGTAATGAGGGAAAAAGCTTTCTCTGCACCGACTAAAGCATGGCGCGTGCCAAACATGTACAGGAATATTCTATGTTTATTTCTGGCGTTGCGGAAAATAATGAAGGGGTTAAAAAGCCACCTACACGAGCGAGAGAAGGCATGGCGGTGTTTGATGCCTGGTGACAGGTTTAAGTGTCTGCATTGTGTGTGTGTGTGCGGTGCTTCCCGAGTGGGCTGCCATAGAGCCATTTCTTTATTCTTGCAATATAGCTATATAGAAATGATCAAGGGAACGGGCAGAAGAAGAAAAACCCTCTACAGTTGCTACGCCGCCATTGATGTGGCTTCGGATCTGCAACTAAAGTAAGCAGACGGCGATGCTGCCTGCATTGGCTGCCTTTTTGTTCATTGAAGCTGCAGACCGTTGATATGCATGCAAATCCTAACAGGCTAATATGTTAAATCCTTCCAGCAACTCTACAGATTAACACCCAGAAGAACGCGTAAAATTCGACTCATTTTCTTAAATCTGCTAATTTACAGCAGAACGTTATTCAAGAGACAGAAAAACTGGTTAAGTCTCCTTTGTTTTCTGTTTTACTTTGACAATTTTTAAAAAAAAATTTGTTTTGCTTGCTGGAGATACTTTGTAGCAGCTAGCGATCAAGGGTCAGTAACTACAACTCTCTAATCCTCATCCGAGAATTGGCTGCTCGGCGGATAGTTTAGAATGAGGTTTTCATGTAAATTGATTTTTACTTGCTCTGGATTTGCTGACACACCAGGTACCTGTGTCTGTTTTTAGTATTGGGTTTCAATGAGGTTAAGTTAATTGCTTTTATTACGGTTTAAATGTATTTGTTAGCGTCATCGTTTTTGATTCTGGATTGCCCATGCAGCCATCGTATAGCCAAGTACACTATTTGGGTGTATGCAGAAGAGCGACTGGTACCATCCGAAGTGGGATGATCACTGTGACCCTAGAGGATTATTATGCATTGTGCAGGCGATATGATCTTGTACCCCAAAAAACTATTTTTTTTGTACAACTCCTGGAGTGTTGGTAGAGGAGGCCAATCTTTTCTGCTGTATTTCCATATAGAATACATAAGTATTTGGAATAGTCCTGGTCACCGTCAGGGCAGTTTATCACAGGGAGAGATGCAGTCAGTCATCTTTGTTCTCCAAATATATGAAAAGGAACATGTTTTGTTTGGCTTTGACTTTATAACTTGTGTTGCAAGAAAGTACATTATAGGTAACTCCTATAGCTTCTGTGCTGCTTCAGGACACTTGGTTAGTTATTGGCATACACTTTCAATACGCCTTCAAACACATATAAAAAATATATTTATATATATATTTATATCACAAATGAGTGGTTTCTTTTCACTCAAAAATTTCATGTGGTTTATTCTTGTATATCAGGAGAAATTTTTTTTTTTCCTTATATATCTTTATCTTATTAAACTACTTTTTAACCTCATTGTAATCCCTGCATGTAGGTATGAGCTACAGCTGCAAACATCAGGTCCTGGAGCTAATGATGATTGTAAGCCAGGAACATTAGAAACATATCTGCAGAGTTTTGATGAATTGCATACTTTTGGTGTCTTCAGGCACATTGTTAAATAGGATCTTTGCATAAAACAAATTCTGTGGATGCATTGAAAACAAACCAAACAAATAAAAAAAAAAAAAAAAAAACTACCTAAAGCCATTCCGATATTAGGAGGGCTATAAACGGTTATTTATATAGATGAAACCATGCATTTGCCTTCTAGTGACATTTGCAGAGCGGAGAAGATGCCGCAGATGGGGTGTAGCAACCTATTGTGTCTGCATGTACAGCTTTTGCAAGCTTTCTTCTTAAATCAAATGCAATACATTTTGTCTACATTTTAACCCATTTGAAGCAGTTATTTCTGTATGGGTTTTCCTCGCATTCCCGTGCAGCCATTTACGTGGGATCCTCTTCCTATCGGGGAATTCTGAAATTCCCAAGAGGGTTTTTAATATTTGTGGCTTTAAAATTTTGCACCTGGTTTAAAAAAATAAATAAATAAATAAAATGGCATTAATTCTATTATGTAGAAATCGGAATTACTCTATTACTTGTTGATAATTTTAGTGCAAAGTTTCAAAGTGATGTAATCTCCATGGCAACCAATGGGTTCTTCTTGCTGGTTGGTTTCTATGGTGATAATCACTTGTCATAAGAAACCTACAACATTAAACTTTCCATTCAATTTAAAGTGTGGCAGCAGATTCAATAGTACTATTATAGTAGGGGAGAACAAGAATACACAATAAAACGAAAATATGTTTTCCTATTGGTATAGGAGGAGAAGACATTACAACCGCCACAAAAAATATATATATAATATATATGGTGTGCGTCTAATATATATATTTTTGTCTGAGATCTATCATTAAATTGTAAGCTTGTGAGAAGGTCCGTTTTTCTCTTATATGTAATCTATCAGCTTGTCTTTAGATGATGTAAGGCTGTCAATCTTTTCTCCATAAAATCAGAGGACTTGGTCAATCTTTCAAAAGTGCACAAAAAGCTTTAATGTCACACATCAGTCTGAGTGGGGGGTGAGTCCTGCCCAAAACCTCCTATTTGAACTTTGTGGTGAAATGGGCAAATGTTTGTCAGGGAACAAACTTTTTTTTTTATTTTTTTTTTATTTAATGTTGGCACTCCATTACTCCGAGCTAGGAAAGTGTCTGAGACTTCATATTAGTCACTACCTATGGGATGAGAGCGTGCTGGAAACTGGTACTAACTGCAGTGGGAGCCATTTCTGTGAATACGTGTGTCTCATTGGACGGCCCTGGAACTTGCACTGGAGTTAGCTGGCAGATCATATGCTGTATGTGCACACTGGTAAGCAGAAGATATGTTCAGCCACATATATATCAGAGAATATATTCTCTAAGCCACGGAGTTGTGGCGGACGCAGCGCAATTTTGATGACCACCCCCACTCGGCTCTCAGGAAAAGCTTAGTCGGTAGACTGGCAGCTAGTAGACTTTGATATTTGATATAGATTAGTTCTATAGAACAGGCAGTTATTGTGGTTTGCAGGTTTTCTCTGTGTGGTTACCAAAGCACATCCATGGTTGTGTAGTAAAAGAGAACTGAAGAACGTACGTCTCAAAACTTTTCCTGCCATGTGCAAAAAAAGTGGTAATTTAGTAACGTGACTACATGATGTAAATGCGTATTAATTGCATGTTCATTTGTGGCATATTGCTTGAGACTATGGTAGCTTAACTCCTTTTACAGGAAACCCAACAGACATTACGTGTTGCCTGGCTTTATTTGCTTTGGTGCCATTAACAATGTTTTTTTGGCACTGACTTCCTTCGTAACTGCAATTCTAAATTGGATCTTGTATCAGCTGTGTTAAGAGTTACTGGGCTTACTGCTTCCATTATCAGGAAATAAAATCTGCTTTTAATGACATTTATAAAATGTCTCCAGCGACCAGCTGGCTTGACTTGTGCAATGGCTGGTGAATAGAATGAATTTTTATCTAGGATCGTTAAGTAACGTGATTTCCCCATTCCTTATTCTATCGTTTATATACCTGTTTGCTGCTAAGAGAAGGTACAAATAAAGAAGCTGTTTTTATTTTTGAAAGAAATGTAAAAATATTTTATAAAATTAAATCATAAAAAAAATATAATTTTAAGCATCACTTTATGTATATTTAAGTTTAAAAGTGTTGAGACTCTCATCCCAGTGCTGTTATGCTCTGGCTGTATGAGCACTGCTTTCCATTATCCATTGCTGGAGCCATCTTGTATTGGTCCCTGTAGACCCGTCCCTTCTTTGTTCCTATAGAAGTGTGTCTAGCCCTGTCTATACACATAGATAACTGTGAAGCATTTCATTTAAGAATGGTTCTTGGCAGAAACACTGGACAATGAGGCTTAAAAAGTGTTTACGTGATCATCACATGTCAACATTTTGAGGAGCAGTTAAAAAGTGATGTGATTAGTTTGGTATTCCCTGAGGTACTGGCCCAATCCTATTTGTCACTCTATTTTACCAAACATGACCACAAATGTAAAGGAACTGGAGAATGTTCCATTGGCTTCCATGGTGTTCATGTCATATTTTGAGCTCCTTTCCCAAAATATCTCCAACAGTGGTGACCTTCAGGTGCTGCTGGTAATGCAATTAATTGAAATACAAAGGGAAGGGACCCTTCCACGATACACCACACTACCTAATATACACATGTATGAATTTGGGTGTTTCAATCAGACCCATTGGAAAAGGTGTTTAAAATCAAGCACCTAGCCAGTCTATGCAGTCTACATTTACAAACATTTAGTGAAAAAAACAAGTCTTTCTGAAGAACTCTATTTAAGCATAGTATCGTGATAGGAGGCCACCTTTACAAAAAGGCAGTTCATGAAATTTCATCCCATCTACCCAACTGTAAGTGGTATTATTGGAAAAGAGGAAGTGTTAAGGAACAGCAGCAACTCGGCCACAAAGGGGAAAACAACGTAAAGTCACAGAGAAGGGTCACTGAGTGCTGAGATGCATTATGCGTAAAAGTCACCAACACTCTGCCGATTCCATGTATGAAGATTTCCAGACTTCCACTGGCAATCGGCACAAAAAACGTGCGGCAGGAGTTTTATGGAATGGGTTTCCATGGCCGAGCAGCTGCATGCAAGCCTTACATCATCAAGTACGATGCTAAGCATTGGATGAAGTGGTATAAAGCATGCCGGCACTGGACTCTGGAGCAGTGGAAACGTGTTCTGCCGAGTGACTAGTTGCGCTTCTCTGGCAGTCTGATGGGCGAGTCTGGGTTTGGTGGATGCCAGGAAAAGCTTACCTGCCTGACTGCATTGTGCCAACTGTAAAGTTTGATGGAGGGATAACGGTATGGGGCTGTTTTTCAAGGGTTGGGCCTCTTACTTCCAGTACTACATATATATTATATATATTTGTTTCAAAAGCTCCACATGTTAATTAATCAAAGCCTAAGTGCACAGAAATTGACATGATGCTAAAGAAGTGTTTTTAGTTCTCTGGTGAGCATGGGTTATCCTAGTAAAGACTTTTATGGATTTTCCCACCTATGCCCATAAAAGAGCACATTCTGTGCTTGTGGTAGGGATATTGAGGATCACAGAGTCCAAACAATGTGTTATTGAGGTTTTACATTTTCTAATGTAATAATGCTTTGTTTTTTAGGGGGAGGGAAGCAACTTTCAGAAAAATTGCAGTATTTCCAAAATATTTTGGATGAACATTTAGTTGTTCAAAGTGGCCTTGCTTGTTATAATATATGCCTTGCATTTTCCTCTAAAATATTGTGCCTGGCCCAGGCTTTCCAACCGTTTGGCTCTTGACTGTCATATGAAAGACGTAAAGTTGATCTCTAATGGCAGCCCGTTCTTCTTTCCCCCCAAAAAATCCAAGTGTGGTTTCACTACTTCCTCTTTGTAGCTTGTGGCTTTTGTCCAGGCATTCCCATTCAGCACATTAGAACTCTTCAGTTTTGTGTAAATATGGTAATTGTTTTGGGGAAATTCCAGCCTTTTCATTTTAAGAGCCACAAAAAGAGTTTCATTCAGTTGTCTGTCGTCCTCAAAGGTGTGTCTACGCATGTGAAGTTGGTTGAATAACCTTTTGTCACAAAGCTTTCGCAAAGTATATAGAAAAGGGATTAATTCTATAGCAATAAAGTAACCTGTGGGGTAACTCTAAAGGGTTCTAATGATACTTAAGTATTTTATTCCAAATATTAAAACTGAAACTTTTTGTTTATGGTACTCTTTTAAGAAAAAAAACTGTCACTAGTGGTGTAAGAAGGTTTGAAATCTCTGCCTTAAACATCCAAGAGTCCATTACTTACACTTCCGATGCAGTGGTGGTAGCACCACGAGATTTCTGTGGGAACAGCAAGTCTCCGGGCTTGTCTTGTGTTTGTAGGTTAGTGTTTAATAATGTCTCTGCTACCCCCTTAGTTTTAAGTGGAGGGGTTGTCCATCCCCCTTTACCCCACCATGACTTATGTTATGTTACTTTCACTTTGAAAGCTTGAATTTTCGTTCGTCATGTTAATTCTGGAAGCTCATCCTGGTATTCTGCTATGTCATATGGTACACGCCATGAAGGGTGGGGTCTTTACTGGTCCTGCTTATAGTGAGCCCAGCCAAGAACAGCTTAAAGACTCATTTCCAGAGTGACAACATACAAAACCTTTACTAAACAGTTTTCTTTTTGGAGTCTTCGACATATTTTAATCTGTTCTCCTTATGGAAACATTAATGTTGTATTAAACTATTACAACACTTGTATTTATGTTTTTATAGCTTTATGTAATTTTTTTTGTGGAGCCATTTTATTCACATGTGGGAGGAAGCTGATTTTATCCGTGAAAATTGCTTTCCCGTGTCCAGCTGCAAAATATTGTTTAGAGTAACTTCAACTCAGTCAATGTTCTTGTACACTATTAAAAGCAGGTAGTGTAAAGAAAAATGCTTTAAATTACTAATGGCAAGGGGTTGGTTTTATATGAATAATGCTATGGAAGTCAGAAGTAGAAATAAGCATCTGCGGGTGATGATCCAAGGAAAATGGGCGCTATTTATTTATGAAATCCTCTTAACCAGGATGAATACTTTGAGGGGGGTTTTTTTCTTCCAAGTATGCACTTACTGTAGAAAGTTGACACACTACCTTGCCCATCTATGAATGTAACGTAAAAAATGTGAAGGTATGCTGTTTAGGTTGACTGGAACCGTTTTAAAACATGGGTAGGTAAGTATGAGAGGTGTGGAGTTCTTCTTGAATTGAGTGTTTAGATGTTGTATATCACAACAGTGTGTATTGAAGTGGCACTGGAGAACAGCATCACAACAAATCCTAAATGTTTAACTTTTGTTTCACTTGCAAGCTCAATAAGCCACACAAAGACAGCAGCATTTGAAGCTACACTGACCACTATCAGCCCAGCCTCCAAGGTTTCATGATGTGTAAACAGTTTGTTTCTAGTAGTGTTTTGTGTGTGTGTGTATAAATACATACAAACACACACTATCACTATATGGACAAAAATAGAGGGACACCGTACCATTACACCAAGAGTGACATTGCATTCTAAATTCATAGACATTATATGTAGCTATAACAGCTTCCACTCTTCTGGGAGGGCTTTCCACAAGATTTTGAAGTGTCTCTGTGGAAAGTTTTGTGCATTCATCCAGTAGAACATTTGTGAGGTAAGGCACTGATTTTGAACGAGAAGGCCTGGCTCGCAATTGCCATCCTGTTTCACCCCGAAGAGGTTCAATGGGGTTTTGTACGGGCCAGTCAAGTTCTTCTGCACCAAACACATCCAACCATATCTTTATGGACCTTGTTTTGTGCAGTGCTGGAATAGAACAGTGCCTTCCCCAAACTGTTCCCGTAAAGCTGGAAGCATTGATTTCCTTTTCCTGGAAGTAAGGGGCCCAACGCCTGAAAAACAGCCCCATACCGTTATCTCTCCTCCACCAAACTTTATAGTTTGCACAATGCCGCCAGGCAGGTAACATTCTTCTGCCATCTGCTAAACCCAGACTCTCCCATCAGACTGCCAAACAGAGAAGCACAATAATTAAGACTGCAACAACTAATCGATAATGAAAATCGTTGCCAAACATTTCATTATTGATTAGTTGAATTGATTTTATCGATTTATAAGAGGTCGGATAATAACACTATGATCCAGATCCCCGCAGCACTGCAGGGGACCCAGGTCCTCCTTTCTGACAGCCGGCGAGGCTTCTATGATGGAGCACCAGTGTGACGTAACCTTCTGGTGCTCCACCATAGAAGTCCCGGCGCTGCAGGGGACCCAGATCGTTCTCTCTTGCAGCCGGTGGGCATCTTTGCGATGCTCGCAGATTACCTCCGCTACTGCTTCTGCTGGGGCTTCTATGATATCCCCTCAAAATAACACACAGCCATTAATATCTACTTACTCTTCTGAGATACTGTGTGTGTGTAATATATATATATATATATTACACACACACACACACACACACACACACAGTGTGTCTGGCCAGTTTGACGCAGTAGATGTAAGAGAATGTGGGGTTTATTCAAATAAAAGTATTCTGCGGTTTCAACTCGACTACATTATGAGAAGACAGTGTGCTGATCTACAGCAAGATAGCCCTATATAATTCATAGTAAATTTGGAGCTGGGTTTGCTTGCAAACTCCAATCTCGGTAAATATTCTGTGTCATCAAGTGATGGCAAAAATGGCATTAACTCAAACCACAGATACAATCCGGAAAAACAATTTGAGCCGCTTATTCCGTGAAACTGTTATGCATTTCTTGTGTTGCTGCGTGTGCAGTGATTCAGGAGTATGCGGCATGTATAATGGAGTAATTGTCTGATAAGTTCATACACCCCATATCTTGCAGAGTAGCACCTTACATGTGATGGTCAGCAACTTGTAAAATATATTAGTAACCTTGTCTGAGTAGAGCTCTCAGACTTATTGCATGTAGTTCTTGTCCTATTTGCCTATTGTTCAGTGCCGTTGGCTATGATGGTGCGATATTAATCGATAAGGTCCTTGGTGTTTTTCTCACCAATACTGGTTTAAGCCACTCTGTTGAATTACCCTTTGATGTTTGTTCACTAAATCCAAAGCTGGCTCTAGTGTTTCTGATTTCATTACATATTAAAAAAGCCCAGTCCCAGTGAATTTGAAGTGCTTGGGTTGGCTTGTATAATGCATACCTAAATCCATGAGATTTTTTTAAAATCAACTAATCTCCTGAACCGTGCATTATGCTGGGCAAACTCAGCCCTTAATGCTAGGGTTGGCCCTTCGTCGTGTACAATGAATCCAGTGCGTCAAAACCACGACTCTCCTGTCAACCACTGCTTTAGTGAATAAACCCATTTAAGAATCCAGATTATGTAATGGAACCCATGTGCATCGTTTACTTGAGGACTTTTGTTTTGCACTTTTTGGCTGTTGATCTAGCATTTTGGAAAGCTTTTAAGAGCAAGTTCAGTAATAAAACCTAAATGCAGTAATGGTAACCACATTACTAGAAGCCTGAGTGCTTCACTTTAGTGCTTGCTCCGTGGGTTTTTAAGTGTTTGTGGGTGTAAGCATTGAGCCCATTCCTCTAGTGCTTTACTTTTTATATGCTTGGCCTGATAAGAGTAGACGTATACAACACCTTGGAGATGTTCGCCAATGTCTCACATATTGGTAATTAAATGTAAGGCAGACTCAACCATTTTATACTCGTGTTTTCCATACATATCCCTTTATGTAGTTTGTGTATACAAATAGATTTCTATATATATATGCTGTACATTATTTAACCCCTTCAATCCCAGGGGTTTTTGGTACCTCAAAGCCCGGAGCAATTTTGCCATTTTTGGCAAATCGGTTCAGCGATGATTCTCTTTTCCTGTGAATAGTGTACCCATGTAAAGTATATAGTTTTTTCAAGGAGAGATAGAGCTTTCTTTTGATACCATAGTTGGATGATTAGCTGAAAATTTAGAATTAGAAATTTAGTAAAAACTAGCAAAAATTAGAAAAAAACACCTAATTTTTTTTTAATTTTCCCTCTGAATCCTCACAAAATTAGGTAAAGTGAGAGAAAATTCCATCCAAATGTATCAATTCAGGTGTCCTGATTTCAGAAATACCTAATTTATATAGAATTTTCATACTTTTCCAGCACATAAAGCCAACATACTATAAGGTGTACATTACTTTATACAAAGCCGTTAAATTTTTACATTAGGTATGATGGGACTGCAACTCTAATTTTAAACAAATAAAACAAAAACACCCACAAAGGTATATATTTCTGTAAAGCAGACAATCCAGGCTATCCTATCAGGGGTATTTGGGCACCAATCACTGTCAAAGGTGGCCACAGAAATTAGTTCCTGCACTTTTTTCAACAACGCGTCTTAATATTTTGTAGTATTCTTAGGATTTTTTGTACGGGGTATGTGTTACGGCAGAGAAATCTATCCTAAATTGTTCAGCCGCCTCTCCTGATTACGGAAATACCCCACATGCCTAGTTTTTTTTTTTTGTCGTTTTCTGGACATTACAGGGCACAAACGGGACCATGCGCGTTATAGATTCCAAACGTGAAATTTTCACATTTTGCTTTAGTAGACCTATGTTTCATTTGGGGCTGTTTAGCACCCCCCTAATTATAGATACCCCAATAAAAGTATATATTTCTGAAAAGCAGACAACCCAGAGTATCTCATCAAGAGCATTTGGACATTTTCCTTGCAGCCATTTGGCCATCAATCACTGCCAAAGTCAGCCGTAGCAATAATTTCATGCGCTTTTTTTGCCAACACATGTGTTGCTTAGGATATTTTGCACATGGTATATGTTATGGCAGAGAAATCCAGCCTAAAGTGTTCAGCCGGCTCTCCTGATTACGGAAATACCCCACATGCCTAGTTTTTTGTGGTTTTCTGGACATTACGGGCATAAGTTGTAACGTGCTGGCATACTGGATCACTGATTACGGAAATACCCCACACGCATAGGTTTTTTATGCATATGGTTATTTATGGATTTTTTTTTAATTTGTAGGGCAAAAACTTATGGAATTGTTCCAACTAAAAATACCCCCCTGTGGCTCACCCTAACACACAAAAAAATAAAAAGTATAACGGAAATTTAATAATCTACCTTGGTGTGGTAGATCATGAAGCACTCATCGATGCAGAGTCCTGGCAAAGAGGGACAGGAAGGGCAGTGGTACCTGGAGTCCTTCCTAATACCCTTTTTGTAACAGACTCTGCATCTTTTTTGAGGCTTCTGTTTGGCACCAGTGGTGGGGATTGCAGAAGGAAAATGCCTGCCGGTAAGACGCAGGACATTGTCATCCTGCACGTTAGGGTTTGCCTGCTCAAAGAGGATATCCCTCAGGATTTTCAGCTGGAACTCTAGGAAGGTGTAGATCTTCCCAGTGGCACATTTCTTGTACAACACATATGTGTTGTACATGGCAACCTGGGTGAGGTAAATGGCCACCTTTTTGTACCAGGTCTTGGTCTTACGCAGCACCAGGTACGGCTGCAGACACTGGTCAGAAAGATCTACACCCCCCATGTTCTTGTTGTAATCGGTGATGCACTGAGGCTTGAGCCCCTGAGCATCACCTTCCCCACGTACACTGACAGATACCACCTTCTCATTGTGTATAGTGGAGAGGATATACACATCCTTCCTGTCAGTGTACCTGAGGGCCAACAGCTCCTGACTGCGCAGAGCACTGGTAGTGCCGCGCTTCTGTTTTGGGTACGTAAGAATTTTAGGATAACCCTTGCGGGTTGGCCTAACAGTGCCACATGCCGGGGTCTGCTGTAAAAATAAAAAATGAAACAAATCTGGGCTGGTGTAAAAGTTATCCACCCAGAGGTGGTAGCCCTTATTCAAATAGTGTGGGACCTGCTGTCCCCCTATCTTCCCACTAGTACCCACAGATTGTGGGCAGCCAGGGGGATCAAGGTGACTGTCCTTCCCTTCATAGATTCTGAAGGAAACAGTATATCCCGTCCCACTCTCAAAGTTTATATAACTACACCGTACCTCGAGCGCTTGGCCGGGATATACTGTTTGAAGTTCAGTCTACCCTTGAATAGGACCAGGGACTCGTCTATAGCCACATTTTGATCGGGGGTATAAATTTCAGGGAATTTACTTGAAAAATAATTAATAATGGGCCTCAATTTATATAAACGGTCAAATTGGGGGTGCTCTCTAGGGGGGCATTGGGAATTGTCGCTAAAATGTAAACATTTTAGGAGCTCATAGTACCTGTTTCAGGGCATTATTTGGGCAATATAATCGCATAGTGGGCTTTTTGACAATGCCCATCATAAGGGTCAGTGGGGTACCAGGTCTGGCTTCTGTCTCCTTGGTCAGCTGCCTGACACTGGGCTGCATAGATGTTTGTTTGAGGTGCTAGCAGCTCAAAAAACTCGGGGGAAAACATTAAATTGTAAAATGAGTTTGGCTCACTAGCATCAATGTCCCATCTGATGCCAGGAGTCCCAGTAAAAGCAGGGATTACTGGGTCAATCATATTTGGGGGCACCCAATTATATTTAGTCGGGCTCTCCACGCCCGGCTTTAGCAGATGGACCCTGGCCATCATCTTCTTCCTCTGACTCAGACGTAGATCCATCAGATACTGGATCAATATCTGATGCAGTCAGTGGCATCGTCGTCTGACGCAGTCAGAGTGGCTTCATCATCAGACTGAGTGAGGAAGTCATAAGCCTCCTCAGCGCTGAAGTCACGTTGCGCCATTGTACAGGACACCTACCTACCCAATTTCTAAGACACTACACTATCCCCAATTCCCTCTAACCACCCACCAAACTAAACCCAATTTTTAATTTTTTTTTTTTTTTTTTTTTTTTTTTTTTTTTTTTTGGAGGATTGTGGGGAGGAAAGGGTGGGTTGATTCTGGATAAGACAGGTAGTAGGGGTTTATATATGTGGTTTTTCACAAAACGCTGCAGCTCTGCACAATGATCACTCTCTCATTCTCTCCTCCCCCAATAATGGAGGAGAGAGGAAGAGAATCTGCAGTAACGGTCACACGATCGCTGTGGTTGGTCATCAGCCCGGATGTGGGGCAGTCCCCCAAGGCTAATGACATACTGGAGGGAATGCCAACGGGAATTTCCAACTATAACAGTTTACCGGCATTCATGCCGGTAACTGTTATAGCTCCCTCATCGGAGGGATCGGGTAGCCCAGCAGGGTCTAGATAGACCCTGCAGGGATACCCTGTCCTCCCGTGAGCTACCAGGTCACGTCGGTAGCGACGTCACCTGGCAAGGAAAGCTTGATCGAGCATTTCGGGCAGCAGAAAGCCCGCAACGCTGGCTTCTGCTGCCAGGGGGGAGTCCAGGCTGTCGTTTGATGTGTCCCTGACGCTGCACAAAGGGCTGGACGTACCGGGACGTCCATAGGGGTTTCTTTGTGGGCGTTTTTTGGACGTCCCGGTACGTCTATAGGGGATTGAAGGGGTTAAAGGCTAATTTGAAATTAATTTTAGAAGGGGATGCTGCTATATTGTCTCACAATCTTAGTCGGCTAATATGTTTTTTGTTTTTTCTCTCATTATTTTTCTATTATAGCAAGTATGGCTTCCACTTTGCTCCCTTGTTGGTTTTTTTCTTTGAATGTAGAATATTTGCTGGGTTTGAATGTATCTCATTGTTCTATAGCCTAAAAGTCACAATAATGTCTATAGAAACCGTAGAAATCTGAAAATCTAAGACTCTGGTCTTAATTAAGTCTTTGAGGTTGTCTTGGCTTCAGGATACCTTTATGCCTATCCAATGGATGTTTAAATTCCCTTGCTTTATTACTCCAGGGGTCGAGAAATTTGGTTTGGATCTAGGACCCAGCCAAAAAAGTAAGGAGCCGACACTCACAACCCCCCCCCCACCCCTTCATGCTTTTTATTTTCCTGGCGACTTTTTTTTTTTTTTTTTATTAACATGACACACCATACAGTAACACACTCTAACATTCTGTGCTCATGTACACACATGCTAATACCATGCACCAATACAACACTATATGCTAATGCCATACAGTAACATAAACACTAGGGCTGCAACTAACTATTTTCATAATCTATTAGTTGGCTGATTTTTTATTTTTTTTTTTTGATTAATTGATTAATCGGATAAAAAATTTTTTTTCATTTATTTAAAATTTTATAAAGTAACCTAGGATGTTAAAAATGGCAGAATAAAAAAAACTTTTATAAAAATGCATTTCTTGTTTTTATTTCCCAACCTGCCCCCCCCCCAGTTAGGCACATTTGAGCCCAGACATGCCACTCCACCCTGCCCACATATGGCTTATATACCCTACATGCCGTATACCCCCCTGATATGCCATATTGCACTCATAGATTTGCAGACTTGTTCACAGACACAATACTTTTATAAATAAATACAGGGTTAATCTTCACTGCCCCCAGGATTTAGATTCCCCTCAGTTTGATCCCCCTTTACCTCTAACTGCACCTTAAGTTAACCTTATTAAATTAACCCTCAGTCCTCAGCATTAAATTAACTCTAAAGACCCCATCAACCATAACTGCCCCTAAATGAACCCTAAACACCCCATTAACTATAACTGCTCCTAAATTAACCCCCATCTCCCCTAACTTTCAGCAGCACAAATATTAATTTTATACTCAGATGAGCTTCTGAGCCATGTGGACGGTATAGGAAATGGGCGGGGTCAATTGATCATTTGGCCCCGCCTTTATTTCTCCCTGTCCCTCCTTGCAACCAATCAGCAGTGACTGCAGGGAGGGACTGGTAAGTAGGAACTGCTGCTGTGTATCACACTGAAACGGATTATAAAACGAGGGGTATTTTCCAGAGCATTTGCTCAGAAAAAACCCTCATTTTATAATCGATAAAAATCGATTCAACTAATCGATAATGAAATTCGTTGGCAACGATTTTCATTGATTAGCGATTTTATCGATTAGTTGTTGCAGCCCTAATGTACACCATACATGCAAGCACCACACTCTAACACTATGGACACACATGCACCAGTTTTGTCACTACAATACAGTAGACATACATATACACTCAATCTGATACCTGGCACTATACATACATTGACTCTGACACTGCAGTATAGAGATACTCACACTGACTCCAGCACTATAGATTTATACGCATACACACTGACTCTGACACTATAGTATACACTACCCCCCATCCCCCTCTGCCATCATGAATCCAGCACCCTGGATACCATGGATTACATGACCCTGCTGGGAGACTTGCCCCCACAGGAAACCATAGGGTCTCTCTGCAAAACCCTTGGTGCCATGGCGACCTGACGTTTCAAGTGGGAGACTGTTTAATTTATGTACTACCCTGTCTGTAAAGTAAAACTTCCTTACATCACATCTACACCTCTGACTCAAGTTTTTAGATCATGTCGGGGTTTTTTTTGTCCCCCCCCCCTCCTCTTTTGGAATAAACTTTACTCTTGTACTTTTGTTAAATCCCTTTAAGTACTTAATGTTCTCTCTACCCCTCCTCCTTATTCCCCCCCCCAAGCTATACATATTAAGTTCCCTTACTTCTTATCCTGCAAACCATACAGCATTTTAGTAGCCCTCCTTTGAACTATATGCTCATATGGATTTCAACACCTTCCACAATGTTTTTGGCTCCTGGTTATTACTGGTTTGGTGGTAAAATACTGGCTAGATGGGAATGTGTCTTGGACCCCTGGGTGTATATACAGCTAGATACAAAATCACTAGAAAACACTAAAAAGGGAAATTGCGTACACTAAATTCTAGTATGTCTGCATGTGCTGGTCCATGGCTATTCTATTGAAGTGGGCGAATTTGTAAAGTTTATGTACAATATACTAAGAACACTGGATGTGAGTTTTTGATGTCTTTGTGAGTGCCTTCTAAACATCCTACTCCCGTACATCTTTCCTCCTCTTAACATCATCTCTCCTCTTTGGAATATGATCTCATGTTCATTCTGCAACCACTTCATTTCAATATATTCTCATAATATGAAAACGTGGAATTAAATGTGGATGTACTTTTGAGGCCCAGCAAGTGTGACTTTACAGTCTGTCCACTGCTGCCCCAGCTTTAAAGAATCGGGAGGATGAGCTGTCTTGGTCCCTATTTCGATAAAAGAAATCACCACCTCGTAGTTTAGATATAATTAACGATCCTTTCTAATTTGCTAATCACTCAGGTTTAAACAAAACACGTTTCTACTTAATAGATGTAGCTCTGTCCAACGCAATCTAATTATGTGTAGAGAATGTAATCCTGCTAATTTACTAATGAGTCTGTAGCCAGGCTTGTCAGACCCCAGGAGACGATGTTGCCAGTGTCTGTGTGCAGGAAGCCTCAGAAATCAGATGTCCAAACGGCAGATCTATTGCTTTTAATTTTATGTTTCCTTGTAACTATTAGAATACTAATGGTTATTAATGGCTTGTTTGGAGCCATACAGCATAACATGTGGTTTTACTTGATTATTAATCAAGAAATTCTTGGCAGTAGAGCTTAACGTAGCCAGTGCTGGTTGTATATTGTTGATGGACTTTAGGGTTTCACCTAAAGTTTAGTTGTACTAAAGCGTAATGTGTGACAAACTAGTCGTGTCTGTTGAGTTTCTTTTGAGCGATGAGAAAATGATACCTTCTTTCTTGTTTGACCATGATACAAATGATAGGGCGATGTGGGTGACCTACAAGAAGCTATAAGAAATATTAGTTGGAATTGGTCTATGAACTGGTAAGACCTCTTGGGGGTTGTTGTGGGGAATGTGTATTGTACAGTAGTGGTTAGGTGTGTTTACCAAGGGTTATTTTATTTTTATTTAAATTGTTTCATAATTTAGTATAGGTGGATGCATATTCATTCATGTATCTATCTTTGGTTTTTCCCCCCCCCCTCCTCTTGGAAAAGTAGAAATAATAGTTAATGGATCTAAGGGAAACCAAATGGACTAACTGTTCATTAAATGTCCAATCTTGAGATTGTGTGTGTGTATGTATGTATATATATATTACAATGCCGTGTAGTAATTTGAAGAAAAAAAAAATCATTGCTATAACCATATGTGACTAGGTCTCCCCCGTCTCTGGGTCAGTAGTTATTCTAGAACTTGCGGCCAGTTGTCAGGGAAAAGACCAGAAATCGTGGTAATGCATAAGCATTATGACGGAATGGGAAAACGCTGTTTACTAAAGAAAAACTGAATGTTTTAATACTATATTGCTTGCTTTAATATGTAATCCTGCATTATTTTATTTATCGTATAAAACTGTAGAATTTGGGAAAGTGCTCACGCTTTTATTTTGAAGAATTTGCTTGTTCATTTCTCTTTTCTTAGATAACAAGTCATTTATACTTTATTTGCTTCCTGATTAATTGACAGTTATTTTATTTGCATGTTCCTTTTCTTACAGCCATTGCTGGCCAGTTTAATAGATACAACACTTTTTGTGTCATGGAGTTCTGGTGGTCTTTTTATTTTTTTATGGAGGTGCTTGTAATTCCTGACAAAGCAGAAGCAGACTTGATGATGTCCTGTGAAGTCTAGGTTTTAATCTTTGGGTTTTCTGTGGTGCTTTGTTCTGTGTCATCCAATTGAATAGAATCTTGTATGTGTTCTTTTTAAATTGAAAGTCCCGTTGGTAGAAAAGTATATATAATTTGAGCATAGAATATAGTGCTAGGTACAGTAATGTAGGTTTACAAAACATGGTTTTATCTCCTTTTTGTTCCAATTTCTTTTCTATGCAGACCTGAAGGCTGCCATTGTTCAGTCATCTGATATTTTGACTGACTTTGCCTGCTCAAGAGACATAGCGCTAAACCTATTCACCAGCTCCAATGTGAACCTATGTAGCCCTTCGTTACGCCTTCAAAGATATACCAATAAAAATACAAATATCGAACCTGTTTCTGAAAGCAAATTTCTTTTGATAAAAGGAGGGAAAATAAAACAAGAAACACTCCCCCCCCCCCCCCTTGTTTTATTTTCCCTTGGAGGGACTTGCCAGTATTGACCCTTGATAAGGAGCATTGACGTGGGGAACGCTCTTGTAGACTTACCCTTTAGTTAATAGAGGCCATAATGTCTAGTTGGGTGATTAACATAGAGCCATTCCATTGTTGCAGGTAGTCAGGAGGTTTGGCTAATATGCAGCTTTCTGAAAGTGTTATTTCGTTATTTACACGGTGGGAGTTCCCCCAATGTTTAATGATGCAAGAAACCCAAACGTAGTATCTCTAGTCTATGTTGGTACCTTTTTCATATGAGTCATATGAGCCTCAGAGGTCTTCTAAGAGTCCATCTGAATATTAGACCTCTGAAGTTCCTTGAACTTATGTGACTCTGCATCTCTTCTTTATTGCTTAATGGCAGGTGTAAACTTGAACTAAAGACTCTATCTTCTCGTTGGCCGATACTGCTGTATCTTTTGGACTTGAAAACACAAATATGTTTCTTCAGTAAAGACTTTTAGTATCTAACATGTAACTAAAATGTCAGAGGAATTTGTTAAACGTTAACAATAAGCACCAAGGAACCCCATTAATGTGCCTCGTGTATTGTGGAAGCATGAATGCAGGAAAAAACTACAAACTTTCCTTTACTCAAATAAATATTATTTCTAAACAAATAGTTACGTGCTTCACGGTATTTATAGATCCCATTGAAAGTTTAACACTTGCAAGTACTTCCTTTTTATACCTTCTGGTGGTTGAACATAAAACCACAAATTATTTTGACTGTTTAATAAAATAAACATGCACCACACATTTTGCCACTTATGATTCAAAGAGAAATTCTTCTAATCTTACAGCATATTAGTGTCTTTTCACTTCTTTAGAGACTTGAGCAGTTTTTTGTGACAACGGTGATGTAGGAAGAAGAAGGAAAAAAAGGTTACTTTCAAAAGCCCCTTTTTAAGGCAAGCATGAGTATAATACATAATTATTACTGGCGTAAGAATAAAGAGATTTTTCTTTTATAAGACAAAGTAGGAAATTGTTTTGAAAATATTGCACTCTCCGGAATATGTCTGTTAGCTTCGTTGTACTGAATAACGTTCCATGCTGTCGTTAGTTTTTTTTTTTTTTTATAAATATCCCTTAAAACTGTATTGAGGAGATTAGCAGGATCTAAAGTATCACTCATATAGCACTATGCTATCCTACCATCCAACATCACCGGGGGTTCTCCTGCAGACTAAATAATGCATCCTCTTATTTTGTGAAGAAATGGCCACCGTTCACAGAAATCAAAGACATTGGTAAACTATAAAAAGTACGCATCTGTGACAAGGAAACGGCACATCCCATTTGTTATCCATCTTGTCACAGACCAAGCTGACGGTTGCTCTAGCTGGTTTTGGGATGGCATAGTCATGTTTCTGCCCACCCCAGGTCATTTTGTTTTCTAATGCGGAACCCAGGATCCAGCCATTCATACACCTCAAGCCATGGGCTGCACCAAGGGTGCTCAATCCCTGAATAATTTGGTAGGCAGCCCCAAATGGAGACAATAATACTGGAGCATAATGCCTGTTGCTTCCTACTTAACCCCTCTTCCAGACCCCAGACTCCTAACTGTTATGCACACAGAGCCCCCATAACCCAGGCACCCAGTGGAGACACAACACACATTGTGATCCCGCAGTAGTAGCACCTTACAGAGAAAGCCAGGGCTCCGTATGAGGTATGCGTATGGTGTTAATGAGTGTGTGTGTTACTTTTTATGGTGTTGGCACGAGTATGTGTGTCAGTGTATGGTGTTATCATCCAGGAGTGAGCCTAAGGGTTGTGGCACCTGGAAGGGGAACAGAGTGCGTGCAAATGCATAAGTGTACGTGTGTTTGTATATGGGGTTTGAGTAAGTGGTTTTCAGAGAAAGTAAATTGAACCCGGCTAGGACTGACCTCACCATATAGGGGAACTAATGTTACCAATCTGTAGGGGGTTCCGTATTTCATTGCCATCTCTCAGCTGCACAGGACGCTGCAGAGACAGGAGCACCTGGGTTCTCCTGCATGCTGCCTGTGATACTGGTGGCACCACTTCTATACAAGCAGTGAAGCCACAAGAAAGTAAGTTGAAAAGCTGCCGGGTAAAGGTATATAGGGCTTTTATATTTGCTTGTCATGTTAGGAAAAATGTAATTATAAATTTAAGTATTAAATTATAATATATACTGTTTTATTCAATTATTTAAAAAAATGCAGGTAAATGTTTGATGTGCCAAGCAAATCGCAAAACATGTCACAATTACGATTCTTTAGCCCCAGATCTTTTTGGAACACCCCTGCATCAAGCCTTCATTCTTTGTCTATTACATGCATTGCTGCGTTGAAGCTTGCCAATGGCTTACAATTTGCGGTAAATGCTTTAGGAATGCAGACTCTACACCTAGAATGGCCTCCAGATCTTGTGTTTGCTCTCTTGCAGTGTGACAACTCATACCTGGTTAAAAAAAAAAAACAACTGAGAAGCCAATTCCATTACTTTTGGTCCCCTAAAATTGATTGACTATGTATAAAAATGGCTATATTTCTTACGTGAGTCAAAGTTTCTAACTGGTAGTACCCTAAATTTATATCTGGCTGTTCTCCTAGTCTTTATTTTACGTGAAGTCCAATGTATTGCAGTAATGCAGTACAGGCCCTGTGTCACTGTCTGAACATGTATGGACTGCACTGGAGATATAAAGCGCTAAGAAGAGTAAAATATTGCTGTGATAGAGCGCTGGTGAAGCCAACCATGTTGTACTTGCAAGCCTGGGTATACGCATGTTATATTTTTTTTATACCTATCAATGGTGCTACCCACCTCATTGCTATTCTTGTGTTCTATCTTCCTATTCTGTATGGGTGGACTAAACCTTGTTGCTTAGTAACCGTAAGAATTGGAAGGAAATGTTGCAGCTGCCCAGAGCCTGCTTGGAAAGCTCACACCATGTATATGTGACAGGGCATGAATTCTTTGCCTACTCCAGTGTAAGCCTCTATAATATGACTCCCTTACATCACACTACTTGAGAATGCTGGATATAATGCTATCTGTTGGCACCTCCAGTCAAACTGAGTGGCTTTCAGAACATAATTATTTTTTTTTGGTGGGTGCCAGAACAGTTGCAGACCTCAGGCTCCCGCTACTGGGCCACCAGCGAAAACAAAAATGTGTGGAGGGGAACTATACAGAATAACAATTTGGAATGTGAAAAGGGTTGGGACTGGGGAAAAGTGTGTGTCTGTGTATGCTGGGATCACCAGCATTTATGTATATATTTGTCTTAGATGAAGATCATATCATATTTTAAGTTACAATAATAAACACACACTCTGTTTTAATAGCACACAAATTATTGTGGTCTTGTCCATATCAAGGAATAATCACTTCAACAGGAGTTTGCAAACCTGGGGTCCAATCAATGAAGGTGTGTTGAGTTTAGTATTCTCAAGAAGCACCTGCTTCTGAGATTTCTCACAAAAATGAAATCTCAGAAGCCCTACAATCAAGGATTATTGATTTGCATAAAGCTGGAAAGGGTTACAAAGGAATCTCAAAGCATTTATATATTGATCGATCAGTCCGCAGTTGGACAAATTGTTTATAAGTGGAGACTGTTTAGTACTGTGGCTACTCTCCCTAGAAGTGGGCACCCAGCCAAGATGACTCCACAAGCATAGTATATATATTCAAGTAGGTAAAAGAACCCTAGAGTAACCCCTAAAGGCTTAAAGGAATCATTGGAACTGGTTTAACATCTCTATTCATGAATCTACCATAAGCATAACATTGAACTGACATAGTCCATGGTGAGACACCACAGACTAATCTGCTGCTCTCCAATTTATCATTGCTGTTCATCTGAAGTTTGCTGAAGAGCACCTTGACACTCAACAACGCTCCCGGGAAAATGGTTTTTTTTTTTTGTTTTTTTTTTTTTTTACTTGTACAACTAAGGTTCAATTGTTAGGCAAGAACATGCAGCACCACTTATGGTATAAAAAGGGCACTGCATACACACACAAAAACATCCCAATGGTGAAGTATGGCAGAGAACATCGTGATTTAGGCCTGCTTTGGTTCTTCAGGGCCTGGACAGCCTGCCGTCCTTAAGTGGACAATAAAGTCACAAGTTTATAAAGGTATTCTACTGGATAATGTCAAGATGGCTGTCCTTTTAGCTGAAGCTTAGTACCATTTGTATAATGCAGCAGGGCAGTAGAGCAAGTAAACGTACTACAGAATCTAGGTTTTGTAGTAGCCCCATTAACCTAGAAAGCTGTTCACACCAGATACCCTTGGAATATGGCTAAGCTTAAGCAGTTCTGTAAAGAAGGAAGGTCTGAATTTCCTCCTGAAAGGTGTGCAGGTCTCATCTATAGCTACCGGAAGTGCTTGCTTAAGGTAATTGCTGGCTAGTTATTAAATACAAGGGTTCCCTTACCTTTTCCACCAGCACTGTGAATGTTAAATGGGTAAAATAAAGGCATGAAATATTATCATTGTTTGTGTTATTAGCTTTTCTATACATGTGACTTAGATGTAGATTCGATCACATATTGTGAACAATTTAATGTACATAACCAGGTAATTTTAAAGGGTTCATCTACTTTTTCTTGCTACTTTATGTATGTACAATATTGTTCAAACATTTGTAGGCGGGTGTGAAAAGAGGCTGTAAATTAAGAATGCTTTCAAAAGTAGACAAGTTTTTTTTTTTTTTTTTTGTTTTTTTTTTTTTAATCATTTAACAAAATGTGAACAGAAGAAAAATCTTAAATCAATATTTGGTGTGGCAACCCTTTGCCTTCAAAACAGCATAAGTTCTTATAGGTACACTTAAACACAGGTTTTTTTTGTTTGTTTTTTTAACAAGCTTGGCAGGTAGGTTGTTCCAAACACCTTTGAGAACTAACCACAGTTCTGTGGATTTATGTAGCAGCAAGTTGCTTCTCCGATGCGTTGAGACCTGTGCTCGATGGGGGGGCCATACCGGCATTTCCAGGATTGCTTACAGCCAAAGTGATTAAGAACTATATATATTTGGGGTAGTTGCCACACTGCAGAATAATAATTTGGGGCCAATAAGATGCCTCCCTGATGGTATTGCATGAGGATAAGTCTGCCTGTACTTATCACTATCGAGGACACCATTAATTCTCACCAAATCCCCATCTTAATTTGCAGAACTGCAACCCTAAACTTGCAAGGAAGCTCCACTATGCCTTGCTGTTGCATATAAACACTAATTTTTGTACTGCTCTCAAGCCCTTCTGCTACAGCCAAATATTTCAAATTTAGACTCATCCCTTGCGAGCACCTGCTGCCGTTTTTCGGCGCTCCAGTTCCTCTGTTTTCATATATAGTATGGCCTTGTTTGGACATAAGTCCTCCAAGAAGACTGCTTCTGACCAGACCTGTCTGGACAGTAGATGGTTATACCAGGGTCCCACTGTTTTCTGTCAGTGCTGAGCTGATGGAGCTGCTGGGCATCTTCAGATTGGCAAGGGAAGTAAACCTAATGTGTTCATCTGTTGCACTGCTTCCTTGGCTGACCACAGTGTCTACGGTCCTCAACATTGCCTGTTTCTTTGTTTTGTCAAAAGAGAGAACATCAAGAAACCTGCAGTTGTGATGGCAAAGAGTGGCCCCCAAATATTGATTTTTCTTTTGCTCACTTCACATTTTGTTAAATGACAAAAAACCTATTCATGTCTACCTTTTGAAAGCATTCTTGCTTTACAGCATTATTTTTTTTTTTTGTGTGTGATTTTAGCGAGGGCTCTGCTATGTAACTTGAATGCAAAAAACATTGTTTTTAATAGGGCTGCAACAACTAATCGATAAAATCGATAATGAAAATCGTTGCCAACGAATTTCATTATCGATTAGTTGAATCGATTTTTATCGATTATAAAATGAGGGTTTTTTTCAGAGCAAACGCTCTGAAAAATACCCCACATTATATAATCCGTTTCAGTGACTCACAGCAGCAGCTCCTACTTACCAGTCCCTCCCTGTAATCACTGTGACAACTGGCCCCGCCCCCTTCCTTCTCCCAGAAGGCCAGAACCACATGGCTGTGACACTCATCTATCTGTAAGTATAAAATTAATATTTGGGCTGCTGAAAGTTAGGGGAGGTGGGGGTTAATTTAGGGGCAGTTATGGTTAATGGGGTGTTTAGGGGCAGCTATGGTTAATGGGGTGTTTAGGGTTAATTTAGGGGCAGTTATGGTTAATGGGGTGTTTAGGGTTAATATAGCAGCAGCTGTGGTTAATGGGGTGTTTGGGGTTTATTTGAGGCAGTTGTGGTTAATGGGGTGTTTAGGGTTAATTTAGGGGCTGTTGTGGTTGATGGGGTGTTTAGGGTTAATTTAGGGTAGTTGTGTTTGATGGTGTATTTAGAGTTAATTTAGGGGTAGTTATGGTTAATGGGGTGTTTAGTGTTAATTTAATGATGAGGACTGAGGGTTAATTTAATAAAGTTAACTTAAGGTGCAGTTAGAGGTAAAGGGGGGCAGACTAAGGGGAATCTAAATCCTGGGGGCAGTGAAGATTAACCCAGTACTTATTTATAAAAGTATGGTGTCAGTGTGATGCGAATGGGTCTGTGACTCTGAGGGGACTATGAGATATCTGGGGGTATAAGGCATATACGATATATAAGGCATATGTGGGAGGGCAGCGTGGCATATCTGGGAGGCAGTGTGGCATGTCTGGGGAGGATGGAGTGGTGTATCAGGGGGTATAAGGCATATCAGGCACAGTGGCATATGTGGGGGTAGAGTGGAGTGGAATATGTGAGAGGCAATGTGGAGTGGAATATGTGGGAGGCAGCGTGGAATATGTGGGAGGCAGCGTGGAGTGGCATATGTGGGAGGCAGCGTGGAGTGGCATGTCTGGGAGGCAGCGTGGAGTGGCATGTCTGGGAGGCAGCGTGGCAAGCCTGTGCTCAATTGTGCATAAATTGGGGGGGCTGGTTGGGAAATAAAGACAAGAAATGCATTTTATCAGTTTTTTGTTTTATTCTGCGTTTGTATTTAACATCATTTGTTTATTAAATTATTTTAAATAAATGAAAAATGTACATTTTTTTTATCCGATTAATCGAAAAAATAATCGGCCAACTAATCGATTATGAAAATAATCGTTAGTTGCAGCCCTAGTTTTTAATAATGTTGATACTCCTCTGTAGTCGCCTTTGCTCCTCTGTAGCCTCTTATTGGCTCCTACATTTTGTCCAGCTTAGTATATGCTAGAAGATTATGTAATTGTTTATGGCAGTCAACAGGATGTCTTCATAGGAAGCTTTTTTTTTTATTATTTATTTATTTATTTTTTAGGAGTGGAGATTTCGAGCCATGTTTTTCTTAACTTCCATCTTTTGGTTTAAAACCAATATAAAAAAAATGTTTTATTCTGTTTCATACAGATTTAAGTTTTCCCCAGATGTTTGTCTAGTTTTTACATAATGTTTTCAGACTACTAATGATATATAGCTATAGCTTGGTAGCCCATTGTACGAATACTTGCTAGCTTATCATACTGCATTGTTGTAAAGCAGAGGATAGCTCGGTCTTACTCACTCAGCCTGGCACTAATTAATGAAAGTCTACAGAGGAAAGGTTTTCACCCTAGAAGCAGGACTTAATTAGTTTTGCCATAAAGAATAAGGTTAGTATGATGTTTGAGCAGGGACAGTAACTCAAAATATCACATACTTGAAAACTATAGAATCCTTCAGGTACAGGAAGTTTTTTTTTGTTTTGTTTTTTTCAACCAAATGAGACAAAACCGAGTTTTTAACAATGCCAAGCTATATTACTGTATACATCTCTGTATTTTGTGCTGAAGGAGATGTTATATATGTATATCATGAGTCCTCCCCTTTAAGAATAGCTTCTTTTTATCAGTTGTCATATGTTTGCATGGTTGTGGTTTGTGAACCACGGTTTGACAGTAACATGCGCAATTTAGATTTTTGAAAAAAAAAACTATTTAGTCTCCTTTATTATAATATAATACACGTGGTGTATCTTTGCTAAGGATAACACTATCCTGTAGACGTTTTAATTGCAACAAAATTAGCCAGAATAATGCAGACGGATCCACGGAGGAAGAGAAGTGTTTCTATACCTCTTTCTCTGCAAATTTCTTCTGTATTATTCTGACCTCTTGGAGTACTTCTGCACAAGGGCGGAGAGACAGCATGCCCCACAGGGACAGCATCTCCCCCGTTCCTCCAATTGGGCAGAGGCTGTGCACAGAGGCTCTCTACCCTTTTGCGGAACCGCTTTCGGAGCCCTGGGTAATGCAGCAGAAAAGTGAGAAGTGGACCAAAAACAGAAGGCGAAAGAAGCAAAGAACAAAAGATAAAAAACAGAGCAACGGAAAAGGAGAAGTGTTTTGCGGAGAAGCTAGGGAGACTTTGAGAGGTTGAGGGAGAGTGACCATGGATTTTGTTTCCAAATTGAAAAAGACCTCCAAATTTTGCCTGAATCACTTTTGGTCCATTTATTGTGGCCTTGGGTAATCTAGCACCCTATACAAAATTTACACACTCCTCCCCAAATAAGAGAGGGACTTAAGAACACATCACATGGCAAACAGACATGCGGTCCAGTCAGCAGTCATGAACATGCAGGTGTATATCAGATTGAGGCATGCACATGCACATTGAATAATACATACAAATATACATACATGCTCAGCCATCACCAACATAGATCTCGTTGTCCTGCTTTCTGAACTAGACAAGGGTTTCCACAAGTCTGAAAATTACAAGGTGAGGCCCAGATGCATCCTGGCGCCATGTGTTCTCCAGGTGAGTGCCGCACACCCGCCCAGCCATCCTCATGATGTAAAATGAAAAAGTGATTCATCAAGCCCGGCCACCCTCTTCCATTGTTTGGTGGTCCAGTTCATATGCTCACGTGCCCATTGTAGGCACTTTCGGCATTGGGCAAGGGTTTACTGGTCTGTGCCTACGCAGCCCCATATGCAACAAACTGCGATGCACTGTGTTCTGACATCTTTCTATCAGAACCAGCATTTAACTTTTTCAACATTTTGAGCTAGTTTGGAGTACAGCTTGGATTTGACCACACGGGCCTTCCTTCACACCCAAGCCCCCCCACCCCACGTGTATCAAAACGATTTGGTCGCCCATGACCCTGTGGCTGGTTCACCACTTTTCCTTCCTCGGACCATTTTTGATAGGTAGACCACTGCAGTTTTGGAGATTCTCTGACCCAGGCGTCTAGCCATCAGAATTTGGCCCTAGTCAAAGTCCCTCAGATTTTTATGCTTGCCCATGTCTCCTCTTTCTAACACATCAACTTTGAGGAGGAAATGTTTACTTGCTGCCTAATATCCCACCCACTGACAGGTGCCATGATAACCAGATTACTAGTGTTATTCCCTTCACCTGTCGGCGGTCATAATATTATGGCTGATCAGTGTATATGTATATATAAACAGAGTAATTAAATGGGCAGTAAATCCCGGTTTTATCATTTTTAACATGTTACATGTTTATCTGAAAAAATTATTGGAGGGACAGCTCTGTAAGTATATTTACAATAGTGCTTGTGTATGTAACGTGATGCCATGCTAAATGCTGAACAATCAACAAAAGCTTTCCATTGATCAATGGATACGTTGGGGAAATGTAGGCATACTACCAATCTTGGTGATCATCTCTATCTTCAGATTGACCATCAAAATTAAAAAGGGGGAAAATAAGCATAGTTTATCTTTAACAAAATGTTTAAAAAAAAATAAAAAAAAAAAAATTAATGTAGCAAGTAACATGGCACTGAATTCTTTTTTTTCTTTTTTTTTTTTGGCAGCACCTATATTTGTGTTGCAAGCTCTTTTTGGTAGTAATTGTAGATGGTGTACGAAGTAATGCAATAGAATAGTAACCCCAATCTCTTAATCAACTGTTTAACCCCTTCGCGACCTTTGCCGGTTCAGGACTGTCATGACATGAAGGTCACTAAATGACCTTTGACGGTCCTGAACCGTCAAAAAGTAAAATAAGCTTAGAAAGTGATCAACGATCACTTTCTTCGCTTAAACGACGTTACTGTAATGCCTCGATGTCGAGGCATTCAGCAATGCCGAGATCGGCATCGGGGGCCATGTTTGGCCCCTCCCCGAGGCGTCAACAGCCGCCATACATTGTATGGCGGCGGACGCCCGTTTTAAAAGCGTTTATGGTGTAAATGGTGTCGCTGGAATGCCTCGATCAGGAGGCATCCAGCGACACCAAACACTTACCTCTGGGTGGGCTGTGACCGCTCCGGAGAGCGGTCACAGCCGCAGCTGCCGGTGTTCTTCGCCATCAGCAAGATGGTGGCCGCTCTGTAAAAGAAACAAACAAGTTTTTAAAGTTCGCTAGATGGTCTAGAGAACTCTGGCTCCACTTGCAGGTTGAATACAGGCACTGCATTCAACCATGCAAGTCAATGGAGCCCAGCTTTCTAATCACAATGTGATTAGTAAAATATTAAAAAAAAAAAAAAAAAATATGGAAAAAATTAAGTGCTAAAATGTAAAAATTATGCAGTGATGTCACTAGATGAACCATCCAGTACCAGCAAAATGTGTAAAAAAAAAAAAATATAAAAAAAAAAGTATAAAAAAAATAGTTTATTATTTTGAGCAAGTGCTAAAATTTCTCAAAAATCTCAACAAAGAGTTAAAATAAAAGCACTTCAAATACCCAAGGGGTGTCTAATATAAAAAAAAAATGGCTGATGGGGTAAATTGGAGTGGCTGAGCTCAAAGATAGGGCATAGGTACAGACTTTCCAAAATGGACAAAAAAAGCACACTTCCCAAATGTGGCATTTTAAATCTCAAACAACACGACAAATCCATGCATGTCGGGTATCACTGCACTCAGGAGATGTTCCTGAACACACATTGGGGGGTTGTTTGACAGTGGCATATACCAGGACCTGTATATCTATAACTAAAGTACAATTTGTGTGTGTGGGGGGGGAATTACTATTACAAAGTTTGACAAAGTGTAGTTGTATAATTGGTGCATGGAAAGGGTTAAAATAACAGCATTTGGAATACCCTGGGGTGTCTAGTTTTCAAAAATATATGGTTTGACAGGGTTAAATTGAGTTAACCGGCTTCAAAGATGTTCCAAAGAGGAGATGGAGGCAGACTGACCAGATTTGTTAAAAAAGATTTGGAAATCATAAAACGCTGCTTGTACTTATTGCCCTATAACTTACAAAAAACAGCAAAAAAACATAAAAACATTGGGTATTTCTAAACTCAGGACAAGTAGTAGCTAGTTTTTTTACTTGCTTTTTTAGGTGAGTAAAAGATTTTTCAAATAAAAGTCATAAAATGTGGTTTTTTTTCATATTTTCACCATGTTTTTTTTATAGTAAATAAGTTGATACGATCAAAATAATGGTATCTGAAGAAAGCCCGTCTTGTCCTGAAAAAAACAATATATAACTTATGTGGGTACACTAAATGGGTGAGGAGAAAATTACAGCTGAACACAAGCACCACAAAAGTATTAAAACAGCCTCTGTCCCACAGGGTACAAAACGAAAAATGAGCCCGGTACTTAAGGGGTTAAAGTCTCCTCAAAAGGAGCATTGTGGTTCCACATATGTTAAGCATCAAAAGAGGAGTATTCCTGTGTGTGTGTTTATAGATGAGTCGGGTCCTCTTCAGTGTTCTGTTTGAGTCATTTTCATTTGAAATATATGCTAATAGAGATACTTGTTCCTGGTATAGTACCTACCATGTGGTCCATTACTTTGCCGGCTTTATTGGTATGTATGGACACTGAAATATCACACTGGCGCATGTATAAAATGTTTAAGGTCTTTCAGGTGAGTGGGTATTAAGTTATTCTTGAGTTTTGCACCTTTTCTGCATTATAGTATGAGGCTCCTTTAATGTTTCTACTGATCACTCCTTCTTCCTGTTGATTCCATTAGTGTAAAGTGCTTGCAGCACAATTTGTTCGAAATCCCGAGTTGACAGATTAATAAATGCTTTCAGTAGCCACAAGTTCTTTTGTTCGTGTGAAACCTCTTACTCTAGAGCCGTCGTAACCTCCCTAATAAACATGCACTGTGTGAGGTCAGCACAAAATATATAAATAAATAAAAATGGTAGCAGGGAAATGCTATCAAAGTACTGTTTGAAACAGTCAAATGAGCTCTGGGATTTGTTTCTTCTACTTCAGGGATTTTAATTGAGTGCAATAAGTGTCAGGTAACTAAGGCAAAGAGCATATGCAAATAGGAATGGTGTGATAATTTACTAGCTGTAATGCACAGCCAAACTCTTAAATGTCTTTGGAGAAAGGAAGGTGCAGTGAGGCCTTACAGGAATCTAGAGTAAACGAAGAGGCACTTAATAGTGAAACAGAAAGTATTGGCTACAAAGTGCTTGTTTTATTGAGGATTAGTGCAATATGGAAGTGCCAGATCATCAAATGCTGTCCCCCCACTGTTACAGGGTCACCGTACCCAAGGCTGGGTCCCCCTGTTTGAGGGCTGAGGAATCACCAGTCAGTCCCTCGTACGGATAGCACTCGGCTATCCACGGATCATCCAGACCACCATTCGTAGCAAACCAAGAAGAACTCTCTTTAATACAAACACACAGAACTTTATACAATCTCAATGCAATGTGTACCGAACCCAACCCCCAATCCCATCAGCCACATCCCATCACAAATCCCATCAGTATACAGGGGATGTATCAGGTGAGGGGATTACAGAATACAATGGGTTCCCCCACCTGTGTTATCCCTCCTGTAGTGCGGGTGCCGTCTGGGCAGACAGGGCTGTGTTGGCTGATTAAGAGCCCCAGCCAGATTATAGGATCGTCTCTTTGAAGGCTGGGGCTGAATCCACATCAGTCTCTGGGCCGGTTACACAATAAACACAATATAATATATTACCAGGTCACAGTATACAGAACCGGACACAAAAGTGCTCCGTGACCCGGCTAAACTTCATATGACATATGAGCCAGCTAGCCTGGCCCTGTCACAGATCTCCCCCTTGACCAACGGTCCGGCAGACCAGGCAGATCCACACGGGTCTGCTGCAGGCTGTCCGAGTGGACAAAGTTCAAAGGTGCAGGCCTTAGTTCATGGCCCCCTTTGTCAGAATCATCCATTGAAGGTGGGCCAGGGCCCTGGTTGCCCAAAAGGATAGTCAGTAGTCCTCTTTGAATTGGAGGACGGTCCCAGCTCAGCCGGGGGCACATGGCTATCCCCCTCACCGGGGTAACAGGGGCACGTGGGGACTCTTGCTCCCTTGTCTTGGGAACTGAGTCTGGGGCAGCTGCCAGGCCAGGGCGGTTGCATGGAAGGAAAGCCCTGCTGATCGGGCCGGGGGCACTCGGGGAACCAGGGAAACACGTAGAGGTAGTAAGCGAGGCCTCTACCGGGACACTGGAGTGACCTAGGGGACACTCTGGGACAGGAACAGGTGCCCTTACAGGGTTATTGGGCGAGCTAAGCAGCTCTGCGGGGTACTCAGGGGACCCAAGGGAATACTCCGGGGCAGGGACAGGTGCCAATACTGGACCGCCGGGAGGGTTAAGCAGACCCTCGATCTTCCTCTCTGGGACAGGTGCCTCTGCCTGGGCACGGGGAGAGTCAGAGGAACACTCTGGGACAGTGACCTGGGCTTCTAGGAGGACACTTCGGGAACCAGGGATCACTTCGGTGAACACAGGGATAGGAACCAGGGCCTGCGCCAGGCTACTGAGAGGACCCAGGGAACTCGGCAGCCCCTCTGGCGTCCTCGCTAGGTTAGGGAACGGTGCCTCTACCGGGTCACCGGGGACTTCAGTGGGAACCTCTGGGGCAGTGACCCGGACTTCTCCCAGGACACTCGGGAAATCAGGGGGACAATCTGGGGCCCTGGCTTCTACGAGCATAGATAAGGGTTTGGTGAGGGGGATTGTGCCACTTACTCGGGCGGTGGGGACAGTCATCTCTTCTGCCGGGGTAGAGCAGCCAGGGTTGTTGGTGGGGACATGGGTCGTAGCTTTTGGCTTCCTCCTCCGCTTCTTTTTGCTGGCGAGGACCTCGGTTCTTCTCACCAGGGCAGGGGCCGAGGAGTAGGTGAAGAGGACCTCGGTCCCACTCCCGCAAGTTGTAGTACCATGCTCCCAGTCTCCTTGTAACTCCTGGAGCTCCACTCTCCGCAGCAATTCTTTATAGTCCCTCTCGAGCTGCCATTCCTCTTGGACCAGGCAATCCATAACAGCCTCCAGCTCGGGGGGAATAGCATAAACCAGGACTTCTGCACGGTTGTCCCAGATTGTATCCCTGCGGTACTGGCAGGGGCTTCCGAAGGACGAGTCAAATTGGAAGGCATCATATATCAGTCCTGGGTCGATGGGGCTATACAGCATCAGAGGGTCGCTGTGGTCTTCACCTGCTAACTGCTGGGAGAATCCCTGGTAGCGGCTCTGGAGGTCGAGCTCTGCATATATGAGACCCCTCAATTCGTCTTCCCACTCCGGCAACGGGTTGTCCCCCAGGAGTGGAACTCGTATATCCCACATTGTCCAGTACTGTGCCCAGTACGTTTCAAAGTGGGGATGGGAGAAATCATCCCTCCAGTCTGCAGGCGCAGACTCTAACTGCCATTGCTGGTGTTCCAGCTCACACACCTCGGCTGTAACCCGGTCTGTCTCATCCTCTGGTTCTCGGAAGGGTTGGATATCCTGGTATGATATTTTGGGGGTCTGTTCCCCTAGTCTGGGAGATACAGACCCACTCTGGCTCAGTTCCCGGTGACGCATTTTAATCACCGCCGTCACTTGCTCCGATGTAGCCCCTCCTGGGTACAGGGATAGGTGCCATAGAATGTTCTTTTGTAGAGCACTCAGTCCGAGGTTCTCCTCTGGGGCATCCTGGTGCCGGTCCATCTCTCTGCAGTCCGCAATCAGAGTAGCCTTTCCTTTGCTACAAACCTCCAGGAGCTCTCTCGGTGTCTCTCGTCTGCAATCCCAGTTGGTGGTTTGGATTTCACCCAAGTCGTGGGATTCTTCCCACCGCTCCCACCAATGTTACAGGGTCACCGTACCCAAGGCTGGGTCCCCCTGTTTGAGGGCTGAGGAATCACCAGTCAGTCCCTCGTACGGATAGCACTCAGCTATCCACGGATCATCCAGACCACCATTCGTAGGAAACCAAGAAGAACTCTCTTTAATACAAACACACAGAACTTTATACAATCTCAATGCAATGTGTACCGAACCCAACCCCCAATCCCATCAGCCACATCCCATCACAAATCCCATCAGTATACAGGGGATGTATCAGGTGAGGGGATTACAGAATACAATGGGTTCCCCCACCTGTGTTATCCCCCCTGTAGTGCGGGTGCCGTCTGGGCAGACAGGGCTGTGTTGGCTGATTAAGAGCCCCAGCCAGATTATAGGATCGTCTCTTTGAAGGCTGGGGCTGAATCCACATCAGTCTCTGGGCCGGTTACACAATAAACACAATATAATATATTACCAGGTCACAGTATACAGAACCGGACACAAAAGTGCTCCGTGACCCGGCTAAACTTCATATGACATATGAGCCAGCTAGCCTGGCCCTGTCACACCCACCAAAACCACGCCCACACCCAGCCAGAAACACATGTGCACACACACACATCTAGACACACGTGCACACACACACATCTAGACACACACACACACACACACACATCTAGACACACATGCGACTCACTTACCTCATCTTCATCTTGCCTTCCATGCAGCTTCCTGCTGTGCTACTCCAGCAGGGTCATGCAATGCGACATTACTCTGCCGTCTTGAAATAAGGGGTATAAAGAGGGAAGTCCAGCACTACTTTAGCCCTACTTGTGAAGCTTGCTGTTGGCTTTCTTGAAGGGGGAGCAATTGTCATGTTGCCCCCTGGATCCACCCATGCTTGGGGTGGGAAAGTGCAGCCTGGACTAATGTATGGGCTGGTTTTGCCAGGCTCACTAGGCATTTTCAAGGCTTCCAGGTGTCCAGTCCAGGCCTAATAAGTACTACAAATAACTCCTTGCTGGATATTGCCCATGTTGGAATTTTGTGGGCTCATCATCATTCCTAGTTCTGCTGGAAGCAATGGTTTTTAAAAGGTGTTCATGACTTTTTTTTTTTCCTTCCTTTCCTTTCGAGTCACATGTGCCCTAAATAGATCTCCCCTTTTGACCACCAAAGTACTGATCAAATGCTTTAGCTCATACTGTGTTTTGGGCATAGTTAGACAAACCCCAGGGGATAGGTAGCCACATTCTCGTGCCCTTTCTAGGTTTTAGTTTGGTTATGGAGGGATCCTAAAATTTCTATGCTAGTATTTCCTAGAGTACAACTACTATATTGCATAGAACATAATTAGGTCCTTCAACATTTGCCTAATTTATTCAAAATTTTTGCTCTGTAAATATTCTAAAACACAATTTCTTTTGTTCTATTTCCAGGCACAGGAGAAAGTGGCAAAAGCACGTTTATCAAGCAAATGCGAATTATTCATGGATCTGGCTACTCTGATGAAGATAAGAGGGGTTTCACCAAACTTGTTTATCAAAATATATTCACAGCAATGCAGGCTATGATCCGTGCCATGGAAACCCTTAAAATCCCATACAAGTATGAACACAACAAGGTAAGCTGTGTGCAGGAGCACATTAAACACAAGCACAGTGCGACAATGTGTGCTTATTAGTGTCTGACCCATTTACTTTTTCATTTAGTAGTTGTGTATAGATGCCTTGTGTCCCCATTTTGTTGGCACATTCCTGTCCTGGCCATTGTGCAAAGTGAACAAATTACATCGTGTTAACTATGTTTGTTTTACACTATGTAGTAGAAAAAATATTTAACCTATGTGGAGGGAAGAATGGGCCCTTCCCAATAATTAAAGAGTGCAGCTAATTTTCGGTGAGTATTGACCAGTAAAGGTCAGCAGGCTTCCAGCAAGGCAGGATTAACACAACCATAAGTAATATAGTTTATGTACTTGTGCTGTGAGGGTTAGATTGAAACAATGCCTTTGTTTGCTGCTTGGACTGTTTCATATTTGGAATGAAGTTCCCATGTCTATGAGATTACTTAGGGTGACTTAGTCATTGGGCCACTTTATATTAGCTAATGGGTCAGATACATCTGCTTATTACCAAAACATGAATAAGTTGTACAGGTTGTTTAACGGTATGCACAACAGTACAAAAATCTTATGATTCCAATAAAAAATTATAGCCTCAAACCCCACTGTTTGCTTTATTATTTTTTGCAAAAAATGTGTTCTTGATTAGGAGGAAGTATTGTTTATCTTTATGGTGACAGACCTGACAACAAAGCTACCAATTTCCTGCTTGTGTGATAAACCAAGACACCAAGGAGTTCACTTGTTTCTGGTATATATGATGAGTATTGGAGAGACTTTTAGCATGATTACCAGCTCCTTTCTATAAAAGAATGAGAGCGAAATTATGTACAAAGGAATTGAGTGTAGTTCAGTTTCAGTGAAACAGAGGATTCTGCTAGTTAGCCATTTATAAATGTGCAATGGTATCTTATACATATGTATAAAATATTACATTATTGGGAGCAGCTAGCACTAGATCTGAGATGGCATCAGTTCCATCCTAGTTAGAAAATAATTGACCTTTTCCGGGCTCATAAGTGTTTCAGAAATTTATGAAATTGGACCACCACTTAATCTTCAGGTTTTAAAACATGTGGCCATAAAAGTACACTGTAGACACATGTATGCTATACATAAATTTTTAGAGGGAACTGGGCAGTATCCAGAAGAAGTACACTCTTAAACATATGTGGATACCTGGCCATCATACCTTTTTATGAGCTTGTTGGACATCCCATTCCGAAACCATGGTCTTTAATATGGAGTTGACCCTCCCCTCTGGCGTGTCTCTGTGGAAGTTTGTGCCTATTTAGCCAGTAGAGCATTTTTGATGTTGGGCACTGATGTTGGACAAGAAGGCCTGGCTAGCATTACCAGACCATTATCCCTCCTTGAATCTAGGGAATGCCCAGAGAACATTCATCAGACTTCTCTTCAGTGATGAATCATGTTTCACTATATGGAACACATTTCCACTGTTCCGGAGTCCAGTGGCGGTTTGCTTTACAGCAAGGCAGCCAATGCTTGACATTGTGCATAGTGAGCTTTGGCTTGTGTGCAGCTTCTTGGCCATGGAAGCCCGTATTATGAATGTTATTTATTCCAGAGGCAGTTTGGAACTCTGTAGTGAGTAATGCTACAGAGTACAGGTGATTTTTATGCCGTTTAGCACTTGCCAGCCCTGCTCTTTTGCATGCGCGTGGTTTAGTGCTTTGTGGCTCAGCTGTTAATCCTAGATGATACCACTTCCCAAGAATATGGACATGGAATGGACATGAGTGGATCCAGCAGGGCATAAAATTTATGAACTGACATGTGGCATCCTATGGCAGTGCCACGTTTAATATCACTGAATTTTCCATGGAGATGGCATGGTTATGAGCGATCACAAACACCAGTGTGCTGCCTCTCACAAGATGGCGGCACCCAGAACAAAGTAAAAGAGTGATTATTTAAACTGGATGGTTTTACTTAAGTCCTGTCATTGAAAGTGTTAAAAATACCACCATTTGAAATACACTTGGTTGTCTAGTTTTATATATATAAATATGATTTCATGTGGGTAAATTGAACTGGAAGGCATTAAAGATGTCCCAAGTAGGACATGGGGACCGGATGGCCATACATCAAAGTTCCAAATTGAAAAATGCACACTATCCTTAACGTTGCATTTTAGCCCACAAACAAAGCAACAAAACTGTGCATGGGTGTTATCACTGTATGTAGGGGATGATGCTGAACAAGTATTGAGGTATTGTTTGGTGCCATATACCAAGAGCTATAAACTCATACCCAAATTAGTGTGTGTGCACATCATTTGGCCGATATGACACTCTCAAGGTCACAGATATTTTTACATATTATGAACATATGTTGAACTGTGCCTCTGGTCCATGATGGAAAGTGTATCCATGGTATAGCTTTTTTTACCAGATGTACAATGATGTAGTAGGAAATTCCTGTTGATCTAACTAAATACTTTATTTATTTGATAATTTTGTATAAATATAAAATGTATAGAAAAAAAATACAAAATCCACTTAAGGGGGAATGAAAAAATAAAAATACAAGAAAATGTAGAAAAAAAATTGCTGCTTTTAATATTATCCTGACAAGCCAAAATATCAGGAAAGCAAATGAGGAACATACTTTGCTTGAGGCATCCGTGACTCAACTGTAGCAAAAACAAAAGGGTTCAGGCTATAATAAATTGATTAACCAACGAGTTGTGTAGTAACCCCTGTTATTAAGGAGTGTGTTTGTTTGTGAACTAAGGAAGCCATGATTTGTAGACTGGCTGTGGTGTCATCCACTAATAAAGAAAGTCTGACCATCCACAGGTTATCGTCAATTGAGAACAATAAGCTGAAGCCAAGCCTTGTGCTTAGAGGCATGCCTTGTGGCAAAGCCAAGCCTTGTCAATTTGTTTTTTCAAAACACTAAGTCTGTCAGAGGATGCCTACACTATCATAAAGAGATTTTTTTGTTTTTTACTTTTAATAAACAGTTGACAATAGTTTACTTTTTTGGTAAACGATATTAAAATGTTCATGAGACTCTGCCTTTTACCTTGAGATTGTATTGCAGCAACAGGACCCCAACATAGTTCTAATGTCTGTAGCATCAGACATTTTGTTTTAATGCAGTTGTTGGTCACCCTTCAAATACCTTTTTGTTTGTTCTCGTTAATCACACTTGTTCTGTAAATTAGGTAGAAGATGATGCTGCTGCTGTATAAATCAATAAATTAACTGCCTGTGAGTGATCTCGGTGTAGGAGAAGATGCCAAGCTATTTTAAAACAAAAATATATGCCTTTTAAGTGTCCTTTTTGTTGTACAAAGGATAAGTGGTGGTATTGCATACCCCATGCCATTTTCAAGGTTGACTGCTGGTTCCATCCTCACCCTTACATAGTCTATTAAGTGTATTGCCGGTAATCCTTGATTCCTATACACTTTTAATATGCGTAGGCGAGACAGACCACATATGCTAACTTGCAGCGAGGTTCCTATTCCGTAGCAAGACCAAGCTTCTCGGCTTCAGACTGTGTTGTGTTTGCAGTTACTGTATGTTCTGTATGCACCACTCCCTCTTACGACTACATTGACTACATTCCTCACTGGCTCCCCTCCAACTGAAATATTATACATACAATACTTTCTGATTGGGGAAAATGTTTGATATACTGGGGTCAATTTAAAAGTCACCAGACTCCTTTTAGTCTCCCAGATCCAGATTACTATAATGACTAATTGATATAATCAGACTGCCCCATTCTCATCACTTGGTACAGAGGAGTGGCTGATAGCACAGAGCAGCTGAAGCATTTTCCAGGAGGAACAGGAGCCATCAAATGTACAATATATTAGCAGAGCACTTGAACTAGGTCACTAGTCCCTTGAGTGATTGTGGGAAAGGCTCTGTCTTGTCTGCTTTCCTCCTGAATTTCCCATTGTGTCATGTTTCAGCCTGTCATTGACCTTCGTCCCATACACTGGCAGGAGAGAGCTGCTTTTTATCAGCCAAACTTTGTAGACGGGAAAGAAAAGATTGCATTTTTTATTCCTGCTGTTGCTAATATGCTAATTATTTGAATGATTATTCAAATCATATCTCTGAAACAAATGTATACTAAAAAGATATTGCAAGAACCGTAATTTAACCACACCAAGTGTTTGTGACATATGTTCTGCTCCCTTGACAAGACCCCGTGGTTTTCCAATTTCTTATTGCCTTGAACTGTAGACTAGGAGACTGGGATAAGTAAAGTCCTGCATGCAACAGGAACAACCCACAATCAACAAAAAAGATGAGCAAATTTCTGAAGCTATGTCAAGATGCTTACATTCCACCTGCATGTTTAATTCTGCGCATGCTGCTGACGGTTACATAGTGTTTGAGAGACTGCAGTGTTTCAGGCCCACCGGGAAAGGTATTAGGAAACTGGGTTAATTTGTGTATGCATTTGTACAGAGCTCCCTTGCTCAACCAAAATTTCATTACTACTTTAATCTGTGTAATATATTTAAGTAAAAAAAAAAAATGAAAGTATAGTTGATGGTTTATAGGTATAAGCTAAAATTATACCTCCTGAAATTTCCATAGGACCGCTAAGTCTTAATCACCCAGCCAGGCTACTGCATTTGCTCAATTATAAGGTGACCCCCCCCCCCCCCAATTTGAATATTAATTTTGGGAAAAAGCCTGGATATAAGACTACCTTATAGGAAAAAAGTTATACAAGTAAACATTCACATGTAAACTATTTGTTCATATTTTATAAAAACTATGATTGAGAAAAATGCATTGGTTTTTATTTGTCAATCTGCCCCCAGATATACCTTATAACCCCCCCACACACACACACACACACTTATCAATGCATCCCCAGACCTTGTTCCCTTGTGCTGTAGACTCCCTGGTGTCTGGTAAGGGCAGCCGGTGAACATCTGCGAGGTGCACATAGACAACCTCTGATGCTACCGAGCACTTCCGCTGGGGCTTCTATGACACCGGAAGGTCATGTCACACCGGCGCTCCATCATGGAAGTGTTGGGAAACCGCAGAGGTTGTCTGCGCGCATCACGCAGATGTTCACCGGCTGCCAGAGAGGAGGTCCCCTGTAGCACTGCGGGGGATCATCCTATCCGCCAGCCGGTGAACATCTGTGATGCACGCCTACATGACGCAAGGGATCTGTATCTTAGTCTTATAGTCAGACCTCCTAGTTGAATACGACGAGGGGTATTTTTCCGAGCATTTGCTGTGGGAAAAAACCTTGTCTTATATCCAAGCAAATACAGTAATAAAAGACTATGGAGGAACTGACTTAATTATATTGCCATAAAGAATCAGCTCAGTGTAGTGTCTGAGCCGAGAAACTCACCCTAAATATCACATGACTGGCAACAGCAGCAGCCTCCACGTCTGCTGATAAAGGAAGTTTACTGGAACAAAATGAGATAAATACAGATTTTTTTGTCAATGTTTACCTATATTACAATGTACGCAGCTGTATTTTATGCTCAAAGCGAGAAGTATTTTCCTTTTAAGCAGTGAATTTCTTTGTATTAGAGGAGAAAAACCTAAGAGATTTTAATAAAAGATTTCTGGAATGTTATGCCACATTTTTATGCAAATGTGTTTTCCCTTCCATAAATCATTTGCTACTAGTATTGTATAGTTGCTTTGGTCATCCCCCACAAACACTTGTCGCGTAGGAAACCTGTCACACCATCGATCCCACACACCTTCTGCGACAACCGCTAAAACTCATTACCGGAGAAACTGGTGTTCTATATAAAAATATATGCATCATGCGCTTGTCGTAAAATTCAGGGTTGTTGTTTTTTCTAGTAGGTATTGTTAACGCGCCAGTGCATGCAATCTACAATTGTAGAATCAAATGGGTCTGTCTCTTGCTGTAGTTTTACAAGATTCTCAGGACTGGTCCTCCAGTTTTCTTTGCGCAGATTATCATCCGCCTGATGAGTGTGGAATTTTATTTGTTTTCTAAATATGTAATAAGTAGAGTACATCACAGAAAATAAGGCTGTAGTAAAAAATACATGCTATAATTTGGCTTCCTACTGGTGCCTAGTTTTATTTGCATGTATGTGACCACATAAATAATGTTTTTCTGCTTGTGAAAAAAACTAACTGGAGTCACTTTTGTAAACTTTGCAGATATTTCGTCGTTTTGAGCAGCCTTTCCCGTTTCTATTGCAACAGCCTATACGTCCATACTTTTGTCACATGGCAGTTAAGCATTTCTTGAACAATTCAGGATTATTTTAGGTGATTACATATGCCCATACCTGGGAACTTCTGAGCTCCAGCTACCCGGAGCCTTCCCTTGCAGGATGCGGCCAGGACTGCCCACTGACGTCGGCGGGAAGGTCCCCACTGACGTCGGCGGGAAGGTCCCCCATTGAAAGGGAGGATTTGGGTCTTGAACATGAGAAGAGGTGCTTCACCCGACAATATCTGGGCAAACCTGGAGAGTTCCCAGGTATGCATATGCCTCCCAAGTTTCCCTCTTTAGGAGGATAAGCCCCTCATTGAGACCCAGATCTCGCAGTTCCCCTTCTTGCTCAGTTTGATATCCCTCTCTAATAAGCACTTAATGTGTTTGCTGAATCTATTGGTGCTCTACACCCCTAAAGGCTGCAGTTTGTTTAGAAACAGCATAAAAATATTATGTACGTAAATATTTTTAATTCTGCGTGCCCTACTTGCATAAATGTTTAGGAATTGATAACAAGGTCATATAAAATTGTCTCTATAAAGCTTTGCCACAAGGCATGCTTCTAAGCACAAATCAGTGACCATTGAAAGTGTCAGGAGATATTTCTGGGAAAGTTTTACAATCCCAAAAGTTGCAAAGATGTTAGCATGTCCAGCTGTTGGCGGTACTTATGTCATCAGGTAGCCGTTGGCTACCTCATGAAAATGAAAAGATAAAAATTAGTTTCCTGAGGTTTAAGCTCAGAAATCCCCAGTTTGGTCCTGATGATATGTACATATTGTATGTGTATATAACTTTTAAAGCTGTGCCTGTTATACATAGTATTTTAGTATCTTTTAATGTGTTTAACAAATTACAGCTACTAGATTTTGTTTTCTTTCCTTTTCGGTTTATGGCATGCCAAGTTTATTCCTTTCTCTGTTTTTTGCCATTCTTACTTAGTAATATATATTTTATTTATATATATATATATAATATATTATTCAAAGCAAATAGTTTATAGTTTCATGGCCCACCCACTCACAGTAGAGTTACCTTGCTACAGTTTACTGAGCTTCTAGTAACTATCCAAAGAATATTCTTTGACCTAAGAGAGCCATTTCCAGGACATCCAGATCTGTTTATGCTTGTGCCTGACAATAAAGGACTTCATAAAGGATCCATTTCCCCCTTTGTGTGGTGTTTGAGTTCAACTATTGTCAGTTTATGGCACGTCATCTGTATAACCAATTCTCTATCCAAATCTTCTGCTCTCCCCTCCCTGTAAAGTTGCTACGCGTCTTGCACGTGATATATTTACTGCCAGTCCGCTCCAGCGCCAGCTCATAGAATGTTCATATTGATTTCAATTTCCTGCCACTGATTGGCTGCTTCAAGCTAATTGGTATACAAAATGGTCGAACCGCGGATGAAGAGGGCAGCTTAAACCTCGGGAACGTGATTTATTTTTTTTCAATTTTGAAGAATGCATATTAAAGCAGTGGTTGGCAAACTTGGAAGAGCCAGCCAAAAAAGTTAGGAATGTCACACAATTATTGGCACCCCTGTGAATACATATGAGAAAATTTATATTTAAAATTTTGAAGGCCAAGGAATATAGTTGTGATGAGTAGCAAAAGGTTGTTGAGCTTCACATAATAGGAAGTGGCTGTAAGAAAATGGCAAAAGCATTGAAAATGCCAATTTTCACCATCGGGACAGTGATTAAGTTCCAGTTAACTGAAAATGTTGTGAATCGACCTGGAAGAGGAGGTGTGTCTATCGTCTCAATGCACTGCGAAGAGGATGGCTTGAGAAGCCAAGAAATCTCCAAGGATCACAGCTGGAGAATTGCTGAACTTAGTTGCGCCTTATCGTTTTGGATACTTTGACCACAATTCGATGTTGCCTATATCACCACAAGCTGCTTGGAAGGGTTTCAAGAAAGAAAAAAAAACAGGGTTTCCAAAAACAAACTCAACTTGTCTTGAGTTTCCCAGACACTACCAGAACTTCAAATCCAGTTCCATGGTCAGATTAAACCAAAATAGAGGTTTTTGGCAATAAACACCAGAGGGGGTTTTGGCGCACACAGAGAGTTAGCCATATAAAAAAGTACATCATACTCGCAGCTAAATATGCTTATGCCTTGGGCTGTTTTTCTGCCAGAGGACCTGGATATTTTGTTTTTTGGGGTACATTACATTATCAAACATCAATACATATTGATTGAACACCTGACTGCCTCTGCCAGAAAGCATAAAATGGGCCATGGTTGGGTCTTCCAGCAGGACAATGATCTAAAACATACATCAAAATCCACACAAAAAATGGTTTACTGACCACAATTCAAGTTCCTACCATTGCCATCAGTCCTGTAACTTGAACCCATAGAAAACATGTAGGATGAACCGAATAAGAGATTCCACTAGTGTCAGCCTCTAAATTTGAAGGACCTAGAGAGATTATGTATGTAGGAATTGTCTCAGATCCCTTACAATGTATTCTCTGACCTTATTAGGCATTATGGGAGCAGACTCTGAGCTGTAATCTTGGCAAAGGGAGGCAGCACAAAGTATTGATTAAAAAGGTGCCAAATAATTGAGTCATACATACTCACTGGCCACTTTATTAGGTACACCTGTTCAATTGCTGGTTAACACAAATAGCTAATTAGCCAATCACATGGCAGCAACTCAATGCATTTAGGCATGTGGATGTGGTCAAGACAACTTGCTTAAGTTCAAGCCAAGCGTCAGAATGGGGAAGAAAGGGGACTTTGAACGTGGCATTGTTGTTGGTGCCAGGCGGGCTGGTCTGAGTATTTCAGAAACTGCTGATCTACTGGGATTTTCACGTACAACCATCTCAAGGGTTTACAGAGAGTGGTCCGAAAAAGAAAATATCCAGTGAGCGGCAGTTGTGTGGACGAAAATGCCTTTTTGATGTCCGAGCTCAGAGGAGAATGGGCAGACTGGTTCAAGATGACAGGCAACAGTAACTCAAATAACCACTCGGTACAACCAAGGTATGCAAAATACCATTTCTGAATGCACAACACATCGAACCTTTAAGCAGATGGGTTACAGCAGGAGAAGACTGCTCTGGGTGCCACCCCTGCCAGCCAAGAACAGGAAATTGAGGCTACAATTTGCACAGGCTCGCCAAAATTAGACAATGGAAGACTAGAAGAACGTTGCCTGGTCTGATGAGTCTCTAGTCCAGCTGCGACATTCAGATGGCAGGGTCTTTGACGTAAACAACATGAAAGCGTGGATCCATCCTGCCTTGTGTCAACGGTTCAGGCTGGTGCTGGTGGTGTGATGGTGTGGGGGACATTTTCTTGGCACACTGGACCCCATAGCACCAATTGAGCATTGTTTAAACGCGACAGCATACCTGAGTATTGTTGGTGACCATGTCCGTCCCTTTATGACCAGTGTACCCATCTTCTGATGGGTACTTCCAGCAGGATAATGCATCATGTCACAAAGCTTACATCAGCTCAAACTGGTTTTGTGAACATGACAGAGTTCACTGTACTCCAGTGGCCTCCACAGTCACCAGATCTCGATCCAATAGAGCACCTTTGGGATGTGGTGGAATGGGAGATTCGCATCATGGATATGTAGCCGACAAATCTGCAGCAACTACGTGATGCCATCATGTCCATATGGCGCAAGATCTGAGGAATGTTTCCAGCACCTTGTAGAAAGTATAACATGAAGAATGAAGGCAAAAGGGGATGCAACCCAGTACTAGCAAGGCATACCTAATAAAGTGGCCAGTGAGTGTAAATTTAACTTTTTTTTATAAACCCATGTTGTGTTTGCAATTGTTTGATATCCATGAGGGTAGAATATTTGTAAGTAATTTTTGAAGAAACGCTCGAAGGGTTAAGCAATAGACACATTTTCACAGCCCTCCATATTTACCAAGGGTGCCAATATTAGCAGGGGGCAATGTATAACCCAACCTGGCTTGTCGAGCCTTGCTATACACTAATATACAGTAACAGATGCAAGCTATAATCTTAAACTCAGTAACACACACGCAAACATTCTACGCTCATGTAGACACATGCTAACACCTTACACTAATACACACACGCTAACACTATTTGCTGACATACTCATGCTAATGTCATACTGTAATAACACCATACGCACTAGCACCATACTCATATACACATGTGCACAAACACACTGGCTAGCTTTATACATATATAAAAATACGCACTCTAATACTGTGGACACGTACACGCTGAATCTGACACTAAAATATGGTAGACATACTGACTCTGGTGCTATATACGCACATGTACATGCACAGACTCCTGCACTACAGTATACATATGCACACTGACTCATGCACTACAGTATACGCACACACACTCACATACACTACTCCCCTTGTCACCTTCCACGCCCTGCTTAACTTCTACCATTGCAAATCAGAAATACTATGCTTTCCTGTCGGTGCATGGAGAAGCGAGTGATGCGAGGCACCCAGTGGGGTAAGATAGCATACCTCACGGCACCCGCTACACCGGATTCATAATGGCTGCCCTGCAAAAGTCTGGGCGCCAGGAAGTGGATTCTAGTCGTCCGGGGTTTGTTCAGACCTGCATTAAAGTACTCGCAAATTAATATGCATTTTTCTGAGTGAGGCTAATGTGTCCTATGAGGGAAGATGATAGGTAGGTTATTTGTGTGTGCCTGTATGTATGTGTTGTATGTATATCTACATACATATACAACCAAATCCACCATAACATTATGATCACTTGCCTAATATTGTGTAGGTCCCCCTTTTGCTAACAAAACAGCCCTAACCCATCGAGGCATGGACTCCACTAGACCTCTGAAGGTGTGCTGTTGTATCTGGCACCAAGATGTTAGCAGCAGATCCTTTAAGTCCTGTAAGTTGCAAGGTCGTACCTCCCATGGATGCATCCTGGTGCCATGTTTTCTCCAGGTAAGCAATGCACACGTGCCCGTCCATTCATGTGCTGTAAAAGAAAACGTGATTCATCAGACCAAGCCGCCTTCTTCCATTGCTCCGTGGTCCAGTTCTTATGCTCACGTGCCTGTTGTAGGCGCTTTCAGCAGTGGACAGATAGGCACCCTGACTGGTCTACGGCTACGCAGCCCCATATGCAAACAAACTGTGATACATTGTGTTCTGACACCTTTCTATCAGAACCAGCATTAACTTTTTCAGCAAATTGAGATACATTAGCTGGATTTGACCACGTGGGCCAGCTTTCACCCTCCATGTGCCTCAATGAGGTTTGGTCACCCGTGACCTTGTCCCCGGTGAAACGCTTTTCCTTCCTTCCTTGGACCACTTTTGATATGTACTGAACACTGCAGACCAGAAACACCCCACAAGCGCTGCCGTTTTGGAGATGATCTGACCCAGGCGTCTAGCCATCAGAATTTGGTCTCTGTCAAAGTCAATCAGATCCTTACACATGCCTATTTTTTCTGCTTCTAACACATCAACTTTTGGATGAAATGTTAACTTGCTGCCTAATCTATCCCACCCATTGACAGGTTCCTTGATAACAAGATTATCAGTGTTATTCACTTCACCTGTCAGTGGTCATAATGTTATGGCTAATCAGTGTATGTATGGATGAATTCTCGTTCATGCTGCCTTCTCTTCTATTACAGAATGCAGGAACATGGTGCTGAGAAATGATAGACTAAGACAAACCGATACATTAGGCAGGATCTGGCGAGGGACTGAATGTGAAGGATGAAGGAGAGGTTTGAGTCAAGGATGACCCAAAGGCATTGAGCCTGGTTAGTAGTGTTTTAATGGTGATAGAGAATTCAAGTCATTGGAGACTTTTGTTAGGGCCATTTCAGTAGAGTGACGAGGTTTGAAACCAGACCGTAGAGGGTCAAGGAGGGAATTGGAGGAGAGAAAGTTAGTAAGGCGAATGTACGCAATCTGTTCAAGAAACTTTGAGGTAAAAGGAAGTAGAGAGGGCGGTAGTAAGTCAGACAGATGGGATCTAAGGAAGGATTTTTTAGAATGGATGTGATTAGCGCATGTGTGAACGCTGTTGGTACAGTTCCAGATGATAGAGACAGATTAAATACTTTGTGAGGTGTGATGGGGTCAAGGGGACAGGATGTTGGGTGAGAGGAAGAAAGAAGAGTGGCTATCTCTTCAGCTGTAGGTGAAAATAATATAATATAATAAGCCTGGTAGCATACAGTAAATTAAATCTTTTAAATAACTTTGTCTATACATTTGCTAACCAGTTAGCTAGTATAATATTTAGGTGAATAGTTACTCCCTACAAAGCGACACCTTATCAGTCCATGGAATAGATTTAATTTCCAGCTGTTGACGTAGGTAGCTGCAGCATTTGAGAACTGAACTATCTGCTAAATTAAATAATGGCAATTGTCAACCAGGCCTCAAGGTTTCTTATGTCTGTTACTGGGGTAAACTGTGCATCCTGGTGCCTTTTTAAAGCCATGTTGTACTCCTGTTTGCATATATTGTCCTGTCTTCGGTCTTGTACAGTCTGTTCTTCTCTGTGCCATCTGCACAGGGTGTAACATATTACAGCACACCTCTCTGTGCCAAATGCCCTGAGGGTATGACTTCCTAAACTGGTTTACAATGGTGTCTCTTGTGCAGTGATTTTTAAACACTGCCTTCTGTACAAAAAACAAAGGGGAAGTATAACTTGCTCGTTATCTTTCCAATCTTTTTTTATTTTTTTTATTTTTATCATTTACAGGACTTTTTGGTCTACTGTTTAAGTCTACGTGTGCTGTGTGTAGTAGGCGTGTAAGATTGTATTGCTTAGAGTTATTAAAGGTATGTATGTTTATCCATCTAGCTTGGAACTGAAAGGTCAGATACATCTTATAGATATAATATCTTATAGAGAACAAAAGATGCTCCAGCAGGGAAGTTCTACCTAAGTTAAGTATGCAAGAGAACAGTGCCAGCCTTTTTGTGTATAGCACCAATCTGTAAATTGTAATTCCTCTTTTCCATGTTTGATGTACCAACACAAATTATACACCCTTCTTCCTGGAAAAAAAACAGGCTTTCATTTAAAACCATAGAAAGATGCAAAAAATAATTTAGTGCTAGTATGAATAAAAAAAAATTAAAGAGATGGAGAAAAGAAACTGACCTGGGTAAGTTTCTGCCAAAATCTGGTCACTCTTATGTTGGGGTCTCTCATATAGACGCATACCTCTGCTGTTAACTACAGTTCACAATGAGGCTCAGCCAGACATACTGCTTCCATGATGCTGGCTGAGCATCATGGGAAGTAGTCAACAGTAAAGCTGCAGATTCTAGCTTTGAACTACAATTCCCATGATTCTCAGCCAGCCAGGTGTCAACCATTGTGCTGGCTGAGTATCATTGGAAGAGTAGTGAACATACACGTACACTACCCACACACACACGTACGTACGTACGTACGTACGTACGTACACTGCCCTTACACACACACACACGTACACACCTGCCTTTGCACACACGCACACACATTCACTGCCTTTACACACACACACACACACACACACACACACATTCACTGCCCTTACACACACTTGCCTTTATATACACACACATATACACATTCACTGCCCTTACACACCAGCTTACAAATTCCTATACCACTCTTACACACACCAGCTTACAAACACACGCATGCACTGCCCATACACCCCTTTCTCCCCATCTCTTACCTCTTCCTCCATCCTGTGGTGGGAGTGCGAGGTCTGTCACTTCAGACCTCGCTTTACTGCTCCCTCATCACTATGCACCAGCAATGGATGCAGAACGTGGGGGTACGACGTCATTCCCCGCGCTGGGCATTAATTGTCGGGGAGCAGTAAGTGGTCCTGCAGGCTGCAGCTGCTCATTGGGTGGCTGTGTGCCCCCCTGCAGCTGCATCTGAGGTGAGTATCGCTCTTGCCTAACCCTTCCTCCACCCCTGCAAAGCGGGACAGAGGAAGGGATAGGTAGGCAGTTACCTATGTATCAATGTGTCTTGGCCTTCAACACAATGGCCGTCATGTTACAACTCTAAAGCACTTTTCATTTAACATTTTTCAGTTAGTATAAGAACAGCAAGTATGTGATACAGAGTAATAGACAAAAGAAACCAACAGGCTTTTTGAATGTACTAATGCATTTATAAATTTTAATAAACACTCAGTTCATTTTTATTTGTATTTATCAATGTAATATTTAGCAATGAAAGTGATTTCCAATAATTTAATGTATTTTATCAGTTTATTAAATAGATTCCAATTTCCTGTTATTGAATTCTGTTATTTCCCTAATATTGAATGTATTGATAGAATACTTTATGAAATACATATATTTTGTGACATCTTTTATGGGATGCATTTCTTATATATGCATATATGTATAAGTGTGTGTGTGTGTATGTGTATATATATATATATATATGTGTGTATGTATATATATATGTTTGTGTGTGTGTGTGTATAAATGTATACACATACATATATAAAGATGCATTACTTGGAATTTTCTTAATAAGCTGACCCGATACTATATATTAGCTAAAATATTAATACTAAAATAGAAAAATCCTTTTCATTTTCGCTTAGGATTTCTTCTACACAGTAGGTGCCACTGCTGAACAAAGACCTAATTTATGTGCGACAACATCCCCTGATTAGTTTTACCCCACATGCGTAGTTTATCGATGGCCACACCCATACTTTACATATTAAACTCCCTACCTATTTTTTTATATTGGCCTCTGGGTTTTGGGGGTAGTTTTTTGGTTTTTTTTCCTTCTTGTAGTGGTGGGGCTAAGGATATCGGGGTATTTACTTTTCAACCCCTTCAATCCCAGGGGTTTTTGGTACCTCAACTCCCAGAGTAATTTTGCCATTTTTGCGGTATGTCGGTTCATCGATTATTGTCTTTTACTGCGAATAGTGTGTACTCATGTAAACTATATATTGTTTTTTTTCAAGGATAGATAGACCTTTCTTTTGATACCATAGTTAGATGATGAAAAATTTAGTAAAAACTAGTGACAATTAACACCTAATTATTTTTTTTTATATATATAAATTTTCCCTCTGAATCCTCACGAAATTAGGTAAAGTTATGGCAAATCCCCTCCAAGTTTATCAATTCATGTGTCCTGATTTCAGAAATACCTAATTTATATAGATTTTCCATACTTTCCCAGCATACTTTTTATGCTTATGGCTTAACGGAGTTGGGGGTTTAGATGTTGTTAGGGCAATGGGATGGTTTTTTTTTTGTTTTTTTTTATCTATTTTTTTGTATTTTCATATATTTTTTATTTTTTTTTTATTTTAAATGGTTAGAGGTCCTCTTAGGGACATCTTGAACATGTTGTTAATGCCAGTGAGGTCACAATGACATCACTTAGCTCACTTTATCACTTTATTGTTTTTTGGGGTTTTTTTTTTTAAGTTGTGTTTTTTTTTTTTCTTTCGTTTTTGTGTTTTAGCATGGGAGCAGGGTGAGAAAGATGCATAGAGATCACGGTGTCTGTGCCTCATCGGAACGATCTGATATCCCAGCAGAGTCTGGACAGACCCTGCAGGGGATATCCTGTCCTCCGATGACCTTCCGGGTGATATCAGCAGTGAGGCTACCCGGAAGGGAATGCCCGATCGGCATTTAAAAATGTAACAGTTTTCCGGCTTTCGTGCCGGAAGCTGTTACCTGAGATCGGACAGCAGAAAGCCAGCGATGCTGGGGAGTCCAGACAGCCTGGTCTCCCGTGTAGCAGCAGGGATGTGTGTCTCTGCCGCTGCAAGAAGGGCAGGACATACCGGTACGTCCATAGGGGATTCTTGGGATGCATTGTTTGGACGTACCTGTACGTCCATAGGGGACTGAAGGGGTTAAAGAAGGGGGAGCTGCAGCTCTAACAGGAAAAAAAAAAACTATATATATATATATATATATATATATATATATATATACATATAATGTAATTTAATGTTCGTTCTGTAACATAGCTGGGATGTCTTACCACGCTGTCGGTAGCATGACCAATGGAAGTTGACAGGCTGTGTGGGCATAGGCCCATGTTCTTCTCAGTGTGATGTAGTGTGTTCATGTGCCCCCATTGCTGTGCACATTTTAGTTATATTGGTTGTTTCTTGTCCTCTAAACAGAAGGCTTTGGAGGGTCCTTCTTAGAATACCCTACAAAAAAATCTGCACAGAACAAACATTATACCTGTTAATTCTGTCAAAAGACCCTTCCAATACCCAGGGAGGTTGTTGTACTATGTATCAGGATGTACGGGCATGCTGAGATTTTGTTTTGGTTTTGTTTTACACTGGATGAAGGTGGAACTGCAGTCTATGTTCCTGCATCTCTATTTTGTCTACCTAGCCTTCAGTTAGACATCCTTATCTTGAAACATGGGTATAAATCTACGTCGTCCGCTTATGAAGCAGTTTTTATGTGAGGCTGTATCACCTGAGAAAAGGGAAAAAATTAATATATATATATATATATATATATATTTATTATATAGAAAACAATATAAAAGGTTTTTTTTATTTTGAATAGTTGCTGCACTTTTAAATATACTACTAAATGGTTGTCAATCTCATTTGAAAATTATTATAAATAGACCCGGCGCTGGCAGAAAATTTGTGTCTTGTATTTGGGGAAATTTCTTTGTATTGTCTGTGTTTGGTCCCACGAAATTCATCCAACTTTTTCGTAAATCGCATTTGTCTGGTTGCCATGGAAACGAGAAATATATGCGTATAAGAAGTTGAATTAAAATGGTGCGATTCTTCTCCTCTTGGTGTAGTTAAAATGGCAGCCACGGTGACGAAGGAATGAGCAAAGATTTTCATATTAAGGGCATTTGTTTTCCTTTCTTTCATCCAATGTTGTGTTTGTTGGTTATTCAGACAAATTGCCAAAATGGTAAAATTCAGCACAAAAAAGCATTCGTCCTAAAACAGATGTGCAAGTCTAATTATAAATATGTATCAAAGATTAACACTTGTCACAATCAAAGCATATTTAATTTAAAAAAAATAATGAACATTTTATGTTGATTCTCTTTTTTTTTTTTTGTTTTCACCCTAACAGGGCCATGCACTGTTAATTCGGGAGGTGGATGTAGAGAAGGTGTCCACATTTGAGAACCCTTATGTAGATGCAATAAAGTATTTATGGAATGACCCAGGTATACAAGAGTGTTATGACAGACGACGGGAGTATCAGCTGTCTGACTCCACTAAATAGTAAGTATGATATAATATTCATCTTTGAGTGCTCTGCAGGTCTGTTGATTTAAACCGTTACAAGAGCCTTCAAATACATTGAGACCTAACAACCTGTACTCAAAGTAATATTTGCACGATTTCTGTTTGTAGAATCTTTAGGATAAAGTTACCATACGCAACTGCATACAGAAATTAAACGGGTAGAAGCCAGCAGGAACATAAAATACATATTTTTATAGTTGGTATTTTTAGGAAGATGGAGAAAAATATTAAGAAAAGATCTTTAGTCTGACCGCTGGATATACTCACATGTTCGTCCAATGTTCGTTCAGTTACTAACTACAATACATTAATGTCACACTGTGAAGAATTAAATGAATGATGTTAGTAAATGTGCCAACATTTTATATTTTTCTTAAGCTAATTACTTACCATGTGTCCAAATTCAGCAGAAGTTGAATTTGTTTTGGTGTAGGGTGTTTTGTACTTGGTGCTATACTCAATACTGGGTATTCTCAATATTTCCTTTTTGAATCACTGGATTGAAATGATTGTGCCACACTTTACTGAGTGCATTATATTTTATTTATACTTACAATTTATATATGTAACCTGGGGAAGAAATCTAACAGGGATATGCAAATTGTGTCCATATCAAGTCATTGATGTCAATGGAGCATTTGGTTTTTTTCTACCCTCTTGAAACCCATAAGCCTTTAAACCGTGAACTTAAACAGGCCCGAGAAGCTGATGTTGGCATTGAACTTTGGTCCATTACACATTTTCAGCCTTTATTCCCTGTGGTGAGCGCTCATGCATTGTCCTAAATAATTACAGAATTTAGAGGTGATCTGCATCTTACTTTGTCATACCACGACTGGGATGCCCTTAAGTACTTGTGGTGCAGTCCTTTCTAATATTTTTTTTACTCTGTATCTGTTACATGGTAAAGAGTCTAAATTTCTGTGTGCGCTCACTTTCCCCTACTTTGTTGATTTTTCCAGTTATCTCAATGACCTGGACCGTATAGCATGTCATGGGTATCTTCCTTCTCAGCAAGATGTTCTCAGAGTTCGAGTTCCAACAACAGGCATTATTGAGTATCCCTTTGACTTGCAAAGTGTCATTTTCAGGTACATGAGCCCATGCTCTTCTAAACTGACTTGTTTAAAAAATAAAATAGATATCTATAGTAAGTTATGATTGTTAGGTGAGTATTAGTTGTACTTTTATGTGTATATTTTGAAGTCCTGAGGCAGCATCAAGGTTAAAACTTGTTCCACCTCTGAGGTGGCTTATTAATGGTGTCCAAAGAAGTCTCAAAATTGAAGAAGAGTTGCAGTGGGTTTAAAATACCAATATCGATCATAAGAGATACAGTTATTAGAAGACTGGTTGAAACTTGCTAAATGCAAGCAAAGTAGTGTTCTGGGCCGTAGAGCGTAATTGAATCCCCAGTATTTTCATGTGAGATAGGTGATAGTAAACTGTATTTTACTGGTTTGCAGTATGTATTTAATATGCATGTGGAGATTTTATAGAAGAATGGTACTAAATTTGTATATAGACAAGCAGATGCCTTGTTACTAGTGTCGAGTGGATATGCACTTATTTGTTTTGCTGCTATTTTTCATAATGGTTCTGCCTTGTTCACCGATGTTGTGAAAATAGTCATAAAAAAAATTAGATAAATTGGCAGTGCAGTCTGACTTCTGTAGATACTGTCTCATGTATATTTTTTACAGGTACAATCAATTTTATTATTTTTCTTTTTTTTTCTCTTTATAAACATTGGGGGTATTTTTTTTAAAAATCCGATTCCAAACAGAATAGTATATAAAAATATCACAATATGGAGCAGTGTGTGTGTGTATAAGCATATGATATATACACACATGCATATATTTTATAAATTTGTGATCTTAATCCTGCAGAATGGTGGATGTTGGAGGACAGCGTTCAGAGAGAAGAAAATGGATACACTGCTTTGAGAATGTCACTTCCATAATGTTCCTAGTAGCCCTTAGTGAATATGATCAAGTGCTCGTGGAATCTGACAATGAGGTAAGGGATTTTAAAAAGTACTTTCTAAATGGTTATGTATAATTTAATTCCTAAGGATTTTTTTTAATTACATCTCCAAAAGTGTTTGCATCAAAATACATTTGTGTCCATTGCCGTTATGCAACCGTTATTTATTTCAGACAAAAATGGCCTTTGACTCTTCTGGCCGTTATTGAATCAGGCTTATGTATTCTTTTGGATCCTAGTCCAGCAGCAAGGGTGTGAACGGGGATTTATGCAGTGCCTTGTTTGACATGCATGTATAATATTACCAATTCTTCCATTCCGTGGGAGGATCTCTCACACCGGCACATATTTACTGTACTTGGGGAATACGTATGCATTGGTTTTCAGCGGCGAGCATGAGATAAACCTACTCAAATTTCATGATAATTTTGATGAAAATAAGCTGTTAAGTGCTTCTTGAATCTTATCCAGTGACGGGAAGGTTTTTGGATTTAAGTTTCTTGACTGTGTCTTGCAAAACATGAAAGCTTGTATTGTTTATACAATGCTGTGGCTTGTTGCACTATAGTTTTGTGATGTTTGGAAGTCAAGAGGCATTGCTTTCTTGCCATTGCCGCAGTTACTGCGGAAGCAAGACTGTTTAACATTGTTTGTTTTTTAGGCTGTAAAACTACTCTAAAAAGGATGCATTATTTAAAAAAACAAAACGTGTGTAATATTGTTTTAGCTGCGTTAACGCTAAAGAGACCTGTTAAGATCTTGCAACTTGATTAAAAGCTAGATCTTTTTGGATTTGTGTATTAGTAGTATATGTGCAGAGTATCACACTCTTAACGCACATGTTAACCCCCCTTCAATTTTCAATATAATTTTTATCCTACCTGTGGCAAAGGTTGCAGATTCACAATATGAATTACTATTTTCCATAATAGTAAAGTAAATCTGCACAGGTTGCAGATTCACAATATGAAATACTATTTTCCATAATAGTAAAGTAAATCTGCACAGGTTGCAGATTCACAATATAAATTTTTTTACTGAATTAGAATCACTTTAGTGATTCCACCACTGTATCACGCAGCAGTATGCAAAGCTCAGCCTAACCGGGACTGGTGTCTGCCAGCAAAAAGTCCTGCTGAGTCAAATTTACATAGACACACTCCCAGTGCCTTTCGGAATGTTTTCCAGATTGGACCCTGTTAGACCCTGTCATTTTTATGTGGACCATGTTTCATAATGTATAATTGGGGGTTTGTTGCCATGGCTTATAAATATACTTCTACATCTACATGGCTTATAAATATAATTCTACATCTGTATGTTTTTGCAGTGGATGCTACACCTCAGTCAGGTTTCAACACTAAAGTGCCCCCACTTTTATTTCAGAATCGAATGGAAGAAAGCAAGGCGCTGTTTAGAACAATTATCACATATCCCTGGTTTCAAAATTCTTCAGTCATTCTGTTTCTAAACAAGAAAGATCTCCTGGAGGAGAAAATTATGTACTCGCATCTAGTTGATTATTTCCCAGAATATGATGGTAAGTATTAATATTATTTTGTGGGTAGGCAGATGCATCTGTGTTGAAACATATAATCTGACTGCTGGTAAGAACCATTCGGCCCATCTAATCTGCCCATTTTTCCTGATGCAAAGATTCAGACCGTAATAAGTCCTTGGTCTTGTCTTTCCTATTCAGGATAGCTTTATGCAGGGGCGTACCTAGAGTATTTGGCATCTGGGGCGGATCCTGTATGTGGCACCCCCCCCCCCCAAACACACACTTTAAAACTGCATAGCTGCTATCGTTATATACTGGCACAGACATTGAAGGTGGTACAGCATAACACCTATTATTATATACTGAGGCAGACAATGACAGTGGTACAGCATATCACCTATCACTATATACTGAGGCAGACATTGACAGTGGTACAGCGTAATCCCTATCACTATACACTGAGCCAGACATTGACAATAGTGCAGCATAACCCCTATCAGTATATACAAAGCCAAACATTTATGTGGTATAGGCCTACCACTTCAGTGTCTGGCTTAGTAGGGATGCACCAAAATGAAAATTCTGGACCGAAACCAAAAATTCAGCATTTACGTGGCCAAAACCGAAAATGACCCCCCCACACCATAAAAAAAATCTCACACTTTTATTAAAAGTAAGTAACACATCAAAATTGGACAAAAAAATAAAATAGCTATATATATATATATATATATATATATATATATATATATATATATTTGTTAGCAGCTATCATGCCCATGCATACCCAGGTTCTAGCATGTACTGGTTGTCTGGGCATGATAGGAGTGTGACTGCTTTTAGCAATCATTCTCATATATATATATATATATATATATATATATATATATTAATATATATATTATTATTATTGTTCACATGTGAACTCAGCACTGGAGGCATAGAATCAGACATACAAATCCCGTATTTGCAGATATACAATAATAATGTATGGAAACAGCATTGCAGGTATAGATCAACTAGAATAAAAACTCACATAAAAACTCAGCAATAAAAGGTATAGATAAAACCCCCTAAATTACAGGCATATATCACAGATTGCACACCCCAAAGCGGACGTCCACATTGCCCACATAGAACCTGACCAGCACCCAAATTACACACACACATAGGACGTACCATCTTTGCCCCCAAACAGCCCAGCATGAGTCTGCATTGTTCCCAAACAGCTGAGTGTATGCCATCTTTGTCCCATAAACACGCAACCTGTGCCATCTTTGTCCCATAAACACCCTGCCTGTGCCATTTTTGTCCCATAAACACCCTGCTTATATCATCTGTGCCTTTTTGACAAATCAAATCAACAGCCGAGTGTATGCCATCTTTGTCCCATAAACACGCTACCTGTGCCATCTTTGTCCCATAAACACCCTGCCTGTGCCATTTTTGTCCCATAAACACCCTGCTTATACCATCTTTGCCTTTTTGACAAATCAATTATACACCTATGATTAACACAAACACTTTTACAGTCACTCACTAATTCACTTTCATTCACACAATCATTTATTCTTTCACACAAATTATTTACACATTCATTGATGCATTCTCACAAATTCATTAATTCTCTCACTCATTCACACAATTCATCCACACATTAATCCATTCATTTTCTCTCTCTCATTCTGACTCTTTATTTCAATATTCTTGCTACCCTCCTTTCTCCCTATCTACCCATTCTCACTCCCATAATTATATAATGAAAAAAACATTGGAAATGGTACAGCATAACACCCATCACTCTCACACATTTACCAATCCACAGATTCCACACATACCAATCCACACTTACCAATCCACAGATTCCACACATACCAATCCACTCTCACTGAATGATTTCCTACCTTCCTTTTCTTCTTACAGCAGTCAGCTACTTTTGTTCCTCTTCGCTCTGCTTCTTCTGTCTTCTTCCGGGTTCAGAGGGCACAGATATCGGTGGGCGCGGCTTCAGTGTTGTGCGCCGGGATCTGACAACAAACCCCGGCGCACAGCAGCAGTTGCCGCGCGGATCGCAAGGGAGCAGTATCGGAGGTCTTTAACAGACCTCCGGCTCCCTTGAGTGATTTTAAACCGGTTCAAGGGAGCCGGCTTAAAATCACTCAAGGGAGCCGGAGGTCTGTTAAAGACCTCCGATACCGCTCCCTCGCGAGCCTGCTCCTCCAGCGGCGGACATTACTGTCCTTCTCTGGAGGGGTGCTGGCAAGTTGGCACCCCCCTGATGAGCGGCACCCGGTGCGGACCCCCCCCCCCGCCCCCCACTAGGTACGCTACTGGCTTTATGTTTATCCCTTAACCCCTTAACGACAATTGCCGGTCCTGGCACGACACGGAAAAGCATGTGCTTTACGACAATTGACGTGCCAGGACCGGCACGTCTTTAAACGGGTGCAGAAAGCGATCTACTATCGCTTTCTGCACCCAAAAAGCGTTGCTGAATGCCTCGACCTCGAGGCATTCAGCAACGCCGCGATCGGCACGAAGGGGCCATCTCTGGCCCCTCCACGGGGCGTCAACACGGGACGCCCGTTTTAAAAGCGTTTAGGAGGCGATCAACGATCGCCTCCTAAACTTAAATGGTGTCGCTGGAATGCCTCGATCAGGAGGCATCCAGCGACACCAAACACTTACCTTTCGGTGGGCTGTGACCGCTCCGGAGAGCGGTCACAACCGCAGCTGCCGGTGATCTTCGCCATCAAGGAAGATGGCCGCCGCCCTGCAAGAGAAACAAGCAAGTTTTAAAAGCTCGCTAGACGGTCTCCAGACCATCTAGAGAACTCTGGCTCCACTTGCAGGTTGAATACAGGTACTGCATTCACCATGCAAGTCAATGGAGCCCAGCTTTCTAATCACATTGTGATTAGTAAAAAAAAAATTAAAAAATAAAATAAAATTAATAATTAGAAAAAAATAGTAAAACAGTAAAATGTAAAAATCATTTCCCACTGATGTCACTATCAGGGGAACCTCCAAGTTGAAAAAAAAATGTTTAAAATTTTTTTTTAAAAAAGGCAACAAAATATAAAATATATATATAAAAAATATATTTTTGTGAGCAAGTCCTAAAATTAGCATATTAGCTTAAAACAATTCTCGCATGGAAAGAGTTAAAATACTGGCATATTAAATGCCCGTGGGGTGTCTACTTTTAAAAAAGGTATGATTTGATGGGGTAAATTGAATTGGCCGGGTTCAACAAGGTCCCAATTAACACCGGGGGAAGGATGGCCACACATCTAATTTCCAATTAGAAAAATGCACACGTACCAAATGTGGCCTTTTAGTTCCCCCAAAAAATGACAAATTCATGCATGTGGGGTATCACTGTACTCAGGAGATGTTGCTGAACACATATTGGGGTGTCGTGTGACAGCGGCATATACCAGGAGCTGTAAATTCATACATAAAGTAGGTGTGTGTGGGAAAAATACACACACAAAAATACTACTGCAAACTTTGAAACAATGCTGGTGGTAAAATGTGTGCATGCAAAGAGTTAAAATACCAGCATTTAAAATACCCTGGGGTGTCTAGTTTTCAAAAATATATGGTTTTGTTGGGCACACTGAAATGGCCCGGCTCAAAGATGTACCAAATAGGGCATGGGCAGTGGATCCCCAAATGCCAAAGTTCAACATTGAAAAATGCGCATGCCCCAAATGTGGCCCTTTTGCCCCCAAACAGCCAGGCAAAATCATTCATGTGGGGTATCACTGCGCTCAGGAGATGTTGCTGAACACATATTGGGGTGTTTTGTGATAGTGACATAAACGAGAACATTTTAATTCATACCTGAAGTAAAATGTGTGTGGCAAAACAAATGCAAAAAAATGACTACCACAAAGTTTGACAAAGACTGGTGGTAGATATGGTGCATGGAAAGAGTTAAAATACTAGCATTTGAAATACCCTGGGGTGTCTAGTTTTCAAAAATATATGGGTTTATTGGGCACACTGAAATGGCCCGGCTCAAAGATGTACCAAATAGGGCATGGGCAGTGGATCCCCAAATGCCAAAGTTCAACATTGAAAAATGCGCATGCCCCAAATGTGGCCCTTTTGCCCCCAAACAGCCAGGCAAAATCATTCATGTGGGGTATCACTGCGCTCAGGAGATGTTGCTGAACACATATTGGGGTGTTTTGTGATAGTGACATAAACGAGAACATTTTAATTCATACCTGAAGTAAAATGTGTGTGGCAAAACAAATGCAAAAAAATGACTACCACAAAGTTTGACAAAGACTGGTGGTAGATATGGTGCATGGAAAGAGTTAAAATACTAGCATTTGAAATACCCTGGGGTGTCTAGTTTTCAAAAATATATGACTTGATGGGGTAAATTGCATTGGCCGGGTTCAAAGATACCCGAAATGGCACATGGGGGGAAGAATTACCAGATTTGGAAAAAATGGCTTTGAAATAGCAAAACGCTACCTGTACTTATTGCCCCATAATGGGTAGAAAAAAGCAAAAAAACATAAAAACATTGGGTATTTCTAAACTCAGGACAAATAGTAGAATCTATTTAGCAGGTTTTTTCATTACCTTTTATAGATGAGTAAAAGATTTTTCAACTAAAAGTTAGAAACAGTCATTTTTTTCTAAGTTTTTCACCATATTTTATACTTTTTTTAGTAGTAAATAATAAGATACAATCAAAACAACGTCATCTAAAGAAAGCCCTTCTTGTCCTGAAAAAAACAATATCTAATGTGTGTGGGTTCAGTAAACGGGAAAGAAGAAAATTACAGCTAAACACGAGCAGCGCAGAAATGTTAAGGCCATTGTCACGAAGGGTACAAAAAGTAAAATCAGCCTTTGTCACGAAGGGGTTAAATGTTTAGTCACTCACTATATTAGCATCTGCCACATCTGATAGGAGGCTGTTCCATTTATCTGCTGCTCCCTCTTGGTAAAGTAAAACTTATTTTTTAGACTATGGCCTAGTTCTAAACTTTCTCCTTTGATGTATTAAACTAAAAAAAAAATTTAGGGTAATCTTCTGTCTTCATTTTTTATAAACCTGTTTACATGCATTGGAAAATCACACCAAACGGATGTGCTTGTGTTGTGTTTGTCATGTATTTGAATCATTGGTGTTCCTTAAAGAACTGTTTTAACAACTCTTGTAGAAACAAATGATCAATTTAGCTGTTCCAACAAACTGCCAAATTAAAAGATATAAATAATTGATTTTTATTTGATATTTTTTTAAAACACCTTATGGTTAAGAATTACAGCTATCATTAACATCCAATTTGGTGATATTTTGCAATGTTTAACCAACATTGATTTAAATGGGGAAAAATGCAACAAATTTCACTTCTATTTTTTTCCCCTCCCTACTTTATTCCATAAAAGGACCCCAGCGAGATGCACAAGCGGCAAGAGAGTTCATTTTAAAGATGTTTGTAGACCTGAATCCTGACAGTGATAAAATCATCTACTCGCACTTCACCTGCGCCACAGACACAGAGAACATTCGCTTCGTCTTTGCCGCTGTCAAGGACACTATCCTGCAGCTGAACCTGAAGGAATACAACTTGGTCTAACTGTGCCTGCTAGCTTTCCTTATCTCCCTTTGGGCCATTGAAGAAAATACAAGATGGACTGTATTATCTATGAGAGAGAGAGCGAGAAAGAGAAAAAAAAAAAAAAACAATTTGCATAATACTAATTTATTGCCGTCCTGGACTCTGTGAAAGTCCACAGAGTTTGTAGTAATTATTAAGATTTTATTTAAAGTATATAGAGATAAAACACACAGCTGCAATACACAGCAGCACAATTTTCTAGGAGAAAACAGCTCGTGTTTTAAATTCTCAGTCGTGTACTCGCAAGGGCCGGTTTTAGTTTTTATGGTGTTTTTCCATTTTTAGGGAGAGAGCAGGGTGCTTTCAGTTCCGCATGAGCCTCCTCATTCCTTAGGGTATTATAGTCTTTTAAAGCAAAATATTACTTTGTTTCCCCAAAAATCATTCCTTTCTGAGCTGCTTAAAGTAGTAAACAATTAGGCATAACTTTTTTATATTATATATATTTTTTTTAATTTAAGCCATCCGCTTTGCTAACTTATATACTTTTCTGAAGGATTAAAAAATATTGATACTGTGATTTTTAAATTATTGACATGTATAAAGTAAATTTGGTTTTTAGTACTGTCTTTTGTCACTCCAAGGTGAGACTAGAAAGATCGATTTCCGTAATGGATTCAACCCGTAGTCATCAGCTAATTATCATGACAAATGGCAGACAGCAGTCAAAGTGTTAAATGATCAAGACACCCCATAAAAAGAGAACAGTGTAAACTTTACAGTGTGCCAATTTGAAAGGGGACGTAAAAAAACTTGCACAGAGAGAACAGTATGGACACTACTACCCCAGACATCATCTATTTTTATTTTATTTTTTATCACAATATAATATGTGCAAATCAAACTTCCAGTTGCCAAAATAAGGCTTTTATTATTTTTTTTTATTTTTTTTATATAAATACTGTTCATAGATAAGATGAAATGCCAAAACTGACTGATAAGGTTCCAACTAAATCTGATGACTGCCAAATGATTAGCCTGTTTCAATCCACATAGTTTCATGCTCTTGTAAAAGTATTCCATAAACTTTGCCAAAATAAAAGAAAGGATAAAACGCGCAGTACATGAAAAAAGCTTAGTATTTACAGCATAGTAACTTGCAGTGTAGAGCATTAAGGAAGTCGGAACTCTTCATAGGGATAATTTTAAATCAAATTCTTAATAAAGTTTTGCCTCATTTATGATTGACGACAAATGCAGTCAGTGATAGATTGTTGCCGTTGAAAAATCTTCTTCAGTGTCGTCTTGTGTTTTCATGTGATTAAACCTTCAGCGTGATGAATAACATTAAAGCTCCACTAAGGTTTATTTGCTAAACATGCTAGAGGAATGGCACCTTTTTTAATAGAAGTGCCTTGCAGGCCGCGGTGGTGATTGAGGGTCTAAAGACCATTTGATTTTCATAGGCGCAAAATACAGATTCCGAATTTCCCTTGCATTGTAATCGTTTAGTCGGCTGCATTATGCGCTTCCTGCTAACAAAATAAAAAAAATATATACTTTTTTTTTGTTTTTTTAATCTAAGTATTAGTCCCACCATGCTTGTTGAATTAAAAGTGGCCAAGGTAAAAAAAAAATATATATATATATATATATATATATATATATATATATTTATTTTTTTTTTAAAGCACACATCTTTCCTTGTTTTCCATTGCACGGCTGCGCCGTTTTCTTTAAACACTCCTCTGTTAAATGGTGGCAGATTTTGAGCAAGCTGTGCAAATGGGGGAAGAAAATCTCTGCCGTGCCATTGGTTCAGTTGCTATGCAACGCAGCGGGGTTATGAATGCTGAAGTCACTGCCTCAGGGATGCAGATAGGAGCGGGGAATCAAGTGAACAGTGATTGCAGATTAAGATGTTTACATTTAACCCCTGCAGGTCCTCGTATACCTGGGTATGCCTGACACTGGAAAGATTAAATGCCTGGATTAGTATTACCCGAAAAATAGACTAAATTCCCTTATGCAAGAAACTATAATTTTTACTCTTTTACGTGTAATTTTAAACCGTAAGAAAAAAAATCCATATAGTGTATAGTACAACTCTGAATGCTCTAATCCTTGTACATACATCTCTCTCTCTACACTAATATATATATATATATATATATATATATATATATATATATATATATATATATATATATATATATATATATATAAAATATAGCAGCATCCATATTGGCTTTGTAATCATTAGTTTTTGGCAGATTGAATGTGCTGTATTGATAAATATATCTATGTAATTGTATGTCTAATAGCTTATTCACATTTTAAATAATGTTAATTTTACTCCATGTTTGTTTTTTTCTTTTTTTGTTTTTGAGAGGAGAATGTACATTTTGTCAAATTAGTACTTTCTAGAAATGTTATCTTTCCCACCATAGATATGACTACAAAATGTTCATCTGGTACAGAGTGCTACCAGAACTGCTATATGACGTGAAAGAAGAACTGCTTTTTTTCGAGGTACATGTATGAAGGATGTCCTGAAATACAATATGTATGACTTGATAACCATGAAGAGCTATCAACGTATATGGCATTGGACTTCATACATATGTACTTTGCATAGGGCTGACTCAAGACTTAATTCCAATCACTTATTTAATTAAATACCCTGACCAAATTACTGGAAGGGAGCAGACTTCTTAAAAGGTCAAAAAGGTTATATATATATATATATATATATATATAACTGCACACATAGTGCTTTTTTGTTTTCTTCAAAAGTATTTCATGCATAACAGAACTAACTATAACAATCACATACAGTATATTATACAAGTGTTAGCACACTTCTAATGTATATAATTGTCACCAATGTTGAATTTCTAGTCAGTGAAAATATATATATTTGTTTGGTTTTTTTTCTTTGTATTTTTATGATGCTGTGACAGGAATGAAAAATGACACTGAAGCTTCACAAACTTTGTTTTATGTTACTTTTGTCTTTGGGGGGTTCCCTTTTTAATCTTTTGCTATGCACACATTTATTTAGAAAGTTAGTAAAACTAGGGATGTATAAGAAGTATCCCATTTTAAAAAGAATAATGGGAGATTGGCGAATTCATCCCAAACCTAATGGTTGACCTAGATTTGTGGCAAGAATTGACTTGAAGATTGAAGCATGGCTCCTGTTTGTCTTTTTCCAATAATCTGTCAATTTTGTTTTTTGGGGGGGGGGTTGGGGAATCGTGTAAATACTTTTTTCTTTTCTTAAGTGGCATGTGCAATGGGAATGGTAGCTAAACTAATTCACATGGAAGATGTTCAGATTCCCAGCTACGAACAAATTTCCAACATACCAATGCAAAAAAAAACAATTGTGTGGGGGCGGGGGTTAGGTGTTTAATAAGTTTACCTAAATCTTTCCTTAGTGTGGTCAGCCTTTAATAGAGCTACACTTGCACAAAGCAACATCTGCCGCACAAAGTTCCCACTAAGAATGTATCACGTAGTGTTTGAAATTTGGTAATTTACTGTAATGCCTTACAGAGCTCCAAACTAGACACTTGTGCCTCAAAAGGAAAAAAAAAAATGATATAGGCAATTTTTATTTTTATTTTTTTTCCTTCTATTTTTGCCAAAATGAAGTGCTTTTGTTAAAGGTCCTACCCACATAGATTTAGCACAAGGAAATGGTAATATGTGTACTTTTATGCCACTCATGTGCCAGGGGAAAGAACAGTAGGCTGTGTTGCTACCCAAATTGGCACTCAAAGTGTTTTAAATAAGTTAAATTTGCCTTTTAAATTTTCTTTTAACCAACTAACTGTTATTGCGCTGTATTGCAGTTGTGTTATAAATGCAGGCTATTCTGATGTGCTGGTGTTTGAATTGTAATAATTTTCAGCATTTAATTATCCTGGTATTAAAGATTGGGGAGATGGGAAAGGCCATGTAAAACAATGAAAAGGGTAACCTATTTGTAGATATTTTTTCTTTCTTTGCTTTAGAGTTTTATTAAAAAGGTAGCTGTTTGACAAGATAACAAGGGCTTCAGAGTGAGTCTCCTCTACCTTTTTAAATGCCTACTATTGCTCAACTGAAACCCTATATGGCTTGACCTTCCCTACATATATTGCATCATTAATAAGAAAAATGTCTGCCACCAATTATCATGCCACATTTATCAATAAAAACCTCAGTGGTCAAATATACACAATTTTATTTCTATTTTTTAAAAAGTTGTCTCCAACCCTGTGTACTATTACTAATCTTGTAACTATTTGAAAAGTATGTTCTTTATTTATACATCCAACCAAAGATCCACAAATCGTGCTTCTGGGTGTATATATCTATATATATATATATGTTAATGTAAATTTCTACAGCACATACACAGGTGTGTGTGCGCATTCGTATGTTATGCTATGCTATTGATATGTTAATCCAGGATGTCATCATGTTGCCACAATTTAAAACTAGACAGGGGACAGATGTTGGTATGTGGTAAAAATTTTTTGAAGCTATCATCGAGCATCTGTTTTTTCCCAACATTTCAGTTAATTTGGCTTACAAGTTTAACTTTTTTAATTTTAATTGTTTTAGTATCATATTAAACAGTGATGCATTATTCCTTGTGTGTGTCGTGGACTTCACTTTTTTACCAGCTTCATAAATTGAGGTTACTTGGTTAGTATTCTAAAAATTCTCTTAATCATTGGTCAATTCGCTTTCTCATCTGGTAGCAATAAGTCCGTGATCTTAACCCCCTAGAATGTGGATTTACTCTGAATTGCAATTGATAATTCATTTTTATTTCATTACACTATGAGAGCATTTTCAGAGAGACCCTTTTGGATGGAGACTTGGAGTCACATTCTCAAACTCCCAGAATCACTGAAGTAAACCTGTTTTTGCTTGATATTGCCACATTTTCTTCCATCACACAGGTTTATACATAAATGTAGAACTTTACCCATTAAGGACCAATGACTATTATCTTGACCCAATCTACTAGGTTAACTTCTTATCATGTTGCCTTGTGGTAGACAATACAATAGTTTGAATCTGTGGAGAAGGGGACTTCATTAGCGTAGACAGGGCTTTATTAGCATTGTATTAAGCACCACGCTCAACTGTTTCTTAAAGTTGGAACGTAAACTAAAATATCACACAATTGCAACATTGGTGCCCTCCAGATTTTCCTTTTTTTTGGAGCAACATGAAACTACATCCAATTATTTACAATGCAACACTACATCACTATATATAACACTGTACTTATACATATATACTGTATAATATTTTAATAAAAAACATTACACTTACATTAGACATAGGTGTATTCCGTAATGGCATCTTCTCTTGTATATGGTTGCAGGGAAGAAATAATTCAAATTAGAGACTTATGGGTGCCAAACATAGTCTCTCGTAAGGGAGCTTGAATTTTTTCTTCTGGTTACTTAGGATAATAAAGCAATGCAACAAAAAAAAATCTGACATTTAGTAATGATCAGCCATAACATTATGACCACCTGCTTAATATTTTGTAGGTCCCCCTTTTTGCGGCCAAAATAGCTCTGACCTGTCGAGGCATGGACTCCACTTGACCTCTGAAGGTGTGCTGTGGTATCTGGCACCAAGACGGTAGCAGCAGGTCCTTTGAGTCCTAAGTTGCAAGGTGAGGCCCTCCATGGATCGGACTTGTTTGTCCAGCGCATCACACAGCTGCTCAACTGGATTGAGATATGGGGAGTTTGGAGGCCAAGTCAACACCCTGAAGTCATTATGTTCCATGAGCCATTTTTGCTTGGTGCCCGGGTTCAGTATCCTGCCGAAAGAGGCCAATGCCTTCAGGGAATACTGTGTCCATGAAAAGGTTTACATGGGCTGCAACAATGCTTAGGTAGATGGTATGTGTCAAAGTAATATCCACATGAATAGCAGGATCCAAATTTTCAGCAAAACATAGTTTGTCCTGGTGCCATGTGTTCTCCAGGTAAGCAAGGACATGCTCTCAGTTATCCACATGATGTAAAAGATAACGTGGACCAGGGCACCGTCTTCCATTGCTCCATGGTCTGGTTCTTATGCTCACGCGCCATTGTAGCACTCATTGACTCAACATAGGCATACTGACTGGTCTGTGGCTACGCAGTCCCATATGCAACAAACTGTGATGCACTGTGTGTTCTGACATCTTTCTACGAGAACCACCATTAACTTTTTCAGCAATTTGAGGGACAGTAGCTCGTCTGTTGGATTTGACTACAAGGGTCAGCATTCATCTGCCACGTGTATCAATGGGCCACCTATGACCCTGTCGCCGTTTTTTTTTTTTCTTTTTCTTAACCTCCTTGGACCACTTTTTGAAAGATACTGACCACTGCAGACTGGGAACACCCCATAAGAGCTGCAGTTTTGGAGATGCTCTGACCCAGTTGTATAGCTGTCACCACCTGGCCCTTGTCTGTGTCTCAGGTCCTTATGCTTGCCCATTTTTCCTGCTTCTAACACATTAAATTTGAGAAGGAAATGTTTACTTGCTGCCTAATATAGCCCACCCACTGACAGGTGCCATGATAAGATTATCTGTGTGTGTACATATTTACACATACAATGCAGTGAGGTGCCAGTGTATATACTTTATTTTGTATGTGAAAAATATATATTTTTAGACGTGAGCTTGTACAATTTTTGCCTAATTTGCATTTATATGAATTTCTGAAAATGAGGAGGGATCCCTACCAAAGCAAATGAAATGAACAAGAAACTTCTGAATACATTTGTTCCCCCATTTTGGTGGTCTTTTAGTAGGGAAGAGAATAAGTAATTTTTAGAAGTAGCCTAAATAATCCTGGCCCTCCACTTTATAACGTTACTGGGATGAAGTGGAGGAGTAGTCCTGTTCTTCATGGCTGTGACACCCTCCCCCCTCTGGGGTGCTCAGGATCAGATAACCAGTTCAGGTGAGTCTGATCACCTGAGTGGAACCTGGCCAATATAAACCTGCCCTGCCCTTTAGTCAGGGCCTTTGCATTAAAGTGTTTGGACCGCTCTGCTTTGGCCCTGTACCTGTGTTGATCCTGCCGTCCGCCCTGCCAGTGGGCATCCTGCCGTCCCCCCTGCCAGTGGGCATCCTGCCTAGAGACTTACCGCCTGTACTTGTTGTTCCTGTCACCTTCATTAATACAGTACCTTACACAGTATTCTGCCTGTGCTGTGTTTCGTTGCGCCTGTACCATCCCTCCAGCTGTCATGCATCGTGGGGTACAGACAGAACCCCTTGTATCCCCTGCGACTGGGCTCCTACCCGACCTGCTTACCAGGGTCATGACGGTTTAAGTGTAGTAAACGGACTCTTTTAAGTGCTGTTGTGGAGGCTGGGGTGGTTTGTAGAGGATTTGCAGCTGTACAGACTGCTACTTTATTTTATTGTCCTACTAGGATGGAAGCATAAGGCTGTATTTTTTCTCTTTATTTTTAACCCCTTCATGACAATTGACGGTCCGGGCATGTCACCGGAAAACAAACGGTTAACGACAATTGACGTGCCAGGACCGTCATGACTTTAAACGGGTGCAGAAAGCGATCTACGTTCGCTTTCTGCACCCAAACAGTGTTGCTGTAATGCCTTGACCTTGAGGCATTCAGCACCACCACGATCGGCACTAGGGGCCATGCCTGGCCCCTCCCCGGAGCGTCAACATCCGCCATACATAGTATGGACGCCCGTTTTAAAAGCGTTTAGGAGGCGATCAACGATATCCTCCTAAACTTAAATGCTGTTGCTGGAATGCTTCGATCAGGAGGCATTCAGCGACACCAAACACTTACCCAGGACGGGCTGTGACCGCTCCGGAGAGCAGTCACAGCCGCCGCTGCAAGTGATCCTCACCATCCGCAAGATGGCGGCCGCCTGGGAACAAAAAATAATAAAGATGAAAAAGTTCGCTAGATGGTCTCCAGACCCTCTAGAGAACTCTGGCTCCACTTGCAGGTTGAATACAGGTACTGCATTCAACCATACAAGTCAATGGAGCCCAGCTTTCTAATCACAGTGTGAATTAGAAAAAAATTGTTAAAAAACGGTAAAAATAATTTCCCACTGATGTCACTATCAGGGGAGCCTTCAAGTTGAGAAAAAAATGTAAAAAAGGCAAAAAAAAAAATAAAATATATATATATATACATAAAAAATATATTTTTGTGAGCAAGTCCTAAAATTAGCACATTAGCTCGCATGGAAAGAGTTAAAACCAATTCTCGCATGGAAAGAGTTAAAATACTGGCGTATTAAATGCCCATGGGGTGTCTACTTTAAAAAAAATTTATGATCTGATGGGGTAAATTGAATTGGCCGGGTTCAACAATGTCCCAATTAACAAGGGGGGACGGATGGCCACACATCTAATTTCCAATTAGAAAAATGCACACGTCCCAAATGTGGCCTTTTAGTTCCCCCCAAAAATGATATCACTGTACTCAGGAGATGTTGCTGAACACATATTGGGGTGTTGTGTGTCAGCGGCATATACCAGGAGCTGTAAATTCATATTTAAAGTAGGTGTGTGGGGGGAAAAATACACACAAAAAAATACTACTGCAAAAAAATGCTGGTGGTAAAATGTGTGCATGCAAAGAGTTAAAATACCAGCATTTAAAATACCCTGGGGTGTCTAGTTTTCAAAAATATATTGTTTTTATTGGGTACACTGAAATGGCCCGGCTCAAAGATGTACCAAATAGGGCATGGGCAGTGGATCCCCAAATGCCAAAGTTCAACATTGAAAAATGTGCATACCCCAAATGTGGCCCTTTTTCCCCCCAAACAGCCAGGCAAAATCATTCATGTGAGGTATCGCTGTACTCAGGAGATGTTGCTGAACACATATTGGGGTGTTTTATGTTTTATTGGGGTGTTTTTTAGTTACATATACCAGAACCTGTTTATTCATACCTGAAGTAAAATGCGTGTGAAAAAACAAATGCAAAAAAATGACTACCACAAAGTTTGACAAAGACTGGTGGTAGATATGGTGCATGGAAAGAGTTAAAATACTAGCATTTGAAATACCCTGGGGTGTCTAGTTTTCAAAAATATATGATTTGATGGGGTAAAGTGCATTGGCCAGCTTCAAAGATAATGGCACATGGGGGAAGAATTACCAGATTTGGAAAAAATGGCTTTGAAATAGCAAAACGCTACCTGTACTTATTGCCCCATAACGTGTAGAAAAGCGCAAAAAAACATTGGGTATTTCTAAACTCAGGACAAATAGTAGAATCTATTTAGCAGTTTTTTTCATTACCTTTTATAGATGAGTAAAAGATTTTTCAACTAACAGTTAGAAAAAGTAATTTTTTTTCTAATTTTTTCACCATATTTTATACTTTTTTAATAGTAAATAATATGATACAATCAAAACAATGCCATCTAAAGAAAGCCCTTCTTGTCCTGAAAAAAACCCAATATATAACTTGTGTGGGTTCAGTAAACGGAAAAGAAGAAAATTACAGCTAAACACGAGCAGCGCAGAAATGTTAAAACGGCCAAAGGGTACAAAAAGTAAAATCAGCCTTTGTCACGAAGGGGTTAAGGGTCTTTTTTGTAGTACACATAATATTGTGCACAAATTAGGCAGTCAGGTAAAGGAATGTAACTGTGTTTGCATGCAATGTCAAGTCTCTCTGGCCTCCAAAGAGACCAATTGTGTAGTGTTCCTCGATTGTTGGCAATCGTATATATTTTTTCCACTATCAACTAACCACAATCTTAATTTGAAAATGTATGTAAAGAGTCTACAAAGCAATCATGTGAACCTGGTACATTCGCTACAGCTTATGGTTTGTATGATCGGAAACAGCAGGGAGATCTTGTCAACCTTATTATTTTGAATGGGTAACTAAAACAATGGACCAGGGAGTAGTAATACATATAGCATATATATCTGGATTTCAGTAAGGTATTTGACAATGTCCCTCATATAAGGCATGAATAAATTGCAGTGTTTGGATTTGGATGCTATAATAGTTTAATGTCTAAGGTGATTGTGGAGCAATAGAAGACAAAACGTTAAAGTTAATGGTGTATATCTAGAGGAAAGACTTGTTGCTAGTTCGGTACCTCAAGGATCAGTACTTTTTATTATTTTCATTAGTGATCCTAACAGAAGGCAAAAGATGCAAAAGGTCTGACACAAGGTAGAGATTCCCGGTGGGACAAGCCAAATAATGTGAATACCTCCAGTCAATAAAGAATTTAAAAAGTCAATACATATTGCAAGATTGCAAATCTAGAGGCATTAATAGCAGAAAAAAAGTGGTTCTGCCATTTTACAGATCTTTGGTCGGGCCTCATCTATAGTATTGTGTATATTTCTGGAGACCACATCTCCAAAAGGATATTGACATATTGTAGAGAGTTCAGAGGAGGACTACTATGGTCAAAGCTTTCAATGGTAAAAAATATCAGGGAAGAATAAGGCATCTTAATATGTGTAGGTTGGAAGAAAGAAAAGTGGAAGAAAAACAAATAAATAATCATAACTGATTAAACATTTACATGATAGGAACATTTTACTACTTAAAGGAATTTAGTTTAGTTCAGAGGAGAAATGTTAGAACAAGAGGCCAAAGTCTAAAACTAAAGGGTGAGGGGTTTAAATGTAATATAAGGAGGTTTCACTTTATTGAAAGGCTGGTAGATAAATGGGACATCCTCTTATGAGAAGTTGTAGAGGCTAATAGAGTAAGGGTATATAAATATACATGGGATAGGTATAAAACTATCCTGGATCAAAGACAAGACCAATGCCTGATCAAAGTCTGACCCTCTACACCAGAAAAAATGGGCAGACTAGATGAGTCAAATGGACCTTATCTGCAATCAAAATATACTGTACACTACACTTGTGCATTCGTATTCAGGCAAACATGAAAACGAACACGAAGGGTGCGTTTTTGTTGTTCAGCCCGAATGCCGAACATGGCGGCAGCGGCGGCGGCGGCGGCAAAGTTTTACTAATCTCCCTGGCCCCTTCCCCATCTAGCCTACCGTATCTAGGCAGCAGGGGTTAACGGGAGCTGTGCAAGCGACTCTATTGGTCGCCTGCAGGGGCCTCCTCTGGCATCAACCAATCGGTACGGACATTTAAAATCCTGGCAGCAAAGCTGCTGCGTAGTGCGTACCGCATTAACCCCGTGTTAACCCCTTCTACTAAAAAAAACCAAAAAACCCACGAAGAATGTACACGAATATTCGCCCGAACTGTACACAGTAACAGGCAAATATTCGTGGAATACAAAGATTTTTTTCCCCACAAAGACAAACACGAAGAGTTGGCTGGTGCCCAAGTCTACTGTACACTCACTGGCCACTTTATTGGGTACACCTGTTCAATTGCTTGTTAACACAAATAGCTAATTAGCCAATAACATGGCAGCAACGCAACACATTAAGGCATGTAGACGTGGTCAAGACAATTTGCTGACGTTCAAACCGAGCATCAGAATGAGGAAGAAAGGGGATATAAGGCAAGGTGTACCTAATAAAGTGGCCATGTATGTTTAAGCCTTCTTGCTGGGAATTGGAAATCCTACCAGCTGCTGCAGCAGCAGCAGTTGTAGTAGTAATAGCGAACATCCTGGCCCTTGTTGGTAAAATCTTTTCTACCCCACATACCAAAGTAGGGTTCAATTGTAGTTACTACCAAGGTATCATGGATGGGTCCTATGCTAGTGCCTTTGTGATCAAAGGCAAAGTTTGCTTGTAACTATTCTATTGTGAGTGTAAAATAACTGACACATCTTTCAGTCTGTTAAATGTGCTGTTTCTTCCACTTTGCAAAAGTAGCAGCATGGCTGTGTCAGTACATGTTCTAGCATCACTATTCACAGTGTCATGGGAAAGAAAAAAACAAAAAGCCCTCCTAACTCTACTTGGTCTACACTGCTGCAGGAAATTGGATCATTTTGAGAGTGTGGAAATGGGTGATTTGCAAGGTTCAGAACTAAGTTAAGGTAGGACAGCTCGCCAATTCTGTTACGAACCAGCATCTACTTTTGCACCACAATGCAGCTTTGGTTTAAGGGCAAACTGGCGCCACCAGCAGTGCCCACAGCAAAGAGCTTTGTGAAGCCTCAGCTTTTTCCAGGGTTCTGACTGGTTTCAAGAGACAGGTGGGGCAGGGTTTTCCACAGCATCAGCCTTCCCTGGAACACGTTGCAGCTTTCCACTCAAAGGCAGCAATCAAATAAATTGACATGGCTACTTGGACAGCTCTGGGAGGGACTTTCTTTTCCATCATTGTAGGGGAGCTCTTCAAGCAGCTGCTAGAGTCCCTCACCCACTACCCACTACTGCTTCCCCTGTTGCACCAACTTCAGCACAAATGCTCTCCCTGTACCGTACCTACATATTTTTTAAGGTCAAGCTGTCCAAGGCAGCTGGTCAGACCATTCACTTTAACTCTGACATATGTAGATCTGCTGGCGCACAGCGGTATATATATATATAATTATATATATATATATATAATGTTTGTGCTCCACAGGCAGACACAGCAGTAGAAATAGGACTGGTCATGACTGATGGAGCAGCAAACATGGTCAAAACAGTTAAAGTCAGAAACTTTGTGGGTTTCTGTTTCATGACGCATATACTGTACCTGGTGGTAAGGGCAGCTATTCCAACTAAAGGGCTGCACATGCTGCCGAACCCAATTGAACGGTGCCATAAGATTGCCAGGCACTTTCACTGCAAAGGGACTGCAAGCCAGCAGCTCAGAGAGGAGCCTGAAAAGGTGGATGTCTACATCTGGACATGATGTACAGGACCCTAGAGCAGCCCCCTCAGGAGAACATTGGGTTGTCCAGTATTGGGCAGTTGGGAATGGGCATTAATGAAGCAAGTAGCGACTGTCTTGAATCTGTTTAAGGATGTGAACAAGAATTTAAGGCAAACCACTGCGGGTTTGGGCTAAGTCATCACTTTCTGGAACTTGAAACACTAATCAGGAGGCTGATACAGGAGCCGACAGGTCACATACAAGCCAGCATGGACACCCCAGACTACATACTGACCACCCTCTGTGACCCAAGGGTAACAGGCAAGTTGGCCCTTAAAATAATCTTACAAGACAAAAAGGCACATGCTTAGTGAAGGAGAGACAGATAAGTTGGAAATGGAAACTTGTGGCAGTATTGCCACCAGGATGTGTGTTTATCCATTGATTAAGTGTTGCTGGTTGTGGTCCTACAATTGAAAATGTAGTCTGGATCTCCTCCTAAGTTCTAAGATGCTGCTGCTTTAAGTAAATGTTCTTTAAATGTCAGTCCAGAAGGTGCCAAATTTAATTTTGAAATGAAAAAACTCTTAAGAGTTTGTCCAAACCAAAAGGTCAGGAAACGAAATTCACGAATCCTCAAAAAGATATTGAAACCTTTATCCAAATCAATTTTGCTCCTGTGCACAAGTCTAGTTTATTTATGTACAGTAGTTTGCAAAAGTTTGAGGCAGGTGTGAAAAATTGCCATAATGTAAGAATACTTTTGAAAATAGGCATGTTAATAGTTTATTTTTATGAATGAATGAAAAGTGAGTAAAGAAGAAAAATCTAAATCAATTTAATAGTTGGTGTGTCTTGAAAACAGCATCAATTCTTCTAGGTACAGTTGGACAAAGAAGCATGACAACAACCCAAAGCATACAACCAAACTCACTAAGAACTATTTTCAGAGTAAAGAAGAACAGTGGTGTTGGTATGGCCCCCACAGAGCCCTGATCTCTACATCATGAAGTCTGTCTGGGATTACATGATGAGAGAAAAGCAAATGAGGCTGCCTAAATCCACAAGATTTCTGTTTATATGAAAGCAGGTTTCTCTGTCCAGAAGTACACCGTTGGACAAGGTCAGATTAAGGAGTTTGGGGTGCAGGACCACTTGTAAAAACAGGGCCCCTCTTTTTATAGCCTATATTTCCATATCAACAAAAATAATGTATAAAAACCCACAGATTTCTCTACATTACTTCATGATGTCACGCCCTGTTCATATTAACATGATAGTAATAATTTAATATGATCTGTGATCTAAAGCCCTTCCAGTGTTCATCTACTGGCAGTCAGAGACTTGAGTCTTTACATCAAGGAAAAACAAGCAGACTAGATGGGCCGTCAATTAATGTTTTTCGTTCAGCTGTAAGCATTACTTTGATGCAAAGAAAAGATAATATCTACAGTTGATGGCCTTGTATTTGGGTATTGATATTTCTTGTTAACGATGTGCTTAGGCAATAGTAACTGCATAAACTGTAAATACCTTGTACATAAAAAGAGAAATTGAGCCCGGGCCCAGATGGCCTCACTAGTGGTTATTATAGCCGCTTCTTCCCGGTATTGGGTTGACAAAACCTGTTTGCTGAGGGCCATATACCTGACCCCCACTCTAACCTCGCCCACATTGTAGTCATCCCTAAGCTAGGGAAAGATGCAGAATGCTGCTCGAATTATCGACCCATCTCGTTGATTAACACCGACCTTAAACTACTGGCTAAGGTGATGGCCCTGCGCTTCCAGCCGTTTGTCCCGTCTCTTATCCACAAGAATCAGGTCGGTTTCGTCCCTGGGAGGGAAGCCAGGGACAATACCATCAGGGTTTTAAACTTAATCGCGTACGCTAATGCCCATAAACTCCGTCTTGCCCTGGTATCCATGGACGCCGAAAAGGCGTTCGATAGGGTGGCCTGGCCTTTCCTCTTTCGAACCTTAGAATCCATTGGCCTACACGGTAACTTCCTTAACCAAATTAGGGCTTTTTATGCTAATCCCTCAGCCCAGATCAAAGTAAATGGCATCTTGTCAGACACCTTGCACATTACGAACAGCACAAGACAGGGGTTCCCTTTGTCCCCATTATTGTTTATTTTGACGATGGAGCCGCTGGCCTGCGCGCTCCGGGCCAATCCGGACATCGCCGGCCTTCCCATAGCTAACCATACACATAAATTGGCCATTTACGCTGATGATATGTTATGCATCACGACACAACCACGCTCCTCCCTTGCACATATCATTACAGAACTCCACACGTTTCGAGAGGTCTCCAATTATAAAATAAACTTTCAAAAATCTGAAATTTTGGGGATCAATATTCCAGACGCGCTTAGAGACCGGCTGACTAGACTGTTCCCCTTTCGTTGGCAACCCTCGGCAATTAAATACCTGGGCATTTGGATCCCTGCCGACCTTTCCCACCTGCGTCGTCTGAACTATGAGGCCTTATTGTCTTCGGTTCTCGTAGACCTTCGTCGATGGGCGGTTCCACATATCTCGTGGTTTGGTCGCATCGGGGTGCTGAAAATGTCCATCCTCCCGAAATTCCTCTATCTCCTCCAGTGTGTCCCAATTTTTCTCCCTAGGGCATACTTTAAGGCTTGCCACAGGATTTTTCGGTTATATATTTGGGGTGATCCTAATCCCAGGCTGTCATTTATACACCTGGTAAGGCCCAAACATAGGGGCGGCCTCGGTGTCCCCAATCTTGAGTGGTACTGGATGGCATCCCACCTTCGTTGCGTTGTGGAGTGGTCGTTGGAGGTCCCGAAGCTGTGGGTCCCCTTAGAGAATTATTTTATGTTGCATCACATTTCGGCGGTTCCTTGGCTGCCGGCCCACCTTCGGCACCTATCGCTGCCATCCCACCCCACGATATCGGCTTCGTTGCGTGTCTTGTCGAAGTTGGCCTCCCGGGGCCACCTCACGACTTCGCCTAGTCCGTTGTTTCCCATTACACACAACCCTGCTTTGCCCTCTGCCACTCACCTTAGGGCTCTCAGCGCACAGCTCAAGGTTAAACATGTCAGACTGTATTTGGTTCTTCAGGGTGCGGAATTCCGACCCCTTCGGGACCTGCTCTGACAGACTCCTCCCTCTTTTCAGCTTACCTTTCTACACCACCAACTTAAACATTACGCTTCCACTCTTTTACCGAACGCTCACCTTACCAGGCCGCTGGGAAAGGGACTTGTCCATCCAGCTCACGGAGCCTGAATGGGATCAGATATTTCTGCTCACACATAAGGGGTCTATTTCTAGTAAGGTTCAGGAATGCTCCTTTAAGCTACTGTCACGCTGGTACAAAGTCCCACGTGACTTGCACCATTACCTGCCCCAATTATCCCTGTGGTGTTGGAGATGTGGGGCCGCGGATGGCTCTTATTTACATCTTTGGTGGGATTGCCATGACATCCGCCCCTTCTGGGAAACGGTCAGCGCGGTGCTCAGGGAGGTGGCTGACCCCGACTTTGAACCTTCCCCTGCGATACTTCTTCTACATCACACCCAGTCCTCCTTTGGCTCCTATAAGCATTCCCTGTCTTTGCAACTGATCCAAGCCGCGAAATCTGTTATCCCCCGATTTTGGATAACTCCGGGTCCCCCTCCTATTGGTGCTTGGTTTTCTAGGGTTAATTTCATCTACCTTATGGAGGATTTGGTGGCCACTTCTAAGGGGAGGGGATACAAAAATGACCTCAAATGGCTTCCGTGGACAGCCTTTATTTCGTCTCCTCGTATGATCGACCTGGGTTTCGGTACTCCTATGTGACCCTGATACCCCCCACTGCGGTCGTTATGTCCCCTGCCCACCGGGACACGTGTCATTACTATCATTTCCCATCTGTAGTGCTCGCTTGTATGACTTACTTTCACCGAGTCACCTCCGGTAGTTTGGCTGTGCAGTGTATTTGTTTTGTTTTATTTTTTTGTTTGTTTTCATTTTCGTTCTGTTCTCTTCATGTTACGATGGTACACTGTAATGCGGTTCATGCCGCGTTTCGATTTCTCCTCTGCTCATGTCACTTACCTGTGCATGTACTGTAGCTGATGACCCTGGCATGCTGTTCAACTCTGAACCCCGTCCGGTTTCATTTTTCCTGCCTCCTGTCTGATGTTTTTCCACGGGTCCTTGATAGCACATTTGTCCAATTCTGTATTATATTGTGCATATTCTACAATGTTACCACTGTATGTATCCATTTTACCAGTGTGGATATCTTTAATAAAGGAGAATTGTATATATAAAAATACATAAGGTCCCTGAGTAATATGATATTAATAATATATTACTGTCCTCTTAAGTTATAAGATCTGATATATTTAATAGTCACCATAGCACAATGCACACCAACTATTTGTTAGAATATACAGTATATTGTTTATACTGTATATAGACATAACAAGACTGTTAGTTATAATGCATTATTGGTTTTATCACCTTACGAAGTATTGAGACACTGGAATATCCTACTGTTCAACTTATTACCAAGATTTGCTAAGATTTCTTCTCTTCATAGACATAGAGCTTGGTGTTTAATTGCAGGTATTCTCAGAACATAATTCTTGGATAGGGTTTAAAAAATGTCTATTTAAATGAATAGAAATATAACTTACCATACATCATTAGCATGCTAGTGCATCCCATAGGGCAAGTATGTTAAATAGCTTTTACCGAGTCTAATACATTTCTCAGGTCTTACATTCTGGAGTTCATGATCTGCATGTTTTTTCTTTAGGTTATTTCTTTCCTATTGTTAAAGGGACACTTCAGCCATCATATGCACGTTAATGCCTACAATAGCTGAGTTTTTGTGTGGGGTCCCCTTGCAAATGCATGAAGGGAAAAATATGGTTTACATGGCCCACATAGTATATTCATCTCCAGTGCGGGTTCAGTGTGGATTACAAGCGAGAGTGTACAGGACACAAAACTGTCCCCCTTAAGTGTTGATATCGCTCTAATTTAGTATTTGAAGGAGGAAGGTGGGGTGAGGAGTTTCACCCTTAGCGATTCGCCCATAAGAAAGTGTTGCTTTGACCATATTAAGTAATGTTAATATTGTTATTATTAGATGTATAGAGTGCCATCATATTCCACATTACATTACATAACAATGTGGACTTGATTTTGACAGACATTTCCCAGCAGAAACTCTACAAGGTGACCACTAGATGGGAGCAGTACACAAAAAACAGCCATATTACTTTTCTTTTCAGTATTGTGCCTTTTCTCAAGTTACCATATAGCAAAAAAAAATCACCATCAACGGTGTACTCCTCACTTATGTAATACATTAAACTTGCTAGATCCAAGCCTTACAAATTGCAGTCAAGCTTCATGTTTGATAATGTATATTTTTTTAAGTAACAATAACAGGAGAGGATTGGCAAGAGGTGGGAAGGACAAATGTTTAATAGAAACCCCTTCAAACACTTTTCTTCTTCTGGAAATAATCCTGTCCCACAAGGAGAAACCATGCTGTTAAGGGCAAGTAAACTATCTAAGAAGGTGAAACTGTGCAGATATCACGTTATGATGTAATGTGGAGAAAAGGCCATTTAGTATCCTCCTGCCCAGCAAATCTAGGAAACGCCAGACCTGAGGAGGATTAGGGAGATGTCCTTAGGTTCTACTGCCCATTTTCCCTACTCAAACAAGGGTTGTATAACTCTTGCTATTCTCCTCAAAAGCTTTAATTGATTTTGGTGTCGCAAGAAGCTTTACGGACAGGGACTTTGCTATTGAACACCCAAGTTAAACCATTGGTAGTTGAAGCCATTGATGGACATTTTCTTTATCCACCCAACTGTATATGACAGACTTTGATGCTTGTTCTTTCTGTTATAATTTTCAGCAAGAAACTATACGTTTCAATATTATTTCCTCTCCATCTCCATGTAGTTCTGGGTTATCCCGGGTTGTAGGCTCAGATCTCAGCCTGGAGACCTTTGTGCTCAGCTTTTGATATCCAGCTGTCTAACATGGTCAGACTAATTGTCTTACTGAATACACCAATCAAGCTATGGAAGTTATTTTGTCTTTTTGTCCTTCAACCTTTGCCTGTTGCTGTAGCCATTTACCTTTCACAGTTTCCAGATCTTTCTTGTGCTTCAAATGCATGCTGATGAGCTGCTCCTCATAGGGCAAATGATTGCCCAATTGATCTTCTGCATGGAACCATGTGTCCTCTTGGTAGAATTTGCCCTTTGTCAGAGCCAGACTGTTACGGTTATGGAAGAATATATAACCAAACAAGTTAAGAAATAGTTTAGGTATAAATCTACATCCCATGGGGCTGGATTTTTGTCCTAAGAAAGATGGCACCCTGAGACCTTTTATATGACTGTGGAGTCCTTAACAAAATTACTGAAAAGGACAGATACACATTGCCTCTAATCACATAACTGTGATTCACTATATTTACATACTTGTAATTATTTAGGGCAATTAATAATTAATCAAGGGGATGTAATGCTCCTGCAGTTTTTTCAGGAATTTGTAAATTACATATTCCAGGATCTTCTTCACCTTGTCATCATAGTTTGCTTTAACAATATTCATGTTGATTCTAATGACTTGAAATCCCACCAAGACCACATTTGTATGGTACTACAAACACTAATAAGATTATTTTATGTCGAGATAGAGAAGAGTACAGTGTGTCTGAAGTCCGCATGGTACACTTCCTAGAATATGTGATTTTGCTGTTGGGTTCGAAATTGATCCACCCAAAGTTCTTGCCACCATTGATTGAACTCAACCTGTGAGACTCTTTGGATTAGAGGTTGATGCAATTGCAATGTAGGGAATAGGAAGCTATTGGGCATTGTCATGGCTCCTGAAGAATGGAGATGTTTGCTGGCGGGAGCTCATAATCCTATTACCATTCTGATGGACCAAAAGAACCTAGAGTACATTAATAGTGCAAGCCTATCTGCAAGCCTGGTGGGTTTATTATTTTCCAGTTTCAATTGTGTCATCTCTTATCATCTGGGTTCCAAGAATGTCAGAGCAGACGTGACAGAGGAACCTCCTCCAGAACCCAAAATACTGCTTCCAATACCGTGGCAGCAATCTGTACCAAAATCTCTTCAAACCTTATGGAATGTATTATAGCTGCTTAAAAGTTCATGTTGGTCCACAGTTATTGCCCTCTGAATATTTACTTCCTTGCCTTTGAAAAACATCAAACTATTCTTCTTTTTGTAGATTCATGTTTTTCTGGCCATATGGGAATCTAATGTACACTGAACATTATCTCACGTTGTTTTTGGTGGTCTGAACTGAAAATGGACGCCTCTGATTATGATGCTGCATGCACTTCTTGTGTATGTAATATGATATCTTACAGTAGCCCCCATGGGCTGCTACAATCATTGTCAGTCCATCTCATATCACATATTTCAATGGACTTCATTATATAATACAGACTATAACTTCCCCTTTAAAGAAAGTCACCTGAACTGGTAAAAGCTTTATGAGAAGATAATCCGTAGTAAACAGGTCAGAATCAAATAAACAGCCGATAGGGATATGATAGAAGGGAACCAGAAACTGGTGCAGTATGGGGGATACAGATAAAATAACCACCAAGTTGCAGTGACTAGAACTAAAGAAAACTGAGCACATTACTGAAGGTGTCAGTGTCTTAAATAGTATCTTGGGAGTCACTCGACGAAATTGGGTGCAGGCCCCTTTAAAACATGCTGTAGACGTGTGACGTGCGCTACAGAGCATCACAGGATACTTTCTTGAGCTCTAGGATTCCAGGGAGAGAGTGTTTGGATAATCAAATTACAAATAAACTTCCTGTAAAAATTGGTGAATCCAATAATTCTTTGGCTAGCCTTCTTGGGGTTCGAAGTGAGCCATTCTTTAATCCTTTTTAAATCTGTTTGAATAGAGCATGGGGAGAGAATAAATCCCAATAATTCTACTGAAGGAGCCTCAAAGATGCATTTTTCCAACTTAGCATATAGGTCTTGTTTCCTGATTCTTCATAGGACCTTAGTCATATTATTTTGATGCTCCATGAGGGTTGCAAAAAAAAAAAAGATATCATCTTATATCACTGTCATTACAGATAGACTGGCGTCTTTGTGAGCTACGTTGTGAGAGGGCTTTTAACGTCTGTGACGGAACCCTCCATCACTAGGGGCCACTGGAGAGGCCTGACTGCCAGCCTCCTCCCTATTGACTATGGGCCCTGACTTTCTAAAGACTTCTGTGTCACCCCCAGCAGTATATCATCCCATCACTTGCTGGGGGCGACACAGAAGTATTTACAAAGTCAGGGCCCATAGTCAATAGGGAGGAGGCTGGCAGTCAGGCCTCTCCAGTGGCCCCTAGCGATGGAGGGTTCCATCACAGCCAGGATCTGCAACCAGGGAGTGACCACCATTGTTTCATTGTTGTATAAGTCAGCCCCCCCCCCCAGTTCCACTACAACAGACATTTACCCCGGCCATCCCTGGAACTGATTTTGGCCAGTGATAGATAGTGGAGGTTGGGACCCCTATTGTATTGTTAACCCTGTTACTGCGTCTGTTGTCTCTGGGAGGCAGACTAAGGGGGCGGTTTGTATCTCAATATCTTGTTTTATGTTAATGTGTGACTAGTTGGATATATCCAGCCCTGTGTGTGTCAAAAATAAATCAGTTTTCGTTTTGGTTATACCCTACACTGAGTCTTGGCTAGTGACTAAGAATCCAGGGAAAGAGTGTGATTTCCCAGGCTAAGGGAGCACAAGTCAGTGGAGGTAGTCGGTCAGACTAGCCAGCTCCGTGGCATTGGTGGTAAGCAACGGGATTGCTTCCTAATCTGAGGGACACTTCCTTTCCACCGGGATCTATCTCCAAGAAAGGGAATGGAAGTCAGCTATGCAGAGCTGATCTAGAGGAATTGTACCCGCCTGAAGCTCTGGAGGAAAGGTTCTGGCTCCAGCGGAAGTTGCTGATACCATTCCTGGGGAAGCAGCCCAAAGAGGAATGGGTGGCTGAGCTGGAGGTGCTGGTCCAGACAGAGCTGAGGTTGGACGATGGATATCGGGCTCTGTGGTGGAACGCAGCACAGCTATGGGCGGGGCTGGAGGATAAAGGTCCCACAGAAGGCTATAGCTTTGGTGGCCCAGGATTATTATTGGAAAGTATGGAAAAGGATCCCGACTTTGGTAGCGCATCGGAGTGTCGGGGGGAAGACCTCGAGGAGCGAAGGACAGAGGATATTCCATACGTGCCCGAGCTGTGGGCTGACCTGGATTATTTGGTCACACAAGAATGGGAACTGGAAAAGGCATATAAAGAGCTGTTTGACCGTGTTCAACAATATGCCCCATTGACCATGAATTTTATGGATTTTACTGAGCGGTGTAGTGGATGGGACTGCGGTCTCCACTAGCACCCACCTACCAGAAGAGCTGCCATCAGGGCAGAGTGCTGCTGGCCTTTGCCTGCTGCCTTCCCTTTTTCCTGATTCTGACCATGACGCTCCTGCAGTGCCTGCTCAGACCACCCCAGCCGAAATACCTCTCTACCAGCTCTGAAGGGCCCCGCAAACCCCATAGAAGAGCTTTCTCCGGGTCAGAACGCAACTGGCCTCTGCCCTCCCTCACCAGAGGTCCCTCCACCAAATGATGGTACAAAACCAGCTCTGGGGGACATGTATCCCATACAGGTGGATGAGACTGTGGTTGTCACCTGTGGTCCCCAGAAATGCTGGGCAGCTGGCTCAGATCCCCAACCCTGGATTAAAGGGGCCCCCGCCACCCTGTTGTCTCCCCAGCGGCTGAGAAGACTCCAGAGAGAAGGTGCAGTTGGCAGAGATCAGGTGGGTGAGTACTGCTCTTGGAGGGGCAGATTGTTTGGGACACCAGTTTTGGGATGGCATTGATGGACCACATGAACTGACTGACTACAGAGTCAACCAGTTTCGGGTCTCCTCCTTGGTCAGTCTCATTCGAAAGGGGGAAAAATGTGACAGAACCCTCCATCACTGGGGCCACTGGAGAAGCCTGACTGCCAGCCTCCTCCCTATTGACTATGGGCCCTGACTTTGTAAAGACTTCTGTATCACCCTCAGCAGTATATCATCCCTACACTTGCTGAGGGGATTATCTTCAGCAGACAGCCAGGATCCGCAACCAGGGAGTCCCCCCCCGTTATATCCAGTATTCGTTTTGGTTAAACCCTATGCTGAGTCTTGGCTAGTGACTAGGAAACCAGGGAAAGAGTGTGTTATCCCAGGCTAAGGGAGCACAAGTCAGCGGAGGTAGTCAGCTCCGTGACAACGTCAACCCCCCCCCCCCCCCCCCGTTATAGTGTTGTAACCTAGCCAGAGCATAACGGTGTATTCAAAATGACCATTTCTTGTTCTGAAAGCAGTTTTCCATTCACCCCCTCCTGAATATTGACGCCATCCAGACTTAGTCTAATATTTCCTTAATAAGGAGAAGGGCGTATCTTTCAGTTTTCTATAGTTTATGCTAGATCTTAAGCTCCCATCTTTTCATCAACAAAGAACATACTGGCACCATGAAAGGGTGAAAAAAAAACCGTTCTTAAGATTTTCATGTATATAGTCTTTTGAGTGTTTTACATTCTTTCAAAGGGAATAGTTGTTTCAGGAAGAATGTTGATATGACAGTCATAGATCCCGTGAGGGAGTTATTGATCAGCAGACCTTTCATAGAAGACATATAGAAATGTTTGAACTAGAGAGACTCCCTAATTCAGGGCTACCACAGCAACAGAATTTGTGAGGCATGAACCTTTACAGAAACTGTGAAAAAAAAGGCTGGTGGCCCACTGACCGTTTAGATGGTCTGGTATGGCAAGTAGAGACAGAGGTTTTGTTACCTGAGTACATTCTTGGGGCTGAGTGGACCAAGAGTCAAAACGAGTTACATAGGCTAATCTGAAGCCGTGCTTCCAAAAGTGCTTAAAGACACCAAATGTTGACGTTAAAAGCCCGCTCACAACATAGCTCACAAAGACGCCAGTCTATCTGTAATGACAGTGATATAAGATTCTCTAATGTCTAATGTCAGGAACTCCAGTTCTGACTCATTTTTTTAAATTCTCAAGTTTTTTTCAACTAAAAGTACCAAAGAAAAATGGACCATCTTTAAACCGCTGTTGGAAGAGCACATGCCTTTGAGAAATGAATACAGAAAAAATAAAAGTAAGACAATGTGGTTAAACAGACAGGTAAGGAACATCATAAAAAACATCATTTAAAGTCTAAAGAGGAACTATTTCTAAAATACAAAAAACAACAAGCTAAAATGGAGACTGAAAAATGAATGCAAGAGAAAGCAAAACAAATTCCAAAACATTTTTCAGGAATATTAACAGCAAAAATGATGAAATGAACAACTTAAAACCAAAGGAGGCACATTGGCTACAGAGGATCAAAGCAGACGTGCACAATTTATTTTTCTCTTCAATTTATTGAGGATTCCATACTGTCTTCTATTTCATATTTATTTGAGAATGTGATGCCTTTGATTAAGAGAAGAGGTCCTGTTCAGAGTGGAAAAACTATTGACTGGTAAGCCTAACATCCATAGTGGGAAAACTGTTTGAAGGAATGTTAAGAGATCTTTTCAGGCAACAATATTATTACATATAGTCAGCATGGATTTATGGGTAATAAGAGATGTCAAACTAACTTACTGACTTTCTATGAAATGGTAAATTTCAATATAGACCAAGGTAATGCAGTGGATGTCTGAGGCCTAGATTTTTCCAATGCAAGTCTGTGGGGACTTGCATAGAGATCACTGTGTGATCGGTGCAGGGGGATCGCAGGGAGGAGAGTGAGAAACCATAGCGAAATCCCAATCCCTTTTGATTGTCGTTAATAGGTAAAAGTGGTGTCTTGTCCTCTGATGAGGTCAGTGAAAAGAGTTTAATTTGCAGTGGTTGGTCTTACCGGCATTTGTATAATATGTACAAATACGTATTGCAGGAATTGCTATTTTAGGGGAATCTATTATATATACAGTATTTCTAGCTGGCATCCCAACTGTTTTCTCTTTGCTTTTTGTGTAGTTAAAATCCACCATCATTACAACAATAAAATTGTTATTTTAACAATTGTCTTGTAAAACAGACAATATTAACTTTGTATTTTTTCACATATTCAATTGATATTGTAAAGATCACTTACTATGGTGAAACACTTTTTTGACTCATGGTGGCATTCATAGGCTATTTTCACCATTATAAAATGTGGATAGTCTATTTACTGCCAACATCCAAATTAAAGTGCAAAGCTTTACAAGTGTAGCAACCACACAAACGTTTCACTAAGGCTTCTTTTTTTAATGCCAATTTTATTAATTTACCATCTATCCAATTTACAAACTAAATTCTCTCTATAAAAACCAAAACCAAAACCTAATAAAAAAAACTCATAAAGAAATGTTCTTTGCATCCTATCTCACTGTCCAATTACTGTCCTGTCTTCTTGCCTCTAGTGATTGTTGGTTAATTCCATTAAGCCTTCTGTCACTTGCATTTGGAACCATTCCAACTGCGCAACATTCTACGGAAACTATGATGATGTTAAAGCCGGGAATGTACTTTCACGTGCAATCTATTAATGCCTTGAGAAAGTGTTTTAATTTGAAAACATTTATTGTAGCTAAAATATTTTAGTATAACAAGAGAATGATATCAATGTTAAAAATTGTGAGTGTTATGGGACACCTTTGTAAGAGCTATCCACTACTGTATATGGATGATTATACAGTTCTAGAAATAGGGAGTGTGTTGCTTTGGGACAAGCCCAACCAAACAGCCTAATACTATAGCAACCCCATAACATGTTTGTGCCATGCTCATTTTCTACTATCCTGCCCTGTCCAACAGACATGTGTAAATGGGCCAAAAACGATTCAGATACATTTTTTTGGTTCATTTTTGGCTCATTAATTTTGAGGCAACAAATTTAGTTCCCTACCCATTGGGATTTGCTGAAAATCCGGGGGCATTTTGATTTGCCCAGTGCCCACATTCACTTTCACTCTCATTCTTGTTCACTCTCTCACGCCAATCGGGTGAGAGGACATCATCAAGTGTTGCCATATTGCCCTGAGTTCAGGTTAAGGCAAACAGTAATGGTACAAACAGTAAAGCAAACAGTAATGGTACAAAAGTTTTTAATTACATCCCAGGCTACGTGTGGAAAAAAAGTTTCTTGCAGTGACACAAAATCATGAATTTAGAGCAGCTTCAATTCCCAGCCATTATTCCGCTGCCCCCTTGCTACCTATCCCCTGCTACTGAATTTAATGACTACTCAGGCCAGAGATAGGCCACTAGACAAAAACATTCCACAAAAGGTCAGGAACGAAAGAACAGATATAAGGAGTGTAATGCTAATCAACAGATTTCAGGTAACTGATTGGGCTTTTATATGGATAACAAGGGTTCCCGGCACATATCGGGAAGGGCGTAAAACCAGCATATTGTATGTTATGTCCAAAGTAACTAAATGAATTCTGTCTAGTCTGGAATACCCCCATCTATTATTCTAAACAAAGTGCATCTAAATTGGACTGGAAAAGTGTCTGTAAAATGTTCCATTTCTTTCCAATTTGGAGACACTTGCATGGGTACATAGAGGTACAAAATGAACTCCGTTAGTGGCAGTGTGTACCAAAACCAGCCTTCTGTTTTAGTGTAATACCCACATTTAGGATGTTAATTTAATATATAATAGGTAGCACCATGATTGGAAGCAACCCAGGCTATGAAACCACTTAATGTCTAGTTGACACTTAATGAAACAGCCACCAGTTTGTTGTGCAACCTGTATGAGGAGCAGCTTTTATCGTATGCTTAGCTGTACTGTCCTGGTTCATGTCTGGATTTCCATGCGGAACGTGGCTAGGTTTACTTGAGTTTTTTCACCCGTGTCTTTCTAGAGACATTCCATTTTGTGGGCATCCTAAAATAAGACTTATGAATAACACAGCCTAAAATAAACAATTTCCTTATTTTGCATCAAAATAAACAATCAAGCTGAGAGCTAGTTAATGGATCCATACCCCGTGAAATAAATTTGTGAGGCCTTTCATAAATACCTTGCTTCAAAGACTTATGGTGGTGCCAAGTAATGCTTGTAAGGAGGACTACAAAGTATACTTAAATATTACATAGAATTAATTTATATATCATTATTACATCACTGCTGAGAATCAATAATGTATTGGCATTAACCACACATATTTCTTGGATACAGTTCCTATAAACTAAAATCAAGTACAGTAGGTTGAGCTTGTTTTGAGCCTCTAAATGGTAATGAAGATATTTACGCTTGTAATGACATTTTTACATTTACTCCCCCTACACACAACCTTTGGTTAAACAAAAACTTAAATCTGTAAACTTTGTTGGTCCTTGTCTGACCCAGAATGATGTATCCTTTTCCTTGCTGATTGAACGTCTGTTTCTTTCTTACATCTTCCTCCTCTAGTAGCAAAATATCCTTACTTGGGGACGGGATCCAGCTGTTTTTCATTTGGTCCCCAAGTAAGTTTTGGATATGTGCTGAGCATTTGGATACATTTTATTTCCTGTGGGAAATGCTCCGCTCAAGACCTTTTTGCATGTGTTCCTGGCTGTACAAACTAAGCCTACGGCTCCTTCTTTTTTGCTTCTTTTTCTCTATTTTGTGGCCTCCTGAACAACAGAATAAAGGCTAAATCTTCTCATTTTACTTTATTGCATGGCTTCTCTATTAGGCCAAGAGGCTGGTCACCTCACATTCATAGGCTGATTGCTCTACTTAGCAGGGCCTCGGAATGGGTGTAGTGCGTACGTGGAGGGAGGGACAATGTTCAGCATGGACAGGGAGAGCGTTAATGTGTTGTACATGGTCGCTCTGACATATGGGAGAGGTTGAGTTACAGTATCAAGGTGCGTATGTGCTGGATATTTGTAGATTGTAGAGGTGACTGAGGGACCTAAAAACCACAAGCAGGTTTTGCTTGTTTTTTTTTTTTTTAAAGGATGTAATACGTATATTTTCTATTTTTCTCATGTAGCTGCTTGGGGCCCTAATATCATCACTCTCAGGCGGTTAAATGGTTTCCCTATCACATCAGGTAGTACCCAGCTTGCAAAATGGTGCACTTTGAAAGGTGTGTTCTTGCAGCCACACAGATCTCTATGTTTACCTCCCATCCATTTTCTATAACATGTATATTTGATTTTGATTTTTCACCTACCCAGTCCTGGTAGTCATACCCAGGGTATGTTATACAAAACATATATCATGTTATTTCAATAGAATAGAATAGACTCAATAGGACTGGCGCCTGGATTAGCAGGAGAAGAAATTTTGTGTTATATTATTATTAATCTAAATAAATATCTCAACCAATCCATATATTTATTTTAGAGACACCTGGACTCTTGTAACTACAGGGAACAACTAATGATGTCACAATGACATCAGGTGTGGGTGGCCATTAGCGTTACACAGCCACAAAACAATAGACTCTGAAATCAAGAATGCAAAGTGGTTTTAAATTTTTTTATTTGTTTACAGTTGAACAAGGAAGGTGCACCTTAATAAACCCTAAACACCAAAATAAACCCACAATCTATATGCTCCCTGAAAACATATCACCTGGGGATTTCAAAGACACTGCTTTCCTTTCCATGTGGCCCACCACAAACACAACTAACTGGAACACAAAAGTGTATCACCCAATTTTTTTGCAAGTGGGACAGCATTCAAGTTAAAGGTACCATGCAGCTACCATATGCATTAACGTGCATATGATGGCTGGGGTGTCCCTTTAAATTGTGCCTGCAAGTTAAAAGATTAAGAATCTGACAGTGATAGATGTTTGTCTGAACTAGATATTTAGCTTTTAGATCCACAGATTAAAACACAATAAAATACACATGGGCCTTTCTAAATTATTGGATTCATGGTTCTTTAGCCAAAGAGTAAGCAAAGCACTGCCTTGTACTACGGTACTAAAAGGGTTAAAACCAGAGCCAGTCCTGAGGATGCCAAAGTCAAAGAGTTCACTGTTATTACAGACATTGCTGTGGAACAGGTAGACGTTCTACAATGAGATTTCTTTCAATGGGTTTAATATCATGACACAAAGGGTCAGGCTACTTTATTTCCACAATATCTTTTATCACTCAGATTGCTATCGTCCCCTCCATCTATTGGCAACAATACTGTATCTACTCTGTTATTGTACATTTAAACTTGATAGCAACTGAAAGACCTGTCTGTAAATGTTTCATCTTAGCGTCCAAAGCTCAGGGAAGTTTGGCAGCAATTTAGCCGATCTCCTAATACATGCCATCCCAATGAACAAAGTCCTTAAGAAATTCCCTTTAACTTCAATTGCAACACCTTCATAGCTGGAGAAAGGAAAAACTTAAAAACTCAGATTCCGACATCATGTTCCTTACAGGATGGTGGTATACAGGACCAGACGTAGACTGAAAATCATCCGAGGCGCTTCATTACCAGCAGCTAATAAATTATAAGCATGTCTTCTCCTGCTGGATACTTACTTGGTGGATATATCAACCACAGTCACACTAAAAGATACATCAGTGAGTTGGATTTTGTGTGTCCAATGGACAGAAGAGACAAAAATATTGTGGGATATTATGAATGAACAACATGTGGTCATGAACAACAACAACAAAATGGCCTACCTTGTTCATTTATATAATTAGTATGCCATAGTTCCCTCAAGTTAAAGTAAGTAGTATAGTACAATGTGCCCAAGCCCAAGCAAGGAGTATTTGGGGCTATCCCTGCCCCCACCGCAATATGAAAGGACAGCCTCAAGGGAAATCAGGATGTGGTATTTCATACCTGCATTCACTTTTCTAGGGTTTATTCAAGGAACAGCAGACAGGACAGTTTGCAGGAGACTTGCATTTCAGCTTTTTGACCTCACTAAATATTATAAAGGTCCAATCTCATTAACCTCATTGAGCGTCTGGTGCAGAAGGAATTTGGTTGACCATCTATATAGCTAAATCAGTGAACTTTCTTCTTACATATTGAATTACACATTATGCAGGACCAGGTAAGCCCTTCATCCTGTAGAAACTTGCTAGTAGTAGTCCATTCTAATGTATAGTAAAAAGTTAAAACCACAACTCCCCCTCCCTTTAGTGGGTTAACCTTTTTATCCAACGCCTTGGTGCTCTGAGAACACAGGGTTGCCATGTCAGCTATTATCTTTAGGAGACATTTTCCATACCTTTGGAACTCTCAGGGTTAGCCCCTGAGCCTCCGGGTTTTTTGCTTCAAACTCAGGGTCTTAGGGTGAGGGGAAAGATTCTAAGGGCCACACAGTCTTGAGCTGACACCTTCATATTCTACACAGGTCTGATGGTATGCAGGCCCCCCAATTAGTACTTTTTCTACTAATATGTCATGGTCGATATTCCTTCTTCAATAAAAGTGACTTAGATAAGTGCATCTTCAAATAAGTCAAGGTTTCCATAAGTTTTCATGAGGACTGGTATTAGACCTTTTTGATAAACACATTATTCAAGTCAATACTTAGAATCTTAAATATGAGCCATTAAAGGTTTAATATTTAATGAGTCATAGTTCATTTTAATTGCAGATTATTCATTTTTTTCTTTTTTTTTTATACCTACATTGAAATGATGCGTGCATAAAAGATTTCCTGGTAGTGTTATTTTGCTATATATCTTTATGTTTGGGTGGGACTTTAAAACTACATCTGAAAGTGTCTAAATAAATAAAGCGTTGTTGGATTTATTTTAGGTCCTTTTGTATTCCTCTGGCTTGGCACCACTTTCAAAGACAAAATGAGAACACATTCAGCGTGTATGTTTGCTGAGTTCAGCTTCCTGGAGCTTTCTGGAACAAGGATCACAAGGCCAGAGATATGGTTTTATCCCTGAGTTTCAGTACATTAGTTCAGTACAAGCAGATTTGAGAAACAATAGAATGTCTTTATGACTTCATTGCCAAGTAGCATACAGAATATAGTTCACAAAAAAGTTTTACATATAAAGAATACGTACATTTCTGTGACTCGGACAGTGGATAATAGGATAGTAATCTAAACAATATTCTAAAGTCCTAAATATCACAATAATGTGTTTAGAAATAGTTGAAAATTTGTTTAAATACTGTTACTTGCATAAATGAAATATATTGTTTTATTCTAAATAAATACATACCTATCAAAAATTCACAAAATCTTAATAAAACCTTGTTCCAGGCCATACAGTTAACCATCCCACTAAATTATAATGAGGGAGAAAATGAAACTAACAATAACATTCAAATGCAGATGATACAACATTAATGATAAGAGAAACACACATAAGGCACACTGGTACAGATGGAGAAGATTGTCCAGTCCCTGCTAACTTTCAGTCTATTAAGTAGCAACATTAAGTTCCTTATGGGCACCAATGAGTTCCACAACCAGTGTCACTGATTCTGATTTCCCTGAGTTTTTTCAGGAATTCCCAGTGATTATTTTATTTTATATTTTTAAACTTATACATGGTCCTCTGATGATTTTAAAAGACTAATAAAATACCTAAAGGCATTTCTGCAAGAGAATAGACCAATAACTCCAGTAGAAGATGCAATCCCAGATGGACTAATTAGTTACTGACATGTGGAGCCTGCCAAGTGGTAAACTGTTTCAGCTGACTTGGCCTTTTTTCCTTTATGAAAATGTTCCATCATCAATGCCAAAATAAAGCGAGAGTCCATATGTTACATGGTACATTATGCGCACTGAATTTAATTCAGACGGTTTGATTCTTCTCCACTATTGTTCACCAATATGAGTCTTTTAATGCTTTCCCTATTTACACTATATTTTTAGTGGAGCTGTCAACAAATATATAAAGTATTAATAGAGCTTTCAAATCTGTGTGATATCTTTATTAATAGGTTGAAAGTATTTTTTTAATATTTAAAATTAAATTTCAAGTTACTTGAAGTGGAACTCTAAAGTGAAACTTTATTATTAGTTAAAAATAGGCTTTAAAAAATGTTTGTGTTTTCTTTTCTAAAACTGTTCTAGTTTACATATACACTTTATGGAGCCACCTGGCCATTACACCAACAGGGACTTTTATGACATTGCATTCTAAATAAATAAACATGTATATGTAGTTGTCCGGCCTTTGCAGCTATAACAGCTTCCACCCCTCCGGGAAGGCTTTCCACAACTTTTTGGAGTGTTTCTGTGGGAATTTTTGCCAATTTGTGAGGTCAGGCACTGATGTTGGATGAGAAGGCTTGTCTCGCAATCTCCATTCCAGTTTATACCAAAGGTGTTTGATGGGGTTAAGTTCAGGGTTCTATGTAGGACAGTCAAGTTCTTCCAGAACAAATTCATCCAACCATGTCTTTATGGATCTTGCTTTGTGAACAGGCGCACAGTCATGCTGGAATAGAAAAGGGCTTTCCTCAATCTGTTCCCATAAAGTTGGAAGCATACACGCTTAACATTATTCTTTACTGGAAGGGGTCTAGTCCAAATCCTGGAAAACAGCCCCAGGACATTATCTTTCCTCTACCAAAGCTTGCAGTAGGCACTATGCATATCATTAGTTAGTGTTCTCCTGACATCTGCCAAACCCAGATTCATTTATCAGACTTCTAGATGGTAAAGCTTGATTGATCACAGTCCAGTGGTGATGTGCTTTACACCACTCCAGATGACGCTTGGTATTGTGCATAGTGACCCTGCTTGTGTGCAGCTGCTCAGCCAAGGAAACCCATTTCATGAAGCTTCTGACACACAGGGCTTGTGCTGATGTTGCTTCCAAAGGCAGTTTGAAAAAATTCTGTAGTGAGTGATATTGCTGAGGACAGATCATTTTTACGCACAAATGAGATGCTCTGTATATATGAACTGAAAATAACACCTTTCCGGAAGAACAAATATTTTGAATTACATATCTTTTTATAACATTCTCCCAATACATCCCATCTCCTCCTCTAGCCTCATCCACCACTTTATCATCTCAACTAATTTTCCAATTTACATTCTTCCGTTCGTCCTAATTTTAACGAAACACTTTGAATTATTAGTTAACAGAGCAAAAATAGGGATTCAAAGACGTGGTGTGTCTATTGTAATCTCTACATGGTCATCACTACGTAGACTACAACATATTTAGTACATTAGTTACAGTTTGATCTTAGAATGAACCCATAACCACTCCTTTAATACACCTGTTTCACCTTCCCCCCTGATTTTTATATCTGTATGTTAGGTTTTTGAATTGATCTTCCCTTTACTAAAGATTAGTGGACTTTCCACACCATAAAAACCAGTTCATCAAACATTTTAAGATAGAGACATCCTATCATCACACTTGATTTGATCATTATTACAACAAACTGATTATCTCTATAAATGATTGCATATAGTAAACCATTGTAGAATATTGACACTAACCTAAGCATATCACTATAATAATAGACTGATGATCTCTATAATGAATTACAATCACAAACGCGGCACAACTGGTTGCTAGAGTAACAGATAAACATCTGTGAAGAACAGCACCCGTCAAACCCCTTTAAATAAAGGGTGCCATTTTGGCACCCATTACTCGCTCGATATACAGTTGCAAGAATGCACTAGTCACTCCTTTTAAAGAATTTCTTTTTGAGCCACAACTCACCCTTCATCGACCACACGAGAAAGTAAGCACACATTCTCTTTATTTTACTCTGAATTTTATGCTCCATCTAATGTCTCTACAAATCATTTACAAAGTTAAAATGTTTCCTTTCATCCTAGCGACCACAACTAGCTGTCTCTCCTATAGAGAACATCACTGCTAAGCATTCATATACAAGTAAGTTCAAGGATCATTTAAACGTTATTTCTTACCTACTACAAAGTTTTCAAGGTATATCTCTCGATCTAAATCACCATTCTCCGCAACTACATCAAGCATACATTGTTAATTTATTCTCCTTTGCAACATTGCCCTTAGATTAGTAACCTGTTACACATCCTGGACCACTGGCTTCAGGAGCATAATGTACATTACATCACAGCTATATTCCTTGGTCTTACCCATTGTGATAAATGACTAAGTGAATTTGGCCTCAGTGGCATCTCCAGCTTTCATATTTAGGGGGGGGCACATGGGGGTCAGGGAGCAAAGTAGGGGGGCCAATTATAAAACGGTACATATACAGGGGCGTCCAACATGCGGCCCACGGAACCTCAAGGTGCGGCCCAGGTGAGATCGGCAGCCAGGATCACAAGAGCCCTGCTGCTTACTTGTGGGAGGGGCTATTCTCTGCTCCAGTCCTGCCTCTTCTGTGGGGAGAACGAGGGAGGCCGCGCCCCCTGCTGAAGTCTGTGAGCGGCATCGAGAGCTGTAGAGCAGGTAAGGGGGTGGGGTAGGTTGTGTGAATGAGTATGTCTGATTGAGGGAATTAATCTGTGAATGAATTTGTGTGTGTGTTCTAGCATGGATGTGTAAGTGCTGGAACCTTGGCATGATGGGACTGTGATTGCAGTTAACAATCCCACTCCTATCATGGCAAGTCAGCCAGTACATGCTGAAACCTGGCTAGCTGCCCCCCTTGTGTATTGAAGCTGCCAGCAGTAAGGGGTCTGTACTTACAGCCACCCTGTACCAGCATGTACTGGCTGATTTGGGATGATAGGAGTGTGATTGCTAACAGCAATTTGCTAACAGCAATCACAGTCCCATCATGCCTAGGTTCCAGCATTCACTGGTTGCCTGGGTATAAAAGAGTGTGTTTGCTGTTAGCAATCACACTCCTATCATGCCAAGTCATATTGTTGATTTGTTTTGTGTCCAATTGTGGTGTGTTACTTTTAATAAAAGTGTGGTTACACACTAAAATTGGACAAAAAATACAATCCCCAGCCAACCAGTACATGCTGGAATCTGGGTATGCCTGAGATTGCTGTTAACAATCATAATATATAATTTTTTCGTACAATTTTGGTGTGTAACTTACTTTTATTAAAATGTGTGTGGGGGGGTCACTTTCAGTTTCGGCTAAGTGAACCCTGAATTTTCGGTTTTGGTCCAGAATTTTCATTTTAGTGCATCCCTAAAATAAATAGAACTATTTTATTTTTACTTATCCAGAATCCTGAATTTGTAGGCCCAGAAATCCCAGAAATCAGTGAGAGGAAAAGTACAGGTTTTGTGTCATTTACTTTATTTTAATCTGCATATTTTATTAAAGGCCATATTTTCTCTCAGTGAAAAATGAGTGCGGCCCTCGCACGCATACAATTCTGATGAAGTGGCCCACTGCAGAAAAAACTTGGACACCCCTGCACTATATATACATGAAATATAATTTCAAAATAACAGCTAAACTGGCAGTTATTTTTCATTCTTTAATATTAGACCCTGCTGACGATATATAGAAATATTACACCCTGCTTCCGATATATATTAATATTAACCCCTGCTGCGGATATACATTGATATTAGCCCCTGCTGCGGATATATACCGTATTGGCTCGGATATAGGCCGCCCCCGTATATAGGCCGCACCCTAAAAGTTTGGTGCTTTTTTGAACAAAACGTTTTTTTCTTTAAAAAAGCACCAAAAAAACATGCTGCCACTCTGTCTCCCCCCCCGAGATATGCTGCCACTCTGTCTCTCCCCCCCGAGATATGCTGCCACTGCCCCCTCGAGATATGCTGCCACTGTCCTCCTCCCCCCCTGAGATATGCTGCCTATGTTCTCCCCCCCGAGATATGCTGCCACTGTCCTCCTCCCCCCTCGAGATATGCTGCCACTGTCCTCCTCCCCCCTCGAGATATGCTGCCACTGTCCTCCTCCTCCCCCTCCCCCCCGAGATATGCTGACACTCTGCCCCACCCCCCCGACTTACCAGAGGAGACTCCCGGGTGTCTTGCGGGGCCGGCGGGGGACATCTACGCAATACGCGTATACGTGTATTGCGTAGATGTCCCCCGCCGGCCCCGCAAGACACCCGGGAGTCTGCTCTGGTAAGTCTTGGGGGCAGAGGTAAAACGCATCGTGCGGACGGTCACCGGCTGCGGCGATGCGGGTAAACAACCTCCGCAGCCGGTGACCATCCGCACGATGCGCTTAAACAACCTCCCGTGCTGGCACCCCCCCCATGGAAAGTGCTGGCAGGGGAGGCTGTGTAAGCATATTGGGGAGTAGGATACAGGTCCCCTGCACTGCTGAGGGGGATCTGTATCCTAACCCCGCTGCCTGCCCGGCGCCCGGGACTGCATGTCCCGGGCGTCGGGCGCTAGACCCCGAATATAGGCCGCACCCCCACTTTAAAGACTTAAAGTGGGGGCAAAAAGTGCGGCCTATATTCGAGCCAATACGGTACTTATATTATACCCTGCTGCCGATATATATTAATATTTGACCCTGCTGCCAATATATATTAATATTAGCCCCTACTGCCAATATATATTATTAGTCCCTGCAGCCAATATATATTAATATTGGCCCTTGCTGCCGATATATATATATATATAAATAATAGACCCTGCTGCCAATATGAATATAAATACTAGACCCTGCTGCCAATAAATATTAATATTAGCCCCTGCTGCCAATATATATATTAATATTAGCTCCTGCTGCCAATATATATCAGCCCCTGCTGCCGATATATATTAATATTAGACCCTGCTGCCGATATATATAGTATTAGTCCCTGCTTCCTATATATATTAATATTAGCCCCTGCAGCCAATATATATTAATATTAGACGCTGCTCCCAATATATATAAATATTAAACACTGCTGTCAATATATAAATAAATATTAGACCCTGCTGCCAATATATAAATAAATATTAGCCCCTGCTGCCAAAACATATATAAATATTTGCCCCTGCTGCCAATATATATATATAAATATGAGAACCTGCTGCCAATATATTTTATAGTGAAAAAATTGGACCCTACCCAAGCATTTCCTTGGGCCCTGCTCAACGCTTCCTTGCATGCAATTACTCCCTCCGCTACCATACCAAAAAACCCCCTAAATTACAGGCATAGATCACTGGTCACACACCCTAAAGCCAACCCTGGCGTCCACATTGCCCACATAGAACCTGACCAGCACCCAAATTACACATACATAGGACGTGCCATCTTTGTCGCCAAACAGCCCAGCATGAGTCAACATTGTCCCCAAACAGCTGAACGTACGCCATGTTTGTCCCATCTTTGTCCCCATTGCCTAAACACCCTGCTTATACCATCTTTGCTTTTTTGACAAATCAATAATACACCTATGATTCACAAACACTTTTACAGTCACTCACTAATTCACACAATCATTTATTCTTTCACACAAATTATTTACACATATTCATTAATGCATCCACACATTAATCCATTCATTCTCTCTCTCTCATTCTGACTCTATTTCAATATTCTTGCCATCCTCCTTTCTCACTATCTATCCCCTCTCCCTCCCTATCTACCCCCTCTCCCTCCCTATCTACCCTATCTAACCCCTCTCTGTCCCTACCCTATCTAACCCCTCTCCCTCCCTAATCCCTCTCCCTACCACCTCTCCCTCCTTATCTACCCTATCTACCCCCTCTCCCTCCCTATCTACTCCGTCTCCCTCCCAATCTATCCTATCTACCCCCTCTCCCTCCCTATCTACCACCTCTCCCTCCCTATCTACCCTATCTAACCCCTCTCCGTCCCTACCCTATCTAACCCCTCTCCCTCCCTCCCTACCACCTCTCCCTCCTTATCTATCCTATCTATGACCTCTCCCTATCCTATCTACCCCCCCTCTCCCTCCCAATCTATTTTATCTACTCCCTCTCCCTCCCAATCTATCCTATCTATCCCCTCTGCCTCCCAATCTATCCTATCTATCCCCTCTGCCTCCCAATCTATCCTATCTATCCCCTCTGCCTCCCAATCTATCCTATCTATCCCCTCTGCCTCCCAATCTATCCTATCTATCCTCTCTCCCTCCCAATCTATCCTATCTATCCTCTCTCCCTCCCAATCTATTTTATCTACCCCCTCTCCCTCCCAATCTATCCTATCTATCCCCTCTCCCTCCTAATCTATCCTATCTATCCCCTCTCCCTCCCTATCTACCTATTCTCACTCTCTAACCCCCTCCTAACTTTCTACCCTCTCCCCCCTTTGAAGTTCACTTACCTTGGGCTTGTAGAAGTCCTGCGGTGGGATCGCGAGGTCCCCGTCTCCCTGGTTCTGCCGCAGTGTGCGCAGCTTCACTGCTGAGCGCCGGATATGACATCATATACCGGCGCTCGGCTTGAAATGCCGGCACTGCGACCAAGGCAGAGGCCTCGCGGAGAAGAGTGAGAGGCGCCGAACGTTTGCTGAGAACTTATTCCTCAGCTACCGTTCGGCGCCTCTCTCTCTCCTCCGCTTCTATTAAAAAAAAAAAAAAAAAAAGACAGCGTTTCAATTGGGGGGGCACACGGGGGGGCACAGCATGATGTAGGGGGGGCCATGGCCCCCTCTGCCCCCCCTGCCGACGCCACTGTTTGGCCTATGTGTTACCTTATATTTATACCCATGTGCAATTGTTTGATCTCCATGACAGCAGAGTATTTTTGTGTATTTTTTTGAAGAGAACATCAAAGGGTTTCACCATGTTCTCTCTCAGATAACTTTGAGTGCTCACACCAACATACAGTAGTGTCACTAGAGTATATTACTCTGTGAACACATTTTTTGTTGTCTTCTTGAGCTGCTACTACATTGATTTTTCATTTTCCTTTTTCACTCTATCACATCAAGTATCTCCTTCCAATGCTTTTAAACAAGAACACTATACAGTGCTGTGAAAAATTACACTGTGATTTCTCTTTTGCATATTTGCCACACTTAAATGTATTAGATTATCTGTCAGGATCCACTCTCTGCTGCCTGAACCATGGCTGAATTATACTTCAGGCTAATACTTCAGTTACCACTAGTGGCCACCCTCCTCCCTCAGAAGTGATCAGAGCCTGATTATCAGGAACTTAGTGAAGCCCTGCCTTTATAAGACCTTCCCTGCCCTTCAGACAGGGCCTTGACATTGAAGTTGTAGGACTGCCTTGCTCTGAGCCGCTGCCTGTACCTGTGCCCGTTCCTGCCTGTGCCCGTTCCTGCCTGTGCCTGTGCCCGTTCCTGCCTGTGCCCGTTCCTGAACCCATGCCTGAGCCTGAACCCGTTCCCGAGCCTGAACCCGTTCCCGTACCCGTGCCTGAGCCGGTACTCGCGCACGATCCAGTACCCGAGCATAAACCTGTACTCATGCATGAACCTGTACATGTGCCTGGCCCGGTAGTACTCCATTCCCGTCCGCCCTACCAGTGGGCCTCCGTTCCCGTCCGCCCTGCCAGTGGGCCTCGCCTGTGCCTGAACCTGTACCTGGACCTGTACCTAAACCTGCCTGTGGGCTTACCTGCCAGTGGGCCCGCACCCGAGCCTGTACCTGTGCCTGAACCTGCCTGTGGGCTTACCTGCCAGTGGGCCCGCACCCGAGCCTGTACCTGTACCTGCACCCGAGTCTGTACCTGTACCTGCACCCGAGCCTGTACCTGTGCCTAAACCTGCCTGTGGGCTTACCTGCAAGTGGGCCCGCACCTGAGCCTGTACCTGTGCCTGAAACTGCCTGTGGGCTTACCTGCCAGTGGGCCCGCACCCGAGCCTGTACCTGTACCTGCACCCGAGTCTGTACCTGTACCTGCACCCGAGCCTGTACCTGTGCCTAAACCTGCCTGTGGGCTTACCTGCAAGTGGGCCCGCACCTGAGCCTGTACCTGTGCCTGAACCTGCCTGTGGGCTTACCTGCCAGTGGGCCCGCACCCGAGCCTGTACCTGTACCTGCACCCGAGCCTGTACCTGTACCTGCACCCGAGCCTGTACCTGTACCTGCACCCGAGCCTGTACCTGTACCTGCACCCGAGCCTGTACCTGTACCTGCACCTGAGCCTGTACCTGTACCTGCACCTGAGCCTGTACCTGCCTCAGCTCCCGTCTCTCTGCCTCAGCTCCCGAGCCTGTACCTTCCTCTGCTCCCGTCTCTCTGCCTCAGCTCCCGTCCTTTCCCGTTCTGCTACTTTGTCTGTACCTATCTCTCTGTCGCCATGCATAAAGGGGTACAGACAGAGTCCCCCGTATCCCCTGCACATGGACTCCTACCAGACCTGCTCGCCCGGGTCCTGACATTATCACACTAATGTTAATATTAGACACAGATACAAGGAGTAAACGCAAAACTAGTTTTTGAATTACAATTTCATGTATAAAAGAAAAAAAGCTATCCAACCCTCCAACACCTATCTGAAAAAGTAATTGTTTCCTTTGTTACTAAATCAAACCAAATAAAACTTAATTGACAGTTGGGTTTAATCTCAGTAGACACACATAAATATTGCCAGCCTTGTTGACCTAAACATCAATTAAATAAAACTTGCAAAGTGGAGTAAGCTAAAATGACTCAAAAAGTAGCACATGATGCTGCTATCTAAAGAAATTCAAGAACAGATAAGAAGTCATTGATATCTATCAGTATGGAAAGGGTAACAACGCCATTTCTAAGGCTCTGGTACTCCAGCAAAATCTCAGTGACCAAGATAGAATTATATATAAATGGAGAAAACTTGGAACAGTGGTGAACCTTCCCAAGAGCGGCCAACCTACCATTGCAGTGCATTAAGGTCCGTTTTCACTATCTCACATTGAGAAAAATGGAATCCATTGGAGAGTTTCAAGCTGAAAACTAGACTTGGGCACCAGGGGGCTCTTCGTGTTCGTCTTCGTGCTCGTCTTCGGGGAAAAAAAAATCTTCGTATTCCGCGAATATTCGCCCGTTCCTGTCTTCTCTTCGGGCGAATATTCGCGGACATTCTTCGTGCTCGTTTAATCTTCGTTTTCCTCCTGGTTGCCTAGCAGGGGTTAATACGGGGTTAATAACACATCACAGCAGCAGCAGCTGCCGTGAAGGTACGTGTGTGCAGCTCTATTGGTCGTTTCGGCAGGGGGCTGGTCTGGCATCAACGAGTGAATTGCAGAACTGCAGAATGCACTTCATTCGTTGATGGCAGGCGAGCCCCCTGCCGAAACGACCAATAGAGTTGCACACACATACCGAGGTGTACTGTCCATAGATGTTTAATAAAAGAATAGGGAATATTTTACATTTTTAAATTGATTTTGGACCACTTTACATGCCTAACATTTGCTACCTATTTACAATGGCATACTTTGCAACAACCCAACTTACTTATTGGACAGGACTGGAAAATAGCAGGACTGTCCACCAAAATCTTGGGTGTGTTGGCAGGTATGCTGATGGAAAAATGTTGGACAAGAACTAAAAAATAGTTTAGGGTTAATGTACGGTTATGTTTAAGATTAGTAGCAGTGCACTGGTTTGGTTAAAGATGGATTATGTCTAAATAATAATAATTTAATTTTAATGTTTTTTTTAAAAAAAAAATAGGGGTTTATTTAAATGTATTTTAAAGTTAGATTTATTATTTAGTACTTGATTATATTTATTAAATGTTTATAGTAGCGTTACCTACCGAGCTATAACTACCTATGTGTATTTGCATTTTGCATACCTAGTTTAGCTAAATTAGATGGGACAGGACTGGAAAAAAGCAGGACTGTCCCTGAAAAAGTTGGGTCTGTTGGCAGGTATGTGGATGGAAAAATGTTATAGGGTGAAGTGTGAGTTATAGTGTTAATGTAATGCTATTAGTGAGTGAAGGCCAGGGCAAATAACAAGGAAAAGGTCCTTGTGTTTTGTGCATTGTAAGTGTGTGTGTATGTGTGTTATGTGTGATGTCACTGTGTGTTATATGTGTTATATGTGTTATTGTGTGTGTTATGTTTGGTTGGTTGTGTATCAGAAGGAAAATAATGAAATGGAAAAGGAAATGGGAAAGGCAAATGAGTGGGCAATTGGCGACCCACTCACCTGTTTCACCCCAGGGCAAAGCACCCAAACACTGTCAGTCTTAGACGTTTGGCAGCAGACTTCCAGAGCTCAGACACAAGGCCCTAGCGTAAGCTGGCCACTCCGGCGGAGGTAGCAGGCGTTGCCACACCGCAAACAGAGGCAGCCAGGGGGGAGAAACTGCCCTTACCATTAGGGACATTTTGGGCATGACTCTAGCCAGGAAGCGAACTGGCAGAGAAGAGATGCTGGCACCACCACCAGCAGCAGCATTGAAAAGGCGAATGAGTGGGCAATTGGCGACCCACTCACCTGTTTCACCCCAGGGCAAAGCACCCAAACACTGTCAGTCTTAGACGTTTGGCAGCAGACTTCCAGAGCTCAGACACAAGGCCCTAGCGTAAGCTGGCCACTCCGGCGGAGGTAGCAGGCGTTGCCACACCGCAGACAGAGGCAGCCAGGGGGGAGAAACTGCCCTTACAATTAGGGACATTTTGGGCATGACTCTAGCCAGGAAGCGAACTGGCAGAGAAGAGATGCTGGCACCACCACCACCACCACCACCACCAGCAGCATTGAAAAATTGGAAAGGCGAATGAGAGGGCAATTGGCGACCCGCTCACCTGTTTCACCCCAGGGCAAAGCACCCAAACACTGTCAGTCTTAGACGTTTGGCAGCAGACTTCCAGAGCTCAGACACAAGGCCCTAGCGTAAGCTGGCCACTCCGGCGGAGGTAGCAGGCGTTGCCACACCGCAGACAGAGGCAGCCAGGGGGGAGAAACTGCCCTTACAATTAGGGACATTTGAGGCATGACACTAGCCAGGAAGCGAACTGGCAGAGAAGAGATGCTGGCACCACCACCAGCAGCAGCATTGAAAAGGCGAATGAGTGGGCAATTGGCGACCCACTCACCTGTTTCACCCCAGGGCAAAGCACCCAAACACTGTCAGTCTTAGACGTTTGGCAGCAGACTTCCAGAGCTCAGACACAAGGCCCTAGCGTAAGCTGGCCACTCCGGCGGAGGTAGCAGGCGTTGCCACACCGCAAACAGAGGCAGCCAGGGGGGAGAAACTGCCCTTACCATTAGGGACATTTTGGGCATGACTCTAGCCAGGAAGCGAACTGGCAGAGAAGAGATGCTGGCACCACCACCAGCAGCAGCATTGAAAAGGCGAATGAGTGGGCAATTGGCGACCCACTCACCTGTTTCACCCCAGGGCAAAGCACCCAAACACTGTCAGTCTTAGACGTTTGGCAGCAGACTTCCAGAGCTCAGACACAAGGCCCTAGCGTAAGCTGGCCACTCCGGCGGAGGTAGCAGGCGTTGCCACACCGCAGACAGAGGCAGCCAGGGGGGAGAAACTGCCCTTACAATTAGGGACATTTTGGGCATGACTCTAGCCAGGAAGCGAACTGGCAGAGAAGAGATGCTGGCACCACCACCACCACCACCACCACCACCAGCAGCATTGAAAAATTGGAAAGGCGAATGAGAGGGCAATTGGCGACCCGCTCACCTGTTTCACCCCAGGGCAAAGCACCCAAACACTGTCAGTCTTAGACGTTTGGCAGCAGACTTCCAGAGCTCAGACACAAGGCCCTAGCGTAAGCTGGCCACTCCGGCGGAGGTAGCAGGCGTTGCCACACCGCAGACAGAGGCAGCCAGGGAGGAGAAACTGCCCTTACAATTAGGGACATTTTGGGCATGACTCTAGCCAGGAAGCGAACTGGCAGAGAAGAGATGCTGGCACCACCACCACCACCACCACCACCACCACCAGCAGCATTGAAAAATTGGAAAGGCGAATGAGAGGGCAATTGGCGACCCGCTCACCTGTTTCACCCCAGGGCAAAGCACCCAAACACTGTCAGTCTTAGACGTTTGGCAGCAGACTTCCAGAGCTCAGACACAAGGCCCTAGCGTAAGCTGGCCACTCCGGCGGAGGTAGCAGGCGTTGCCACACCGCAAACAGACGCAGCCAGAGGGGAGAAACTGCCCTTACCACTAGGGACATTTTGGGCATGACTCTAGCCAGGAAGCGAACTGGCAGAGAAGAGATGCTGGCACCACCACCACCACCAGCAGCAGCATTGAAAAATGGGAAAGGCGAATGAGTGGGCAATTGGCGACCCACTCACCTGTTTCACCCCAGGGCAAAGCACCCAAACACTGTCAGTCTTAAACGTTTGGCAGCAGACTTCCAGAGCTCAGACACAAGGCCCTAGCGTAAGCTGGCCACTCCGGCGGAGGTAGCAGGCGTTGCCACACCGCAGACAGAGGCAGCCAGGGGGGAGAAACTGCCCTTACCATTAGGGACATTTGATTCATGACACTAGCCAGGAAGCGAACTGGCATCGAAGAGACACTGGCACCACCACCAGCAGCAGCAGCAGCAGAATTGGGAAAGGCGAATGAGTGGGCAATTGGCGACCCACTCACCTGTTTCACCCCAGAGCAAAGCATCCAAACACTGTCAGTCCTTGGCGTTTGGGAGCGGACTTCCAGAGCTCAGACACAAGGCCCTAGCGTAAGCTGGCCACTCCGGCGGAGGTAGCAGGCGTTGCCACACCGCAGACAGAGGCAGCCAGGGGGGAGAAACTGCCCTTACCATTAGGGACATTTGATTCATGACACTAGCCAGGAAGCGAACTGGCATCGAAGAGACACTGGCACCACCACCAGCAGCAGCAGCAGCAGAATTGGGAAAGGCGAATGAGTGGGCAATTGGCGACCCACTCACCTGTTTCACCCCAGAGCAAAGCATCCAAACACTGTCAGTCCTTGGCGTTTGGGAGCGGACTTCCAGAGCTCAGACACAAGGCCCTAGCGTAAGCTGGCCACTCCGGCGGAGGTAGCAGGCGTTGCCACACCGCAGACAGAGGCAGCCAGGGGGGAGAAACTGCCCTTACCATTAGGGACATTTGATTCATGACACTAGCCAGGAAGCGAACTGGCATCGAAGAGACACTGGCACCACCACCAGCAGCAGCAGCAGCAGAATTGGGAAAGGCGAATGAGTGGGCAATTGGCGACCCACTCACCTGTTTCACCCCAGAGCAAAGCATCCAAACACTGTCAGTCCTTGGCGTTTGGGAGCGGACTTCCAGAGCTCAGACACAAGGCCCTAGCGTAAGCTGGCTACATTGGCGGAGGTAGCAGGCGTTGCCACACCGCAGCAAGTGCAACCAGGGGGGAGAAACTGCCCTTACCATAAGGGACATTTGAGGCATGACACTAGCCAGGAAGCGAACTGGCAGAGAAGAGACACTGGCACCACCACCAGCAGCAGCAGCAGCAGCATTGGAAAAGGCGAATGAGTGGGCAATTGACGACCCGCTCACCTGTTTCACCCCAGGGCAAAGCATCCAAAAACTGTCAGTCCTTGGCGTTTGGGAGCGGACTTCCAGAACTCAGACACAAGGCCCTAGCGTAAGCTGGCTACACCGGCGGAGGTAGCAGGCGTTGCCACACCGCAACAAGTGCAACCAGGGGGGAGAAACTACCCTTACCATCAGGGACATTCGAGGCATGACACTAGCCAGGAAGCGAACTGGCATTGAAGAGAGACACTGGCACCACCACCAGCAGCAGCAGAATTGGGAAAGGCGAATGAGTGGGCAATTGACGACCCGCTCACCTGTTTCACCCCAGGGCAAAGCATCCAAGCACTGTCAGTCCTTGGCGTTTGGGAGCAGACCTACAGAACTCAGACACAAGGCCCTAGCATAAGCTAGCTACACCGGCGGAGGTAGCAGGCGTTGCCACACCGCAGCAAGTGCAACCAGGGGGGAGAAACTACCCTTTCCATTAGGGACATCTGAGGCATGATTTCAGCCAGGAAGCGAACTGGCAAAAGATACTGGCACCACCACCAGCAGCAGCGTTGGAAACGGAAAAAGGTGAATGAGTGGGCAATTGACGACCCACTCACCTGTTTCACCCCAGGGCAAAGCATCCAAAGACTGTCAGTCCTAGGCGTTTGGGAGCGGACTTACAGAGCTCAGACACTAGGCCCTAGCGTAAATTGGCTACACCAGCGGAGGTAGCAGGCATTGCCACACCGCAGCAAGTGCAACCAGGGGGAGAAACTACCTTAAACATTAGAGAGAAAAAATTTAACTTTCCAAGCTAAGAGCTGGGTAACCCAATTTGGGCAGATTGAATTTAAGAAAGGCAATCTGCTCCATCAGATGAGGTGCCATGCGTGAGCGCTGTGGACTCAGTATGTTTCCAGTCATAGAAAACACGCGCTCACTTTGAACAGTGGTTGGCGGACATGATAGAAGCTGCTGCGCAACCCATGAGAGTGCAGGCCACACACTCTTCTTTTCATCCCAGTAGCTAAGAGGATCAACATTAGGAGCAGAAGGAACTTCACAGAGGTAAAGTTTGACCATTTCAGCAGCACTACTCTCCTTTCTGCTGCTAGCTCTGTCAGATGGTCCAACTATACTGCCAAGTGCCTCTTCCCAAAACGCAGCTGCTCCACTCAGCTGTGTTGTGCTGCTTGTGGCACTGCTGCTGATGCTGCTGCTAGGGGTAGCAGACCACATCATCTCTTCCTCCTCCTGCACCTCACCCTCCTCGGACAGCATTCCCATTTTACGCTGTCAGTCACGCACCTTGTTGACCAATTGCTCCCGGTAGCTACTGAGAACATTGAATTTCAAAGCTAGCTTTCCCTTAATTCTTGGATCACAAAGGCACGCTAGCATCATTTCGGGACTCTCTTCCATTCGCTTGCGAAGGTGTACTTTTAGCAGATCCTTCAGCTTCCTGACTATGGCTGCTACGTCAGGATGTAGAGTGCCACCTTGAACAGCCTCACGGTTTCCAAGGAACACATCCATCTTGCTGCCTAGATGGGAGAACACTGGGATTACCTGGGCCAGACTGGCAGTGTTTGAGCTTAAATTTTCTGTGGCATCCCTGAATGGTTTAAGGACTGCCACTAGCTGGGCGATCACTGTCCAATCCTCCCTATTCAATGGAGAGGTAATCCCAATATTGTGCTCTGAGGCAAGATTATGGATTGCCCTCTGCTGCTCCAAAATCCTCTCTAGCATGTCTAACGTGGAGTTCCACCGTGTACTGACATCCTGACGTAGGCAGTGTACGGGAAGACCTGACCTCTCTTGCTCTTCCCTCAAAAGTTGGCTAGCCTTAACACTATGGTGAAAGTGCCCAGCGATCTTTCTGCAGCGGGACAGAACTACTGCTGCCACATTAGTTCCTTCTGACATTGCTGCCTTCACTACAAGATGGATGATGTGGGCTGCACAGCGCACACCAACAATATGACCATCTCGCAGCGCCTCTGCTCCCACCCAAAGGCTAAACATTTTCCTAATCGCATGCAGAATATTTTGGGAAGTGTGCTTTTCATCCATCACTTCTGCATGGAGAAGGAATGATCGGTAGCCTGCTGCAGCAACTTCCTTAGACACACCGGGCTGCCACCAGTGTGCTGTCAAAGAAAGAAAGGCATGCTGGGCGCTAGGTGCACTCCACAAATCTGTAGTGAAATGAACACACTGACCAGCAGCCTTGGAAAGCTCCTCTTTCACTGCTGCAACACAGGACCGATACAGCGAGGGGACAATGTTCCTGCTGAAAGTGGAACGTGACGGAACTGTGTATTGTGGAGCCACAGCCGCCATCAATTGTTTGAAAGGCTCCCCTTCAATCATGGAGAAGGATGCCCCTCCAACAGCAATGAACTGACCAATAAGTCGCGTTACTTTATTGGCCTGCTGTTTGGGCATCGTTCTCTTGGAGTGGAATGCCCCAAATTCTTCCAGGGTGGGCTGGGCATGCAGTGCTCCAACCTGCCTTGGTCTCTGGCTGCCAGCACTAGTTGCTGCTGCTGCTGCTGCTGCTGCTATTGGCTCAGAAGAAGAAGCTGTTGGGGTTTTTCCACGGCCACCAGCTATGCTGCCTGCACTAAGTTTTACCTCTGCATCTTTCCCCAATAGCACAGCGTTGTGTTGAGTGCTGAGGTGATGCTTCATGCTAGCACTGGTAAAATGGCCAGACACTTTCCCTCTGCTTATTAGCTTCCCACAATGTTTGCACTTTCCATAGCGCCCTTCTTCAACATTTTCAAAGTGCTCCCAAATTGGGGCGCGCATAGCCTTGGAGTGTGCCTTGGGTGCTGCTCTTACTGCTCGGGGTGGATGAACAGAGGCAGAACTAGTGGTGGTGGGACTGGTGGTAACAGTACTGGCCATAGTGGGACTGCTAATTGCTTTAGATTTGCTAGGTTTTGCTGCTGCTGCTGGTGGTGGTGATGGTGATGATCGTAGCGGAGAAGGTGGAGGCTCAGGGGAAAATTATGCACTAGTCATTTGGACACTGCTCCCTGAGGAATCTGATTCCTGACCACTCATCTCCTCTACTTCCTCTGGCTCATAGTCTAGCTCTTCATTAGCCAGATCGAATGGAATTCCTGCTAGGCTGGAGCTAAGACTGATATCGTCGTGAGACTCGTGACTAGTAGTAGTGCGAGCAGGAAGAATAGACTCTGCACTTGGCCTCTCAGTCTCAGGCTCCTCTGCTACCTCGCTAGGTGGAGTTCCACTATGTGTAGCCCTCTCTCTAACTGTCTTTACAAAAATTTTGTAAGGACTTGGTGGCTTGCTAGAGGTACTAGGAGGACATGGCGTGGCGGTACCAGTGGGAACAGTAGGCGCAGCACTAGTGGTGGTAGAGGCGGGGGTGGTGGTGGTGGTGGTTTTCCCTACAAAGGAATGAGATCGCTTTGGTTTGGGACCCCTCTGAGTCTTGCTGCTAATTTGGCTCTGCTTGGTACCTTGCATGCTGCTGGTGGATGGGGAAGATGCTGCTTGGGGCAAAAGGCACTTCTTTTTAGTCACTGGGCTGGTACTACTTGTGCTACCCTTTAACTTTGAACGTGCTTCTGGTGCTTTAGGCTTTCCGTAAAAAACCATAGAGCTTGTGGGCCTAGCCGCACTACTACTGCCTGCTTTTGGTGCCTTTCCTTTACTTGATGATCCTTCAAGCAATGCTTCCCCAAATGATAAGCGAGAGCTTGGCCTACTTGGCCGACTAGACTGACGCAAAGGCTGCATCTTAGAGCTGGTGGTGGTGCTGGTGGTGGTGCTGGTGGTGGTGGTGGTGGTGGTAGATGGAGCTTGTCCCTCCTTAGTCCCAAAAGGAGGATCCATTTCAAATTTTGTGTTGTGTGTGTAGTGTAGTGTAGTGTAGTGTAGTGTAGTGTTTAAAAAACTATAAAAAAAAAATAAAAAAATAAAAATAAAAAAAAGGAAAAACGAATTAAAGACAAAAAAATTAGAGGAAGTTCTCTTCAGTGCTACTGCTTAAAAAGTAAAACTATGCACTACTGCACTGTGCTGTGTGCAATCTGCCAAAATCCTAAAGTTATTGAAATTATTAACTCAAGATTAACTATTTAATAACTAGCAGTATTTTATTTTTAATTTGAATTTACACGGGCCTAAGAGCTTAGCCTACCACTATGCTAGCCTAAAGCTATATTTCCTTACTATAAGTCTACCTCTAGGCAGACGCTCTCAAACCCACTAAGCTAAAGTGAGGTTAAATCAGATTCAGTATATGATTTATTAATTAATATTAAGTTATATAATATTAATAGATTAGAACTAATTTACTTATATATTATGTATTATAGATAGAAGAATATAGATTATGAATTAGAATTTAGAATTAGAATTACTTATATTATAGATTATGAATTAGAATATTATTATTTATAATATATTATAGATTAAGATTAAAGAAGATTAGAATTATTTTAGTACTACAGCTAGTAGCTTGAAGCTTTGCTTAGTACAGCTCGTCACAGTCAATTTTTCTTGAAAAGAATTAGAAATAAAATAAAATGTCACAGCAAAACAGTTATCTTCACTGCTTGCTGCACTCACTAGCCCAACAAGTTCACTTCACTGATGGACTGAGGTGAGCAAAACACTAAGGGTACTTTTAATAAAATTGAAATAAAATGTAAAATAAATGAGAAAATCTTTGCAAAACAGTTAACGTCACTGCTTGCTGATCAAAAAAAAACACAGCACTTATGCGGCTGCACTCACTAGCCCAACAAGTTCACTTCACTGATGGACTGAGGTGAGCAAAACAAATGAAATAAAATGAAAGATTAATTAAGAAAAATTGACTTGGTCTCTTACTGTTGCTAAAACAAAGCACAAACTATAGAGCTGCAGCACCAGTACTAATAAGATTAGCTGAACTATACGCTAGTAGTAATTAATTAATATTATTACTTTTATTTATAGCTAATTTAATTAACTATTAAGATAAGAAAGAATTAGAGAATTATTGATATTACTGATTTTAGATTAGACACTAGTAGATGTTCTGAATGTCTACAGTACACTCTACACTAGTATACTATTACTAACTATAACTGACAAATATATATATAATTTTATAATGAATTCAATTATTAATTATATTAATTAATATTACTGATTTTAAATTAGACACTAGTAGATGAATGTCTACAGTACACTCTACACTAGTATACTATAGTATATATATATATATATGACTGACAAATATATATATATATATATAATATTATAATGAACTATTAAATTATAGATTCTATTAAATTGTAATTTATAAATTCTATTTAATTTATTTAAGCAGGACAGGCAATAGGCACTAGTGCCAGCCCAGGGCAAGGGCACCCCAGTGCCACTGAGGCACTGGGTGCACTGTCAACTCAACAGCACTTACACTAAAGTTGATGACAAATTAATTTTAAAAAAATTAAATTAATCAAATTATTATTATTAAATATATTAATTAAGTAGCACTGAAGTGAGGATGAAGTACACAGTGAGAAATGGCAGGCTAAGGCTTACCAGTCTCACACAGAACAGAACAATCTCTCTCTGTAACGCTCGGATGCAGCACAGCAGTGTTGCCAAAGCAGTCACAGCGAAAAATGAATGGATCTCTCAGGCAAGCTCTGGTCTTATAAAGGCGCCTTCAGAATTAAAAAAACAGCAGCACAGGCATTGGACGAGACCCTTAGCGTTACGTCACAAGAGTGAGCTGATTGGACAGACGAGGATCAGCTCACTCCTGTTTGAAATTTTGGCGGTTGCGCGGCAAAAACGAAGACGATCACGAAGAATCTTCGAATCTTCGTGATTGTGAGTCTTCGTCTTCGCCTACGGTTTGCCGGCACTGTATTCTGTTCTACGTTCCTTCGGAACGAACAAAAAAACGGCCTCTTCGTGCTCGTTTTCATGTTCGCCCGAAGACGAATGCACAAGTCTACTGAAAACCACTGCTGATCAAAAAAACACAAAGGCTCATCTCACATTTGCCCCAAAACATCTTGATGAGGCAATATTCTGTGGACTGATGAATCAATAGTAGAAATTTTTGGATGACATGGCATAGCATAAAGCTATCACTGTATTTCACAACTAGAGCATTACACCAATGGGCAAACACGGTGGTGGTAGTGTGATGGTGTGAGGCTGCTTCAGCACTTGGACGACTTATAATTGATAAAAACATGAATTCTGGTGTCAACCAGAAAATCCTGAAGGAGACCTGACCATCACTTTGTGACCTAAAGCACAACCGCAGTTGAGTTATGCACCAGGACAACAATCCAATGCACACAAGCAAGTCCACCCCTAAATGGCTCAAAAGAAACAAAATTAAGATTTTGGAGTGGCCTAGTCAAAGGCCGGATTTGAATCTGATTGAGATGCTGTGGCATGACCTTAAAAAGGAGTTCATGTTCATAAGCCATTCACCCTTCAATGTGGCTGAATTAAAACAATTCTGCCAAGAAGAGTGGGCCAAAAATCTTTCACAGTGAAGTAAAAGATACTGCTCCCCTTCTCAGTGACTGAAGAACCTCACCCAGACTCCAAGGGAAGCATCACTTTTCCCACGTACCCAAAAACAACCTGCACCTTGAAACCTTTTGAAGCAGAGTGCTAGCATATTATAGCAAAGTGGCAGTGCAGGAGCTGTAATTGAGCCCACACATATCACAGTGGGGCTTAACGGGGCTCAGTGGGGCCATGTAACACAATGTTATATGACAATACCTGGAAACTTCCCAGGTCATGGGTGCTCAGAGTTCTCCCTCTTATAGGGTAGTGGCTTAGTGGGGATGTGGAATTAGCCACACACTTGGGTAGGGTTAGCTATGTTATGGGTGGAGCTAGGTACTGCTCCCACCGAGGCTGCTTGCACCTGACCTAAAGCCACAGGAGCGGTAAGGGGGTGTGGGGAGCTGCAAGAGGGAGGGGGTATGTATGTTTAAATGCATGTGAGCACTAGTGTGTATGTAATCATGGATGTCTGTGTATAAGTACACGTGAGTATGGATGTTTGTATATAAGTGCATATGAGCATGTATGTCTATGTATAAGTGTGTGTGAGCTTGAATGTCTTTGTATATGTGCGTGTGAGCATGAATGTCTATGTATAGGTGTATTTGTGCATGAACTTCTATGTATTAGTGTATGCGTGGCAGAATTTGATCTCATATCCCAGCTTCCAGCACTGATGTCACACACACACTGCCAGATGAGAAGGCTGTTTCTTAAAGAAGGTAGTGTCTGGGGTGAGGGAAGGGAGCGGGCAGAGTCCAGCTGCGCTCTGCCCGGCTGTTTGTGCTTCTGGTGGGGGCACAATACTCACAGGATCTACCTCCTCTGGGTCAAGGAGTCCTCGGTAGGCCTGTTCCAGGATCCATTCTTGGTAAACTAAATAATCCAAAACAGCCCACAGGTGTGGCAGGTAACAGGGCACATCTGCGAGAATCCCTTCCCTGAACTCCCGGATCTCCTTGCATCGATACTTCCATGGGCTCCCAAATTCTCGGTCCTCCTGTAGACTTTCCATTATCAATCCCGGGCCGCCAAAGTCATCGCCCTCTGGCAGGTAGTCATTCTTCAGCTCTGGACACCACTGTGCGGCCTGCCAATACAGGGCCCCGTATCCACAATCCACACTCATTTCAAGTGGAAGCCAATTCTCCAATTCAGCCACCAAGTCCTCTTGAGGCTGTCCTCCCAGGTACGGCATTCGCCAATCTAGTTGTAGCACGTACCATTCCTAGGAGGATGGGAGGACTATTCCCCGGACACCCTGGTCCACTCTGAGAGCCTCCATCCAGGCATTCAGGGAGCCCATGACTCTGCTGCACACCAACACGTCCTGTAGTGCTGGAACCATCTTAAGCTTGCTGCTGGTATACCCGCTAGTACTCCGCTGGGACATTTGCAAGTAGGATCCCGCCGCTGCCATCAATGTAACGGGTTCACCAAGAGAGCTATAGTAACTCCGAGAGATCACCCACATGTATCCTCCTGTTGTCCTTGGAATGCACACCTTGGAACCCTGCTATGTGTACCCAATAAGTAGACACAACTACCTTGAATTGAGTACAGCAGGAATGAACAGTTTATTCTTGTAAAACATAGTCTCATATATCCACAGAACTTCATTAACATAAATTAACATTGATAAATAGGTGCATGTACACAACCCAACCTTTAATTCCCTTTGCAGCAATCCTATTGATGGGATTAATTAAACAATGGAGTTTCTGACTGTGCTATCTTTGTTTGGCAGCCAGGCTGGAGCCATCTCTGACTACCTTGGGGCCTTGTATGACAGGTCATTCTGTCACATTATGTTTATATAAACCCTTAAAAACCCCAATAAAGCAGTTCACCCTTTTGAAGACATATGCTGTTTGCTTTATTGGGGACTGATAAACTAAGAGATCTCTCCTAGCATCTAAAAGCTATCCTAAACTTGCTCTACATGTAGGTCTGCCCCACAAAGGCTGACCCCTCTTCTTGACTATCGCAACCCTGCAAGATTTACTTTGGAAGGCTTACTCCAAGGCCTGGAACCAGAGGCATGCTGATACTCGGTTTCCCTAGAGCCTTGTTTCGTGACAGAGTTTCATAGGTGAAAGCAGCTCCCTTACCTTAAATAGACATGTGACCCTGAGACGCGGGGAAACATTGCTTCACCTGGAGAGTTCCCAGGTATGTATTTGACCCCACAGTAGAGGTACAGCAGCTTGTACTGCAAGTGAGCTGGGAATAAGGCAGGTAAGAGTATGTGTGCGAGTGAAAGAGTGTTTGTGATTGAAAGAGTGGGGGTGATAGCGAGAGAGATTGTGTTGAGTGACAGAACATGGGTCAGAAAGAATGTATGTGTCTGCACATAATTTTGGGGCTTTACATGCCCTCCTCTGCCTCTTCTGACAGGCAACTGATATAAACAAAGAACCAGACGTGCTTATGTGTATATACTCATGGTTTGGGGTATATGTCTTCACTGTATCAACATGCACTGAGACTGGTTGGTATATATCTTCTTTGAATCACTTAAAATAATCTTAAATTAAATAAACGTAATGTTCTTTTAAAAGGGAGCTATAGGTAAAGTAAAATTATCTCTCGACTGTGTGGAAATTTGTAAATAAAAAAAATTAAAAATTAAAACAAGAAATATGACAATTGAATGCTCAAAACCTGCTTATTACTATAGTAAGTAGTTAATTTTGTTGCATTCATATTTTCTAGATTGTATGCTCTTATGAGTATACATTGTTATATTATTATTAGTTGTTATGAATTGTAGCAAATTTTGCAGTTCTGCAGATTATGATGGAAGTATATGGATCAAGAAATAATAATAAGTAGAAACTTTGTATGCATAATTCCAATATGAAGTCATGAAGGTAAAGGGACATAAGGGTATTGTTATCACAGCAGTAGAAAACAATTCTTAAAAGTGATTTTGTGTTTTTTTTAAAATGTTTGGCAATATAAATAAAGGAAAAACTTTTTAAATTGTTATTTGCTCAACATTCTAAAGCACTCTGTATTTTTTAAGGTTTAACAACACCATCATAAGAGGGGATAAATTAGGCTTTTTTAGAACTACTGTGTTTTCAGTGGGTTTGACTTTTCTGTAGGGCCAAGGGGAGAGCTGCCTATGGCCAAAACTCTGACATTTTCCAGCGGAAGCGGGCAAATAACACAAAAACAGAAATCTATGTTAGACGCAGAAGGCAAAATTAAACATGTGTAGTATGGCAGGGATCCAGTTATCCTTCTGTGAAAGTATGCCCCTCAAACTAAACGGGCCGATTCCTGTTTCCCCATGAACTTCTGTGTGTTTTTTTGCAATAAAGCAGTGACTAATTTATACACTCCAATGTGTAAAGCAGTATTATTTAATCAACAACTACAGGAACTACTTATTAGTAAAACAAAGTGCCCTTTGATTTTTTTTTTTTGCTCAAATTTTACCTTATCACCATTCAATGAATAGGCCTCTTTGTGTAAAACACAACACAATACCCATTCATTTGTAATGTGATAATAATTGCATAACATTGCAAGATTTATTACGGGTTTCTTTTTGGCGGACGATTCATAAAACCATCCGATGACATGAAGATTTAAAAGAATTAATCACATTACATATTAAAACATAGTGTATGTAAACTCAATAGAGGGGATGCTAATCCTGCCGGTGCTGATAATCAGTTTATTGGGCAATCCGCTACTGGTGTTGAAGAGGTTAACCGACCACATGTGCTGGACTCATGGGGACCAGTTGGCTTTATTTAAGTTCACCTTTGAGTCCAAGCCATTTGATGATTTCCTGGATAAGTCACCCACTTCCCTTTTAGCTGGAGGCTACATCTTGTTTTCACAGTAGCTGCTTTTTGGAATTGCTTTACTTTGCAAAGAAATGATCAAATGTGATAACGGGGCCCACATTTTCAGTCTACAAAAAAACATATTATCTGAAATAGCAACATACAAAAAAAATATATGTTACATACCGATCATCTGGGCGAATTGTAAAAGATAACATATAATTTCCCTGGAGAACTTATTAATTACCTTTGAGAATATCTATTACATTACATTTATTTCTATGGGCACCAACAGATTCTGTAGTGCTGTTACATTGGGGACAGTGAAAATAATTGACAATTTAAATTGCATCATAACACACATTAAAACATACTGGTAAAGAAGGGTAAGAAGGCCCTGCTTTTGCGAGCTTACAGTATATTTGGTGGTTGAGGGGGAAGTGAGACAGATTGGAATAGATAGTACTGAAAAAATAATATGGTGTGCCACTCAAGTTAATCGGTGAGCCACTAGTCATGGCACGATTTTCATGACAGCAACACTCTCTAACATGACAAATAATGTAATAATTGTGAATCAATTGTGCGCAAAAACTCAATGAAGATCCAGTTTAGAGTGTATCAAATACGAGTTAAAAATTATGCTATGCTTTGACGGGTTTACGGCATCTTATTATAAACGTTATAATCATATTTTATCCCCACAATTGGCTGCTCTGTTTAATAGCTTTTTATCGGGCTCTCCGATACCCACAGAGATGCTTTCCGCCAAAATTGTTGTGATCCCTAAAGAAGGGAAGGACGCTTCCTTTTGCTCTAATTACCGTCCTATTTCCCTCATTAATGTGGACATTAAGCTATACGCCAAGATTTTGGCGTTGCGTCTTGCCCCCTGTTTACCACGACTGATCCATCCTGACCAGGTGGGCTTTGTGCTGGGGAGAGAGGCCCCTGACAACATTCGACGCACCCTGGGTGTCGTCCATGCTTCCCGGCTGGCCCGATCTCCAGCTCTACTGCTCTAGCTCGATGCAGAGAAGGCATTCGATCGGGTTGATTGGGAATATATGTGGGCGACGCTCGGGGCCTTTGGCTTTACTGGAGGTATACTGTCTGCTCTGCGTGGTCTCTATTCCTCCCCTAGTGCGGTGGTGGACACCGGTGGGGCCGTGTCTTCTCCGTTCTCCATACGGAATGGTACGCGACAGGGCTGTCCCCTCTCTCCCCTCTTGTTTGCGCTCTGCATCGAACCACTTGCTGCGTCTATTCGTTTGCACCCAGACATCAGGGGAGTGCAGGTAGGGGATTCCCAATACAAAGTCAGCCTCTTCGCTGACGATGTGCTTCTCTCCATCACTTCCCCCCTGGTGTCCCTGCCCAATTTGTATGCCCTCTTATCCCGCTTTTCCGACATATCGGGTTATAAGATCAATGCTTCGAAGTGTGAAGCGCTGAACATTTCCCTCCCGTCACATACTGTTAAACTTCTAGATCTCAATTTTGACTTTAAGTGGCAACCTCACCGCCTCTGCTATTTGGGGGTCTTCTTGACTGCCCAACTCTCAGATCTCTATAAAGCTAATTACCTTCCGTTGCTACAGCGCTTAAAGGGGGACCTTCGTAGATGGATGCCCTATAACATATCTCTTCTTGGTAGGGTCTATAGTGTCAAGATGACTCTCCTTCCTAAGATACTTTACCTTTTCCGCTCGCTCCCGGTCCCTTTGGTGTCCCGAGACGTGGATCTTTTCCAGGCGGAGATTTTCCGCTTCGTTTGGAGGGGCGCTAGACCGAGGTGGAGGAGATCCCACCTTTATCGCCCTCATGAGGCGGGGGGCCTGGGGGTGCCTCATCTGTTGTCTTATTTTCATGCTGCCCAATTGGCTCAGCTTACGCTGGTCCATCTTGGTGCCTTGGCCCCGAGATGGGTCCCCCTTGAGGAGGCCATGTGTCACTTACCTGACATCTCAGAGGTCTGCTGGCTGGGGGGGGGTGTGCGCCCGTGCTGTTCCGGTAGCCCCACGTTGTCCTTTTCCCTCTCGTTATGGGATCGCCTTAAATTGCGGTACACTTTGCTCCATACGCCGTCTGTTCTCACTCCTTTGTTTCGTAACCCGGCTTTCCCCGTCGGTTTGTCGCGCACGTCCTTCCTCTGGTGGCGGATTCATGGTATAATTAAGGCTGGCCACATGTATCATAGGGGCAGTTTGCACACTTTACACACACTCACTACCGCCCTACAGATGCCCCCTACCGAGGCTTTTCATTTCCTCCAGCTTCGATCCTTTTTGACAGCGCTCAAGTTTCCCCGCGCTTTGGCTCCTCTGACTCCGTTTGAACGATTGTGCTGGACGGGGGGGAGACAGCCGGGTGCGATTTCCCAACTTTATACTCACCTTGTCGCCTATGCGTTTCCTGACTCTCCTCCCCACTGTCGACTGTGGGAACGTGACCTGGGTGTCTCTTTCACTCAGTCGGACTGGACAGAAATTTACGCTAACACATTTTCGCTTACTGCCAACACCCTTATTAAAGAAGGTGCATTCAAAGTGGTTGGCAGGTGGTATCTCCACCCTTCCCGGATTGCCCAGATTTTCCCAGGTTCCAGCAATGGTTGCACGAGAGGTTGTGGGGAGAGGGGCTCATATTTCCACATGTGGTGGACGTGTCCCTTAGTGACGGATATGTGGACCTGGGTCTTCGGTCTTCTTAGCGAGATCATTGGTGTTCGGGTGGATCGATGTCCTTTGACGGCACTACTTAATAAGAATCATCCTAATCCTCAATTCCCCTTGTACACTCACCGGCTCATTCACAGAGTTTGTGTGGCTGCGAGACTCTCTCTTGCTAAAAACTGGAATACATGCATCCCTTCCCACGCACAGCTTCTGGCCAAAATTTTGCATATTATGCACATGGAAAAGCTCACCGCACACATACATGACACTTCTGAGCGTTTTTTGAAGGTGTGGGCCCCCTGGATGTCTTCTGCTTACGCCGATGGCTCTACAGGTAGGATGGCCGCTCTGTAAAATTTCTCCACAGCTCTCCGGAGCCGTTTACATTTTTCCTCTACCTTCCCCCCCCCCCTTTTTTTTTTTTCCTTTCTCTCTACTCCCCCCATCCTTTTCCTTTTTCTTTCTCTTCTCCTTTCCTGTCTCTCTCTCTCTCATGCCATCTCCCCTGCTTATCTTATTATAGGGGTGGCGGGACCGAAGGGCCTGGTGGATTTGTACGATTTTTTGTCTCGGTGCTAATGTACGGTCATTCTGCCCCCGCCCCCGCGGTGTGCTCCCCTACCACCTGCGCCGCCCCTATTCTACTGCTTGCCTCTTGGCGGCTTTGCCCACTGCTACATGGGGTCTCTGCCCACGTGACTCCTCCTTCCCTATTGAGGTCCCTACTCCTTTGGTGGTTTATGCCAGTGCCGCCCTGTTTTTTCTTTTCTTTAAGTTTTTTTTTTTTTTATGCGTCTCCAGTATGACTCGAGTGTCGGCTATGTGCACCCATTGGGGCCTATGCTCACTCGACTATTCTGGGGCATATGACCCCTTTGCGCTTATGATACTGGTTTTGTTTCTGTCACATTTTGTTTCTGCATGTTTTTTACTGCATTTGCTTCTCCATCGCAAAAAAAAAAAAAAAAAATGGCGCCCGGACACGGCTCCTGTTTCAATATGCTTTATTTACATTTGTGTTGTTACATGCTGTCTGGCTGTCAATAAAAATCTTTTGAATCGAAAAATTATGCTATGCTCGTTTAGCCGTAGGTAAGGAAACCCCTAAGTTTGGAAATAGGGGTTTGAAGAGTACCCTATATACTTACATTATGATAAAAGCCATGCTTCAAGGTGATAGTTCTGCCTTCAGTTTCCTTATCATATGATTCAAAAAAGTATTGCTGTAATTTTGGCTCCTCAACAATAGATATTCTAAACACAGCAGGGTTCCCAGGGTCATCAACATAAATCAACTAAGCTAAGAGCAAAAAATATTTGCAAGCAGGACATACAGGAAATTCAGGACATACTTCAGCTATTGTACGCATTAAAGTAAATATGAGGTCTGGAGTATACGATTTGCAAAGGTGTTCTTCCATGTGGGTGGGGGAAGCTGCAGCCTGGAGGTTATCCATAGATGAACATTGGCAAAACATTGTGGAACAGGTTACGCTTGCTAGTAAGCACACCCACTTGACTTTAAGAAATGCCCTTTGTGGAATCCTACACTAAAGTGTTTCTCCTCGAGAACCGGGAGGAACAGGTTAGTCCGAGACATTTCCTGAAAAGTTGAAACATTTTTTGTAACATATAATACTATCCCTTTGTATTTTTTCAACTCATTTTTTGTGTGTGGAGACAAAATTGATTACCTTTTAGATTAATTTTTATCTCTCAAACTATGTATTTATATTGTTTTTTTTGGTAAATTCTTGTAATGCCAAGTTATTAATTGATAAAAAAATACGCTATTTTGAAACTGCATACTTAAATATGAGATCATGTATAGGTACGATGGAATAATAATAAATAATGGCATGCTGCCCTTTTGTCAAAGTGTTAAGCCCTTGTCTATACATCAAACACTCATGCACAGCATATAAATGCAAAATCACATCCACACAGAGCAAGCCTAGATAGAAAACAATAAGTGTAACTGTCACAACAACTCAGAAACATTGCATCATAAAATGTGGAATATAGACTCAAATAATATTGCTATTAGGAGATCAACTGTAACTATAACCAAAGTGAGAAACAGAATCATTTGTAAATGGGTCATCAAATCAAGATACACAGCACCAAGATATCCAAGTGTAACCTCTTGCAACAAGGTAAAGTAATTGTGCATGTCAGTAGACCATAATCTCTAACATGTGAATAATTAAGAATACACATAGGAATTTGATGTACTAGCCATTGCCATATATACAAGAACCGTTTGGAAAAGGTATCTACAGTTACAAGAAGGCATGATGACTTTTATGTAGTAAAAAAACAAGTATAAACTAGTGAAAAGTTAATCTTCAGCCTCCTTAATCCATAAAAAGTAGTGAATAAGATAAAGCATGACCGTCTACGTAAAAAAACATTCACCAACCACTGATATCTTAACCAGAATCTGATTTCCAGATGAACAAGACAAGGTAAAACATCTATATAGTATTGCAGGGCATATAGTCAAATCCCAAATGAACAGTTTACTAACATTGACAAACAAAGGGGTAATGGTCCCAGACAATACTGAAACATCTTTGAAAATATTTTTTAGAAATACAAAATTAAATAATCAAAAAAAATGCCAAAATGTCAAAAGCGAAAGATATGCCCATCAAACATGAAGTTGATGAACATGAACAAAGACCTGTTCCAAAACTTGATTTCCCAGTTTTGCGGCACTATTCCCCTCTTAAGTGTTTTGAACCTGAGCTGTCACTGTCCTTGCATAAGACATTAGTCTTGTGTTGGGAGATGTAGTCTTCAAAGTCTTTTAAGATCGTCTTTCCTACATAACCCAACCAACATGGACAACTAAATAGCATAGCCTGAAAAACATGTATAATACATTCTAGGTCTGAACTGCTTTTCCATGTGTGAAGCCAAATTCTCCCCTGATGATATCAGGATGATAGTTACAAGAAAGACAGAGAAATGGCCCATACAAGTGGTGTTGATAAAAATCTCTGGTTTTGTTCAGCCTTCTCAAATACATCTTATAGGCTGTTGGCCCTTTTATAAGCTAGATTGTTTGGCAAGTAATCGTTCTATGACAGCATCAAGTTGTAAAATGTGGCAATTACAGGGTCCTATGGTCTTAATCTTTAATCAAAATCACAGAAAAAGTATAAACAATCGGTATCTGTTTTTCTTTTTTTTTTCAGCTATGCATTGTAAATAAGTAGGTCTTTCCGAGCACTGAAATCAACAGTGTCTCTGGCTTCCTTAAGGGTTAGATGTAAAACCATTTTTATAATTTGTGCATCATGTCATACAGTCTGAATGAGAGATTTTCAGGGTCAATAACTATCCCATTAACCTGCAGAAATTGGTTGAATGGAATTGAACTTTTCTGCTACTCTGGATGGAAAGAATGTGTTGAATAAAGGTTGGTAGCCCCAGTTCACCTTTGTAAATACTTTGGAGAGTGTATCTTCTGATCCCCATTCTGGACATACGGTATCTGCCCAATGAACAGCACATTTGTAGAGTATGACTATTGGTCCCTCTTGTCGTGAATAAATAAATAATTGAAGAAACTTTAAAAAAAATTTATTTATATATTACTCTAGAATACTATCCATCAAATATATGTTTCTATTCACTTATTCTGGTATATAATGTTCTGTTCTTTGACCTAAGATTGAATATGGCTTGTAATATTTGAGATGTGTTTGAATAGACCTGTTCACAGCTCTTGCTTGTGTTTAAACATGTAAATACTAAATTTGTTGTCTATAGTGTATGACGTAAAAGGAAAATGCTGTTTTTTTCTTTAATGACTTTTTAAAAAACCTCTATGGATATCACCGCAAATAATAGCTAGCACATTACTTTAAATATACAAATATATCTGGGTAAATATATTTGTTATCTCTTCTCCAAGTACTGAAACGTGGTTGAATATCAACAGAGAGAACAAGGCTGTATTCAGAGAATACATGAGCCCACTGGAGCCTTTACGAGGCTGTCCATAAAGTCTGGAATCTATGAGATCTTTTGGTTAGGGCTGGGTAAAATATATTTGCTTGAAGGCACAGTCTACAGGCCCAATGCATTTTAAAGTAAGTTGTGAGAATAACTCAACAAATTAAAAGCCACTCACCTACACTGGCGTCTCCAGCTTTCATATTTGGGGGGGCACATGGGGGGACAGGGACCAAAGTAGGGGGGCAATTATAAAACGCTACATATACACTATATATATATATATATATATATATATATGCGTTAGACATGCATTTTTAACTACATAATATGTACTTATCTCTTTGAAGTAAAGACCTTGATTGAAATATGATTTAACAATAACAGCTGAACTGGCAGTTTCTTTAATATTAGTCCGTGCTGGCGATATATATTACCGTATTTGCTTGATTATAAGACGACCCTCCAAAATCTGAATATTAATTCAGGAAAAGAAGAAAAAGCCTGAATATAAGATGACCCTATAGGAAAAAAGTTTTACCGGTAAATGTTAATTCATGTAAACTATGTAAGCTATGATTGAGAAAAATATTCTGTTTTTATTTACTTTTATTTTCCAACCTGCCCCCCCAGTTATGCATATCTGCCCCCAGGCTTGCCACTTTGCCCCAGAAATGCCTTATACCCCCTATATGCCACTGTGCCCCATGATAAGCCTTTTAACCCTCTAAATGCCACTGTGCCCATGATATGCCTTTTGACCCTCTATATGCCTTTTGACCCCCTATGTGCCACTCTGCTTCCAGAAATGCCTTATACCCCTATTTGCCACTCTGGCACTTAGGGGCATATTATGGGGCAGAGTGGCATATATGGAGGTAGAAAGCATTTCAGGAGGCAGAGTGGCGTATAGAGGGGTAAAAGACATTTCTGGAGGCAGAGTGGCATTAAGGGGGTTAAAAGGCATTTCATAGAGCACTCTGCCTACAGAAATGCCTTATGCCCCTCATCCCCCCCCCCAAACTTACCGGTGCTTCTGACTCCCAGTGTGTTGTCCGGGCAGCAGGAAGATGTCTACGCGACTCACGTAGGCAACTTCCGCTGCAGCTGGAAGGAGGCGGGGTTAGCAGCGGGGGTTGTCTGCGTCCATCGCGCAGACCTTCCCCGGCTGTCAGTGGGAATTCTCCCTTACCTTCTCACTTACCTTGCAGAGGTCCTGTGGTGGGAACGTGAGGCCTCTGTCTCCCTGCTCTGCCGCTGTGCATGCTGCTTCACTTCTGAGCGCCAGAATATGACATCATATTCCGGCGCTCAGCATGAAATGCTGGCACCGCGACCAAGACAGAGGCCTCGCGGAGGAGAGTGAGAGGCGCCGTACGGTTGCTGAAAACTTATTCCTGAGCGACTGCTCAGCACCTCTCTGTCCTCCGCGTCCATCACAGCTGAAAAAAAAAAAGACAGCGTTTCAATTGAGGGGGCACAGCATGATGTAGGTGGGGGGTATGGCCTCTTCTGGCCCCACTGCCGACGTCACTGCTCACCTACAGAAGCTACAGCACAGCACTCCTATGGTTTGGCTTTAAGCAGCCAGGAAATCAGTCCCATTAAAATCAATGGGAGGGCTGTCTGCATGTGTATGCAGGGGAATCATTAGACCATACATATATGTATTCTTGAAACTTTTTTAGAGCTATACCGAGTGTTGGCAATGTATGCTAGGGATTTCCATGACAGGAGCAGACGGGATCCTTCATCAACAGTTCATATGTTAATGGTTGAATAAGGATAAGTATTTGGTTAATCATATTTTATACAGTCCACGAGTAACACTGAATTATTACCTGATTTTATTCGGCAATTGTTTTTCTGATGCAAATGTTGCAATACTCATTCTTGGCACACAAATAGGCACAACTGACCTTTAAATTTACATTTTAGGCATTGAATTCTAACTATAATTATATTGTATTTACATACAGCCAACAAATCCTGCGGCTCTGTTTGCTGAGGGAGCAGAAAGCATGGAAACCATATGTTAAATTTACCCTAAAATTAGGTAATTGGTCATTTCTTTTCAAAAGATAAACTTATGTATTTTTATAGCGAAATGTACTATGTTTCTTTCATCTAATTTTCACATTGTAATATTTCCACTAAAATGATTATACAAACTGTGAGTGTATCGACCTCAAGGTATGATATAATAAGCTAACACGGAAATAAGGAATGATGCAAACTTTTTAGCCACCATAACTATATGTTTGTTAGGCATCAAGAGGTTATGCAAATCATGCTTACTTTTAGCAGGTCTGACTGCTGCTTCTTGCAGTGATCAGTCAAGGAAATTTGCCTAATGTTTATCAATTTGTATATTAATGTACTAGCCATTAAAAAACTGATTTGTTGAAGCATGAAAACATCCATGTGATCTAAAACATCTTTTTCATAGATTTTCTGTGTCCTAATGGACAGTATACACCTTGAGACAGATCATCTGATCAGAAACATTTTTAATGCTGAAGTGAAGATGGTTGATCTCAAACCAACAATTACATACAATTTACACTTGGCAAGTCAAGGGAAAAAAAAGTTTGAAGCCCTGTAGAGATGTTATGGGATAACTGATTAATAGAACAATAAAAGGCTTGTAATAATTTTGACTAGAACAATAGTCTATTCCTTGTTCTATCTACTCAAGTATTCACCTCCACACATGCATATAAAAAAGTTAAAACAAAATGCACTCCGAAGAAAGACCCTGGACACTGTATTCTATGGACTATGTTTAAAGAAATAATAACATATCACCAGAATAGTATCTTACTAATTTTTTTTGGTCTTGGTTCATTGGTTCATTGGTTGAACTATCAAGGACATTTTAATGACCATGTTGTATTATATATATACAGTGGGGCAAAAAAGTATTTAGTCAGCCACCAATTGTGCAAGTTCTCCCACTTAAAAAGATGAGAGAGGCCTGTAATTTTCACCATAGGTACACTTCAACTATGAGAGACAGAATGGGGGGGAAAGAATACAGGAAATCACATAGTCTGATTTTTAAAGAATTTATTTGCAAATTATGGTGGAAAATAAGTATTTGGTCACCTACAAACAAGCAAGATATCTGTCTCTCACAGACCTGTAACATCCTCTTTAAGAGTCTCCTCTGTCCTCCACTCGTTACCTGTATTAATGGCACCTGTTTTAACTTGTTATCAGTATAAAAGACACCTGTCCACAACCTCAAACAGTCACACTCCAAACCCCACTATGGCCAAAACCAAAGAGCTGTCGAAGGACACCAGAAACAAAATTGTAGACCTGCACCAGGCTGGGAAGACTGAATCTGCAATAGGCAAGCAGCTTGGTGTGAAGAAATCAACTGTGGGAGCAATTATTTGAAAATGGAACACATACAGGACCACTGATAATCTCCCTCGATCTGGGGCTCCACGCAAGATCTCACCCCGTGGTGTCAAAATGATCACAAGAATGGTGAGCAAAAATCCCAGAACCACACGGGGGGACATAGTGAATGACCTGCAGAGAGCTGGGACCAAAGTAACAAAGGCTACCATCAGTAACACACTACGCCGCCAGGGACTCAAATCATGCAGTGCCAGACGTGTCCCCCTGCAGTTTGCTAGAGAGCATTTGGATGATCCAGAAGAGGATTGGGCAAATGTCATATGGTCAGATGAAACCAAGGTAAGACTTTTTGGTAGAAACTCAACTCGTCGTGTTTGGAGGAGAAAGAGTTGCATCCAAAGAACACCATACCTACGGTGAAGCATGGGGGTGGAAACATCATGCTTTGGGGCTGTTTTTCTGCAAAGGGACCAGGACGACTGATCCGTGTAAAGGAAAGCATGAATGGGGCCATGTATCGTGAGATTTTGAGTGAAAACCAACCTTCCATCAGCAAGGGCATTAAAGATGAAACGTGGCTGGGTCTCAGAGCCGGCCTTACTACCCCCCCCCTCTCTGCCCCTTCAAACTACCCCTCCCCTCTGCCCCTTCAAACTACCCCCCCTCTGCCCCTTCAAACTACACCTCCCTCTGCCCCTTCAAACTACACCCCCCTCTGCCCCTTCAAACTACATCCCCCCTCTGCCCCTTCAAACTACACCCCCTCTCCCCCCCACTTACCTTGTTGCTGGAGTCCTGCGGTGAGAGTGGGAGGCATCCGTCTTCCTGCTCTGCCGCGGTGCCGGCATTTCATGTCGAGCGCCAGAATAGTCCGGCGCTCAACATGAGATGCCGGCACCGCGACGGAGTCACGGAGAGTAAGGGGCGCCGAGCGGTTGCTGAGAACTTCACGAGCAACCGCTCGGTGCCCCTGCCCGGGACTTAGATTAAAGCATCGTTTTTTTTTAAACTTTATTTAACATTTATGAATGATGTTAAATAAAGTTTAAAAAAATCCAAAAAAACAAAAAAACGATGTTTTAAGCTAAGTCCCGGGCAGGCGCCCCTGCTACCATGGCGCCCTGTGCGGTCGCAAATGCCCGGTGTGCACCGGACTGGCCATCGGGCACACCGGGAGGCCCCCACCAGGGCCGGCCTTACGGGTGTGCGGCCGCACAGGGTTTAAATTAAAACATCAGGGTTTTTTTCCATCAGCCCCTAAGTCAATCCGGCCCTGCCGCGGGCCCGGTCGCAGTTGCTGCTTGCTCCGGCAACAAGGTAAGTAAGGTGAAGGAGGGGGGTTAGATAGTGAGAAATTGAGAGAGTGGATAGATAGTGAGAGGGGGTACATAGTGAAAAGGAGGAACATAGTGAGAAGGGGCAGATAAGATGGGGAGAGGGGGTAGTGTGAATGCGTATGAGAATGAATGAATAAATGTGTGGAGAAAGTGTGTGAATGCGTATGACAATTAATGAATTCATGTGTGGATGAATTGCTTGAATGATTTGTGAGACTGCTTGAATGATTTGTGAGACTGCTTGAATGATTTGTGTGAATGAGTGAGTAAATGCAAAGATGGTACATAAAGGGTGGGCTTTAACAATAAATAAATAAATAAATAAATAAAAATGGGCTGCTCAGGCTTAAATGCCCGGGCCTATTTTTTGTCCCAGTCCGGGACTGTAGGTGAGAATGGCTCCAGTGCCAAAGATATTGAAGGTAAGATATAAGAATACATGCATCGCAGTTTTTTTTAATATACTTTTTTGTTAATATTCATAGCTATTCTATCCTTCATGAAAAGAATCACTTTATAACAAAATAATACATTAAAGGCCTTACCCAAATTTTTTGAGCAAACTAGCCATGATAGGCATTTAACTTCCATTTTAAGTCCATTTTACACAACTTTTTTAGAAATTCTGGGATTTTTATGATACTATGTCTCTACTCACTATATTGTGCTTTATAAATGTATGTTTGTAAAAACTGTCTCTTGTGCTTTAACATTCGGTCAACCTAGGTGAATGATAAAAATCCAAAAGCAGTTTCATAATTTGAAATCTTTCTTTAGGAGAGGCAGAGGAAATTAAACATGAATTCTTCAATGAGCTGGCTGCAAACATCCGTCTATTTTTCATCTTTCTTTTGATTGGACTGGCAGCGTCTCTGAACATTATTTGGATTTCCATCGTCATGTACACACTTTTTCACAAGGAACAAAAGTAACTTCTTAAATTATCAATAACAAAAAGTATCTGTCGTTCATGTCCAGAGAACAGGAATGTGACATCATAAAAGAGCTCAGAAAGAGCTGCTGCAAATGTAAAATGTACTTTAATGCATTTTGTCGTGTAAATGACTGTTCCTTTACTGAAGGCCTTATTAAAATTAAAATTATCTCTTTTAGGTCCGTGAAGTTGGCATCAGTGGACACTGAGATGGATGTGTACAGCTCATTTTCAGATGGATGTAGCCAGACTGTGGACATTGCATGTCCTTAAAGAACATTGATATACTGTTCACTTTTTTGTTTGTGTTGTCACTTCTTTTGGCTCGTGTATGGATATGATCTGAAGGACACCTGAGAGAGAACTGGAACCCTCAGCCAAACCCAACACATGTTTTACTTTTGAGATTGTGTTAATGTTTCAGCTTAATAAAAATAGCCTCTGAAAAACATGGAATCTTGTGGTTTGCTTCTTTTCTCGGACATTCAAACTATCTTACAATGTAATTCATTAGTTACCACCAACTACAGTATTAGCAGCAGTAGAAAGAGGGAAATGTTCATGCCGTTGTACAGATCACTTGGAGTATTGTCTACTGTTCTGGAGACCACATGTCCAGAAGGATATAGATATGTTGGAGAAAGTTCAGAGAAGGGCTACTAAAATGGTTCATGGACTACAGCATAAAACTTACCAGGACAGGTTAAAGGATCTTAACATATATAGCCTGGAAGCAGGGGAGGGCTGGCAGCCTAAGGCCTGGGGGGCAAGTCAAGTGAAGTGGCTCCGCCCCCTCGCACTCACCTTTCACCCCTCACGCTGCTCCCATCACTATGCGGCCATCAGACTGCTGCTTTAATCCTTTTTTTTATTTATTTAATATGCCGGATCGGCTTGCCATATTAAAAATAAATAAATAAAGTATTAAAGTAGCGCCGGCCGGCAGCATCAGCACCCAGCGGCCGTTTAGATTCGATTTCCAACAATCTGATGGCCGCATAGTGATGGGAGCAGCGTGAGGGGTGAAAGGTGAGTGCGAGGGGGCAGAGCTTTCACCCCATCACGCTGCTCCCATCACTTGGCGGCCATCGCATACGGCCGCTGGGTGCTGATGCCACTGGCCGGCGCTGCTTTAATACTATTTTTTTTTCATTTAATAGCCGATCCGGCTTGCCATATTAAATTTTAAAAAAAGTATTAAAGTAGCGCCGGCCGGCGGCATCAGCACCCAGCGGCCATTTAGATTAGAAGAAAGACTTCACAGAGAGGATACGATAGAAACATTTAAATACTTTTAAAGGAGAAATACAACCGCAACAAGAGGACATAGTCTTAAGCTAGAGGGGCAAAGGTTTAAAAGTAACATCAGGACATATTACTTCACTGAAAGGGTAGTGGATGCATGGGATAGTCTTCCAGCAGATGTGGTAAATGTTAATACAGTGAAGGCATTTAAGGAAGAAAGGCATAGGGCTAAGCTAGAAAGAGACTAAGGAAAGTATTCAGAGGTTGGGCAGACTTGATGGGCCGAATGGTTCTTATCTGCCTTCACTTTCTATGTTTCTAATGTTTCAAACTGAAAACAAATGTACACCCTGCTCAAATCCATGGTACTTATGGTACCTTAGCTATTTAGATCCTGATGTGTATTGTCCTCAGTAGTTCCTGCTGAAAACAGTGGCGTCTCTAGTAATTGTATTTAGGGGGCACATGGAAGGACAGGGATAAAAATATATATATACCGTATTGGGTCGGATATAGGCCGCCCCCGTATATAGGCCGCACCCTAAAAGTTTGGTGCTTTTTTAAAGAAAAAGTTTTTTTCTTTAAAAAAAGCACCAAAAAAACATGCTGCCACTCTGTCTCCCCCCCAAGATATGCTGCCACTGTCCTCCTCCTCCCCCCGAGATATGCTTCCACTGTCCTCCCCTCCCCCGAGATATGCTGCCACTGCCCCACCCGAGATATGCTGCCACTGCCCCCCCGAGATATGCTGCCACTGTCCCCACCCCCCGAGATATGCTGCAACTGTCCTCCTCCCCCCCGAGATATGCTGCCACTTTCCTCCTCCCCCCCGAGATATGCTGCCACTGTCCCCCCCCTCGAGATATGCTGCCACTGCCCCCCCCGAGATATGCTGCCACTGTCCTCCTCCCCCCCTCGAGATATGCTGCCACTCTGCCCCCCCGACTTACCAGAGCAGACTCCCGGGTGTCGTGCGGGGCCGGCGGGGGACATCTACGCAATACGCGTATACAGCTTCCAGTGCCGGTACTCAGCGGATGTGGGGACGGTCACCGGCTGCGGCTATGCGGGTAAACAACCTCCACAGCCGGTGACCGTCCGCACGATGCGCTTAGACAACCTCCTGTGCCGGCACCCCCCCCCCCCCCGTGGAAAGTGCTGGCAGGAGGCTGACTGAGCGTATTGGAGAGTAGGATGCAGGTCCCCTGCACCGCTGCGGGGGATCTGTATCCGAACCCCGCTGCCTGTCCCGGGCGTCGGGACTTAAAGTGGGGGAAAAAAGTGCGGCCTATATTCGAGCCAATACGTTATTTACATACACACACATATACCTGTTCAGGGCCCTTCCAGTAATGATCTTCTGTATGAACCGAGGAAACCCTTAACCCTATGAGGGTTACCAGAGTGGAAGGTAAAGACAGGACAGAAGAAGTTCTCGGTGAAGCATTCTTGTACAAAGGGTAAAAATCACTATTCACTCATTACTGACCAGGAATCGTACCTCGGCCATCCCTATCTGGCATTTGTTGGGGCGAATCATCATGCCAGCCTGCATGTACTATTAGGGACATCTTTGAAGCTGGTTAATTCAATTAACCCCCATCAGGCCATCTATTTTTGAAAACTAAACACCCCAGTGCATTTCAAATGGATGCCAGAATAGCATTACCCTCCTCAGCACCATGGGTATGCAGCAGTGGCATCGCTACAGGGTGGCTTATTCCTTGCCCCCTCTGTTGCCCCCCCCTCCCAATTTGCAACCACCCATACAGGGCCGAACTAGACCACCGGGACACCGGGAGATTTCCCGGTGGGCTGGTCGGTCCAAGGCAGTAGCGTACCTAGCGGGGGTGTTTGGTCCCCCCCGGGTGCCGCTCATCAGGCTTGGTTGGGGAGATCAAGGATCTTCCTCCACCCGGCTTAAAGACAATCAAGGGAGCAGGAGGTCTGTTAATGCAGACCTCCGATCCTGCTCCCGTGTGATGTGTGCGGCAACTGATGCTGTGCATCGGGATTTTATGTCATATCCCGGCGCAGAACACTAAAGCCACGCCCACTGCCTACCAGACTTACTGTCTAATTTTGGTGTGTTACTTACTTTTAATAAAAGTGTATTTTTTGTTTTTGTTTTTAAAGGTGTGGGGGGGTCATTTTCAGCCCACAATTTTTATTTCGGTGCATCCCTACAATATACTAAGCCAGACACTACACCACATCAATAACAATAAACATAAAGGTGTAAGTGCACATGCCCCAATACACAACCTAAGTAAATATATATACTTGCATATAATGTGGTTTAGACCTCTCTTTTAGCCCTGTAAATTGAGACACAGAGACAGTGGCAGAACTACCGGGGATGTAGGGGTCATGACTGCGACCAGACCCTGGAGTTCTGCCAGTCAGGGGGGCCCAAGGGGTGCCGAGCGGTCGTTTTCAGCAACCACTCGCCGCCCTTCTGTCTCCTCTGCTCCCTGCTGCCTGCCTCAGCGCTGCCCCGACTGCAGTGGTGGGAGCGTGAGGCATCTGTCTCGGGTGCCAGAGTATATGACGTCATATACCGGCGCTCAGCAGTGAAGCCGTGCGCACCGCGGCAGAGCAGCGAGACAGAGGCCTCGCATACCCACCACAGGACTGCACGGTAAGTGACCTACAAAGGGGGGTAGGGAGAGGGTAGATAGTGAGAAGGGGGGTAGGGAGAGGGTAGATAGTGAGAAGGGGGGGCAGGGAGAGGGTAGATAGGCTGAGAAGGGGGTAGATTGGGTTGGGGGCGTGGGGGGCCTTTAACAACAATGTAAGAGAAGCCCGTGTTGGTATCTGCCAACGCCCACGATTGAGAGTAAACTACACAATAGCTGGACACGACAACATAGTCGCATGATCCAGCAGAGCATTAAATTAATAGCAGGTCTTTTTATTACTCTCAGAACAGGACGGTGGTAGCGCATTCTTCCCAGCCAGCACTATGGCCATGTGTTAAGGAACCAGTAAAACAAGAAGAAAGATGAGAAAGAACAGCTGTATGAGCACTAAGGAGCCATAGAAAAACCATTCCCATCACAAATATGCATATGGGAGAGAAGCAAAGGTAGATAAGTTATTACCATACCTGGCAACTTTCTAAATGAACTGACCCTGAGACCTTTCAAATAGTAACCCTTTAATAAACGATCGTGAAGACTCTATGACTCAAAATGTGTTAACCAAATGGCTCTATTACCGGTAATCATCGAAACCTTGGCTTGTCATTATTTAAAGATACACTTAATAGAGTCGCCTGCATTCAAGCGGAAATATAACCATAATATACTGGTAGCAAAAGCCCTGACTGAGAGTCTTATACATAATCATGGCACTGTAGTATAGGAAGGAGTCAGCTCCCGACTGTGTGAGACCCTGAGATTGGGGCAAAAACTGAGACTGAAGGTCAAACCCTGAGAGTTCCCAGGTATGTATTACCTGTATGAACCACAGTGAAGCATGGTGATTGCCGCATCATGCTTCAGCTGGAACCGGGGCCTTAGTCAGGGTGGAGGGAATTATGAACAGTTCTAAATACCAGGCAATGTTGGCACAAAACCTTCAGGCGTCTGTTAGGAAGCTGAAGATGAAGTTCACCTTTCAGCACGACAACGACCCAAAGCACACATCCAAATCCACAAAAGCATGGCTTCACCAGAAGAAGATTAATGTTTTGGAATGGCCCAGCCAGAGCCCAGACCTGAATCCAATTGAACATCTGTTGGGTTATCTGAAGAGGGCTCTGCACAGGAGATGTCCTCACATTCTGACACATTTGGAGCACTTTTTCAAAGAAGGGTGGGCAAATATTCCCGTGTCTAGATGTGCCATGCTAATAGACTCCTAGATTGCTGTAATAAAATCAAAAGGTGCTTCCACAAAGTATTAGTTTAAGGGTGTGCACACTTATGCAACGAGGTTTTTTTTCCTCTCAAAGATTTCAGCTTGTTTTCCAATTGAATTGTTCATGTTATAGGTCACATTAAAGGTGTAAAAAGTTCTGACAGGATTTATCTTTGTCTCATACTTTAACATCACAAGAACCTGACATTTTAACAGGGGGTGTGTATAGACTTTTTATATACACTGTAAAATACAGATCAAAAGCATAACACCTGCAGTTTTTATATATGAACTTATTTTACACAAATCTGTATTTGTATATTGTTGCAGCTGTTGCACAGGGGTTTTCTTCCTAGTGCTACTTAGTTTATACATAAGTGCAGGTGCTAACTGTGTTTCAACGGGTTAACTTTTTGCAGAACGATTCTGATGAACTCCTTGCTTAGCACTTGTTTTCCCAACTGCTAGTTTCCCAGTTGCCGTATATTAAGAAGGTTCTGCGAATACATATGTGAAACGAACCATTATCCCCAAACCATTTAAGAATAATGAGTCCAACAGGGTCTGTCCTAGGTAATCTATGTTTTTGGTGTTTTTCCTCCAAGATTTGTGATATGGTATAGGAACATGACCAGCACTCAATCCATGTTGTGTTTTTATTGTTCATTATTGCTCAAAATTCTATGTAATTTAAAGGTCCACATAGCCAGCTCAATCTCCTTATGGTGCCTTCTGCCATTTTCAAACCATCATCTTAGAGAATGCTATTCTTCACTGGAAAAATATAAGTAGGGTACATTTCTAAACTCTGCCAAGTAAGGAGTACCTCAGTAGAAAAACCATGATAAGACTATAGTTTAATCATAAATTAAACAGTAACAAAGAGCATTAAATAAATGTTTATGATATATTGGATATTTGTGTTAAATCCCAGCAGGTACAGGCTTTGTCAAGTTGATGTTTCTTGTCCGAGGCATTTTAAGTGTCGTCATAACCTCTTTTGGTTTTCTGTTACTAACTCCATTTACACCGGTGTCCTATGTTCTGTTCACAGATCTCTCTCAATTCATATGCTTGGTCACACCCTAGGGGCTCCACTTCCACATTAATCTAGATTGTTTGCACTAAAAAAATTTTTATATATATATATATATATATATATATATATATAGTCGTGTGAAAAAGAAAATACACCCTCCTAGAATTCTGTTTTTACGTATCAGGACATGATAACAATCATCTGTTCCTTAGCAGGTCTAAACAATAGGCAAATACAACCTCAGATCAACAACACGTTACACAATGTCACATTTTATTAAACGAAAATAAAGCCAAAATGGAAAAGCCTTGTGTGAAAAACTTAGTACACCTTTTGATTTTGGACTCCATGAAGACCACTTCGGACCAGACTTCTCCAGGCGGCACTGCTGGGAATCTTCCGACAGCAAAGGGAAGTAAGCATGATGTACCCTTCATCTGCTGCACTAAGTTTCCTTGGCTGACCACTCCATCTATGGTCCTCAACATTACACGTTTCTTTGTGCTTCTTCAAAAGAGCTTGAACAGAACATCTGGAAACCTCTGTCTGCCTTGGAACTTCTGCCTGGGAGAGACCTTGCTGATGCAGTATAACTACCGTGTGCTCTGTCTTGGCACGGTGTATTACTTTTGACATTAAACCTTTTTCAGCAACCTCACCTGATTAGTGTGTTTGGCTGAGTTTTATTCCTCCTACACAGCTGTTTCTGTTTCAGTTAATAATTGTGTTTCAACCTACATATTACATTGGTGATCATTATTTAATCATACATCTAACCACATAACTACAGTGGACATTTGCAGCATCCATACTTATAATAATATGTCACACACCACGTGACACAAGCTTCATAAGTTGCTGTTTACTTATTAATTAATATTTATGTAGGTTTTAGCTAAATCATTAGGTATTTATTACAGAACAGTTGTCATGGCGATATGATAATATGCTTTTTACATGAATGGATCCTTTGTTGTCAGTGTTTTAGTATGATATTGCTCTAAGTGATAAAAAGAAAGCTAAAAATGGCACTAAATTAGTGGTCTGAAGGACACCAATGTTCTTAGGAACATCTCAAGGTTGTCCTCAAGATGATACAAGAAGTGTGATAGGACATTTGTAATAAAAAATGCCGGTATTGAGAAGACTGACAAGAGAATTTTTAAAGAGAACTTTATACTTTGTATTGAATTTGTTTGGTGACGTGACAGTGACAGTGTTATATTCAGCTAAGATTAAAGTTAATCTATCTACCTTACTACTAGTGTTAATAGTGGAGTGCAGAAAATTTACTGGGGTGGATGGAAGCTAAACAACCTTTTGACTTATTTATTTTAGGGCTGTTTTTTTAATTTAAACATTAATGTAGGAGCCAATTCTTTAAATATTTTTTTCTTATTTTAGGAATACACTTCTACAACCAGCAAAAACTTTTAGGTTTGAACAACACAAAATAATAAAACATTTGCAACAAGATTAGGCATTGGACTGTGCATGTGTGCAGTGTATTTTAGTTCTTGAAATACTGATTCTGAATTAGGCTTAAGTCACATGTTTTTACGCAAATTGGACAAAATACTGGTGACAAATTCAGTAGGGCACAGGACTTCTTTTAAAATTTTAAAATGTCTGTGAGATTGAATAATTCCAATTTTCATTGGTTGGATAGAGGAGGCGGACAGGCGAGTAGGCTGAAGCCCTCTTGCCTGGAGTCAGAAGTACAACCAGCCGCATGCAGCAACAGCAGTGCTAGCAAGCATCCGGGCTGTAGTAGTGGTAAAATATTCTCCACCCCACCTACTAATGTGAGGAACCATTTTAGTCACTACCATAGAGGGGTCATATTCTGGTGCCATGGTGTGATCAAAGGCGAAGATTTCTTGTAAGATATTATATGGTAAAAACAACTAGCAGTGCCACCACAACCACAACTAGTGCTACCCCTACCACAAGCACCGCCATCACTGAAATGTTTCTTACTGCCCAGAGTAAAGATGGGCAGGTGCTGTCAGATGATGGCAGCAGATCTATGTTTGGGCCAGAAGAAAGTGAGGAAGAAGAGGGAAGGTCAACCCTTGCAGCAGAAATGGGTCTTACTCTACCTTGTGCACAAGTGGAAAAAGATATGATCAATGACAATATCGATGACCTGGATTTAAATTATGATCCAGAGGAGGAGTAGTTAAGCAATACACCTTTCAGTAATTTGTTAGATGTGTTGATCCTTTCACTCTGCAGAAGCAGCAGCAGGCTAGTTTATACCACTGGTTCCCCTACATGCACTGGCACCAGTACCACCATCACAAATACTCCTGTGGAAAAAGCACTAGTACAACTACTACCTTACCTGGTGTACACTGCCATAGTGTAGTGTGGGATTATTTTGAGGGCATGGGCGCACTGCAAGGTACAAATTGTGTGATAAAGGTTAGAAAATCTCACCAATTCTGGAATGAACCAACACCTATGTACACACCACAGCACAGCTTTGCTTCAGGGGCAAACTGGCAGTAGTTACTCTGAGATCATCAATTCAAAATTTTGGAATATAGTGAAAATTCAGTCCTGCCCAGGCCACATGCCTTAATTCGTGTTCTTATTTCTAATATTGCCCTATGCCCTGGTAACAAACCCGTGAAAACCTAACCATGGAGACAGAAATACCTTAAAGGAAAATATATCAGATTTAATTCCCTTGAATGGGTAAGCATGTTTCAGTCAGCAATCCTAGTCAAACGGGTTCTTCTTCTTCACAGTCCTCTGATTCCTGCAACTCCAGGTATGTGATACAAAGCCAACTAGAGCTCGATGGTATTCAGTAGAAGGGTTAGAGGGAGGGAAACAGAGGGGTTGGGCTTCGTATTTCCATTACTTCTATTTCTTCCTTGTTAGAGGAATAATAATGCTGTTCATATGTAATGAAATATAAAAACCTGTGGATTATTGACTACTAAAGCAACAATTGTGTAACGAATCAATAAGGATGGAAAATATTCATCATTTTGATGGGTTTATTGTCCTGATACAAATTGCTGGCCAAGGATGGTGACCGCCTTGGCAAGTTGTCACAACAAATAAGTTCCGACTTATCCATTTTGGCATGAAATTGAAATTGAAATTACTGCATTGTGTAAATATACATAAATTGACAGTGCTAAAATACATATCAAGCTCCCTGAAACAATTGGTGCCCTAAAGTTCTATATCCTCTCTCTGTTCAAAGGAGACTCTTCTAGGTTCCTGCTTTGTTTAGCTGCTATCCTTAGGCTTTGTATGCAACCGCTTTCAAGACATCAACTGATCTCATTGGCACCAAGGATGAATTTAGTAAACATTTGAAGGGATGACATTATTATCCACTAATTCAGACTAACTTGTGGTAAACACCATATGAAATTCTATGTTGTACAAATCAAGGACAAATATTTGAGGTTTTGAAAACGGGTAATACTTACAGGTCCCGCAGAATTCAGGGCCACTGAACAACGCATTCTTCCTTACTGATATACATCAATTCCTTGGGGGTTTTTTCTGTTGTTTATGCAGAAAGAGTACTTCATGTATCTTATTTGAACCTTCATGTATAAATGGCCATATATTTGATGTCCCAGTTATGCACTCAACCAAACTTAGGCAAAATAGGCACATGTCTAATTTACACTCAAAAAGTATCAACAATATATAATAATTCCAAATACTTTTTCATCAACACAATGCAAACAATGCTTTTTGGAGCAAGTTCTAAAAATAAGGCCATATCCTTATGCAATTAGAATATTTGTAAATTCAAGCCATAAATAAGTACCAAGAGAATGGACACGTTTTGAACATGTTTCCAGATTAATCTTTAAAAGATAGTACAACCGATACAATCATTCTTCATTCAACTTCCATTCAGGCCCAGGCCGGCAGGGTTGCATTGTGTAGCTCGTTTGGTGACCACTGTCCTTAAAGTGTTGTGCTTATGCTTCAATTGGGGTCTTGTTTTTTTTTCCAATTTATACCTGGTGCATCTTCACACCAAAATCCATAGCTACGAAAGTAAAACAGCACAACAAGGATTTCTGCTGAAGACAAAAGAAAATGTATCCATCCATTATGGGTATCATAGATACAAACTTGAAGGGTTTCCTCTATTCTGCCCTGCCTACTGATCACAATGTGATCGGGAAGAATACTCTGCAGCCTTTTCTTGATAGCACTATGTGTAACTATTGCTGGCTAAAATCACGGCTGCTTAGTCTGTATATTTAGTCTGTTTTCCTCTTGTTAGTTCTGTGTATTACTCTAAATTAGTAATGCCTGAATCATCTTGTTTTAGGCAGAGGTCCCAAGTCTCCCAGAAATTCCATGAGTCTCCCAGAAAGGTTGTTTCTCCTGCCTCCCTGATGCATAAGAATATCCCTGATGTATCCCTAAAATCATAGACCTGAAACAAGGACTCATAAGTCACTTTCATCGTCCGTTTCTCCCTGGTAACAGCTCGGTTAAGCAGGCCTCCTTCTCCGTGAATCTGTCTGGATTATTCTGGACTCTTGGAGTATTTCCGCAAAAGGGCAGAGCCACACCACACAATACAGGAATAGTGCCTACCCCACTACTCCAATCGCAGGGGAATCCCGGAGGCTCTGCCCTTTTGAGGAACCACTCTGGGAGGTCTGGTTAATGGAGCTGATTCCGGGAGAAGCAGAAAGAAGACAGAAGAACAAGAAGAGGAAAGAGAAGGAGCGGAGCTGTGGGAAAGAAGACGGACACTGAAGGGGTCGGTGGAGAAGAAGGGGAGACATTGAAAGGCAGTATGAAAGAATGTGAGAGAGTAAGAGCATGACTGAAAGTGTCAGAGAGAGTATGAGATAGCATTAGTAAGTGAGAGTTAAAAATCTACGAAATGCAAATGAAAATTCAGAGCTCTCTGCTTCGTTTGTTGACAAAATTGGCAGATTTGGTTTAAATTAAAAATTTGTATGCACATGTCTAATTTGGACTTAAAATACCATATGCATGTCTAACAATTTAAAGTTAAAGGGAATATTGTTCTGTAAAAATACATATAATCAATATAAAAAAACATACACATTACCACATTGTAACATACAAACTTAGTATTTGTGATATAACCACCACACTTATGTAAATTTTAACACAACCAAGTCTTCAACAATTTTTGACAGCATTGAGTTTATAAAGTATTTGTGGCTTCTTGGAAAAAACTGTCTAGTGGGGCAGCCGGTGGAGGTCTGTGCGATGCAGACTTTCGCCAGTACTTCTGTCGGGGCTTCTATGACAGAGCGCTGGCATCACATGCGAAGGTTGTCTGCACGCATCCCGCAAACATTCACTGGCAGCGGGATGCGCACAGACAAGCTCCACTGCTGCCAGCACCTTCGCTGGGGCTTCTATGGTTAAGAACCAGATGGTCATGTGATGCCGGCGCTCCGTCATAGAAGCCCCCAGAGGAAGCCCCAGCAGCAGCAGAGGCTGCTGGAGAGGAGGATCCAGGTACCCTGCAGCGGGGGATCTGGATCTTAGTCTTGTAATCAGACCTCTATTTGAGGTCTGATTAGAAGACGACCTCTGATATAAGACAAGTATTTGCTCCGAAAAAACCCTGTCTTCTAATCGAGCAAATAAGGTAATTAACAATGATTACACCTTAACATAAGCCAGGCCTAAAACTGGGGTTGCAGTTCCTTGGACCTGTCAAATCCATAATGTGACTTGGGCAAACAGCAGCTAAAAAGTACTAAAATGCCCAGGTACATAGTGTAAAAACATCATTTGTCAGCTCCGTTGAAGTCTTTCTTTCAAGCAGACCTACACTGCTCCTGGTGGACATTTCCCAGGGTCTATGGTGGACAATATAATGATGTTCTATGGACCTTCACAAACCTTGCCATGGCCACTTTATCGATCCGTGCTTTCGAGGCAAAGGGTGCCATAGGCCTAAACACCATCACGAACCGTATCTACCTATTTTACCTGCTGATTAGATGTTGCAGGCACAGGTGGAAAGGTTAGGAATCGGATATTGGTCAAATAAAAAAAAAAAGGGGTCTACCTGCTACCTTTAAATATCAAAATGTTATATGTTCTGGTTTCGAATAATGACATGACTGTTTCTTTAACTGGCTGCGGTCTGTTATATTGGGACAGAGGGTACTTGAGCGCTTTACAGGACTCCTTGCGGCCGCGTTGTGCACAAGCGTCTCTGTAAAATGACCGAGACACTTATTAACTCACCTGCACTTGGTGGGAGGGAGGTGCAAGTGAAGGCTGCAGTTGGCAAAAATTTTAAGGGGCCTCCATACTGTATCTGCTTCACTGGCCTGACTCATACACTGTTTATTAACATTCTTTTTTACCATAACCATAGAAATTCAAGCCTACGAAAAAATCCTTGAATAAAATCATACGGCGCTCAGTAAGAAAACAGCTTTGGAGGGTCTATCCACTAAAGGGAGAGTTTTGCATCTTGAAGATCTGGCCTCAGCCAGCTTCTGCTGTAGGAAGAGCTTGGCTGGCCCTGTATTATGTATTGTTATGTCAGTGAAGGATCTTGAAGGTCTCCTCGCGCATTGAATTATGCATTGTGCAGGGCCAGCTCTGAGCTTCTAGCGAGTGATGGCCCCTTTATAATCAGTGTTGAAGTGAGAATTGTCCCTTTGTCGCCCACTGAGAATACCACCCACCCGAAACACTGTTTTCACTGTTGATATGAGAAGGTTAAAAGGAAAAACGAGCTCTAGTGTGGGAGGCAGATTTTTTTTTTTGGCACGAGAGCTGGCAGTCTGGGCTCGGCCGGCCCATCCCCGGTGCTGGAGGAGGGGCGGCCGTACCCCCGCCTACATTCTACTTCAGGAAAAAGAAAGCTTTCAGTGGATGAGCGCCGAGTGACTCCCCCACCTCCAGCGCTAAGTCTCCGGGCTCTCGTCCATCTGCTTCTAGGAAAGAGGTCCTTCCTTGGAAGATCGCTTCCCCCCCTCATCCCCATCGCCCTGATCGCCGCTGGAGCGACAAGCGGGTCACGTCCAGCGACACACATGCCTTCGGCGGGGGCTGCTAGGAATCTGTAGTGAGACTTAAAACAGCGAGGATTTTTCAAACTTCCCCGGGGCTATCAAGGAAGAAACAAGGAGATCCATTTGCTTTGTTCAGCAGATCCTCCCTCCCTCCCACCTCCTATCTGGAGATCTGCTTGGACTTTACAGGAATCCAAAACTGCAACTTCACATAGAAAAGGGAGCAGCTCTGTTGGCTGGTTTTTCTTTTTGTGTGTGTGTTTCGACAGGGAGGGCCAGGGTCCCTTCTACCCCCTTGTCACCTCCAGGAGTGTGGCGTTTGGAGCGCTTTTCATTCTCGGTGTATCCGTATTTGTGGCTGGAGGATGGCTGGGTGCTGTCTGTCTGCGGAGGAGAAGGAATCCCAGCGGATTAATGCAGAGATCGAGAGGCAGCTCCGCAGGGATAAGAGAGATGCTCGCAGGGAGTTAAAGCTGCTGCTTCTGGGTAAGTGACGGCTTCTTAATGATGTCTAATCGATGGCCTGTTGGGGACACGAGATGTCTAAATGGGTTGTGGGCGATCGGATCGCATGGTGGCTCTTGATCTGTTATTGCGATCCATTCGCATCGCGTTTTCTTTCGTGTGTTCGCATGTACACATATGCAGTGTGTGTGTTTTCTAGGGAGTCAAACTATCAACAATTTAGAAGTTTTATGGTTTGAGTCACAGGGAGATAATGATCGGTACGAGGTCACAAGACACTGGTTTGGATTCTCGAACCTTGATCTCCAGACCAGTAGTGTGGTTACTGGGTTATACTGGTGTGCAGTGCACCTGGCTCCCTGCACGGTGTGTGTGTGTGTGTGTGTACACAGCGCGTTTAACGTGAAGGTATTTGGATCATGTTTGTGCCTTCATTGTGATAATCACAAAAGGTATTAGTAGCCCCAATCCCCTCCCTGCCTCGCATTGGTGCTATTATGCATGTGCATAGGATTTTAGGATTTTAACCATTTAAATATCCTTCTGATGCTGTAGAATAATATCTGAAGATTTACAATGACCCCTCCTCCATGTTCTTACCTGTATTCACTTGGTTTGACCCCCCCCCCCTTTGCCTAACACATATGAATAAATGTTGTTCCATACAACCCCCTGATCAGTCACAGCTCACCTCCTGGAGTTTGCAAGATTAAATATAATAATAATACATGTCAGTGTGTTTGCATTTTGAGTATTGTTTGTTCAGTTGGGGGAGGGATGTGTGTGTGTATGTGTGTTCTGTTATAACATGTATCATTTAAAAATGTTAACATAAAAATCTAAATGTGGCTTTGTACCTTTTTTAAAAATAAATATATATATATTCGTATATACATCAGCATTGTATGTTTTTTTTAATGTTTAAATATATCGATATATATATATATATATTTAAAAAATGTAAATACCATACAGTACTGTTTTATATAGGTGTGTGTGTGTATATATATATATATATATATATATATATATATATATGGTAGAAAGCCACATTGCTTTACATTTTAGTTTAAAGAGCAAAGTACAGTATAATATCTTACTATATACAGTGCTTTCCAGTTAAACATCAGCATGGGAAAGTTAGGCACGTTTGAAGAAGCAAAGTATAGATGATGCAAGTGGTTTATTGGGTGAAAATTCTTGCCTAAAGGATTGTGTCTTAACCTTTTTTTTTTAATAAACCCCATCCCATGTGATGGGGATATACATGAAGACTGAGTGCGGTAACCATTATTATTATTTTTTTTTTTTTTTACATAGTTTTTAAGATATTTCTTTGTAGGACTTTGTTCAAAAAGTGATCACGTTAAATCTCTTGTAATCCAATTAAACGTACCTTTATAACCCTGCTAGTTCATTGTCTATAGTCAGAGCGTGCTTGTTTTCTTGTTGTTCTTTGTACATGTGGGCCAAAATTCTGTTTTGGTTTTTTTTTAATAACACTTTACTTTAATAACACTTTGTTATACACCACTTACAATACCAATATTATGTTGTCAGCTGTCCTCGTTATGTTGCATGTTGTATTTCAATTTTGACCACAGCAGGGCAAGCATTTCTCCAAGAAGCACAATTCTGTGCGGTTGACCCAAAGTACTAGTTGACAGGAGAGTTGATCATTTCAACCTTTCCATAGGCCCAACAAATCGGTGAACAGGGGTTTACAAAATCTCCCACATTACTCATTTTCCCCTTCATAATGTAAAGTGATATTAGGGGTCCAGTCCTCCTGAAAATTCAATTTTTAATGACTAGACTCTACTGCGTCTGAGGATGCTAGAAAATAGATCAGGGTAGGGGATCAAGGAGATGCTTAAATGAAGGAAGGTGACAATTGATAAGGGTGGTGCTTCCAGCTGTGGCTTATTCAGGGCCCTCTTGGCAATTAAGAGGACCCTCGTAAGATAGGAAGTGGTTAGGATCTTTGGTAAACCAAGGTGGGGAAACACACTGGAAGTGTGTGAACATACGTTTCCACTTTTACTCTTCTGCATCAGTGATGCGAGGAAGCACCCAGCATGAATGTAAATGTGCACCATTTCTAGGTTAGAAGTTGCTTAGTTTGCAGAAAGATGGGCCAACCTAGTGTGTTTCACAGAGTCTACAAAAAAAATGATGAATCTAATCTTGTTATTGATGTTATACAGCAGGGGTAGCAAAAGGGTATCTCTCCAGCTGTTATATTACAACCCTTATAGTGGTGCTCAGTATAGTGTGTAGTTACATATTAATTCCAGACCCGGTTCTAATGCTGGCCTCGTCTAAACTATTTACTGAATTTCATTGATAATCTTTTAAAGTATTCTCTTTTGTTCTGCAGGCCTGCAAGTGTGAATAAAGATATTTTGGCGTGGCTGAATAATATCAGTCCAAGTGTTTTTTGCTCATTGTCCAAAACACACGATTTGCGTAGTTACGGGTATCTGGATAGCCACTCCACATGGCGTTTCACTTGTTTCATAACTTCAGCCCATGACCTATGCTTTGTATTTCCTAAGGGCAATTCTTAATCTTAATCTAGAATTCTTAGACAAAACCAACCACTAATTGAAAAACCAGTTTAAAAAATGAGCTTTTCTTGAAAAGTTGCATTCTTTAATTAAAAGGAGGAGGCATTTCCATTTAGAAGAAATTGGAATCCTCAGATGGTACCTGTGTGTCTTGTCTAAACGTTGTGAGTTAAGAAATTCTGCCTACTGAAGATCTTCCACAAAATGGCTGTATTTATGCTAGTTAATTGACTTTGCATTGTCCATCGGTTACAAAATGTCCTCAAGTCTGCTGGCAAGACATACTTTAGTATCTAATATTGGAAGTACCCTTTAAGAGTGCTAGCTTAACCCTTTCATATATCCCCCAAGCAGGAACAGTATCTTGACCTCTTGGTGGAGTTGGAAGATTGAGCAGTTACCTCCAAAATATTCTAGTTCTATAGCTTAAAAGAGTCAGGCTGTTAAAACTCTACTTATTTTGTTAACAAGACCCTCGTAGACTTTATGTGCACCAAATACCTATGGTTTTAAGGGCTATGGAAACCAAAGCATCATATATACAGGTGTGGTGGTCCTGCCCAAAATTACTGCTCTACTGGAATCTAATTGCTGAATTTTACAAGGATATGGTGTATAGGTACCTCGAGATCTGTGGCTTTTCCCACTCTATCTTGATCAACGTATTTAACACAACATATGAATAGACCTAATGCATTAGGTTCTTGAAGGGCTAGCAGCTTTTTGATAAAAACCCTCAATTCCTACGATATTGTCTTAACTAGATATTGTTGATGAGGACCATCCCATGCATACACTAACATCCTTGGCTCACGATAACCAAGCTAGTTTTATAAAATATAAACATTGTGGCTACAGAATCCACCTCTGTTTCTTTTTACTTCTACTATTGTATCCAAAGGTATTTCAGTTCAGATTGCCCCTCTTGGTCTGCTCCTTCTGACAGCTCTTCTACAGAAGCTAGAGGTGAGGGACTCTCGTTTGTTTCTAAGAGAGCACTCAAGCTATGTTGGTGAATGGAAACCTGTATGTTGATCCTTTCATCATCCATTTTTAAAATCTGTGGCTCATAGTGCATGGTGGTATCTATTTAGGATGCTTATTCAATGTCTGTCTATTATATTAGAGATCTCTACTATCCAGAATTAGTCTCTAATTGTTTTTCATTCCTCCTGTAGAAGTTAAACGGTTCCTTTTTAGAATAATGACTTTTGTATGTAATAGTATTTGTCTGGAAGCGGGGTAGAAGTGTGGGTCTCATGCCAGTCGGTTGGTCATTGTGACGATGGGAGTTGTAGTCCCGAGTTTGTACTACAGTAGAAAGGAGTCAACTACTATATATTATTTTGTTAACTAAGCATAATGAAAAGCATGATAAACAGTAAAATTGTATTATAGAAAACCCACCTTCTAACACTGTAATTGTAAGCTGGTAGTATAATTTTTACATCCTATCTATCGCAGCTGCGTAGTCAGCACTGTTGAAGGGCAGTTACCGTAATTAGTTCCTACCTCTGCTGTACAGGGAAGATCTATTTTCTACAAACACTCACTCCAGGGTTCTCCGTCTGTATTTCTCTATAGAACCCTTTCCCAAATATTTATGCATGGAGGAAGTCCATACTCCAAGTCAATACCACACAAACTTTTAAAGCCACATCCGTTCTGTAGCGTTTTTTTTTGTTTTGTTTTTTTTTTCTTCTTTTTCGTTTGCTATCATAAATCCGATTACTTTGGCATCATTACACTGTTCTGGATTAGACGTCAGATTCTGGAAACACCCTATTGAGCCAGTCCATCTGTCAGAGGCAGCCTGGGATATTATGATTCTTGACCTGGCTATCTGGGCCAGTCTAAAAACATACAAACTCCCCCCCCCCCCCCCCCTCCCTGCTCAACGCACTCCTATTAGTTTCAACATTAGCGCATTCGTAAGCAGGCTTAAACCTTTTTGCATACACCGCTAAACACATTGTTGATATACTGCGTCGAAACTTTAGTGTCTTGGGCTCACATAGTTTTATTTGTTTTTAATGTTTTTATTTTCCTTTTGGGTATGTTTTTTTTTTGGTTGTAATATACCAGTATATAATATATAATTTGGCTGTAAAACAAACTAGCATTATTATATGGCAGTAAATATGTCAGTTTTGTGTAATAAAATAATGTTTATTTTACTGGTTTCTTTTAATAGTAATAGTAGTCCCCATAGGGATAGTTTTTTTTTGTTTTGTTTTGTTTACCTCCTAGTTTGATGACCTCTCCAAAAGCAGAAAATGAGAATCAAATGCAAACATCATATTCACAAGTTAGCAATCTATCTCCAAGGGCAAAAATCCCCCTCAAGAAAGGTTGGCAACTGTTCAGACGCACGAACGTATTTAGTGTGTGTGCTGATTCCTTAAGTAAACTACGGCGAGTCTAATAAGGTCAGAGGAAAGCATGTTATTGATGTTGTCATTCCCACCACAGCCCATGTGGTACAGCAAGTAGTCCAGGGCTCGACATGTTCTCTCCACATGCTGAAGCCGGACACAAAATCCTGGTGCTGCCACACTACTAAGTAGTCAGACGACTCTGCCGAGGTCCTGCCACCCAGCAGCACGTAGTAAGGCAAGGCTGACTCTGTATATTGATTTCAGTGGGAACGCTTCTCTGTTACCGATTTAAATCTAGTCAGTGGTTAGAGATGTCACACCACAAAGCTGCATTAGCAGGATTGCAGCTTCTGGGTCCGATGAGTCTTTATGTTGAAGAATGCGTATTTAAAGTCCTCACAGAGTACTTTAATTTTGATTCTTCGTAACAGTTTTGTAAGGGACATTAAATTGTTCTTTTTAAGCGTTCATAAAACAACAATTACATTTGCCTGTCAAGCAAAGGAACAGTCTTAGATTTTGGGGGGCGAGAAAGTTGATGGACGTGTTTAAATAACTTGAAGAAAGCATGCACGTATTTAACATGAAAATAGGACTTGGGTGCCCCTTTAACCCCTTCAGGACCGGGATTTTGATACTAAGGTGTCGCCAAAGGACCGGAGCCGTTTTTGTGTTTTTGCCATGTCTTTCTTCAACTGTAATTTCTCTCTTATCAATTGGTGCACCCACACAAATCATATATTGTTTTTTTCAGCACAAGTAGGGCTTTCATTTGAAACCATAGTAAGCTGGGTAGTACATTGTTTTGTTTGAAAAAAAGTGGGGAAAAAATGAAAAAACACATTTTTTTTACAGTTTTGTATACATACAAATTGTACACACATTAAACCAATGGGAAAAAATTATCCCAAATATATTCATTAACTTGTCCTGATTTGGAAACCACCCAACATGGCCAGGATTTTTATCTATTTTGACCAGTATAGGGCAAATATTGCAAGGCATGCATCACGTTTTTGAAATGTAATTTTTTTCAAATTTGGCATGGTAGTCTAATAACTGCAATAGTTGTCACAGATACTGATTACCCCCCCAAAATTATATGTTTATGAACAGTAGATAAGTCAAGGTGTACAACTAGGATCATTTTGACACTTTTCAAACAGGGATTTTATCGCCAATTGCTGCCAAATTTTGAGGTATTTTTATATTTTTTTGTTTTTTTTTGCATATGTTGCAATGTTGCTTTAGATTTTATATTATATTTTGTATAGAATATGTGCAACTGCAGAACAAAACACCAAATTGTGTTCACCAACATCCCCCGGTTCCAACAAGGCCTCACATGCATGGTTCATGCATTTTTTGAGGAAGCTATGAGGGCAAAACTGGAACATGCGCATTTTCGTTTTCACATTTGGAATTTTCAGAAATTGGTTTCCTGGGCCCATATCCCATTTGGGACATTTTGGAAGCCCCCTGCTGTAAATTACCCCATAAAAGTATATCTTTATGAACAGTAGACAAGTCAAGGTGTTCAACTAGGGTAGTTTTGACAGTTTTCAGCTAGCCTTTTCTTCACTGATGTCTGCCAAAGTTCACGGAAAATTTATTTTATTGCGTTTTTAACAAATACATTTCAATGTTAAAATTTATTTCTTGCACAGCATATGTGCAACAGTGGAAGAAAGCACCACATTTTGTTCACCAACACCCCCCGGTTCCAACAAGGTCTCACATGCATGGTTCATGTATTTTTTGAGGAAGCTATGAGGGCAAAACTGGAACATGTGCATTTACATTTTTTTAAATATTTTTTTTCATCAGATTACTTGTAAGTGACAGGTTTAGGCCGCTGACATCAATCAGGGAGACCGATCAATAATCAGCGACTTAAAATGTCACCGACAAGTGATCAGGTAATAATTATGATTTTTTTTCATTTATTAATAATTTGTGTTTTTTCATAATTACCCTAGATGAACCCTCTCTCTTTGTAGAGCAGGGTCATCCGTGGGCTGCCATAATGATCCGATCACTCCTATTGGCCAGGAGCGATCTGATCAGCCCAGCATTTGACCTGGAAGCACCCTGGACTTTCAGGTCAGTGCTGTTATTTGGTTTTTTTTATTATTATTATTATTTTATTAAATTTTTTTTTTTTTTACATTATTTTTTTTAACTCTTTCAATGCTGATGCTCCATTGAAGCACAGCATTGATTGATATTTAGTCCCCACAAGCTTGTGGGGACTAATATTAACCCCTGCAATGCTGCGATGGGGGTCATACACAATCGCAGCATTGAAGAGGTTAATTGAGGAAGAGGGGGGTAGGGGTTAACTGAGGAAGGGTGGGGGTGGGGGGGTCTGGTCTCCACACTCATGTGGAGACCAAAGAACCCTGTCTCCCTGTCCCTGAAGCTGCCTCTGGCAGCTGGGACACAATCTCCAATAGACTGGAGATTGTAGGGGAGGAGTCTCTCTGATCAGTCCTATAGGACTGATCAGAGGACTTCTGGGGGCTCGTTTTTGCTGTTGCCGGTCTGCCTGGAACCCCCACCAGCAGCAGAACCCCCTAAAAAATGGGAATTAACCCCTTCAATGCCGCGATCGCGGCATTGAAGGGGTTAACGCTGCACTGACGCTCTCATGGAGCGATCAGGCAGCAGGGGGGTGTTGGATCAGGTCCCCACACTTGTGTGGGGACCCATTCAATACCCCCCCCCTTCCTGAAGCTGCCTGTGGCAGCTGAAACAGCGATTGCAGATTTTTCTGCAATCGCTGTTTCTGCCTACAAAATCACTCCGTGGGAGTGATCGTGGGCTTGGGGGCGGGCTTAGACAGGCTGTGCTGTCTGCCCAGGAGTCCTTGGCAGACAGCAGCAGCAGCGCCCCCACGATCACCGCGATTGTGGTGATGTGGGGGCGTTTTTTGGAGGAGACGCACCTGGTACGTCCCGGTCTACCGGTGACTGTTAACCAGGAAGTACCAGGTACGTCCCGGTACTGAAGGGGTTAAACTAGGCCGCCTTGCTCTTTTGCCGCAGTGCTAAGAAGTAATGTAACTTTGTGTTTTAGTGTTAAGAGTATATGCTTTTTAGAGTAATGTCATTGAGGTCAGTCTGACTCTGATTGAAAGGAACAATAGTGTGGCCCATGAATCAAATATAAGTGGGGAAATGGCACAACATCTATTCAGTACTTGATTTAGGATCAGTTTCCTTGGAACACAAGGACAACAAGAGCAGCTTTCTTCCGTGTCATTATATATAAATAGTTGAGTGCTGCATGTTAATATAGAACCAGAACCCGAAGCATCATGCATTTGTCCAGCAGCTTGGGCACCACGCTGAACCCAGTGGTCCATGGAAGACTGCCAAACCGGTTTGGGTTCAGGTGCGTGCATCGGCATAAGAGAGAAGCAATTCTCCCATACATTCTAGCAGTCTGGTCACCGCATGCTCCTGCACTCCGAGCCCCCTTCTCCAACGTGAAAGAAGAACATTTCTGTAAAGCAGAATATTTAATAAATAATGTTACTGTAACCTATGTGGCATGTGCAAGATTTTTTTGTAATGGCCTTCGTGGCTAGTTGGTAATTCCTCCTCGTTTATGCTCTTTTCCTCTATTATGTTGCTGATTTGTTGTTGATCAGTTTAGGTGGTATTGTTAAGGTTAGACAAGGAGGAGGGAGAGAATTTTAGGACAGGAAATTGTTAAAACTAGCTGTCAAATTGAGACACAGACCTCCGCCTCTGTGAGATAAAATATGAAACTGTCTATCTCCAAAACAATGATGTTGGTTGATACGCGCAAACGTTTTGCATACTTGAAATACATGAATGCAGTGTTTGTGTTTTATGATGGCACTTTTTTGGTACGCAAGCCTGGTTGCCGTGTGCCATAAACAACTGCTTTGAGTATGGGCAGTTTACAGGCTCGCCGGTGAAGTTCGTTACAGGTATTAAACCAAATGCACTAGTTATAGGTATCAACAGGAAATTTTCAAATGGTTAAGCCCAAATGCCATGTTTGTGATCTTACATTTAGACAGGCAACTCAAGAATTTCAGCAAGTCATATATATATATATATATATATGTCCAAAAATAGTTACCGGCACTCCAGGGACTTTCCAAATAACCACACAAACAACTTCGGTTTTCAAGTCAACGTTTCAGTCTTGTTTATTTCAGACTTATATAATATATATATATTCTCTAAAAAAAATTTTTTTTAGAAATATCTTAGTTTAAGTATACCATTTAATGCAGGGATGTGTGTGTGTATGTATGCTTGGAGTTGAGTTTCTAAATTAGCTGTCTCCAGTGACCATTCACATGCATGTGTCATCGGGTGCCACTGAATGGGTTAATGTCTGTGCCCTGCAGTGTTTTAAAATTGCTTCATTGCACTTTATTAATTCTTGCTGTCTCCTGTCTGAGGGGGGGGGGAAGCATGTTTTAAGATATACTTGCCAGATGTTTGGTATTAACCCTCTTACTCATGTCGCTTACAATGCAACTTTAAGTTTGGCAGTTGTAGAATTGGATGTTTTTGTTTCTTGTATTTTCTTTTAAACAATAGATGATTCTTGTTGGCCAAAACATATTTTATTTTAATAGCATTATTTCCACTGGATTATGCATTGGGTTATTGTTTTCTTTTCAGGGTTTGTGTTGGTCGTTATGTGTGCATTATTATTATTTATTTAATAATAATAAAAGTTTTTTGTTGTGGAGCACCTTCTTGTTCTCACTGCTGCTGTCTGTAGAAGTCATGCCAGACTGAATTACCAGTACGGCAACATTCCAGTGTAAATAAATGAGCTTTATGAGCTTTGTGTGGCCATCATTAACCCCTTTCTGTGCAAAGAATCCAAGTAGGTTGGTTGTTTTCGTGAACATTTCGAAGCAGTCGACCAACAGGAAGTATGAAAAATGGGGAAAATCACCGACACGCTTTATCTGTGGGGGAAACCCCAATCCTATTCAGGATTATGTTTTCCCGGGGACAATGTTTTTGTTCTTATCTATATTTGCTAAGCCTTTGCATTTATCTAATAAAATAAACCTATAAAGATTGGATATGCTAAGCACCGAGAACAAAACAACAACAACAAAAAAAACGTTACCCCTTTCAGATGTTTAGATGTAACGTAAAGAAGTTTCTCTTTAGAAAGCGGGTGGTAGATAAACAAACATAACAGCCTCCCATCAGAAGTGGTAGAGGCTAATACAGTGAGGCAATTTAAATATGCATGGGAAAGACGTAAAGCTCTTCTGAATCTAAGACAAGTTTACGGCCTGAGTATTACATCAGGAAAAATGGACAGATTAGACGGGCTGAATGGACCTTATCTGCTGTTACATTCTATGTTTCAGTAGTTCATTCAGAAGCTCCAAGGTGGTGCTTCAAATGATAACATCTGAATGAGTTTATACGGCTGACAAATATAACTTATTTTTGTGAAGAAAAATGTTAATTTTAAATAATGAAAGAGTTTTTTTGTTCTTTGAAATGGGTTACATAACTGTTAATATTAAAAGTAATATAATTATATGAGGTTTAAAATAAAATCTGTAGCGTCCATAACTTACCGACCCTCTCTTCAGCTCATTGTGGGCAGAGCCCGTAGCCAACCTAACAGGTCATAGCAGTGACCTCTTAAGATAACTGAGCACACCTTACTTTTTAATGGGAACTTTATGGGATTCTAGTCATTCCCCAACTCGTTAAAAGGCTTACTTTTTATGTTTTTCTGTAACCTTCGGTATAAAACAAAACGCGTGTTTTGTGTCCTGTTTTCATTGACATTCAAAAATATTTGATATATGATAAGGTCATTATTCAACTAAGAAAAAACCTAAGGGCTAATGGTATGTTTATGTTGTCTCTTCTGCTCTCAGGGATAATTATTTACTGTTTTTGGTGATTTCAGCAGCTATGTAGTCAGCATTTTTACTAGAGATAATGATAGTTATGTGTTGATGTATCTGTGTACATCATATACGTGTTGATGTTTTCTAGTGTAAATATCTGATTTGTGTTCAAGGGATGGTGGCAATATGTAAGGTGTTTGCCCTCTCGTTACTATTTACCTCAGCATTCTTTTTTCCTGTCATTAAATGGAAGTTGAACACAAACAATAAGGAAATATTTAACAAGTATGCCATTTTGTCTAAGCTGTAATAGTAGTTAATAGGGATGCCACCTTGCTCTTTGGGGTATTTATGTACATTAAACTAATCGCAATTTATTCCCATATTCAGTAGTCCTTAACCAGGGAAACTTTATGGCGTGTTAAAAGTAGAACTCTAAAATTCATTAAGTTCTTCTATTCCTTGTGCTATAATTTGAGTTTAGCAGACATCAGTTAAGGTAAATGCAGCTTTATAAAAGTCTATTCAAGCCTATATTTGTAGATTTTCGAAAGTTACATTTCTGGCACTCTTTCTTGGTCCTAATATAATGATATGCACATTGACTTGCTTCTGGTTATTGTATGTGTCAGTAGAAGTAAGGAGGTCGCTATTTATGCATTAAGTCTAACTCAAGAACATATGACACATGAAGCTAAAAAGATACTTGAAATGGAATATCCAATCCCTGGAGGATTCTGCTAAACAACTGCTGACACATATTCACTGATTACAGCAGGGATGCCGCATGTAATATATGCATCACCCCAAATATCTTCTCAATTTTAAAGCCACATGACTGTTGTATTAGGAGATGGTTAGTGTGGATTGTAGGACCTATGTAAAAAAAAAATTAGTTGTCAACTATTTCACAGGTCAAAAAAGAAGTAATGTGAAAAAAGTATACCCTCTTTGAATTCCATGGTTTAATGTAACGGGACATAACAACCATCTGTTCTTTAGCAGGTCTAAAAATTGGGTAAATACAACCTCAGATGAACAACACAACATGACATATTACACCATGTCATGATTTATTCAACAAAAATAAAGCCAAAAAGGAGAAGCCATGTGTATATATTAAGTACACCCTTACGGCTACCATTGAAATTAAGATACTAAGTAGCAAACTTGTGCTGTTAATCTAATACCCTTGATTAATTGATCATCAGCAAGTGTGACCACCTCTATAAAAGCCAGAGTTTTAGCAGTTTGCTGGTCTAGAGCATTCAGGTGTGTGTTAACACAATGCCAAGGAGGAAAGACATCAGCAATGATCTTTGAGAAGCATTTGTTGCTGTCCATTAATCTAGTAACGGATATAAGGCCATTTCCAAACAATTTCAACAAGTCTATCATTCTACAGGAAGAAAGATTATTCGAAAATGGAAAATATTCAAGACGGTTGCCGCTCTTTCCAGGAGTGGGCGTCACCCCAAGGGTCAGACAATGCAATGCACAGAGAAATTGCACACAAAAAAAAAACCCACCAAGAGTTACATACTCTACAGGACTCAGTTAGCATGTTAAATTAGAAAAAGACTGAACAAGTTTGTTTAGAGGGATTGACAAGGGAAAGCCTGTTCTCTCTAAAAGAAGATGGCAGCATGGCTTAAGCTTGAAAAGTTGCATTTGAATAAAGTACAAGACTTCAAGAACAATGCATATAAGCAAACAGGACCTGGGAACCTTGCTGTCATTGATCCGACCATGAATTCAACTGTATACCAAAGTATTCTAGCGTCAAATGTGAGGCTATCTCTCTGACAGCTAATGCTTGGCTGAAATTAGGTTTTGCAACAAGACAATAATAATCCCAAGCACACCAACAAATCTACAACAGAATAGCTGAAAGAAAAGAATCCAGGTGTTACAATCGCCCAGTCAAAGTCCAGACCTCAACCCAATTGAAATGCTGTGGTGGGACCTTAAGAAAGCTGTGCGTAAACAAATGCCCACAAACCTTAATGAAATGCAGCAACGTTGTAAAGAAAAGAGACAGAAAACAATTACAGTTATTGCTGCTAAAGGTGGTTCTACAAGCTGTTGAATTGTTAGGTCTACTTGGTTTTCACACATGGCTTCACCATTTTGGCTTTTTTTGTTGATTAAATCATAACATGGTGTAATATGTCATGTGGTGTTCATCTGAGGTTGTATTTTAGCAGGTCTAAAAATTAGGTAAGAATTCAAAGAGGGTGAGCAGGGTTTTTGTGTGTGTGTGTGTGTGGTATATACATTTATAACATTTATCAAATAAAGCATAACTACGTCTCTCATAGATTAAGATTTTAGACTTTTATGTCGCATAGCCATAAAGTTTAGATGCTTGCAGTAACTTTTATCTGAGCCGTACTTCGTCGGCTCCTGGGAATTGTCAAACCTTGTCCTACGTAACGACATTGAGAATGCATGTATATGATAAATGCAGACAAGATTTTTTTTTTTGGATCCTAATGTTATTAGTATAAGAGGACTTGGATAGTTGTACCCTGCTGTGATTGCATATGGAGCTATATCTGTACAAGATTATACAGTGGTCTTAAATGTAATGTATAGGTTGAATAAAATTCAGTCTTGTTCACACTGTTTATAATTGTAATGCATACTGTGAGAGCTGGAGAGTTCATGCTACAAATGTCTACAACTTATTCATCACATTTTCCCTTGAATATTTAAATTATGTATGAAAATCTGTTTTTATAAGGAATAATGAGGAGTAAGTATAACACATCACATATTGATGAGCCTCCATCATAATCTACTTTTAATGAAACGTGACTTGAGACCCAATACAATTACTTAGATTCATTGTTTTCAGCTGGATTTTAGCATCCTTTTTAAAGTACTTGACAAGACGTTGATGCCCTATTAGCATTAGTATTACTATAAGCAAAGGTTATGGTGCTATCTAAAATGTAACTAGCTCTTGTTCTACCAGACAATTAAGAGACAAATGTGCATACTCTGTGAAACATATAAAGAGCAAAACGTAAAATTGGCTAATTTTGTGTTGTTGATCCAGGACAAGCCAAAGTCATCTAAAAAGCAGCAAGGCTTGCCGGGCAGTTACTGAACGGAATATTCTGTCTCCTGTGTCGTCCATTAGCACCCGAGTAAAATCCTTATCATTGTAAATGGCTGTGTAGTAATCATAGGTTTGCACTGACCTGTGGACTTTACAAGACCGAAGTTAATGAATACATGCTAATCTAGACTGCCGCAAGCAGTGAATAAACTTTCACTTAAAGACCTATTTTACTTGTTCACTGCCGTCCTTCAATTAGTTATTTTGATGGTATATGATACTGCTAACATTAGAAGAAAAAAAAGTCTTCCCCTGCAAGGTGGAATATAGCAGTGTTTGGCCGCCTTTTATTCTAGAAGTAGAAAAGGTTAAAGAAATCCGGACATTTTGCAAACATGAGAACATTAGAATTGCTGGAATGTTTAGGTAACGTGCACCAGGCATCATAAGATGGATCTCTGTAGAAGGGTAATCTGGGGATGGGCAGCTACATACTTTGTGAAGGACATTTGACCCCATAAGCAACAATGACCTCCATAAGTCTTGTAGTGGTGGACACCTGGTAACTTCATGTTCACTTGGTAACTTCATGTTCACCTGTTAACCTCATGTTCATGTTGTATTAGCTAGTATTTGGGTTTAATACTGTGAAAATTGGACCCTGAAACAGCCATGGTTTGCTTGGTCAATCCTGGTGGGTGTGACCGCTCCTTTAAAAGACAACGGTTTCTTAATAAAGAACCAAATCGGAATGATGATTTGTAGTGTGTGAAATGTACAGGTTTGAGTCATTGCTAATGCAAGTGTTATCTGTGCTCGCCCACGCTACATTTCTCTCCCTTGGTCTCATGCTATATCAAGGGTCAGAAAGGACAGTTGATAATAACAGATAAGTAATGTACCTTACCTATGCCTTATCAGTATATAATTGACTTATGTATTGTGTATTTCTCTTAAATAAGAAAAAAAACTATTGCTAAATAATATTAAAACGTTGTAGTGGGCATATAGTAGTGCTTTTTTTGTGTATTGACTGATATTAACTGATATTGGGCCACAATAGTCGAGTGTTGGACATACCTTTTGCTAAAAACATGCAATTGTGGCCCTGGTAGGTGCACGTTTCTGTTTAAAGGAACGGTAATGTCAAATTTCTATAGCACTGTTCTATTCTGCAGAGCTGTACAATGCTTACACAAGATATAACACACAGCACATAACATAATGATATGCACTTAAAGAAATTAGGTAAGGAAGACCCATTCCAAATCGGCTTACATTCTACAATGATATACAATTTTTACACGGATGACATTGGGGCGCATGCATTATCGCCCCTTTTTTATGTGTATTTGTAGTCTTGTGACCTTAAATATATCTGGCTCAATTTGCCCCCCCCCACTTCGGTCCTAAAGGCAAGAATAACCGTGTTACATGGGTCTGGTATGACGTGTCGGCCAGCCCTAAGTACTCTTCATGTATGCTCAGCACAGATATGGCGATGTAGATTGATGTATAATTAGTAATATGTGTTTCTGCGTATTACGTCGGTCTGAACTGGAACTTTCTACTTGTCACAATGACAAAATATGTGTCAAAAAGGATAGATGATGGAGTTTTTTTTATATTTATTTTTTTGAACCTCCGTATGGAATGTCCTTTAAGTAATGTGCTTAAATACACTTGCCACTGATCCTGCAACGTTCTGAGCTGTATATCTTGCAAAGTGGTTGTTCCTGGCCGTTTCACTTGGAATGTACTTTTACGTAAAAGGCTGACCCTTGAACAGACAGTTGCGCTTGAAATGTAAGTTCTACTTATGAAATATCACGTGAAGTGTGTGCGTGTATATATAATACGTATATTATTTATTGTTTTATATAGCGCCATCTTTTTTTTAGATGCGAGTTCTCTGGTTATTTTTCACGTGATCCTTCAAACACTGTAGAAATAAATTGCTTTACACACTGGTCAAACAGAAGCAAAAAAACACCGAACTTTGGTAGTTGTGATCCATCTTCAGCCTGATGTGCGATGGTTAACATCGCTGATCTGCATTAACAAATAGACACAAACACATTACGTGTTTAGCATTAATAAAGATTTTGCGTCGTCATATTTGCTGGACTCTGTTTGCAGTGTGTGTCTGTTTGTATATTTTGGCGAATATGCATAAAATTTTGCATCCGTTTAAAGGCTAAGAATAAGACAAAATATTTGTCGAACAATTGAACTGAGGTTCACATCCTCATTCCAGGCAGGATTTGTTAAGGGCAATAGAAACTCAAACACTCTTATTTACAATGCCATACAAATTTATACAAATCAAGCGCAGGGAAGACAAAAAAGGGAAATGTGTGTAATTTGGTCTCTAATATTGCTACCTAAATTTCTTGCGTCTTCCCACACCTTTTATATTGTGAGTTATATGGTTGTATACTGTTGGCAGACATACAAAATAGTTAAATATGCTCTCCTAAATATGCAAATGTTTGCCGTTGTTGGGATAAAAGTCATATGAATGTCCTAAGGGACATTATAATCCTCTCTCTGTCTGAAGTTGTAAGGCGCGCGTATCACTTCATACTGCTCTCTTAGAGTGGGATTATGGCATAAACTTGCGAGCAGGGGGACTTCTTTACACAACATATTGTATTTTCTGTATATTTGAGTTAGTGATACCCCTGCGTACTGTAGAAGTATGGCTTAATGTGTTCTTAATGTGGGGTTCTATATACACATAAATGATGATAAAATCACAATGGGGTCAGAGTAGGTCATGAGCTTTACTTCTTCTGACAGCGTCTCATGCTTTCTGTTAGATGGCTAGATGGGGTCCGGTGTTTAAATGTTGGCATAAAGTAGAATGCCCCACTGGTAAACATGAATGCATATTATAACCGCAGACTTGCATGTATATAAGGAGAACTTGCCAGTGGATCAGCCATTTTAATTATATTTTAAAGGCTCACTTAAAGAAAGCAACTATGAAGTCCTGGGGTTGAGGGGTCAGTGTGGACACTAAGGCAGGGGTGTCCAAGTTTTTTCTGCAGTGGGCCACTTCATCAGAATTGTATACGTGCGCAGGCCGCACTCATGTTTCACTGCGTGAAAATATGGCCTTTAATAAGATATGCAGATTAAAATAAAGTAAATGACACAAAACCTTTACTTTTCCTCTCACTGATTTCTGGGCCTACAAATTCAGGATTCTCGATAAGTAAAAATAAAATAGTTCTATTTATTTTAGGGATGCACCAAAATGAAAATTTTGGACCAAAACCGAAAATTCAGGGTTCACTGGCCAAAACTGAAAATGACCCCCCCACATACTTTTAATAAAAGTAAGTTGCACACCAAAATTGTACAAAAAAAATTATATATTATGATTGTTAACAGCAATCTCAGGCATACCCAGATTCCAGCATGTACTGGTTGGCTGGGCATTGTATTTTTTTGTCCAATTTTAGTGTGTAACCACACTTTTATTAAAAGTAACACACCACAATTGGACAAAAAAATAATCAACAATATGACTTGGCATGATAGGAGTGTGATTGCTAACAGTCCTATCATGCCAAGTCAGCCAGTACATGCTGGTACAGGGTGGCTGTAAGTGCAGACCCCATACTGCTGGCAGCATCAATACACAAGGGGGGCAGCTAGCCAGGTTTCAGCATGTACTGGCTGACTTGGCATGATAGGAGTGTGATTGCTAACAGCAATCACAGTCCCATCATGCCTAGGTTCCAGCACTTGCACATCCATGCTATCACACACGCACACACTCATTCATTCATATACTCATTCATTCACACATTCATTCCCTCACAGGCATACTCATTCAAACAACCTCCCCCACCCCCTTACCTACTACAGCTTTCGATGCCGCTCACAGACTTCAGCAGGGGGCGCGGCCTCCCTCGTTCTCCCCACAGAGGAGGCAGGACTGGAGCAGTGAATAGACCCTCCCACAAGTAAGTGGCAGGGCTTGTGATCCTGGCTGCCGATCTCACGCGGGGCGCACCTCGAGGTCACGCGGGCCGCATTTTGCCCGAGGGCCGCATGTTGGACGCCCCTGGACTAAGGTGTAAGAAAGGCAGCATCACATTAAGGGTCTATAGTGTTTCACCTGAGCCTCATATGTTTAAAGAACATTATGAGGGAGCCTGCCCATGGCTTTTTTTTTCTGTTATATTGTATAACACATCTAACTTTGCTACCTGCCTATGTGTTTGACAGGACCATACTTCTTGGGGTTGGTTTTGGAAGCTTTTATCCAGACAAATAACTAGGCTTTTCTGGTGACCATGAAATGATACGTCTTGTGATCCCGTCTTAATAATCTTTTGTCCGTTAGATAATGAACTTCAATTTGACTAATATACAAGTATCCACAACTTTTTGCCATGATGTAAACTACCTCCTTTTACGTGGTCAGGCCTAGTTAAAGATGCTTTAAGCACAATGGATACTAGACATGCTCTTTCCCTACATTCTCTGCTGACCACTTCTGCTTTCGCATCTTCTTGTTCATCTTCTCTCATCTTTTATCTTCTCTTTACTATCTTCGTCCAGGGACATTACCTGGTTTAAATTTATGCCAAATGGCAATGCTCCTCCAATCGAGAGAGAGGACGTCACCAAAAGGGCCACAATTTTAGAGGAAGTTCATCTGAGGGCAAAATGACGTCACGTCCTCTCCCCTGATTGGAGGAAGTCACTGGAAGAGCCACTGTTTTGGTCAGGGTATGTCCCTGGAGAAATAAGATAGAAGATGATGCAGAGGTTATAGGAAGGCATTAAGAGGGTGTAATTGAAAGGGTCCCAGAGATTTCAGAGTATCGTCCACTTGGTGGTCCAGCCTCATTTTTGTGGCTTTGCACGAATCACAGAATGTGACATAATTCAGTACATTTTCAATTTGTACGAAGCAAAATGCACAAGTCTAATTGATATGCCTCAGTAAAACGCTCCTATAAACTTCTTATGATCGTGAAGACAGGGGTATGAATGTAAGAGAAACTTATGGTTTTGAAATCAGAACCTGTAAGCCCGCCTTGTTCCATTACCAAGCCAGGAGGGACTGTGAAGCTGTACTCCTTGTTCACATTTCCTTTTAATTCTGTAACTGAGACATTCAGAGTTTTTATAGAGACCAGTAACACATTGCATTATGTTACAGTCACCTCTAAGTGAGCAGATTTCAAATTTATATTTACATGTACTCCAGTACTACCTGTGAAATAAAAGGTAGCCATTGATGTCGGCATAAACATGCTTAGGTGTCAACTGAGCGTTTAGTTTCTAAGAATAATCTTCTGAGGTTTCCTATGATCTCTAGTGATTGTTTATCACCAGTTTCATCTATAATATCGTTGTGTGTTTTATTATGGTGACGCTACGAACAAGTTTCTTTGCTTTGCTTGCACGTTGTATTCTTAAATGCGACAATGGATGGCTCGGCTAGAAACATTTAACGTTATAGATTGAAGTGTAATATTTTAAATGTGATGTGCCAACTAGACAAAACATTACCTGGGTGCTGTAGCTTGCTAAGAAAATAAACCTAAGCCGCTCTGTCACTCTATACTTTCCTGAATAGCTTTAATCCCCTAAAACCAAAACAAACACAAAGAAGCTTTTACTGCTGCTATAGCCACAGAGCCTCTCTAACCGTCGGGGCTTTATGTGCCCTATTATCACAAACTCATTTGAAAGGAACAGTTTTAGTTTTTTTGGACTATGATATTAATGAAACAGTTGGCTGCACATTTACGGTATATCATATGGATTATCATATTACGGAGTCAATATGGATTATAATATACACAGACGTCAAATGTGGTGTTACAGCCACGTGTTGTCACAAGTTTAAGCGTCTCTCCTATGCACAATGATAAATGCACTAGATCGTAAACGTAACGCTAAAGAGGAAGCCCTGTTTCGTTTGCTTTATTTTGTGAATAAGTGTGTTTTGATTTATTTTTTCCCCCTCTTTTTATCAGGTTTATGTGCAGGATGCTTTGTAGCCACCGAGGGGTTAAAGCCTAATCTTTTTTGCACTACTGCTTATTTTTTGTAGCCCAAAAAAGACACACGGCACAGGAATTTCAATATTTATATAAAAAAAATAATTTATATATTTTGAATGTGTATAAATTCCTGTGCCTTCTTTGTGGTTTTATTTTAGAGGCTTGACCATTTGATTTGACTGGGCAACCCTTAAAAACCATGCCCGTTTAATGACATCCTTTCAGCTTGGGCAAACAGACGGTTAACTGTTTTGACGCCCATATGTATAAAACGTTGCTTGGCTCATGTTTACAACCTATTCTTGCTCAGTGGTTCTCGTGTGTCTTTTTAAATGTAAATTTGATTAGAGTGTCAATATGGTAAATCCCTCCAATGAAATAGCTGGAATTCTTGAGCTTCTGGTTGGTTGTGGCTGCGATGCGGCCGTGGCTATATGCAGCCAGGTGAAAAGCTTCTAGTGAGTCATTTGCAGCTCAATCTATTTGTCCTTTTTTTATTTTTATTTACAAACGAGCGCTCAATACCGCCGCATTCTCACCATGCAAATCCAGCCAAAGCGTTATACTAAGATCTGTCCTCTGCACACAGTGTCACAAACACCAGACTGAACATATAGTGCGTATAACAATGTAAATCATTTAAACTAAATATTTAACCATGTAAATACCTGGCGTGGAGCCATCAACGTTCCAACAACCTTGGACAATAATCTTTTGGAACCATGGATGCTTTACAAGATACTTGATGGCAGAAATCAAAAGTCTAGGGGCAGTAGAATGCACACAATTGATAAAATAGACATGGCGTGATCAAAGGGTCTTTTCATTTCTTTTGTATTCTTTTTCGTGTCCTTATTGAGATCTATCAGTAAATTGAATATTTCTACCATACATTATAAAATGCCAAATACACAGTGCCAGCTTACTCCGTGTTGCAGGATTCACTTGCTCTTTAGTGAATAGTCCTAAAAAAAAAATATGTAAAATTGAGAAGATGTGTACATTCTTCATGATAAAATGAATCGCTTCTGTGAGCAGAAATGTTTTTTTTTTTTTTTTTTTAGAGAAACAGAGCAATTGTCGGCATTCTTTGGTTTACCAACGAATTAAAGAATTAAGGCTAAAGGTATTGACTTCTAGGAATTAATCTAGATTTAGATTTGAAATTGTGATTAAAATTATGTAACTGCTTTATATCTTTGTGTCCCATGTTATCGGATTTACAGAGTTACGGGGGAATTGAGTTCTCTGAATCTAACCCCCCCCCCAAAAAAAAAACCCGGCGTCCCAGGGAGCCTCCAAGCAATATGACAGTATGTTATTGTTGGTACTTTCAGTACATTACATTTATTTACATAGCACCAGCAGGTTCTGTAGCTCTGATACAACAAAGTACGGTAAGTTAAAGGTCACTTTTTGTGCAAGTGCACACAGGGTCTTGTTAGACCCCCGTAAGGATGGAGCAACTAAACACATCTCCTGCAGGATAATAGCCAGGACCTGTGCAGCTTTCAAAGACCCCCTTTATTTTGTTACGGTAAGAAAGGCGCTTTCCGTATGTTAAACATGTGAGGAACATATCTGGGAACTCTCTGGGTTTTGCCGGGACACTCCGGAAGAAGCGCTCCTTCTCCGTGTCGACACCCAAATCCTCCGGGATGCAGAAGCAGGATCCTGACGCCCCACTCCCCTCCCTTTTAAATGGGGGGTTTTGCCCCAAAACATTGGCGGACTGTCCTGGCTGTGTTCCGCAAGGGTAGACTCCGGGTAGCCGGAGCCCACAAGTTCCCAGGTATGCCATGGGTTTAAAATGAGATTGCTCCATACTGAACATGGCCTGGGCCAGATCTCCTACTAGTCATTTGGCGCACTAAATGTCTACTCGGACCGCACTGTTCATCAGCTGGACAACTCCTAGCACCAAACTTTACAAACTTTTTAGCATGGGCAGCTAGTCTTTTGGGTGTAAGTAATTAAGATTGGGGTCCTTCTTTTGACTTACAAATCCTTAGTCCTCATCTAGATGCATGAAAGAAGAGTCTGAACGTTGTGTGACCCTATGGAGGCTTTATTGGAAGCAACGTCACTAGTGCTACTGCTTTGACCTTGTACATTTTCCATGTGGTTTTTAACAAATCGTGTGGGTGTATTTATGGTAATTGGAGGGTTACTCTTAATCTTTGTTTAGTTTTTCAAAGTACGTTTTTTTTGGATCACCTTTCTCACGCAGGCTCTGCCTTGTTATGACTGTGCAACATCTCCAAGTTTTTCTGTAAACTTAAGCCAGATGAAGCAGCAAAGCATAGATTTGGTTTAAAGTTGCACGAAAGCCTGTAGCCAAGGGAGGTAATACCACTTAAGTGTCTTACATTAGTGTTTTTGGGTTCTGTAGTATGTAAAGCGGCTGTTCGGATGAGTTCTCCTTTCTGTATTCACCTGCTTCTCTGCGTCCTTCTCCCCCCCCCCCATTAAGATGTTTATGCGTAATCCTTAACAGGTTAAACTTGCTGCAAGCCAGCAGACTACGTAATAATTAAAGCTGTGCTTACGGTAAGACTTAGTTGAACAAATATACTCATTAGGACGCATCACTTATAGTGAAAGAAGTATTACAAAATAATCGTGCTGGTATTGTTTCTACATCTATAAATCCAAATAGCTAATATGTATTTATTGATACAGTCTCCTTACAGAAGAAAGGCGTGCACGCACACTAGGGACCCCTGTTTCTTCATTTTTTTTCTTCATGTAACTATTAGATGGTAGTAAGTCTTGGACTTGAGAGCAAATCTGGGCCCCCGCTTTTCCCCTCCATTTCCTTTTTAGTAGCAGATCTTGACTCTTCTTGTCTAGCAGATACTAGCGCATTCTGAATAAGTCAATGTAAATATTTATTGCTGAATACGACAAACATTTGAATGTCAGAAGTTGAAATATGGAGGCTAGGACATTTTCTTTCTTTTCTCTCAAAAAAAAATAAATAAAAAAAAATAAAAAAATGGTGTTGGTTGCCATTGCAACAAGCAAGCATAGTGCACCTGATTGCACCGATTGCTCTATAGACAGATGGCAAGAAGCTGCTGATTGGTAACAGGCTGGTTAGGAGGGTTCTCTTCTCCCCGGTGGGAGCCTCCATTCGAATGAATTAGAGAAAGCATTTTTGGCAATCTCTAAAAGTGACTGCTTGGTTCAGGGGGCAGAATGCTGCTACGGAAGAGATGCGTAGCTAGCGTGCAGAGGCCCGTTTACCTGCTATGTATCTCCTACCTATTCAGGTGAATAGGATACAATGTCTGTGAAGGGCTGACATAACAGTGTTTTCACTCATGTGGCGACATGTCGTATACAGGTTTGGTTCACTAGTTCAATTACCACAAAACCAATAACATTCATTATATTATATGGAAGCCGTAAACTCTACGCCACTCCAAAAAGAGGAAAATGCAAAAGAAATAGATATTCCAATAGAAATTCTCATGAGAATTTCTAACTTACCATTTTTCTCCAAGTTAGTCCAATGATAAGCGACAAGCTGCCAGAGCATTTTGCTGCTTGTGTTTGTGTGTATTATCATGTGTGGCCTTGGAGTCTGGCCTTGGTCCTCAATTTTCCTTGTGTAAAAGTAGAATTCTGACCAACCGAACGAAGGGAAAAATTGAGTTCAGTGTAAAGCAAGGACCTTCTGTAATTAATATCAAGTGTATCAGCCACAGCATTCCATTGACGTCCCCCCGATATCGGACTTTTTATTCTTGATGAAGCTATTGTTATTGAGGGATCTCCAAGAAGATATAGACTGTAAGCTCATTCCAAGAAGTTGCTTGCTTTGCTCATTATGGAATATGAAGGTGCTATGTAAATCAATAAATAACAATAATACTCTCTTAAAATGAAAATTAGGTCTTGACTGGTAGAGAGACCAGCAGACATGTTTTGAGTGAATGGTGACCCTTTTTTAAAGATTTCTCTTTAGCAAATTGACTTCATGTAGCTTGCTAAACATGTGCTATGAATCCAAAGACTGCAACTCCGTACTGTTACGTGCTGTAAAGCTATCCTTGGACAGTCTGTGCCCGCAGCGGTCGGAGGGGACTCTGTTTAGGAGACCTCTGGGGAAAAGCCAGCAAGGAAAGCAAGTCCTCAGAGTGCTCTGTGAACCTAGCAGCCTAGCATCTATTGGCATGGAAGTCTGACACAGGGACACTATGTTTAGCGTGCTTCAGCAAGTCCACTTCTTACACTGAATCTGCATGTTCTTGTGGTTATAGTTTTGTAACTCTAGTAATTTTATGACATTGTGTAAAACAAGCGCAACAATATTTTCTTTTGAAGGTTGTTTCAGCAGAGCCTCGATGTAATGAACTTGCTATCATATCATTAAACAATATCCTCATGAAAGATGAAAGACATTTTTTTTTTGCACCATGAGCCATTAGCTTGATCTTGTGATAATTTGGAAATTTCATATGAGTTTGATATATATTTTTTTAATATAATCAAGTGGCTTTTCCTTTAGGATGTATATGAAGTCATATTCTGTCCACCCATTTTCCCATCTGCTTCCGCCACATCCCACTCATTAAAGCCCCTTCACTAATGCATGCTTAAAATATTCTCAGTTCATGTTTGTATGCATGCTATATTACACTGATTAATTACTCCCAACAAGTATGATAAATAACTAATTGGTTTATGTGTAACCTACCGCTGAATGAGGCAAAACTGTTGTTTTTTTAAACTGTTGGGTGATTGTTGGATTTTTAAACTGTTGGGTGATGCCACTGGTACAAGATTCTTTCCTCCAGAAAATGTATATCATTTATCCCTTTAATTCTGAGGTTGATAGGCAGATCTTTGCATGGGATATATTTGAGATACACCTAGGTGAAATTCCTGTGGCACATTTATTGTGTTAAAAATGACACTTATTTACCGGTCATACATTTTCAGTTGTTTCATTTTATTGATTTGCTGGGTAGTCTAACATGACACTTTCAGGTTTGAAAAAGCAATTTCCCATCCCTTGTTTACTCTACCCAGCCCAAAAAAGAATGAGGTCTAAGGAGATCTTGGTATACAGGCCTAATATTAATCTCACTTCGGCCCTTGCCATTAGATTGAGTTGTCGGCACACGTGACTCTTAAGACGTATTATGCCATATTAGTCTTGAAAGTGTCATGCAGCCATTTTTAAGGCTTTGTAGTTCTACCAAGCCACTGTTAGTCATATAAACTGAATGAAACAGATTTGGACAGTTGTAAATATTTCCAGGGGTGGCCTTCTGACAAAATATCTGAAAGAACTAGGTGCACAGTCACACATGACCCTAAAACAGCAAGAGATCTCGCCTCAGTTATGTCAGAGTTCTTGACTCCACAGCGTAGAGATGGTGGCCAAACATGGGATTAAAGGCAGAATAGCAAGATTAAAGTCACTGCTCTCCAAGAACATGAATATATATAGTTTGTAGAAAAGCCCTGGGTGTTCCTCAAGAGCTTTTATGGACAGTTGAGTGAGAAGTGGCATTTCTTTGGGTGAAGTGAGGCTGATTTGTGTCTGGTAAAAGCAAATACAGCATTCCATGTTAAGAGCTTTTTTTTCTTTTGGGCAGCACATGTTTAAAGTTACTACTTCACCCTAAGATATTTATATTTAATCAAAACTCTATTGATAGATGCTCATGTGCAGTCGATCAATACAGCGCAGGTATTATCCATAAACTATGTAAAACGTTCTGCTTGGTTTTCCAATGCAGTCTTTGTTGACGGATCATAAGAAATTAAGGAACATTTTCATTGAACGTCCTCACTATGTATTTATTGGAAACACATGTTAGAACTGCAAAAAAATAATTGTAACTAAAACAGATTGTGTAATACAAGTGACATAGATTTGATTTCTACAGGGTTTTACTTCTATAAATAGTGGCATTGTTTGATATGTGTAGGCCATGCATTTTTAAATAACTTTTTTTTCTTCTTCTTGTAGGCACAGGAGAGAGTGGTAAGAGCACCTTCATAAAGCAGATGAGAATTATTCACGGATCTGGTTACTCTGATGAAGACCGAAGAGGATTCACAAAGCTTGTGTACCAAAACATATTCACTGCTATGCAGTCCATGATAAGGGCCATGGATACGCTGCGGATACAGTACTCCTCTGAGCAGAACATGGTAAGAAACTGTTTTGTTTTGTTTTTTTTCCCTATTTTTTTTTTTTTTTTTTTTTTTTTAAATCTTCATTTTCTTAACAAATAAGTTTACTGTTGATGAGCTGTTCTGGTGTTAATCAGCTGGGATGTGACAAATTCTAAAACATGAATTCTTTGCAGACTTCATAGAGTGGATGGAATAAGCCACTGATATTACTTAAACTATTTTCAGAATGTTTTAGTCACTGTCATCTAAAATGTACTCTGTCACTCCTGGTTTAATAATGCTGTGTATCATGAGGTGCAGTATGTCATGTCATCAATAACAGGAGTTTGCTTAATTTACTTTTTAAAATTATATTTTGCTCTTATAATATATTTATATAATATATATGTTTGCTTGAGGCAGCCAGCCAGCGACCGTCAAGAATAACTATGTGACTGGTACTGTTTGGAATCTCTCCCTGACTCCCTCTGAAATCTGCCTGGTTACATTCTACGTCGATTACAGTAGTCATGCTTTCAGGGTGTGCTGTCCACATGTACTGTTAGAGATACATCAGCCAATACATTTTCAATGATGTGCAACGGATTTGGGACGTCGGTAGCCGTTGTATGTCATGCTGACAGTCCCTCTCAATGAAATGTTTTACTGATTATTTTAAACAGGGAAAAGAAAAAATGTCGGTGTGCTAAGCTAGTCTCAGGCTCAAATAATACAAATGTATAATATGAGGCCTACCAAACAGCGTGAGCATGCTGCAAATACAGTGTGTTGGCTGTACAATGTATACAAAAACCAAAAATACTGTCTGCGCTTCTCACCCTAATAAAGTTGGCAACAAATATATAAACATAATATAAATGAGAGGTTTTGCTTATAAGAATTGTCCAGGGGTTAATAGGGAGGAGGTTTAATTGCACCTCCCCCAACACATTAATAAGGTTTTGGTAGCAGTATAAACTGCTTTGTGTGCCCACTATGTAGGAGGTGAGAGTAGGTTCTCACCCTATTGAGAGTGTTCCTTGACGTGGCGGGTGAGCTTAACTATGCTTTGGCCAATTCATATAACCAAAACCTCTCATTTATATTATGTTTATATATTTGTTGCCAACTTTATTAGGGTGAGAAGCGCAGACAGTATTTTGTTTTTTGTACTGATTATTTTAATTAAGGTGGACATAGCAAGCCCCCTAATGCCACGGTTTTTGAAAATCACGTGAAATGTAGACGTGTTTCTTAAACTGATGTAAACAAATTACCAGCGCTTAAATGCATCTGAACGTAAAATGGGTGGTGAGAAAAAAGTGGTACTTAGCTGACGTAAATGGATGGACTTGAAGATCAAGTGAATGTCTGTCTGTAGGAAGAAAGAGCTAAGGCTTTATATGCCTCACCCAGTTGTCCCTTAATATGGAGCTTAAAGGGGGAGAGGAAGTTAAATCCTCTAACCATTCCATCTGAAAAATAGTCCTCTGATGTTCTTACAATAATGGTAAAATAAAATTGTAAAACTTTCCTCTGTAAGAAGTTTGGATTTAACTTCTATCTTGGGTTTTTCCTTCTGTGGCATTGAGTTACAGTGTGGTCTTTGCATGTTTAACTAAGCATGTCAGATTTTTATTTTAAACAAAGTCCTGCTGATCCCAAAACATCTGCCTTGTCTGCAGACATTTTATTTAAAAAAAAATCCTTAATCACCTTAAATTTTATGGATCTGGATGTCTCTGAAATCAACACAGTTGTAAAGCTGTCATTTGCTATCTCCCATACTCCATCCTAAACTGAAAAGAAGGGAAGGGCCAGGGCAAGAAATGGACATTTATGAAGAGAACTTGGAGCATACAAGATCTGGGTTTGTAGAACAAAAAGGGCTCAAACTCACCATTATACATTGCATCGTTGCTAGCAGACTTAATATGGTCAGCAGTCCCATCAGAGGTACAGTGGACATAAAAAGTCTACACACCCCTGTTAAAATGTTCAGGTACTTTTGATGTTAAAGAATGAGACAAAGATAAATCATGTCAGAAATTTTAATGTGGCCTATAACGTGAACAATTCAATTGCAGAACAAACTGAAATCCCAAAGCATGAGATTTGCCACTGTATTTACCTTTGACTGTGAGCACCATCTGTCATGTGGCTTGGTGTCCTGACATAGGGACCTATATGCTGATAGTTATACTCAAGCAATCTCCCCTTTTACACCTCATACATTAGCAAACCTGGGAAAGCTTTGGGTTTCCCCCTGGAGACTCTGGGTGAAGCTCCTTTGCTCCCGGTCTCTTCTCTGGGTCAGGGCACTGAATCTCCGGGTCACGGGTATGACATTTAGGCATGCCTATCCCTGCTGAATTCCTCACTGACCCCCATGGTGTTATCCATGCCCACACGCAACACAAGCTATGTCCATGTGCTTCAAGTCCCGTTCCCCGTCAGGTAACCGAAGCCAGAAAACTCCTAGGTATGTACATACCACACAAAGGGTACATTGAGCATAAACAGCATGTCCCAGATGAATATAGTCCCAACCACATACACTGCTAAACTTCGTTCTCAACATTGAGTTTATTTATTAAACACTGATAAATTGTGATTAAAGATGTCTGGCAAATGTTGATTTTAAAAGACTTTAAATTCTGTTCATCTTTTAAATAAACTATAGGCAAGATTTGTTTTATTTGTTTGGAATACCACTACTATATCAGATCTGACAATTTTGGAAAATGGAATAAATTACAGGCTATGTTTGCTTATTTATACTCTTGGTAGATAACCATAATTCTGCAGGTAAACATTCACTTTTGCCAGAGAATACTGATTCAGCGCAGTTTGATCCATTACTATAAACATTTTAATATTTTTGAAGAATTAAATTACACATAAACAAAAACATTTTGGTTGATGGCCATTGATCAGCAATTTTGTTGGTTTCGGTTCCTGTGTTTAAACCATCTACTGCCCTTTAACACTTTTTTTCCAGCTTGCCAACATCTGCTGCTGCCAATGCTACGTTCTTCCAAAAGTCTGTTTTTACCAACATGTCTTCGCTCCTGTCCACGGTTGGTCTTTATATGATAACCATTGATACTGGTTATGGCATCAGCTGCATAACACGAGTGGTATATGGGGAAAAATATTGCATTTTATTGTATTTAATACCCTTCTCCACTGCCCTTTGGGGATGTAAGTTCTGTAACCAGTCTAACAGGTGTCTGTGCCGATAGCATGAACAGGGTTTTTTCTAATAAACTACTTTTATCTGCCATAGCGCCCTGGTTGGGTGAGCCGGGCAGTATGATAAGGAGTCTGAGTGTTTGTCTCGTATATTGGGATAAGATAATAGAGCTTAGAACATATGCAAATGGATTCATGAAAACATTATACTAGGCGGAAAACTAGAATTTAGAAAAAGAAAACGGCACAATAGCTTTGGAAACTTTTATTTTTAATCTGATGTGCGTAATAAAAGAATTTGGGAGTTCAAAGTACAGGAGGCAAGCTTAGTTGATGGGAGTGAGGGTACGGTAAAGGAGTACGATCATGTTTAGGGTCGCAGTCCCTCTGAATTTTTGAAAATGTATTTGAACAACAAGTTAGTCATAAAAGATGCGTGTGAAAACGAAGTTCTTAAAATCACTAAAGCCCATGATATCATCTCATGTAATGGATTGGGACCAACGGAGAGAGCACCATTATAGTCCAAACAATGCATTTTTTTTTTTTTTTTTATTTTTTTTTTTTAAATATGAAATCATTTATAAGAAAAGAACTGCTTTGACTATTATCCTGGCTGATGTTTCTACTTTCTCCTCATTCATGATTGTGGGTGATACAATTGTTTTCAGTGAGTACCCACTCCTCTGTTTCCCTTGTCTCTCTCACTGAGAGCCTTTTTGTATATTCATTGTTGCTACCTACAGAGTGGAGTCCACGTTATAAGCAGCTCCTATGATCCTTTGCTATATACTTAAAATCAATAAAGCCCATGAAATCATGTAATGGATTGGGATCAATTGAGAGCGTACCGGTATAGTCCAAATAATGCAAAAAAAAATTTCGAAAAATGAAATAACTTTCCCAGTAGATAATTAACAGGCAAATAACCCTCTAGCTTTCCTAAAGAAAAATTAGAGCTAATAATGTGCAAAATGATTTATTATTTTTAGATGTAAATATGTGAAAAGCATTTGTAACCCTTTAATGTTCGTAATGTTTTACTAAGCTGTATTGCAATACTCCATAGGTCATTTATAGGTCAAAATATCACATACAAACCCTGAATTGCAAGTACAGATCAAATGAGAAATTCACAGATTATGCATATAACATGGTTTAATAAATATGCTAACCAGATCTATAATTTTTTAAATAAATAACTGTATGTAAGTGTATGGTGATGAGAGGGTTTGTCTTTTGTGCATGTAATCATGTGCATTGTGTTGGAGTGTGTGTGTATGAATAAGGTGTCTTATCCCCCGGTCCCTGAGTCAGCCTGCCTCTAGGTCTGGAGTGTGGTCTTGCTCTGCGTGTCTGCTTGCACCGGATATCTGGTGCGGCGCTGACTGACAGATGCTCAGTGGATAGATCTGTGCCTCAGTTGGCACAGATCTATTTTATGGCTGCAGCCGCCCATACACGCACATATACACTGCCCCCCCCCCACACACACTGTCCTTACAAACACATACTTGCCTGTCCCTATACACTGCCCTTACACAAGCATATATACACTGCCCATATACACATGCCTGCTCATACGCACATGCCTGCCCATATACAAACTTATACATTGCCCATACACACACCTGTCCTTTCACACACATATACACGTCTGCCCATACTTGCATATGTATTGGTGCCTGCTCATACACATGTTCTCTCTCGCATTCTCTCCTTCTTTCATACTGGGAGCGTGAGGTCTGTCACTTCAGACCTCTACTTTTGTGCTCATCAGCAGTATGCATGGCAATTGATGCGGACTGCCAGGATATGACGTCGGGGAGCACCGGAGCTTAGGTCTGAAGGGACAGACCTTGCACTCCCTTAATGTTGGGCCGATTAAAGGGAGATCTGTGATCTCGCCAACTGGTCCTGCTCATCTGGTAATGCATCTGCATCTTCTACCTAGATATGCCCTCATGCCGACTGAGTGCAGTGCTTCCCTCGACGTGGACCCGCATGCAGCGGCCTACCGGGAAATTTTGTGGTTTCACGGAAGGCCAGTCTGGCCTGGTCTTCAAAGTACTCTGAGCCAAGGACTGTTTTACAGAGCACAGTCTTAGGTCAAATGTAAGTCCAGAAGGAGAGAATAGGACCTGTCAGGGAAAACTCTGTTATATGCCCTAGTATCAAGTGTTCTTTTTGTTCTCAGCTGCTAAAAATATTTGCTTTATTACAACCCATTATTACAAAGACTTTTTTTTTTGTGCCCATTTTGCATTTTCAGTGTAGACGTTCTCTCCACGTACGGTTTGCCAGTGCCAATTGGTTCTTTCTCCAGGAAGATCAGTATTTTTGTGGCTCTTGTGCCAAAAAAACACTGAATCATGTATTGCAGGAACAAAATACTTTTTTAAAGAGATTATCTGACGCCTTACATCGATAATGATTGTTTTTGCCTTCTGCAATATGTTCCTGCGTTTTCTGGCAGGAATTATGAAGCATTACCAAGAAGAGCACGGGACGTGATGGGGTGTTGATAGGAAGGAAAAGGAAGAGACATGTTCAGCATGTACATCCTGTATACTTTATAAAAATGTGTAATCCCTCACTATTAACGTTTCAAGGGGCCCGTGCTTCTTCCTTAATATTTCCAATCCTCAGCCACGAACCCCCGAAGTGCAAATAAAACAAATTTTGATAACCATGGTTTTAAGATTGTCTGTCTTATTCTGTTATAGTGTGTGTGTGTGTTGCTCCCTCCCCCGTCTGTCCTGCGACTTGTTGTCGTACAGGTGTATCCAGCTGAACAGCTTTCCATCTGTTGTTGAGCTATACCTCCCACAATGCTATGGCTTAACCCTTGTGAGACAGGCTTAAATATCTAAACCACATTACAATTCATCTCTTTATGGCTGCCTGAATTAGAAATAAGAGCATTCTTTGACTAGCTGTTGAATATAACTAGGCCTGTACTGGCCATCTGGAATGCGGGGCAAATACCTGGTGGGCCACTGGCCGACAGTGCCCCTTACATAAAAACATGCAGTTATATGCAGTTTTTGGCTGTACTTACGTGCCAGGGCCATCTCGGTATCCCTGGTCTGGCCCTGGTCACGTATAAAATGTCACCTGTAGCGCCTTCGTTTGTCAAAAATTAACTGTTCCCTCTCAAGACATATTTCAGTTTTACCATTTTCTTAACTAAATGCAGGATTAGAAACCTTATTCCATGTCCTGTTGAATGTCCAAACCCTTCAAACAAAAGTCTTTAACAGTGTAAATGTTTGATTTATATAATTATTTATGGAATACTACAGTATCCACACACATTATGTGAACCAGCTGAGAGCCTTGCAGCGCCTGCTTCACCGCACCCCTGCATCCAAGCAGAGGGACACAGGTTCCCGATGGTGGCCCTGGCCAGTGCTACCTACTTGTCCTGTAAAACCCTGGACACCAGCAATTGACCTGTGTATGTATGTATGTATGTGTGTGTGTGTGTGTGTATGTATATATATATATATATTATTATATTGTGACCGTGTGAACCCCAGGGAGATGATTAGCATGGCATCTGAGTACAGCTGCTATGCAGATTATACATATGGGTCCCTGGGGTGGAGCAATTGGAGAGCAGGGTGGGCCAATGCTCCATTCCCCCATTCTGTGGAAACTCCATGCCGGGTTTTCCAGGAGGCAAGAAATCTGCAGGATCCGGTCCGGGATTTCTATGAGGCCGGCGTCCGGCACAGGTGCTGGGCATTAAAAACCCCTGGAGCCTGATACTCCCAGGGCAAGGAGAGGCCCTGAAGAAGACTATCCCTGAGCCAAGTGAGGCAATACCTGCCTGGACATTTTGTGTGCTGTCTGGGGGAGGTTTTCCAGAGCCTGGCGTAGCTGGGTCTGGTTGGGAGGTTGAGGTAGTGGGTGATTAGGCTGGTCAGTTTAGACCAGCATAGTTAAGTTAGAGAGGGCTCCAATTGTGAGCTAGGTTTTCTTTTTATGATTTGTTTTTTGGGGTTTAAGTGGTTAAAATAAAGCGCTGTTTTGTTTAAAGCAGCTGTTCCTGACTCTGATTGCCCTAGAGGACTGTGCTTAGGACCCCTAAAAGTGACATGTATGGCCCTCATGCTATAGGGTTTGTCACTATATATATATATATATAATATATATTTATTTTTTTTAGGGATGCAACCAATCGATTAGTTGGCTGAATATTTTTTCGTTTAATCGGATAAAAAAACAATGTAATTTATTTGTTGTTTTTTTTAAAATAATTTAATGAACAAACAGGATGTTAAACAAACAGCAGAATAAAAAAACTTTGAGAAAATGCATTTCTTGTTTTTATTTCCCAACCTGCCCCCCCCAGTTATGCACATCTGAGCCCTTATACCCTCTGTGTGCCTTATACCCCCAGATATGCCACTCCGCCCTCCCCAGATCAGCGCTATGGAATTTGATGGTGCTATATAAAACAATAAATAATAATATGCCTTATACCCCCCCGATATGTCACTGTGTCCTCTGATATGCCTTATACCCCAAATATACCACTCTGCCACCCCTCCCCCAAATATGCCTTATAACCTCCTATATGCCTTATACACCCAGATATGCCACTCTGCGATGCACGTAGACAAACCTCTGCTGCTGGCCGGCGCTTTCGCTGGAGCTTCTATGACTGACCCCCAGAAGGTCATGTGACGCTGGTGCGCCATCATAGAAGCCCCGGAGTAAGTGCCGGAAGCAGCGGAGGATGTCTGCGCACATAGCACAGATGCCAACCGGCTGCCGGAGAGGAGCATACAGGTCGCCTGCAGCGCTGCGGGGATCCTCCTCTCTGGCAGCCAGCGAGCAGTGCGCAATGCGCGCAAACAACCTCTGCTGCTGCTGGCCGGTACTTCCGCGGGGGCTTCTATGGTGGCGCACCAGAAGGCCATGTCATGCTGGTGCTCCATCATAGAAGCCCCGGAGTAAGTGCCGGCAGCAGCGGAGGATGTCTGCGCACATAGCACAGATGCCAACCGGCTGCCGGAGAGGAGGATCCGGTTGTTTGAGGACAGATTATAAGACAAGGGGTATTTTTCAGAGCATTTTCTCTGAAAAAACCCTCATCTTATATGCGATAAAATCGATTCAACTAATCGATAATGAAATTAGTTGGCAACGATTTCATTATCTATTTTATCGATTAGTTGTTGCAGCCCTAATATATATATATATTGTACGTATGTCAGAATTTTATTCATCTCGGTTTTCATGTCTGCATTGTGGTTAGTTAGCAGATAATTTTCTGGTTTGCAATCTTAACATCTGTAGAGCTATGGGGACGTGTTCATTGCGAGGGTCATAGTATTCTTAATACATATCTCCATATATAGTGCTATTTACTTTTTTCATGTGGTCACATAGTAAGCATGGCTCCATTAATTCAAACATTGTATGGTGTGATACAGATCAGTTGATCCTTATTCTTTTTGTATTTATATGAAAACCAAGGAATGTTTGATAGAGCTCGCCTTTCAACTATGAGCTGCCATCAAATTGTATACATCTATATGCTTTCAGACATTGGTGAACACTGGGCAGAGATTTAAGGAGGGCTGTTCCTATGCACTATTTAATCATGTGTAGAAGAATATTAATTATGTGTTGTAATAGCAGATGCCTGGCCAATGCCCACACTGCTCACTGGATAAAGCTCCTATATCTGAATGGCAGGGGTTTTAGATGTACCTATATTTATAGTCTACATTCTATTTAATGGCGATCGTAGAAAATAAGAATTCCCTTGCTGTTGTCGGGAATGTATCTTATGTTATTAATTAGCACTCATTAAGTGGTAGTGATTGAGTAGTGGCACACTCCAAGACTGCAATAATTAGCTTCCAGGATTAAAGTGGCAATTATCACCTTGTTGATATGCTATATTTATTTAATGTAAGCAATGTATTTCCCCTTATTTTTTTCTTCCCTTCTCATTTAAAAGCCAAAGAAAGAAAACTTGTAGACTGAAGCATGCAACCTCTATTTGTGTTTGCAAATACAATAGCAAAAGACAAAGTCAGAATTTGAAATACCGTAGAGCAAATGCCCCTCGTCTTATAATCAGGGTCGTCTTATAATCAGACCTCAAATAGGTCTGCCTATGAGACGACTAAGATCCAGATCCCCCGCAGCTGCAGGGGACCTGGATCCTCCTGTCTCCCCCGCCCCACTTACCGGTGCTTCTGAGTCCCCGTTGTGTAGCCGGGGCAGTGTATAGATGTCTACGCAATTCGCGTAGACAACTTACGCTGCAGCCGGAAGGAGGTGTGACTAGCAGCAGGGGTTGTCCGCGTCCATCGCGCAGACCTTCCCCGGCTGTCAGAGATCAGAGTTCCCCGCACCGGTGCCGGGGAAAGTCGGGGAAGGTCTGCGCGATGGATGCAGACAACCCCCGCTGCTAGCCACACCGCCTTCCGGCTGCAGCGTAAGTTGTCTACGCGAATCGCGTAGACATCTACACACTGCCCCGGCTGCATGACAGGGGAGTCAGAAGCACCTGTAAGTTGGGGGGGCATAAGGCATTTCTGTAGGCAGAGTGTTCTATGAAATGCCTTTTAACCCCCTTAATGCCTCTCTGCCTCCAGAAATGCCTTTTTAACTCTCTGTACGCCTTAAACCTCCCTATATGCCACTCTGCCCCATAATATGCCTTTTAACCCCTTAATGCCAGAGTGACATATAGGGATATAAGGCATTTCTGGAGGCAGTGTGGCACATAGGGGGTCAAAAGGCATATCATGGGGCACAGTGGCATATAGGGTTAAAAGAAATATCATGGGGCACAGTGGCCTATAGGGGGTATAAGGCATTTCTGGGGCAGATGTGCATAACTGGGGGGGCAGGTTGGAAAATAGAAGGAAATAAAACCAAAATATTATACTCAATCATAGCTTTTATTAAAAAAAAATAGTTTACATGAATTAACATTTACTGGTAAAACTTTTTTCCTATAGGGTCGTCTTATATTCAGGCTTTTTCTTTTTTTCCTAAATTAATATTCAGATTTGGGGGGTCGTCTTATAATAATAATAATGGAGCAAATATGATACTTGCTTGTCCTACTTAGCAAAGCTTCTATCAAATGTGATTTTACAAGGAAACATTAAACGTGCTTTTTGGGACCCCATGTCCTTCTGTTTCTCCTTGTCCCTCTTTTCTAGGAGCTGGGTATCAGTGTTCTAAGTGCTTGGTTAACCTGTTTGTAAACAGTAGATGTGTTTATAAAGGACGTTTTATAATTAAACTACTTTTTGAACACACGTAGCTATCGATATTTTGCAAAGCCTTGATAAAATCTTGTCCCACCATTGCCTGTTAGGACACCGCCAAAAGCAAAAAGTTCCTCTGTGGTTATACGAAACAAGACTGGCAATTACACAACCAATGATGGTAAAGATCTGCAATTGACTGTATATACCTCCGGTGTTTCTTGTCCTTCAGTTCTGCTTCCCTGCCCCTAAAGCTTTAGGTAACTATACCATGTTCTCTAAAATGTTAAATATTAAAGCCCCCCCCAAGTCATCCTATGAGTATGGGAAACACTTGAATAGTGTTGTCATGTTAAAGGCCTCAATCAGTAAGGCAATGCTTCATGGAGGTCACCCCCAAGGTCTTTACTCACTGACCAGTTTTCATTTCTGTATCTTGTTGCTGCCCTGCATGCTAAGGTGCGGAGGGACAGAGAAAGAGGCAAATAAACGGAGGAGGTTCTGTAGGCTCTGTCTATGTATTTACATAGTGGGAGAATGCAAATTAAAATGGACCACTCGGCTATCATATGACATAGAGTACGAATGATGGCTGGAGTGTCCCTTAAAGGTGGACTTTTTCCCTTTTACAAGACTTTTTTTTTACATCTAGTTCTGGCTTCATTGTGGCAAGTATGACCCAGAGAGTCGTTACTGACTAATCTATTCAGTGTTTTGTTTACCTCACAGGGCCCTTGCATGCTCCAGCGATAAGCATGAGAACCAACAGCAGGGGTTGACTCACAAAACCTTTCAATACGGTGTCATAACTGCGACATTAAAGTGAAACTGCAACAGAAAAAGAAAAGCCTAATAATCCTGTTTAACAAAAATAGCTAGAGACGTGAAACCGATCTCTCTAATGGAGATGTGGCAACAGCGCCACGTCAGCTGCTGTTGTACTGTATCTCCCAGCATGTGCAGAACGTTGAAGGAACCTGTGGGGAAGCCATTTGAAGAGTGTAGAGTTAACATGGAAAGCACATTAGGGGATTAACATAAGCCATAATGAGACTAGGCACCCGCTCCTACGTTGACTCAAGGCCCGAACATTTTTTATGGTAGCCCCAAATAAAAGATATTGGCTACTAGAATTCGAGAGGCAGTAGGTGATGGGTTTATGATGTAAATCCAGAATTTGAGATTAGGAATATGGAGTGTGTGTTATCATTTGAATTAGTTGTGACTGTGTCTCGAAGAAGGAAAAAAATCATAAGGAATGGGGCTGTTAATTGGAAAACCTTGATCGAAATAATAAGTTTGCTCATTATGTACCCAATATGCTTTCCTGTACTGCAAAAAGACATTAACATATTTGGCTGGCTGAATAGGGAGCGACTATCACTTCACAGAGGCCTTGTTTAGCTTCTGAATCCAGATTTATTGCAAGATATGTTGTTTTCTTCCATGCCAGAGCATTTAGGTTATGTTTCTTTCACGCTGGTTGTGTTATCGAGAGTATAACGGAATAGCCCGCTGAAACATATTAACATACACAGAAATACTAAACAATGTGCTGAGAATTGTGACATTGTCGTAGGAGAGGGCAGAGAGCACCGCTCTTTTATGGTAGTTGTTTTTGTTCTACTTTAAATTATTCCAAATGTGGAGTGAGGTGAGAATAGGATGGAGAGTCATAGGGATCATCCAAGCCACTCATTCCATCCGGGCGTAAAAAGGGCTTCCTACACTGAATGGTTTCTTACAACGGACATTGTTTTATGGAACTTGGAATACGGGTAGGCATTTGTTACAGTACGAAGACTTTTTTCAGAGCTGAAGGAAATCAGGGAATTCCCCACACAAAAAAATGTCCATTTTGGTAGTTCTCTGTAACAGGTGCACCTTTCCTACAAAACACTCATTTTGGTTATAAGTTGTTGGAGTGTTTGTTTGTTCTATATTTTTGCTTTAATCTATTGCCAGCATAATCTCTACTTTATGGTTTCTTTTTATCTGCCAACGATGAATTTCAGCTCCTAGTAGAGAAAATGACCTTTTGTAATGGTGAAGAAACTATATATATATTTAGTTTTCCCTGGCTTTGATTACTTAATCTATTGTAGATGTCCTACTTTCTGCAGGTTATTGCTATAGAAGCTTAAAGTGCTTTGTAAAAGTGTGTGTGTTGTTTTTTTATGTGATTAAGCTAAGAGCAAAATAAAATAACAGATCTTAAAATCTTTTATTTGCAGATTAGAGCGTTTAATGCATTTTTAATAATTATTCCAGCTCTTGATCTCTTAAAACTCTAGACTATACTTAAAGGTTCGACCCAACACAGCTCAGGTGTATCATTGAGATGTACTTATTTTTCCAAGTTTTATTAGAATGCGATTGTAATTGAGCTTTAAGGGACTGCAGCCTGTTGTAATGAAAATATATATATGTGTGTGTGTGTGTATATACCATATATGTATATATATCCGTGTGTGTATATATGTATTGAATTTAGGGCTGAAACAACTAATCGATAAAATCGATAATCGATAATGAAAATCGTCAACGATTTTCATTATCGATGAATCGAATCTATTTTTATCGATTATAAAAATTATAATCCGACCTCAAACAGAGATCGGATTATAACACTAGAATCCAGATCCCCCGCAACGCTGCAGGGGACCTGGATTCCCCTCACTGTCGGCCGGTCTCTCACTTCCGTCTCTCTCCCCCTCCCATACACCCCTCTGACTCCTCCCCCCTCCCTTACATCACTCTGCCTCTCTACCCGGCTCCGTTACTGACTTCATAGAAGCCTCAGCGTAAGTGAAGGGCAGTAACGGAGGCTGTCTGTGCGCATCATGCAGACCCCCCCGGCTGACAGAGGATCATCCTCTCTGTCAGCCGGTGGGGTCTGCATCGCACAGACAGCCTCCGTTACTCACCTTCACTTACTCTGAGGCTTCTATGAAGCTGCAGTGAAAATTCCTGTCAGTAACGGAGCAGGGTAGAGAGGCAGAGCGGTGTATGGGAGGGGGGAGGAGTCAAAGGGGTGTATGGGAGCCACCCTCCCATACACCACTCTGGCTCCTCCCCCTCCCATACGGCACTCTGCCTCTCTACCCGGCTCCCTGGTGTCTTGTGAACCTCCGTGGCTGACAGGAGGCAGAGTGGAGTATTGGAGGGGGGAGGAGGCAGAGTGGAGCATGGGAGGGGGGAGGAGGCAAAGTGATGTATGGGAGGGGGAGGGGCCACAGTGATGTATGGGAGGAGGCAGAGTGGAGTATGGGAGGGGGAGGAGGCAGAGTGGTGTATGGGAGGGGGAGGAGCCAGAGTGGAGTATGGGAGGGGGCAAAGTGGTATATGGGAGGGGGAGGAGGCAGAGTGGTGTATGGGAGGGGGAGGAGCCAGAGTGGAGTATGGGAGGGGGCAAAGTGGTATATGGGAGGGGGAGGAGGCAAAGTGATGTATGGAAGGGGCCAGAGTGGTGTATGGGAGGGGGAGGAGCCAGAGTGGTATATGGAAGGGGAGGAGCCAGAGTGGTGTATGGGTGAGTTATAGTGGTGTATGGGGGGTATTATGAATTTCAGGGCATATAGGGGGTATAAGGCATATCGATATTAGGCATATCAGGGGGGCATAAAACATATCTGGGGGTAAAAGGTATATCAGGGGGCTCAGTTGCATATCACTGGCATATAAGAGGTATAAGGCATATAAGGGGGCAGAGTGGCAAGCTGGGGGTCAGATGTGCATAACCGGGGGCAGTGTGGTAAATAAAAAAAAATTTAAACAAGGCTTTTTTCTCATAGTTTTTATTAAATATGAAAAATAGTTAACATATGAATTAATATTTACTAATAACTTTTTGTATTAAAACCTAGTTTGAGAAACTGTTTGGGTTCTTGTAGCTTTTATTATTATGTCAGTAAAATAAGAAGGTGAAGAGAGAGAGAGAGAGGCCATTGCAATAAAGAGATGAAAATTGTACGTTTTTTATTACATTATTTTAAATTGAAAAAAAATTAAATTTTTTTATCCGATTAATCGATTCATCGAAAAAATAATCGGCCAACTAATCGATTATTAAAATAATCGTTAGTTGCAGCCCTAATTGAATTGTTCCATAGACTCCTATATACTGTAACTGCATAACTTGACTCAAGGTTGTGGCTTTCTATCTTGTGTCACCAGTTTAACGCCCGCTATCCTCGGCAAAATCCTCTGCAATTAGGAATCATTGGTAAAGTCATCTAGCTAGCCTGTGTAGTTCGCTACCTTTTGTAAGCAGGCTCACGGGGCAGAGACTTGGAAAGCCAGTTCTGTAAGCTGCGGGCTGGAAGATTTATTATCTTGTTGAGAAAGAGGCCACATAGCATACCCCGCCTGCCTTGTCTCATGTTGCTGCCTTGATTTACATTCGGCATTGGAACATTATCCAGCTGTTTCAACACAGCCTGACATGTCTTATTGAAACCCTTCTACCATCTGATTTTGCTGAATTAAAGCGCTGTTCATTTTGTATCAGGGCAAGCGGCATGGACTAGAAAGCCCAAATCATGGCACACATAAACCTAAACATCAAGCACATTTTCTTCCTGCCATTTAGGGAATATAAAATAAAATGGGTACGAGAAACAAATGTCTTTTCCAGAAATATCATTGCCAGTTTAGTAGAAAAAATGGGAAGGGCGAAGTTGGTGGGCATATAAAAGACTAGCAAGGTCAATGTAAATGGAAATCTAAAGCATATGAGTACATGGTCAGGTTAATTTTACAAGGTTGTTTTTCAAGGTTGATTCCAAAAACTACAAATTTGTTCAATTCTCTGACAAAAATCCCTTTGATTAGCCTGATATCTGTTCACAAGGATCATTGGGATATGATTTTAAAGTAACAGAATAAAATTTCCCTGCCATCCCAGGTGACACAGAGGATAGACTCCTCCTCCGTACCTGATAGGGCAGGACACAAACTTTAAAAGGGCCCTCCCCTCCTACTAACACCAGTTTTTTTTCCTGCCCTACCAGGTAGGGGGACTCGTCTACCTTTTATTATTTTCTTCGGCTCTAGGTTGAGCCGTTTTCCCCGGGCTAAGCCCCCATTCCTGGGGGATACCTTGAACCTTAGCCGGATGGCTGGTGCTGCGTCGCCCAGCGCTTGTCCCAGTCCTGGAGGCTGCTGCGGTGCCGCCGTCCCTGCGGTGATCGCGGTGGCGCCGTCGTCCCGGCGGTGATCGCTAGCGCGGCAGCTCCGCCGGTCGTGTTTCGGAGTTGCCAGCATGTTTGCCGGGACCTCCTATGGCCGGGGACGCCTGCCGGTCTGAGGATTCAGCGGCTACACGCCGCTGTTGCGGCTTACTGGCTTCAGCCATAATGGCGTCTGCGGACTTCTGGTTCGGGCTTCTCCACTTCCGGTTGTGCGTTCCAAGCCTCGTTTTGGTCACAATTCTAATTTTTGCCGCCAAACTCTCTGCTGTTGCAGATTACAGCCTAATTTCAGCTCCCTTTTCACTATATATATATAGAAGGTAAGTGATTTGGCTGCTATGTGTTTTCTTGCTGTTTTCTTTTGGTCAGGTGCTGTTGCATCTTTCATTATGTCGGCCCCTGATAATTCTGAGCCGACCTCTGTTGAGGACAAGCCTAAGAAAGCTGCTATGAAGTCTAAACATGCCCAATGCTCCGGGTGTCACAAGGCTTTGCAGGATTCTAGAAAGAAACTCTGCTCCGCTTGCCTGAGATCTGTAGCGGATTCTGAGCAGTCTGGGGGTAGGGAGTTTTTGACCTGGCTTAAAGAGGAGATGCAGTCTACCTTCTCTGCCTTCCGTCAGACTGTTCCTGCCTATCATCACCTTCCAGCGGTACAAGACCCCGCTCTCCTGGGGCGTCAGCCTTTGTACTCAGACTCTGAGTTTGACTATCCTGAGGTAGAGGAAGGTTCCTCAGAGGAAGGAGAGATCCGGGAGGAAAGTTCATTTTTGTTCCCGGTGGAAGAAATTGAGACTTTAATTTCTGCTGTGAGGTCAGCTATGCATTTGGAGGAGGCCTCCACCCAGAAAAATGACTCTTTCTTTGGTGCCAGCTTCTCCAAGCAGTCTGCCTCGTTTCCTGTTCATCCTGCGCTTTCTGACATTATCAAGCAGGAATGGAACCACCCGGAAAGGAGGGTTAACCTGTCCAGACGGGTTAAACGCATGTTTCCCTTTGATGAGAACTTTGCTGAGTTTTGTGCTACCCCGCTGGTGGATACTGCTGTTATGAAGGTCTCCAGGAAGACTACTCTGCCGCTTGAGGATGGCTCTCATTTTTCTGACCAGATGGAAAAGAAAGCCGAAGCTGCGTTTAAGAAATCTTTCGAGGCTTCAGCTGCTGTCTTTAAACCGGGAATTGCTTCTGCCTCAGTTTCCAGAGCTGTCAAGATTTGGCTGTCCCAGATCGAAGAGGCTATTGCTGCAAAAACCTCCAGGGAGATTATCCTCAAGAATGTTGCTGCCGTGAAATTGGCCGTGGATTTTCTCTGTGATGCCTCCATTGAAAACATCAGAATGACGGCCAGAGCTTCAGCGCTTTTGGTTGCAGCTAGAAGAGCCTTGTGGCTCAAGGCCTGGGCGGCGGATAATGCCTCTAAGAACAGACTTCTTAATATCCCTTTTAAGGGTAAGACTTTATTTGGGGAAGAGCTGAAGTCCCTTTTGGAGAAAACCACAGGGGACAAGCATTGGATGCCTCAATGTAAACCTCCTTCGAAAAGACGGCAGTCCTTTCGGCCTTTCTTCCCGGGACAATCTAGAGGCCATAGTTCTAGATTCAACCCCTCGTCCAGAGAACAAAACTTCCGAGGCAGATTCCCTCGTGGAAGGGGCACATTTGACAGGATTGCCTTCCCCAAAGCGTTTCAATACCCCAAGAACGCTGCATGACACCTCCTCCATTCCGGTGGGAGGAAGGCTCCGTTTTTTCACCGACAGTTGGGTCTCACTCACCCGAGACCCTTGGGTGAGAGCCATTGTATCGCACAGCTATCAACTTCAATTCCGGACCAGACCTTCAGACCGTTTTTTGACCTCCCACCTTCCTCCAGACCAGGCAAGGCGGTCGGTCCTGTTATCCACCATCCAGCAGTTGTCAGACCTCAGAGTCCTGGTTCCTGTCCCCTGGCCAGAACTGGGCCAAGGGGTTTATTCTCCGGTTTTTCTGGTCCCCAAGAGACCGGGCGGTCTTTGCCTAATCATAGACTTGCGTTTTTTGAACAGTCACCTCCAGTTCATCAGGTTCAAGATGGAAACCGTAAGATCCACCCTCGACACCTTATGCCTCAACGACTTCATGGCTTCATTGGCTCTAAAGGATGCATATTTCCACGTTCCCATCCATCCATCTCATCAACGTTTCCTGAGAGTGGCGATTCCTCGGGGTTCAACTGTCCAGCATTTTCAGTTTCAAGCCCTTCCATTCAGATTGTCGGCGGGCCCAAGAGTCTTCACGAAACTTGTGGCAGTCGTGACGGCCCATCTCAGAGTTCAGGGAATCTCAGTCATTCCTTATCTGGACGATTGGCTTGTCCATGCCCAGTCGGCGCAGATTCTTCGGGTTCACCTTGCCACGGTGGTCGACACATTACAAGATCTCAGCTGGATTCTGAACTGGGACAAATCCTGCACCGTCCCCTCTTAACAACTAGTGTTCCTGGGTCTTCGTCTGGATTCCTGTTCCGGGAAAGCTTTCCTTCCGACTGCCAGGATAGAGGGGATTCGATTCCTAGTACGCAGGATTCGCTCTGCGCACCGCAGCTCCTTACGGTTATGTATGTCCCTGCTGGGCAAGATGGTCTCCGCAAAGTATACAGTGCCCTGGGCTCTGGCCCACATGAGAGTACTTCAAGGATTTGTCCTCAACCATCTGGAAGACGACCCTTTGGCTCTGGACAGGCGTGTCTGTCTTCCTCCGCAGGTCAGAGCTTCTTTCTCCTGGTGGCTCCAACAGAACGTCCATGCCGCAGGGAGAAGATGGTCTCTTGTCTCCAAAGTACTTCTCACCACCGACGCCAGCATCAAGGGATGGGGAGCTACATGTCAAGACCTGTTTGTGCAAGGTCTCTGGTCCCCAGCTACGAAACTTCTTCCCTCGGACTGTCTGGAGTTACTTGCAGTAGAAAAAGCTCTGCATCACTGGGAACATCTGCTCGCAGGCAAGGACATTTTGCTTCGTTCCGACAATCAGGCAGTGGTAGCCTATGTCAACAGACAAGGGGGCACAAGAAGTTCTCGGCTTATCCGTATATCGCTCAGGATTTCCTTTTGGGCAGAGTCCCATCACATGACTCTGTCCGCCGTCAACCTCAGAGGAACTTTGAATTCTCAAGCAGATTTCCTGAGCAGAACTCCTGTGCTAAGCAGCGAGTGGGCTCTGCATCCGGTAGCCTTCGATCTAATCGTCCAACGGTGGGGCTTGCCCGAGATCGACCTGATGGCATCCATGAGACAATGCTCAGATTCCTGTTTTCTTTTCCCTCAGACCTCAGGATCATCCCTTGGCAATAGATGCCTTCTCACAGGAATGGAATTTCCGTCTCGCATACGTCTTCCCTCCGTTTGCTCTAATCTCCAGGGTCCTACAGAAGATCAAGAAGGACCACGCCTCTGTGATCCTGATAGCACCAGACTGGCCGAAGCGAGTCTGGTATTCTGACTTGATCGCTCTAGGTCTCTCTCCCCCTCTGAAGCTCCCAGCTTGGAGAGACTTTCTGCATCAGGGTCCGTTCCTACACCCAAACCCTGCTGTGTTCCACCTGACGGCCTGGAGATTGAATGCGAACTGCTGAGAGCGCAAGGTTTTTCTTTTCCTGTAGCTGAGACTCTTCTGCAGAGTAGAAAGAAGGTTATCATTAAGATCTGGAAGAGATTTCACAGTTGGTGTTGTTCCAGGGGGATTTTGCCAACTGCCTGTTCCTCTGCCTCTATTCTGGACTTCTTCCAGGAGGGATTCGACTGTGGACTTCAGCCTTCTACGATCCGGGTGCATATTTCTGCCATCAGTGCTCTCCTCGGGTTTGAGCTTATATCTCTGCCTGTGATCAGACGTTTTGCCAAGGCCATCGTCAGGATGCGTCCTCGTTCTGTCACCAGGATGGTTCCGTGGGACCTGAATCTCGTCCTTCGTAGACTTACATTGCCTCCTTTTGAGCCTCTTCAGTCGGTTTCTCTGTATTTATTATCGCTGAAGACGGCCTTCTTAGTAGCCATTACTTCCGCTCGTCGGATTTGTGAACTCCAGGCTTTGTCTATGAAGGAACCGTTTCTCCGGTTTTTCCCGGATAAGGTGGTTCTCTCTCTACCGCCAGAGTTCGCACCCAAGGTTCAGTCGCCTTTCCACAAGAACCAGGAGATCGTGTTGCCTACCTTTTTTCCTGCTCCTGGCTCAGCTGAAGAAGAGGTTCTTCACACTCTGGATCTGAAGAGATGCCTCACCATCTATTTGGAACGGACTCTACCCCTGCGTAAGTCCTCTCGTTTGTTCGTGGCCTCTTCAGGGCTCAACAGGGGTGTCAGCATCTCCAAGTCTTCCATCACTAAGTGGATTGTTGCGACCATCAACTAGGCATTTTCTGCAGCCGGCCAACCTGCTCCTGTGGGGATCTGTGCCCACTCTACTAGGGCAGTCTCCACTTCCTGGGCCGAAAGATGTTGTCTTTCGCCCGACCAGATCTGCAAGGCGGCTACTTGGCGGACTCTCCACGCTTTTGTGCAGCATTACCGTCTCGAGCAGATGGCTCAGGAGGACTCTCTTTTCGGTCGGAAGATCCTTGAGGCTGTTTTGTCTCCTTAGTTTGCCCACCCTTCTGCTTTGGTAAATCTATCCTTAGTGTCACCTGGGATGGCAGGGAAACAGGAAGTTCTACTTACCGAGAGCTTCTTTTCCCTGTCAATCCCTGGTGACACGTTTTTGTTCCCTCCCTTCCTTTCAATAAATTTTGTTGCATCAGATTGCTTTGCCTGTGTGGTCTTTGGTATTAACTGGTGTTAGTAGGAGGGGAGGGCCCTTTTAAAGTTTTAGTCCTGCCCTATCAGGTACGGAGGATGAGTCTATCCTTAGTGTCACCAGGGAAAAGAAGCTCTCGGTAAGTAGAACTTCCTGTTTCATATTTTAATTGTCAGGGCAAATATAGTGAAACAATTTACTAAAACTTTTGTGAGCTTTAAAGCTAATTTGAACTTTTTTCCCCTTTTTATTTTTTGAGAAACAATTTGACTATCACCCACAGATTTCCACTAAAATAACCAGTTGAGCCAAATTAACTTCAGACTCTTTATCTTGCGTGGCCAGATTTCATCAGCCGCGAATAAGTTCTTATTACGTATTTGCCGTTAAATACACAGCCACGCTTTTCATGAATATTTGAAAATCAAGTAAGGTTATATACGGTATGTCAATCCTTTCACTGAGCTTTGCCAATGTCCAGAGACCCAACTAAAACATTGTGGTTATGTCGCAAATCAAGTACAAAGTGCGTTCGGACTTTAATACCACGCAGTCATGTATTTTGGCTTTACTGGGTACAGCCCCCCCCCCCCCAAAAAAGTTATTGGACGTCATAAGAGGTTAGCAATGTGTAAGTGGATGAACCAGCAGAACCAACAAACACGAAGACAATGCACATCAGAATAAAAACAATTATGAATATTAATATTTAGTGAAAATAGGACTAATCGGCATGAACTGCTGGGTATGGCTAATTCTTCAGCAAATCCCTACAACCTGATTACATAATGAAAAGTATCCCTACATCTTTACTGGTGTTCCATACTATCGCATTCACACTGTTAAAGGGACAGTCTAGACCTTATTTCTCTTTTTCTGTAATGCATATAGAAGTGGATTTCTGCATTCTTTGTTTGTATTCTTTCTTCAAAATGAACCTTGTCCCTCATTTTCCTCCAACTCCTACTTCCTTCTAGTGAAGCAGAATGTGTACTTACGTATGCTCACCATGCATGCCAGCTTAACACGTACATGCTTGTTGAGCTTCCGCTGAAATCAGTGGTAATTGAACTTGTGAGTTGTGTGGCAAATATGCATTCACAATTTACCCTTGTTTACATTTTTGTTCTTTTAATAAATTAAGTCTACTTTGCAGGGACTGCAATGCATTTTACTGTATGCAAACCGGAGCATGAATTGTTTAGGTACTGGCATAATAAAATAAGACAGCTGCTTCTCTTTTTTTATTTTTTCTCTTTCATTTCCGGTACTGATACTATGAAGCATATGTATGAAAGCTGCTTGCACGTTCTCACTTGTACTTTCATGCCAGTTGCATGAATCCTAACAAAAAATAATAATCAGTGTTTAGTTAGCGTGTGTGATTGCAGCTACTACTCAATAGAATTCAGTTGAAGCCCAGCTTGCATTGAACATTGAGGTATGCTCCCTCTTTTCAGCAGAGACTGTGAGGGGAGAGGGACATATTACAACAGCCTCATTTTCCAACTCTACTAACTAAAAATGACTATGCTATTTTGGAAACAGTTTAAATGGAATAGAATCCAGTTTGGATACAGTTTAAATGGACTAGAATCCACAAAAATGGACTGCAATAAGAAGCATCTTTTTCCTGAACTGGCCCAATAAAATGCATCAACTTCAACACACACACTCACACTCACGCTCGCACTGCAGTTAGAGGAATCTAAATGGATTGACTGGTGCCTATCCACAGGCATGTTGCCTATCACACATTTGTAAGGATTGTGTTTATAAGGAATATCATCCTAGCCACCATACTTATTCTGTCAGGGTGGCCTGATTACCGTATTTGCTCGATTATAAGACGAGGTTTTTTTCAGAGCAAATGCTCTGAAAAATACCCCTCGTCTTCTAATCGGGGTCGTCTTCTAATCAGACCTCAAATAGAGGTCTGATTAGGAGACTAAGATCCAGATCCCCCGCAACGCTGCAGGGGACCTGGATCCTCCTGTCTCACCCGACTCCCCCCCCCCATCATACACACACTTACCGGTGCTTCCTGCTGTGTTGCCGGGGCAGCGGGTTGACGTCTACGCGATCCGCGTAGACAACGTCCGCTGCAGCCGGAAGGAGGTGTGGCTAGCAGCGGGGGTTGTCTGCGTCCGTCGCATAGACCTTCCCCGACTGTCAGAGATCAGAGTTCCCCGCACCGGTGCGGGGAACTCTGATCTCTGACAGCCGGGGAAAGTATACGCGACGGACGCATACAAACCCCCGCTGCTAGCCACACCTCCTTCTGGCTGCAGCAGAAGGCGACATCAACCCGCTGCCCCGGCTGGAAGCACCGGTAAGAGAGGGGGGAGAGCGGGGGAAGGGGGGGGGGAGAGTGTGTGTGTGTGTTAGTTAGTTAGTTAAATGGGGGTATAGGGTGTGTGTGTTAAATGGGGGCATAGGGCATTTCTGGAGTGGCGTTAAGGGGGCATTTAATAGAGCACTCTGCCTCCTGAAATGCCTTATACCTCCCTATATGCCACTCTGCCCCATAATATGCCTTTTAACCCCCTAAATGGCAGAGTGGCATATAGTGGTATAAGGCATTTCTGGAGGCAGAGTGCTCTATACAATGCCTTTTAACTCCCTTAATGCCACTCTGCCTCCTGAAATGCCTTATACCTCCCTATATGCCACTCTGCCCCATAATATGCATTTTAACCCCCTAAATGCCAGAATGGGATATAGGGGTATAAGGCATTTCTGGAGGCAGAGTGGCACATAGGGGGTCAAAAGGCATACCATGGGGCACAGTGGCATATAGAGGGTTAAAAGGCATATCATGGGCCACAGTGCCATATTGGAGTGGCAAGCCTGGGGGCAGATGTGCGTAACTGGGGGACAGGTTGGAAAATACAAGAAATAAAAACAAAAAAAATCTTTTTCTCAATCATAGCTTTTATTAAAAAAAATAGTTTACATGAATTAACATTTACTGGTAAAACTTTTTTCCTTTGGGGTCGTCTTATATTCAGGCTTTTTCTTTTTTTCCTAAGTTAATATTCAGATTTTGGGGGGTCGTCTTATAATCAGGGTCGTCTTATAATCGAGCAAATACGGTACTTTATTTCGGTGTATTTTTCCTTTTAATATGCGTAGCTATAAAATTGGATCGGGAACCGCTCTTCTGTCATCAGTCTGTCTTCCCCTCTCTGCAGCCATCTGTTGACAAGTTAAAAATCTGTTTGCTTTTAAGCAGCAAATGCCATTTGTGCTCCTCCCTTTTGTTAGTACCGGTGTAGTGGTCACATACCAATATATTGCAGAAACCGGTGATCCATCCATCGGTGATTCTTTTGCTCACAATTACCTTACTAGGTATACAGAAAAAATGCAGGTATACAAGCTTAAAGGTGCTTACGTCACACAAAAGTGCATCGTATTTGCAGGATTTGTCTTAAATGCTGTTTGTTTGCCTTATGCCTTATTTACCAATGATATTTATCAATCAAAATATCAACATTTATCAATTTGACTTTTTATTTTATTTTTTTACTTCTAATGGTTTGGCGTCTCCTGATTGAATTTGTGCTGCTTATTTCTTCAAGGTGGTGTTACAGATTCATGCAACAAAGGAATAAAAACTGTCAGAGATTTTTTTTACCCCAGCTCATGAATCTTTCTGCAACTGGCAGTTGCAAAGATTGGCTACTGTATAAACACTTGTTTCAGTCTCCCTGCCAAGTATTTCATACAGGAAATAGTCTTTCAAGCCGAGATGGAAGATATACAAAGTTGGAATGAAAGCTTGATTGGTCATTTTCTGTTTTTACAACAAGGTGAAGGCTTTTAAAATAATTATCGCCTTAACCTGGTAAAAAACGGCCAAAAATAAAAGCTACATCTTTTCTCCTTTACCCCCCGCCCCAAAAAAAGAGACTGGCAATTCCCATTCTTCTTTCTACATATAATATTTTGAGAAAAGAGAAAACATCCTCTGTTTTTCAGCGTATCTCGTTCTTCAAGTAAACTTGGCTGTTCAAAGCTCTCTACAGTTTGAATTCATGCCAGATTCAACCGGCCTAATTACCATTTGAGACAATTGTACGAAACATGTAGAGGAAAGGGAGGAGGACTTAAGGGTGACTGTGGAGAAAAATGTGCTTCTTTTAAAATGGGCGAGGAGTTGCTATCCCCATAATATTGTGGGAAGTGATTTTCTTAATAGAACCTACTTTATCCCCTTTTTTCCATCATTTTGCCCCAGTGTTGAATTGTTGGTACATAGTTTGCCCCAGTGTTGAATTGTTGGTACATAGTTTGCCCCATGTAACTACAGTGGATATAAAAAGTCTACACACCCCTGTTAGAATGCTAGGTTCTTGTGTTTTTAAAGAATGAGACTAATGATGACATCTGTGGGGTGATCCGAAGAGGGCTGTGCACAGGAGATGTCCTCTCAATCTGACAGATTTGGAGCACTTTTTTAGAGAAGAGTGGGCAAATATTGCCACGTCCGGATGTGCCATACTAATGGACTCCTACCCAAAAATGCTGATTGCTGTAATAAAATCAAAACGTGCTTCAACGGAGTATTAGTTAAAGGGTGTGCACACTTATGCAACCAGGTTATTGTGAGCCCCCCCCCCCCAAAGATTTCAGTTTGTTTTGCAATTGAATTGTTCACGTTATAGGTCTCATTAAAGGTGGAAAAAGTTCTGACATGATTTATCTTGGTCTCATTCGTTCACATCACAAGAATTTTTTAACAGGGGTGTGTAGACTTTGTATATCCACTGAATGAGCAGTTCTTTACATCATAATATGCAAAGATGACTTAAGAGTACATGAATGTTGTACTTGAATGGTTTGGGTGCCAAGCTGTGCCACATACTGAGTTTATAGTACAGGCATAGGGGGGGGGCCTTCTCAGTGTCTGCACAAGGTTTCGTGTTGGACCCCCTGGAACTCCCATACCAGTGACTGCTGGAATTGACTGGATGTGGGTATAGTCTGTGTGGGTGCAATAGTAAGCAGGTTCAGCTGTAGGCATCTTCTGCAAGCTAAAGAGCTAGTTGTGGTGACACGGTGCAAATCCATAGTAGCAGAATTTCATGTATCCATCATGCATTTGCACTGGATCTAAAAATAACAACCCCCCCCAAAAATATTTAGATACAGACACTGTATATATGAAGTGGGAAAGGGACAGATCTGCTTTAAAAAGTTTGGAGAAACTGTTCGAATAAAGGCATACCCTGCTTTAAGGACATTCACTTTAATGTCATTCACGAATAAGGACATAGTTGCAGCACAACTATTCCCCTGTTTACGCACTCCTTTTTGCGAGAACAGACCCATAACAGCATTACGCCAGCACGTCGTTTCGTCTTTTGAGCGCCTTAGAGCATTTTGTGTTTTATGGTGGAAATTACCTGATGATTCACTTCACTTTAAGTAAGTTTTTGTTTTACTTACCGTTTCCCTTCTTGTCTCACACTGAACCTGACCTTTGTGTGATAGAATGGAACCTCGTTTGGATGTTACACATGATAAAGTTTATGAATGTAAAGAAATGCGATACTTTTAAAAGCGTTTTGATCTGGGCTGTGCCACAGTGGATAATTTTTTTTACACTTTTTCACATGTATCTGGATTTCTTTATGCTTGCATGTATACTTCCAGGGGCTCTGAGGTGTTTAATTGGCTGTACACTCCCGTTACTGAACAATAATTTTATTTTTTTGTAGATGATATAAAGCATCGCTCTGCCGCCATCTCCCACTTTTGTCACGTTTTCATGTGTTGTATACCCTGGTCTTAGGTATATGATAGTCTCCATGAAAGACTAAAAGTGCTATTGCATGCATCATACCTTCCATTTAAAAGTGAATTGTTAATTCACAAAGGTCTGCATGATCACCAGATAGGGCTTGGATATTATCTCTGTTGAAGCAGCATAATTACTAGAAAATGTCAGTGTGCCTAGGCCACAGGTCTAGGGAACAGTAGGCTTCTACAGGAAGTTGGGCTTCCTGGTGATCCAGTCTGGATATGTGCGGTTGTACCTTATTTTCCCAGGCATATCCCTCTGGCAGCCTCATACCGTCGGCCGGCAGATAGGCCAAAAAATATCTGTCACATGTGAATGTTACAAGATATATTTTGAAGTTTTGTTCCATTGGTACTTAAGATGACGTCAGGACTGCAATTTCTGCAGTCTTATCTGTATCCTGTTGTGTACACTTATGAGCTGGAATTCTATTTTTTTTTTTAAATTTCTGAAGGTATGAGGAGTGCCCTTTAGATGTAGTTCTACAGTTTATGATAGTGACACAAATATTACAGTTTTGTTATATAAATAAGCATAAATTATTTTGCATGGCAGGGATTACCGAAAGTGTGAAAATAAATTATGCTCCTGTGAATTGTAGAAATGTGAGATTATTCATGTGCAAACAGTGAAATGTTTGGAGAGGGCAGTGACTGATGAAGAAAAAATAATCCTGTTCTTCAAGTTTCAGTCAGTAAATGACTGTGCTGAGCAAGTTTCTTTTCCTTTTAATCTTTGCTGCTGGATGTTAGGGAGAAACCCGTCTACCGATACTGTGATAATTTCTCTCCCGAGATAAAAAAGTACACAGATGTACTTGAGTGAGCAATATGGCTGTATGAGCACTAAAAGAAATATATTGTGTAAAAAGGCCACATGTAGGGTTGGGATCCTCTTCATTGCTTGTTTTAGCTTTGAGTTGAGTTCCCTGCAGTTTTGTGACATCAATTTCCAGTTAATCTGCAGTAAAGAAAAATTGGCCTCTTAATGTTATCTTACTACGATGAGGCTCAAGCTATGTAAAACAGTGTTACACTGATCTCCCAGAACAGCAATGGGGAACCTATGGCACAACTGGCATGCCAAGGCTAGACTGCTGAGTGACTGGTTAATTTTCTTACATTGGCCCAAAATAAAGGGAGACCTTGTCTTCCTATGTTGTCATATCCCAATGCTCAACACTGAAGCAACCTCGCACAGGAATTTAGAACGGTAAGAGAAAAGGACAGATGGACAATGAAATGAGAGAGAGTGGCAGCAGCAGAACATGGGTTCCACCAAGAACCTTCCACCCATCCTTTTGGATCTAAATATATTTATATGCATTTAAATTAAACAGGATGGGTGCAAGGTGTATGGTGACTTCTCAGGTGGAACTTGTCTGCTTCTGCCACTGCCCTTTTCTTCATTAAGATATGAGAGAAGAAGGGTTGTGCATAATAAAGATTATTCTTCAAATTGTTGCATTTATCCCCCAACAGAATCATGTAGAAAATTGGGCACTCAAGCCCAAAAACGTTTGCCATCACTGTCCTAGAACTAGACTGGAGTTTCTTCTACATTGTGGCCATTGTGGATCATTCCATAACAATAATAACGTTACAAAGCTAGCCTTAACTTTAACGTTCAGTGGAAGTCAGTAGTGCATATCAACCATTTAGTTTAATGTGCGACACAAAACATGTTGTGGCCTACCCCTGACCGAGATACTGGCAGGTGCTGGCTGGTCATCCCCTGTACCCTTTTTTAACCCCCTTCTTTTAAGTTAAGTGTAGAAACACAGAGCGGGGTTTTTGTTTTGTCAAAATCTGGGAAATTTTTCTCTGAATCTTTTGGTTTTGTATTAGTCTGTCATATTAATCAGAGTGCGTTTTTTGGTAATTGTCGGCTGCAATTTCTTTACACTCTTAGATCCATCTGGTATCTATGAATAAGATAAACAGCAATAGACAATATGGGTTACTGTCATTGTGTAAAACCCGTACCTTGCATAATACTATGTTTCTATTACACACCCAACTTGTAGGCAAAAATGACCCTGCCCTGTTAGTACTAATCTTTAAGTCATGGGGTCAGACCAGCGGAAAAGCCCAAGAAGTATACTTTAGAGTGAATCCGAAGCACCAATAAAAGGTTGCTTTGCGCTTTTCCTTGAAGGAAAGATAAATGTAATGCATGTGTTCTCTCCTCTTGGCTCCACTTACCAGCAAGCGGTGCCAGAACAACTGCTTAAATGGCAGTAAATGGAGCTTTTGTTACATTGAGTAATAACGGCTTACGGAAGACTTTGAAGTTCTCGCATTCGATGCATGAGATAAATATTTTATGTTTTGTCTGTCGAGGTTAATCACGAAGTAATCAATGCAGTTTGCTACCATCCAAGGTAAATCACAAGGGTTATAGTGAAAGCAGTGCTTATTTCAACCTGTATTTGTTTACTTTGGAGCAGCGATGCCAATGGCTAAATTTGCGGGTATCATCCAAAAGATTCAGTGGTTTCCACGGCGATTGCTTCATATTTAGCAAATGTCAAAATAAAAACAATACTTCATAACAGTGCTAATCCAGTGCCTTTTACGTGTAAAAATTTTAGGCCATTTATTTTAGTTTAGGCTTGACTTTTTTTATTTTTTTTTATCTATCATGGAGATCATTTAAATATGAATGAGAGAATTATAAATCAGTTTTACAACCTTTCATTCTTAAGATTACGTTTAGGGATTCTCCGGCATATCATTCAGACTAAAGGCATTATAGTAGAATTTTTAGAAATGGCACCATTTCGCCTTCTGTGTCATACGCAAATGAGTTTGTAGACAAAGATTGGATTTACATGCCTCCCCTATGACCACATAAAGAATATTGCACATACATCTAGATATAAGTAGCACAGTACACTGCATTGAAGTTATGTATTGATGGTTATCATGTTAATGCCATGATCCATATACATATAGATTTTAAGTTCTGTCCTAAATAAGTATGGGTAACGTTGCCTCTTTCACCGAGCCGTTTTCTGGATTGTGTCTGGTTCTGTTCTGTTGCGGGGATGTGGGCATGGGTGTGTTTCACCAGTGGCTGCTAAAATGGTTTAGTAGATATTAAGGAGAGAGAGAGAGAGAGAGTCAATAAAGAAAGAAGTGGAGTGGAAATAAACGGGAGAGAAAGAAAATAGAAATATCAGGGGTGAAAATGGGAGAGGAAAAATAGGAGGGAGAGGTGAAAGGAAGGATAGAACAGAAAATGGAGTGGAGGAGAATGAAAGAGAAATGAGAGTGATGACATTTTTATCCACCAGCAGATGCATAAAAAATATACCTGTTGCACCTTGAAAAAAAGAAGCAAAACCTACTCGAGTTTTTTAGGATCTAGACATTAGGCCATTGGCCAGTAGGATCTTTCATATGAACCGTGGCTGTTCGGCCTTTGCCATATAACACACTTGCCTGTATTTTTTTCTGAGTTTATCAGAATTATGAACTAATTTTTCCTTCAGGCTTGCAAGTGTCCTACACAAATCCAGATTGCCATACGTGCTTATCCTAGTTTTAGGTGTAGCTGGCTGTATGAAAATAGTTTACTTTATAAATCATTTTGATAACACTGGCTAAATAGGCTGCTACTCGTACATTGTAGGTCAGTTCAGCTGTTGGGGAAAAGACAGTTAAATGCAGGCAATCATTAAATAGTATGCACTGGGACTGGCATAATGTCCATTTGTGAAATTGCTATTTTTTGTGTTAGTGATTTCGGTTACTGGAAATAATGGTTACGAGATATTTTGCCATATAAATGTATGGTTTCAGGTGAAACGGATGTGATTAAAAAAAATCACATTGGGCAGTATAATAGAATAGTCTCAAACCTTCCTGACTTTGTTTTATTTTTTTCTTCAAGATAAAATCATTAATATGTATTTGCTGTCATTTTTTCCATAAATCAAGACATCCATCACTTTTTATTTTAAATACATAATAACAGTTATGGTTTGTTTGATTTTTAATGTATATTACCACCCAGATTGAATTAGGCAGTTTGTGCAAAATTTAGCCCTCTACACAGAAATCATCAGGAGTTCAGTATGCATTTCAAGGTTTTTCCTTGAAATAGTCAGAAAATAAACCACATGTGAAGAAGAAAAAAAGAATTCATTCTTGCAGTACTGTGGTTTTCTAGTGCCAAGGATATCAATGCAAAACATTTATGCACGTGCAAGCCTTGTGGATTTTGGACAGGTCTGTCCTGTGAAAATACCAAGAATGGATCAGGTCCAGAAATCGTCCAATAAGTAGATTCTCTCTCTCTCTCTCTCTCTCACACTCTCTCTCTCGCTCTCTCTCTCTCTCTCTCTCTCTCTCTCGCTCTCGCTCTCGCTCTCATATAATATATATAGAGAGAGAGAAAAGATCTACTTATTGGACGATTACTGGACCTGTTCCATTTGTGGTATTTTCACAGGACAGACCTGTACCAATATATAGACATATATATATATAATTATTTATTTTAATAATAAAAGGGAGGGCCGCCTGTATAAATACACATTCAATGTCTGTGTGTTAGGGTTAGCCCTAGCCCTAACCCCTTAGCCTAAACCTTTTATTTTTTGTGAATCCTTTGAGTATTAATGAAAGCACATAACAACATACAAAAACACCCCACTCCTTGGCACACCAAGGGTTAATTTGCTGATGCTGGTAAATAACAACACGCCAGCCTGTTTGAAAGGTGGATGAGCCCATTGTACAGACAATTAAACTGATCTCAGATATGACGCCTGCTTTGAAATCAGTACGACAGGTGCTGCAAGCTGGATACTAAGACTAAATATTTATTGTTGCTACATTGTTGCCTGGTAGCACTGCACTTTAAGAGAGTTAGTCTCAGGTTGGCACTAAAGTCTATTAATATGTTTAATGGGTTAACGATATGCCATTAATAGATCCGTCCAGAAGTAAATACAGAGTTAACATATAACGCTGCCCCCGTAAACTGCCAGGGAGACATCATTACACCTGCTGGCCCGTGTTAAAATGTTATGCTTAATGGACCAGCATGCTGGCTTTGTAGTGTACCCTTTCTTTGACACAATCTTTGTTGAGGTGCTGTTCCACCTGCTTTTGAATTTTTGTAATGAACAGACCTCATTCCTAAAGACCAAAAACTAACAAAAATACTATAATCATTGGAAATGTTGCTTTTGTGTTTGTTCTATAATAAGAAAGCGGATACTTCTAGGCCATCATTCAAATTCAACTCAAATTTTCTGTGTTTTTTCTCTCTAATAAAATGTGAGATCTGCTCATATTAGAGATGTAATTAATGTTTTGTGTAAGTGGAACAGAACCTTTAATACTGTCCCAAGCTTCAAGCTAAATAACCTTATTGATGGTCATCTTTTATTGACATGTCCATTAAGGATTGTCACTTTCTTTGGGTTGAATGGGCAGCCGACCATGGTCCTACTACTGGGGTGCCATTGGGCTCTTTAATGGACTCTTGATAGTTTACTCTCTCTGTTTCTACCATGCCAGGAGCAAAAACCAAAGCCTACAAACCACTGCCAATCTAAAAAAGCTTGTTACCTTTTTCTTGATAAAATCATTTAATCAATTACTTGTATAAAGTTTGTTTCAAGTCCATATTGGGAGCTTATTGTAGACATGTGAAAATGTAGTATAAAGAAACTCCTTGAGGTTGATCTACTTAACTACATCTTCAGTATTAACCACAGAGGAAGGTGGATCTAAGATTAAAGGCGGCAGGATATGTATCAAGGAAATGCTGCCATTGAGGAGAGGACTGGCGCTATGATTGAAAGATTTTTGCCTTGTAATTCCACGCTCCAAGTTTTGGAGTAATCAGGACTTAGGGCAGCATTTGAGACCTGAGATGAATTCTTTCTCTGCTCCTCCATGGGTCTTACACACAGTCCCTTTTATTTAATATGTGTAGGACTGAATAGTGTACATTGAGCATATTGTTGTCCAGATATGCTTAGGGGTCGTCGTATTACTTGGCTGGGCTTACCCCACCTGGGCTAAATGGAACCAAGCCTCTCCTGTGTGAAGTCCTGTGCCCTAATTCACTGTGACAGATCTTACAGCTAACGAGCATAGAGGGAATGCACAATACATGCCGTATAGTCCTTACCTATATAAAAAAAGTTTAAACTCACAGAAACATACCGTATTACTTTAGTAACTCATTGAAGTTTTTGCACCCAGATTTTTTTTTTTAAATCCATTTATATAGAAGTTTCAGTTTTCTACCTGAAGCAGATCTCTTTATACGCATATTGGTGAAGGACATATGCACAATAAACCAAACCTAAATGATATGGAATATGATGCACCCTCGTTTTGGAGATAATTTGTCCAAAGTTTAGTAATCAGATTATATATAATGTACCTTCAGCTGCATTAGGGACTTTGGTCTCTGCAGTGTTTTTAAATGAGGCGTGTGCTTATACATTTGTTTATAGTGGTGAATGATTGGGATCCGGCACTTCCCGCATGGATGTCTCACTCCTGCTATAATATTTAAACAGTGTTTTTTGGTAGTTTGTGCAAGAGATCCTCTCCCACACATCACTGGGATCATTGTGTCTGTAATCTGGAGGTTTATAGCTACGTGCCCAGCTCTTAAAGAAAAGCAGCACCAGTTATTTCCCAGGGTGCAAAGTCCTTCAACTAATGCTAGTGGCCATTACTTTTTGGTTTGTTCATAAGACAAGTAGGTTATGTAGAATTATTATTTTTTTGTTAATATTTGGTGTAACGCGGTAAGTAAAGAGCCTTTCGTTTTGTAGCCTGTTTAAGTCTACAATAACGTTGCTCAGTAAAAACTAAGCGATAAACTTGGAAACTACAAGTTCCTTCTGAGTTGAATTTGGCAGCTGTCTATAGAGTTTAATAATGAACCAGGGAAGTTGGACAATTTAGGTTGCAGATTTTAGCCAAGTCTTCTTTAGTGAATCCTCCATAATTCATAAGGTGCAGATGAGGTGAGAAATATGTGAACACCACAGAAGTTATCTGCACATATTCTTTATTCCTAAATAATTTCAAAGGCGAGAGTCGGTACCGTGTTAGCCTTAGAAACATGGGAGACAAGTAGAATCAAGTTAATGCCTTCTTTTGGGTAACTGAAAGGTCTCAAAAGCTTGCATTCTAAATCTACTTGGCTGAACTCTACTTGTCTCCTATATATTTTAAGACATTTAGTAATGGCAACATGCAGTGGATGATGATTATCAAACAGCCAAAAAAATCTCCAAGTATGCCCTTTGTATCTTTGTAAGCTTTCAGTTAGTAAGGAAATTCATGTTGTATAACTGGGATTTTGGAGAGCCCTTACAGAGGTGAAGCACATAAAGAAGGAAGCGTAGTAGTAGTCCTAGAACCTCAAATGTAATGTTTAAAACGCATTAAAGTATGCATTATACCAGGCCTGTTCAATCCTCGCTGAATAAACTTGCCAGTGAATAGTGAAAGCAGTTGGTACCGCACATATCTTGCCAACCCTAGCTTTAGTTAAACAAACCTCTTTATCGGGAGACCTGCAGGCTGCCATTGTCGTGATATTTTGGGTGCCTTTCCCTGCATTTTTTTATGACAATGCTAATGGAGTCCGTTCCTCCTTTATACTTTTGTCAAAAGGCATGGTTAGCAGGAGGGTTGTGAGTTTAACTTTCTCAATTCACTATTATGAAGAACCATCCCTAGCAAATTTATGAAGCAAGAAGGGCAGAGCTGGTACTATATAATGCATTATTCAATGTATGAGGAGACCTATTTACCTGCACATGTTGAAGGACCAGCCAAGCTCTTCCTGCAGCAGAAGCTCAATGAGTTGGACCTTCCTAATGTATAGTGAAGCCAAGGAGCTAAAACTCTCCTTACCACTCTCCCTTTAGTTCAAAGATCCCAGAGCTTCCGGCTAGGTGTCAGGATCAGGGTCCTGTAGAATGGGCTAAGATAATAGCGCTAGAACATATACTAATTGCTAATGTGCAGCTGCCAGGAAACAATATATTGTGCAAAAAATAGAACTTTACCATAAACGGTTTTTTTTCTGCTTGATCTTCTTTTGTGGTCAGATTTCATATTCCTAGCGTTGTATAATGCCCCTTACTTGACCTTTTATTACTCTATTGGCCTTCATTACTGTTCTCAGTAGCACATAATGAGCTGTCCAAGGGATGCAGCCTGAAATAGAGCAGTGCAGCTTCCTTGGGAAGGTGATGAGAGGTGAGGGCAGAGGAAATCCTGTGTCAATACAGGGAAGCGGGTGCGGTTCCTTTTTACGGAGAACACTGATTATCGACACCAACAAGCCCTCTCACAGTTTAGCCTCCTGCTTTGGGGACTCTGGTGTAAAAATCTGCTTTGTAGTCCAGAATAGTAAACTCTCTGACTTGATGTATTTTACACAACATTGTATCAGAATAAACGTGTCCTGCAGTGTTTAGACTACCATGTGTTGGTTTACAGTTGAGCTGGCAAATACCACTCTATATTGTCCAAGAAAATGACAACAGAAATTACTTTGGGTTGAAGAAGAAAAGTGTAAAGTGCATCTTGGAACATCCTGTAATGCCAGATGTAGGGGGCAGAGCCAGTTCTTGGCAATCTCCATAAACAAGTCAATTACAGGGAAATGTTTCCAATGCTGCATTTGGTTCCGTAGTGGGTGAACATGACTTTAGGGGTAGGCACTATATCATGTAGGAGCTACCTAATTATGGGGTTTATGCAACTTTCGCTTTAAGATAATGTATTATGCAACATATATGCTACAAAATATTACTGTATCATTTAGTAATGACTCTTAAGGCGCAAGTTCATTAGTCTAGTGGAAGATGTTGATAAAGCTTATAATAGGGGTGTTAAAAGTACCAAACCTACAGTGTCTTCTTGCATTATGGAAGAAAACATCAGATAAAACAGTTTGCAGAAATCCATGATCTGCAAACCCTATTTGTTCTTGGGAGAAGTATGGCAAGCCTCCCCAAGACTACGATATACAAAGATTTGTCCCACAGCAGGTAGTGACTGTGTGTCAGTGAGTGTGGAAGGCCTAGTGGCAAACCTATGTCTTCCTTAGGACAAAAAGGAAATTTTGCATACTGGGGAAAATAACGAGAGGGAAGAAAAAAATGCCAGTGCGCAGAGACAGCTCATGCACCAAGTTTACACGGAGATTAGCAATCCAAACCAAGAAGACACGGTAGGGAGATTTAAAGAACAATCACTTTTAACTTGTGTTTTTGAAAAGGCTGGGCATCTTTCCTAGGCCGAGGACCACCTAGCCATCATCGTTATGATTGGAAAGTAAGGGCCTCTAGAAGATGGTCATAAGTATCCAGAGATTAGCTGTTCTCTGAAGATAATAAAATTGAGGAGACTAAACAAAGGCTTGGGTGTTCTGAATCCTTGGCTACGTCTTACTCTACGAGGCAAGAGGAAATTGAAGTTTTTGTCTGTCCTTCTATGGATGAGGTAGAACCCCCTGGCGTTTGAGCGAGCTATGGTTCATGCATATAAATCAGGGTGTTTTCCGAAGTTGTAGTAGCTAGAGCAAGGGCTAATAGGTAACCAATTTCTCTCAATTAAAATTTTTGAAGGGAAATGGAAGACTTGTCCAAATTGGATAGAAAAGTAACGGGGCACCCTCTGGTCTGGATAAGGATGTACCCTTAAGTGGTTTGAGGTAACGCCTATCTCTCTTTAGAGAAGGAAAAATAGAAGAGAGGGCAGAACCATACTGTAACAATGTGAATGGAGTCATACCTTGTGTCAAATGAGGAGAAAAAAAAAAGACTGATGAGATTCTAAGGGAACTAGACCCAAGAGCCATGCCCAGATGGCAAGTTCATCCACAATAGCCTGATATTGCCGATGTGTACAAGGTCTATCGAAAGCGTTGATCAAGTTTCTGACCAAGGTGGAAAGACCGATAGAATCTATACCCCCATTTGTGCTGTGATCCACATAGACTGTGGAAGAGAGCCGAGGGGTTATGTGGTGAAACACAGCAGAACTTTCAGGCCACCCATAGTTTCAAGTTTTTCAAGTTTGACAAAACCCAAGAGTATTGAACATGGGCAGAACAAAATGCATGTCTATGAGGAGAGTCTTCCTGGATTGGCTGGGGGACCAGCATATTGTCTAAGTAAATGATACAGGCTACCCCTTTTGGGTAGATGCAAGTGACCACTGTCCACATAATTATAGAGATGGGAAATGGAACATTGGAAAGTCCAAAAGTGGTGTTTCCAGCAGACCCTACGATGAGGCTAAATTGGTACTGACTGGAAAGCACCCTGGAGATTTTTTTAACAATCCAACAGCCATGGGATAGAATATTAAAGGAGATCTTGTAAGCCTTCCCTTCAAAATCATTTTTGATGAAGAAAAGGTGTTTTTTGTTTTTTTGCGTTTAGGACTGGATGTACCAAACCATCTTATTTTGTGACAGGGAACATGTGATTCAACCAGTCCTTCTGATTTGATCTGTTGTGGGTGTGCTAGGCATGTGCTGATGCGCACCTTGTTGCGGGACAAATCTTTGTTCGGGAGGCTTGCCATCTCCCACTAGCTGTTGCTAGGGAGCAACCTTCTCGGAAAATGAAAACTGTTGGCGCTGTTTTTTGTTTTTTTTCTTGTGAAATGGCTATAAGGTGACTTACATGTTTTTGTTGAATGCCTGTTTTGGGGAAACACTGACCCCCAGAGGAACATAAAGTTAAAGTATATTTTACTAGAGGGAAATTATGGTACATTATATTCTCATTCTGATTTGGTTGTGTGCAGTCTAGTTTACATTTTGGATAGGCTCTTATCTTATGTTAATGAAATAGATATAGATAAACGTGTTAACTTGTATCAATTCTGTAGTTGTTTGTAGTGTATAAAAACAAAAAAAATTTTCAAGTGCCAGCCAATGAGACCAAGGGTTAGATGAACCAAATAGTTATTTTCTCCCGTCAAGTTCTTTATGGATAATTGTCCTCCTTAAATACATGAATTTGATTTGTGGATCTACTGTCTTTGATGGTGTTGCAGTAATTCATTATATACAGTACATTTATATTGTTACACAAATAGTGTTTCATAACATTAATAACCTTTTTTTTTTTTTTTTTTTTTTTTTTTATCTGTAGGAAAATGCTTTGTTGGTCCGAGAGGTGGAGGTGGACAAAGTGTGCAGTATGGAAAGGAAACAAGTTGAAGCAATAAAAAAGCTGTGGGAGGATCCTGGGATCCAGGAGTGTTATGATCGGAGGAGAGAGTATCAGCTTTCAGACTCTGCCAAATAGTAAGTGGATGGTCTTTGCCACCAGGGCTCCCTGAAATATCCCGCTAGTTTTAGAGAGTCTGAAGCCTTAAGAAAGTTGAGTTTTTTTGTTAAATAACTATCTTCATCAGCCAATTTGTTGTGCGAGTCCTGCAAAATGAAATAAAGCTTTCAAAAAAGTTCCGTGGTTGAAAGCCTGAGCTCCAAAGATATGTGGTAGAGTTAGAGAACTTGATAAAACGGGTGGAACTTCCACTTAGATGTCCGAGTTAGGTAGTCAGAATTTGTTGGGATCCTGATGATGCAGAACTTTTTAAAGTAGATTGATTGGATGCAGCAGCGAGCACTGTAGAAAAAAATTCTTATTAAGACTTCTTTACTGTCAAGTCTTCTTTACTAACTTGCAATTCTGTATAAAAACTTTCCCCTCCAGCTATCTTAGCGACATTGATCGGATTTCTGTTCCTGCATATATACCGACTCAGCAAGATGTCCTGAGAGTCAGAGTCCCCACCACTGGAATCATTGAATATCCCTTTGATTTAGAAAACATTATTTTCAGGTAAGGTATCAAAATGATTCACTGCAAGGTAAAAAAAACAAACAAAACATATTTTGTATATACCCATGATCGATACTGGTTCAGTCTCCCAATGGCCTTGGATTTAGGGTGATTACCCAATCGCATTCCTTGGGCATAGAAAAAAAATTGTATTTTGTGATAGAACTGGTTCTTATTTATATAACAAATTATGTGTAGGTGCACCAGTTTCATTTAGTGCCTGAGCAACATTTGCTAAATGTATCTGTTGCATATTTTCTGTGGATCGTGCCTGCCAAGAGGACTACACTTTATAACATAATGCAGGCTTTTCCCTTTTAGAACAATCTTCGTTGAATACCACCAGCCATCATTAAACTTTTGGCTGCCAAGCTACTTGGTGGTTTGAACTTTCCACCGTGTTTAACCTCAATTTGTATCTTCTCCTATTCTAGAATGGTGGACGTAGGAGGGCAGAGATCCGAAAGAAGGAAATGGATCCACTGCTTTGAAAATGTGACTTCCATTATTTTCTTAGTGGCGTTAAGTGAATATGATCAGGTGCTTGCTGAGTGTGACAACGAGGTAATATGCAGTACATATTTTTTTTTATGCCTTTTGGCTTTTAGTACCTTTTTGAAATGTTCAATTTAATAATTTTCCAATGATTTAATTTAATAATTTTGCCAATGATTTATAGATTACAGTTGGGTGACAAGACTACCATCCAATACATATTAGATAGAGAGGCCTGGGAAAAACAGGAGTGTGGAATATGTTCTTTACAATGATAAATAACGTGCATGACATGGTATTCAAACTATATAACAGGAAAACCTTCATGAAAGACTTCTGATACTTTACGTAAAGTCCCAAATCATTGCAAGTTTTCTCACCTGAAGACAAGCAAACGCTGGAATACAATTCAAGTACTCAGAATGCAATTTTCAAACAGGAGCGATGTGCATTTCTGTCTCTAGGGGGGCTGCAGGGGAGGTTTGGTTTAGTTTGGTTGTGGCCGGGCTCCATCTTGTTGGTGTACAGTAGTTGATTGTTTCTGTCCTCTCCGTTAGGCTTTAGTTGACAGATAAGAGGTTAAATTTGGTTATCTTTATAATCTTTATCTAAACCATTCCTATTAATGTTCTCCCCCATCACGGTGTAATGCTTACCTATAGTCTGAGCCTGGCCAGTGAATCATTTTTTCTTTTCCTCCTCTCATTAAAATGGTGAGCCCAACATCTCCTGTATTGTTGAAATGTTCTTAATATACAGACCTTGTTCCATTTGTAACAAAAAATAAAGTTTAAAAAAAACAATTTTAGCTTATTATTTACTGAATAATTTCAGCATCATGCTTGTATATACACTGCATTTAATCTTCCCAGTGTAACAAAATTATTTTCAATTTGTACATTATCCATGTTTTCCAGGAAAAAAAAGTGTGTTTTTTTTTCCCCATGACTTTAAAAATTCCAGACATTTTATCTCTATCCATCCTTAACTTGCAATATGTTCCTATAATTTGGACAGCGATAAGGGCTTGATAGCTTCTCTGGAATATTGTGTGCACTTTGCCTGATAAAACCAACAAAACCTCCTTATAAATGTAGTCGTACATCGTGAACATGCCCATGTTGGTGAGGAGTCTCCAACATTTCCCTTAATGGAAGCTACTCATTTTTAAGATTTAAAGAAATGTATTAAATTGTATTTCAGACATAGAGTGCATCAGTCTACTGAACGGCAGACCCTGAACTGCCCATTTTTAGACCTCTGCTCCAGATTTTCAGCATTTATTCAGTCCTTTCACGACAAAGCTGAATAGATGTGTATTCAGCGATCAGGACCCACAAATTATATAGTATTAAGAGCAAAATGTTCTAGCTGTGAAAACATACAACTTCAGGCAAACTACCATATAAAAGAAAATGCAACATCCTTTGGATCACTGATTTTTTGATTTTTTTATAGATTCATATAGTGCGATTTGATTTTTTTTCTCCCGTTACTGACACCTGTAATATTTTTTTTTCCCTTGTAGAGCTGGTCACGTTTATATTATTATTATAATAATTATATATTATTATTGACCGTACATTTTTGTTTTATCAGAACCGAATGGAAGAAAGCAAAGCACTTTTCAGAACCATCATAACATATCCCTGGTTCCAGAACTCCTCTGTCATCCTTTTCTTAAACAAGAAGGATCTTTTAGAAGAAAAAATTATGTTTTCCCATTTAATTGATTACTTTCCTGAATTCACTGGTAAGTGCATTTTGTTGTTACAACTCAATTTACCCTTTTGTAACATTTACTTAAAGGAAAAATGAATGTATCAAATTGTTACAAAAAGGGTTGTATGGAGACTTGGTAAAATGTTACAATATGTGTATACATTTAATACCGTGTGTGTATACATATTTTTATTATTATTATTATTGTTGCCATCAGATTCCGCAACTAAAATATATAATCTCTCATACCGTGAAGCTCATTTAATAAGTTATCTCTTAAGACATTATGCTGACTGTCTATGGAGTAAACAGGGAAAAGGGAAGTGAGACACAGAATGGACCAAGGTCTGATTAAATCTTTTATACCTGGAAAAAACCTGGAAGGCTAGATGTGCCGAATGGTTCTTATATGCCTGTTTTCTCCATGGATAAATGCATTTGATTATATTGTGGACAAGGGGGCACTTGTGAAGTTTCTCGTTATCTTGACAATTTACAAATTCTAAAATAATAAAATTTACATAAAGTATTACAATTTTTTTATTTATAATAGTGTCTTATGTCTTTGTTTTTTCTCTTTCTTTCTATCTATCCTATAGGGCCAAAACAAGATGCAAAATCTGCACGGGAATTCATTCTGAAACTTTACCAAGATCAGAACCCTGACAAGGAGAAGGTCATCTACTCACACTTCACCTGCGCCACGGACACAGAAAACATCCGCTTTGTGTTCGCTGCTGTTAAGGACACAATCCTGCAACTGAACCTGAGAGAGTTCAATTTGGTTTAAACAAAACAAAAAAAAAGAAAAAGACAATTCGGTTTGTGGATTCCTTGGTTTTTCTGTATTGATTAGCTACCGCTCCAGAATCATTACAGATACTGAATGTTTCTCTCCTGGGCGTACAGTGATAAGATGGTATAGAGTTTCTTTCAGAGACGCTGTGTTTTGAATTCTTCAAAGTATCTTTCGTATAATTGTAATCAGGAAAAAAAGAGAAGTTAATTCTCCCCTCTCAAAGTTTACTGGGTGTGTTTTTTTTTTTGTTTTTTAAGTGTCATAAGACATATACGCTATTGGTTTTTTAAATCGACCTTTTATGAGGACTATGGTTGTTTTATCAAATGTTTGTGGGAAAAGGATATTTAAGATACTGTCAGAACTTTGTATGAAATACATGCAACTAGATCACAATTTATTGGATTGGGTTTTTTTATTATTATTATTATTGATAATCTCTGTTGTGGTATAGTTTTTAACCCAAGTTGCCTTGGCTATATTATAGCAACACAGATGGCCAATGCCATTTTTTCATAGAATAAAGAGTACATTTTTATGATTTTTATAGATTGGGGTGTTTTAATGTAATGTTAGAATATGCTTTTGTCTTTTCAGTAAAAAAATAAATTAAATAAAAATAATCCCAAAAGTTGGTAATAGAGGACACTCATAAATAAACCTTATCACTAAATGTTTTTTTTTCTATTTTATTAGAGGCATAAGCATTAATGGTATGGTTACTCTTTTAAATGAAGTAACGTAATCACTGATTTAATAACTTCAAATCAATGTGTAATACCAAAGACAGAGAATAAAGTAACATTGTAATGATATTTGTAAATATGTATTTCTTTATAAATAGATGTATGTATATATATTTGTATAAGCATATATACATATATTTGACATGTTTCTCTATTCATGTAGGGCTGTTTGAATGGAAATAAATTGCAGTTCAAATGATAAAATACACTAAAACAATGCTTTTACCGAGTTGTCTCTCTTGATTCAATCTGAAACTATATTGGTGTTCCCAGGGTTTCTGGGAGTTGTATGTGTTTTTGACCATTGTGAAACCTAATTGTGATAAGGTAAGGTATAGGGTCCCATAAGTTTTCAAGACCCCAGGCTCCCTTCTTCAGATATAAAGACCAGGGTCTGCTGAGGCCCTGAAAGCTTATGGAGCTATTGGATCTCACTCTGTGAACATTGGTTACTAAAAGGTTGCACTGTCTTCTCTACAAAACTGAAAAAATTCTGATAGGTAAAGAATTTTTATCACATTTCTACCCACAATTTAGATGATTTTTTTTTTATTTTTTTTTATCACACTAGGTGTTGGAGACGTATTTTAATATACCATAAATCTCTAATATCAAACACACCTTGCCAATGTCTAGTACGCGGGTGCAACTTTAAGCATGGTTTTCAACGAAAATGTCAAATTATATGCATATTGTTTCTGTATGTTTTCTTGTTATGTTATATACTAATTATGTCCTGTGTACCCTTTGTACAGTGCTGCAGAATCTGATGGCGCTATATCAAACAATAAATAATAATAATAGTATCATATATATATCCGAACTGATTGCCTGCATAAAAGGAAGTTTTGACAGTGGTGTTTAGGTGCCTAAGGGAGGGCTGGTAGCATAATAATAAATAAAGTGGCCCAGCGCATGCTCCATTTGCAGTATTCTGTCCTGTCCAAAATTCACACACAATGTATACAAAACCTATAAAAGGAAATCGAAAGTCCTTAACATATAAATCCTAGTTTAATTCTGGGTTAACATTTCCTTAAATCGTCATCTTGGTTTAGATGGAAATTATTTCTTTCTATATTCACATCTTTTTTTTTCTTTCACAACTACTTTTTTTTTTTTTTTTTTTCTGAAGCACTCCAGCACGGTTTTCTCCTTGTTTCCCCCCTTTATCCAGTTGGCCATTCAGTGTTTCTTACCACAGAGGTAATCTTCAGGAGGCTTGTCATCTCCCATGTGCCTTGTAATGTGAAAGATGAAATTGTTCACTATATATTAATGGCCAACTCCAACAAACTCTTCCTGCCAGAGAATCTGATGTGGCACCTCAAAATGCATAGTTAAATCAATGAGGTAACTTAAAGAATATATACGTATTGGCTATGCATTATGAAAACTAACTCAAGCCTTCTTGTGGGAGAAAGATGCAAGGTTGGTGATATGAAAAGGTTACAAATTGCCTCCAAACCTACACACTTCTGGATTAGTGAATTACACCCAAAGTGCAAAGAAATCCAAGGATGAGAGGGAAATTCCTCTTTGTAGTCTGTGTACTCGTGTACCCACTTTCTCTATAGCGAATGGGTTGAATATTAATATATTCAACCCATTCGCTATAGAGAAAGTGGGTACCCCTTAATGACCTTTGCCGGTTCAGAAAATTAAATAAGCTTTAACGATTTTTAACGATCACTTTCTTAACGATCACTTTCTTCGCTTAAACGGCGTTGCTGTAATGCCTCGATGCCGAGGCATTCAGTAACGCCGAGATCGGCATCAGGGGCCACATTGTATGGCGCCGGACGCCCGTTTTAAAAGAGTTTAGGAGGCAACTATCACCTCCTAAACTTCAATGGTGTCGCTGGAATGCCTCGATCAGGAGGCATTCAGCGACACCAAACACTTACCCCGGGAGAGGCTGTGACCGCTCCGGAGAGCGGTCACAGCCGCCACTGCAAGTGATCTTCACCATCCACAAGATGGCGGCCGCCCTGTAAAAAAAAAAATAATAAAGATGAAAAAGTTTGCTAGATGGTCTCCAGACCCTCTAGAGAACTCTGGCTCCACTTGCAGGTTGAATACAGGTACTGCATTCAACCATGCAAGTCAATGGAGCCCAGCTTTCTAATGTCACCAGAGGAACCATCCAGTACCAGCAAAATGTGTAAAAAAAAAAAAATATATATATATAGATATAAAATAAAGTTTATTATTTTGAGCAAGTGCTCAAATTTCTAAAAAAAATCTCAACATAGAAAGAGTTAAAATAAAAACACTTCAAATAACCAAGGGGTGTCTAATTTAATAAAAAATGGCTTGATGGGGCATAGGTACAGACTGACCAAAATAGAGAAAAAAAGCGCACTTCCCAAATGTGGGATTTTAAATCTCAAACAACCCGACAAACCCATGCATGTGGGGTATCACTGCACTCGGGAGATGTTGCTGAACACACATTGGCGGGTTGTTTGATAGTGACGCATACCAGGAGCTATGAATTCATTCCTGAAGTACAATTTGTGTGGAAAAAAATACAAAATTTTAAAAAGGGTTAAAATACCAGCATTTAAAATACTTTGTGGTGTCTAGTTTTCAAAAATATATGGTTTGATGGGGTAAATTGAAGAAGTCGGCTTCAAAGATGTTCCAAAGAGGAGATAGAGGCAGAATGACCAAATGACTACCTGAATTATGCATGTCCCAAAAGTTGCCTTTTACCAGCCAAACAATCTGACAAACCTATACATGTGGGGTGTCACCATACTCAGGAGATGATGCTGAACACATATTGGAGTGTTGTTTGACAGTGACATATACCAGGAGCTTTATATTTATAACTAAATTACAATTCGTGTGGGAAAAAAAAATTACTATTACAAAGTTTGACAAAGTGTGGTTGTATAATAAGTGCATGGAAAGGGTTAAAATACCAGCATTTGAAATACCCTGGGATTTCTATTTTTCAAAAATATATGGTTTGATGGGGATTAATTGAGTTAACCGGCTTCAAAGATGCTCCAAAGAGGAGATGGAGGCAGAATGACCAGATTTGGAAATCATAAAACGCTACTTGTACTTATTGCCCAATAACTTACAAAAAACATAAAAACATTGGGTATTTCTAAACTCAGGACAAATAGTAGAATCTATTTAGCTAGTTTTTTTACTTCCTTTTGTAGGTGAGTAAAAGATTTTTCAAAGAAAAGTCATAAAAGGTGTTTTTTTTTCAAATTTTCACCATGTTGTATTATTTTTTTTTATAGTAAATAAGATGATATGATCAAAACATATGGTATCTGAAGAAAGCCCATCTTGCCCTGAAAAAAACAATATATAACATGTGTGGGTACACTAAATGGGTGAGGAGAAAATTACAGCTGAACACAAGCACCACAAAAGTATTAAAACAGCCTCGGTCCCACAGGGTACAAAACGAAAAATGAGCCCGGTCCTTAAGGGGTTAAGGGGTTAAAGACCCTTGAAAGTTCCAAGTATTCACCGAGGCTGTTGATAAACACACACCTGGGGTGTTGCTTGGGAATGTTCCGGTTAGGTCGTTAAACCGAAGAACTGCAAAATCCATGTTAATTCAATTATTAATTCATTAGTTCAATCACTAAATATAATGTTAAAGGATACTGCAAATTGATCGACATTTGTTTAGAATCTAGTCAGTTTAGGGAAACAAAGTACCGAATTACACATTTTAACAGATGAAATCCTGTTAGGCTCGTCAAGTCTCTTGTAAAGGCAAAACTTCCCCGTTTGAGGGCAGACAACTTGATAAATGATAAGCCAGACACCAAAGAACATTAAACCAAAAGGTTACAGAGGCAGTTTGCCAATGTTATGAGGATGGTCCATCCCGGAAGTCTAAACCCAAATAGCAAAACCCTAATCATAACTATGTCAGCAACATGTGCATCAATATATATATAGATTACTCCATAAGAGATTGCTCCTCGATACACATATGTGATCCACAAAAACAAAAGCTGAATGAATACAACATTTGGAAAGATAGGCAGAGAAACTGTGATACCCTCTACATGCCATGTATGAAGTTCTAGTATCTATCATAAGCTTCAGGTGAATTTCAATTAGAATGAGAATACAAAGAAAAATTTGAATGCTGAGGTATGGAAAAAGTAGTATATTATATAGGACCGTATTAATTAAACAAAGTGCTGATAGAGCATAATACAATACGTAATACAACTCAATGCAATTCAATAGACATATAGACTTATTGAAAAAACAAACTACAATAGGCAGTGTAGAAAGAGTTTTGTAATAAGAAAAAGAGGTACATTCTGTCTTTAGAAGTTGGGAGAGGCTCGTTTTCAGGGATTTTAAACTCTTAGATAATTTGATGGAAAGATATTGTACTTCAACCTGCTTCCTTTTTGAAGCAATATGAAATTGGAAGCAAAAATAAGCATAATGATTATGTAGTTTATTGCAATATGAAATCTTTCAGTTCTCTACTCCTGTACATCCCAATCTCCAGGATAAATGCACAGGAATCCCCTCTGATGTGGTCATATTCTTCATAAATCTCTGCAAAAGGCATGCATGGTAAAGTACAGTTCATTCCGCCATATTTCCCTGTTGTGTGTGTGTTTGAGCAGCAGGTGGCAGTCAAGAGCTGCTCTGAATAAATATAGGTGGATTTGTTTCTAATTCATTCTGCTATAGTGACAGGAATTGAACCTCGCAGGCACCCGTCTGAGGAGAAGTCCGGGCTAACTGACCGTGTAACTGAGATGGGGCGGGGCTTTGGCTCCCTACTGGGTCCTTGGCATAAAAAGCTGTATGGCTGGAGTGTTAGATTTCTGACAATGCAGCAATTCAATATAATAGCTAGTTCTGTGACACCAACCAGCAAAAGAACAGGGAATACAGATAATGTTTATGGTAGATTTATATTTAAAAGGAAACCCTTGAACAAAATGTTGAGAGTGGAACAAAGTTTAGAAACATGTATGGTCCCCAGGTATGGTCACTCTCAATATAAGTACAAGTAGAAATAAGAGGGAGAAAATACAAACTATTACGATTTAGCACATGCGAGTCAATATAACATTTTTCCTAAGATGGGAGTACAGTGATTTTGACATCATGGCCGAGTGATGCGATAAAGGCAAAGCTGGAGAGTGCACAGAGTGTAGCGTCTGATGACCACTTGGGCTTCGCTCAAGAAGAAACATGTTGCTGGTCATTTTCGTCCAGTTCCTGCTGATGTCTGAACTATTCGCTGCTCCGCTTCCAGCTAAATGGAATAAAGAAGACAGCAAATCGACACAGAAGAAGAAAGCAGTTTCTGAATCTGGAAAGAATTCCATGGACTCTGCTACATGGGGCATTATTGCAGTATTAGCAGTATTTGTTTGCTTGTTGCCTCTTCTGCTGCTTTTATTGTGGGCTCCTCTATAAATATAACGACAAATGTGTGATGGTGAAAATAGGATCCAACAATCTAGTCGCTATATAATATGAAGATTGGACGTCGTGCGAAAAATCAATTTTATTATGTAATAAATAAGTTTCATTTGAAATCTTTGAGTCTTTGTTTCAATACTTTGTGCATATTTTAATACAATCATTTCCCCTCTACCCCACTGAACACAGGGTGAGAGAACAAGTTTAGAAGAATGGCACAAAAATAATAATAGAAACATAGAAAGCGATGGCAGATAAGAACCATTCGGCCCATCCAGTCTGCCCAGTAGTAGTTCTTTTAAGAAAAAAATTCCATAGCTAGATCATATTAAGAAAAACCTATCTCTATTGGGTGCCGGTGGCCGGCACCCAATAGAGATAGGTTTTTCTTAATATGATCTAGCTATGGAATTTTTTTCTTAACAGAAAGACATGGCGTCCACAACAGTCTCCTCTGTAATTGTTGTTCCCAGTGGTGAGTGTTGGAATCCCTGTCAAAAGGAATTTATTTCATTAAGATTCTGGGGGGAAAAAAAAAAAGGAAAATGAGCCATTATATCTAGGTTTTGGTAGAACGGCAAGTTCAAATGCAGATTAGTCGTAGTTGTAGATACACAAGCACATCCTAGCTGTAGACATGATCTAATTTTCTATAGAACAGAATAGTATCCAGATGCATCCAGAATTGTATATTCAGATGAATCCATGGTTAAAGACAGAGACACATCCCAGCTGTACATGATCCATTTTTGGAGAGATTTTTGAGAGTCCATTCTCAGAAAGTTTCCATGTGTCTCCTCTGCATAGCAGATGCCCAGATATGATCAAATTTGTCAAATATATCCTGAAGGTAGGACAGTACATCGGAACAGGATGATAAATGTAAAAGTCTAATTCAATCAGCCATAGCCTTACCTATTCACCATCAGCATAGGACCAGCATACCTTAAAATAAAACCACAAGGTTTAAAGCAATACACACATGTGGAGTGTAGTACTTTTCCTTAAAATAAAGTTAGGGGCATGAGCATCTATATAAAAATCATTTCGTTATTAAAAGAAAACAGTGAAACTGATTAAGTCCCCTGGGTGACAATATCTTTATATATATATATATATATATATATATATATTCTCACTATGCTCAGCCTCACTAAAGTGTCTCGCAATGGGTGACATAACAGTTATAGTTTTATTGGTGCCTTTATGTTCCCTGATATGTACAGTGAAGGGTTTAGTTGTTTCCCCCACATAACTCATTTCACGTGGATACTTGAAATAAATCACATAATTGGGCTGGCAATTAATGTACTGTGAAAAGTGTATTGTTTACCTTAGCTTGGGTATGTGAAGGTCTCACTGTAGTGCTAATACAATTCACACAATGTCCTTGAGGTGGGTAGATGCCATATTTTTCTTTTTAATTAAATACACGGCCAAGATGACTATCCAGTTGTAGTATTGTGCCAATGTTTGCATATAATGTTCCTGACTACCCAAGGATGGATGGGTAAAGAAGCAGAAACTACTTGTTGAAAAGTTTTCCTCTTTCGTAATACGAGTGAGGATCAGTCAGAAAATAAGAGAATTTTCTGGTATTTCTCCGGTATGTCTGGTTTCTAAAAAGCTGCCTTCATTATTATCTCTTTCACTGGGAGAACAACTCTTGGAAAGGTTCGGTTGCATCCTCTATGGTTCAGGTACCCAGTATGTCCTATCTAAGAAAATATTGAATAAGGGAAGATCTGCACCAGCCATATTCCTCCGGTATGCCTCTAAACCTTATTCCTTCTGGACCTATGTTCTAAACTTTTAATTTCATTGGAGACATATACCTTGTGATCTGCTAAGGAGCTGTGAGCAGTTGCATATTCTGCAATTTGGCTTCTGTGTGGGATGTATGGTCCCTCTTCTTGTATATCCTTTCTAAGACTCGAAGACATTTGAGATATGTATTTTCCAATAGCTTCTCTCATCTCCTGCAACATCAGTTTTATCGATTGCACCTTGAGAGGGGCCTTTCGCTACTCTCAGGGCCTTTCAAGTCTTCCTCAGCCTTCTGGTCCTCCTTGTGGGTTTAGGCTTAAAGGAAGCAGGCATTTTGAGTTCTTATGTTCGTGAAAGTAATCCCCATTACAGCTGGTACTTTCTTCTGTTCATAGTCCTGGAAAATGGGGTTAGAATTACAGCTCAGATTGAAACTGCTGTCCTGAATGGTGACACCAACCTGAAACTGACATTAAAACAGGCGAAAATTAGAAAAGTAGAGTAACATTAAAAAATAAGAATACTTCTTTGTAGTTTCCAAATACAAGTCAACAAAATGACTGCTATTATCGCTAGTTAGTTTTCCTTTCCTTTTTAATTATCAAAATCATTAGCCTCAATGTTTATATATCCTTTTAGACCAGAATATGACATCCTTGATTTTTCTGCACTCGAGTGGTAGCTACTTATTTATTCCAATGTGTGAACAATCTGATTAGTGACCATAATAACATTTCTGTCCTCTGACTGGCTGGAAACAACAAGAAGCCAATCAGCAGTTAGCTTTCATTTCAAATATGTAATTTTTTTCTTCTGTGTCTCTCTTTAACCCTCACTGCCTGTTTTTTTTTCTCTTCTCAAAAATGCTCACTACTGATACTTGTGCCCTTGTGTTAATTCATATTAAAGGCATTGTATGCTCTTTACTTTACCAGTATGATCAACTAAACTCCATTTTTGCTTTCTTGCATAAAGAAATCAAGAATAGTTGAAGACATGATCTGTGGCATGTGTGACATGAACAGCAATATCCAGCTTTGCTTTCCTAAATTCATCATCACAATGCAGCTTTACGAAGTGGATCTCCTGTTGTTTGCTTTGTATGTGATATTTGCCTATCCAGTTTAGCCGAGGAATTTCAACATGATTTGGTCAATGGCCGCATTATGGATCTTGACTGACCATCCTTCACCTATAAGAACTGGGTTGTCTTTAAAAACCTGCAAGCGAAAACATAAGGAGCACACTGAGGTTCTGGCGAAACACACTAAAGCAGACCTAATGTGAAACGTTTATTTTGTTTGTACATTGAACTGCAGTGTATTGTTTGAAGAAAACAGATTTTATAATGGTGTACACCTCTTTTCTGCTTGCCTGCTTGCTCTTTTCATCCAGCCTGTTTCTGGCTTCTCACATTTTGTATGTGAGATGAGTTTAACCATTTGATGCCACCAGTGTCAGTATGCATTTTGAATGGCCAACCTTGGCAAATGAGTCCTGAATAAACCTGTGAGATTGCATCAGTAGTTTAACTATATATTATACACAGACACCTTAGTACATCTTGCAGAAAAATTTGCAGGGGCTGGTCCTTTTCCTGAATTGGGAAGTTGATGAGTTAAAATGTTTAAATTCATCTCATTTTCCCCTCAATTTAAGGATTAGTGAATAAAACAGTACATCAGAAGAAAGACAAAAAAAATTCTCTCTCACATAAACCACAATTCTAATGTCTGCTGTCGGTGTCAGTTATGTCATTGGTCCACAAGAGACATTTTCTGATGACGTACCTGGTATGTCCTTGGACGCAAAGGGATCAAATAGCCGTGTTAGTGCATACTTCTGGGCCCTTTCCCTCCTCCAGACCACAGATCCTAACATTTTATTGCCTATTGTCCAGATCCTCCACCATGCACACCAAACATAGAAAGACTCCACACGTCAGTGCCACTGCAGCCTCTGCTTCTGACGGCTGAGCTCTTGCCTGGCCCACGGAGGTCTCCACCGCCACCACTAGGCTCTTAATGCCCTCCAGGTCAAACTTACTTTGCTGAAGGAGTAGAAGTATTTAAACATACATACGAGAGACAAATGGGCAGCAAGCTTGTATTTTATTATTGAACAGTGACTGTGAGCTGTACTTCTGAAGCAATAATGTTACATTATGGAATTTAAAAGTTAAGAAAAATGTCAGCTATTTTTTCTCGTGTCAGTTATTAAACATACATATATAGATGGGGATTCCAGTCTAAATTTTTTATTACCATATATTTGCACTAAAATATAAAAAAGTGGGCAAAAATTTTAATTTGCTTCTACAGCATATGTACCACCGCTGAAAAACACCCAGTGTACAATATAACTCCATATATATATATAGTTTTTGTCTTTTTCTTAGATGGCAAAAACAAAGTATACATTTCTTTTATTACTTTTTATGTATTTTGGATTGGGTGCAGTGAAGGCTTTCATTTTATATTTCATAAACCACAGTAACATAGTAAGTCCATTAAGTTCAGCCTTGTTGTTGATCCAAAATAAGGCAGAAACCCCTAATTTAAGTGATTTTCAAATGTGCCTCAAACACATCTACTGAATTTGATTGCACAACATCCGTGGGTAGTGAATTCCACATCTTTATTGCGCTCGCTGTAAAGAATCCTATTTACTTCAAGTCTGAATGGATGACCTCTTGTTCTTGTTCAGAGAATAGCTGGTATTCCCAACATTTATGTTTATAATATCATATCCCCTCTACAGATGCTCCCCCCCCCTAATGTATACAAATGTAACTTCTCTAGCTTTGGATGTAATGTCACCTAAGATTGTGAATTTTATTATTATTATCTTTTATTTATATAGCGCCGGCAATTTACGCAGCGTTTAAAATAAATAAGCAATTCTGCTGCAAATGTAAAAAAAGTGTAATCAGCCGAAACATTACATTGCTTTGGTGGTTGCACTTGGATTCTTCTTTAGTCACAACCCAATAAGCAAGAAATTCCATTTTATTTACCAAGTGCTTATCCATATCTCATAAATACCAGAACTGAACTAGGAATACCTCCTAAAACATAATGGTTAAAAGAAAAAAACCTCAGACAGTTTTTATTTTTAGGTCCGTTTATTAGGAGTGCCTGGTTTGAAAAACAAAAGTGCAGGTTTACAGTTTTTAGAAAATGTGTACAATTGAATGTACATTAGCTGATTATATATATATATATATATATATATATATATATATATATATACAGAACAGTCAGACGGAACTCTTAATTTCTGTGGTGACTGCACTGAATTTTGCCCAAAATTGGTCTTTGCATAATCCCCATTGCATTGTACCTACAAGGAATTATGACTAGGCAGTCACCCAAACTAGCTCTGTTTCGTACACCACATATAACACCTTGGGCACCGTGAGGCTTTTGCACACATAGCAATATTTAAAAAGATAAGTTCTGTAAATGATGATGAAAAGTCTAACTGTTCCATGATCAGTGGTCTACATCCAACACCTTAGGCAGGCCCCAGACCTTTGTAAATATGGTGGTTTTGCAAGTATTGCCTACACTTCAGTGTTCAGGCTTCTCCATGAAAATGGGTTTAGCAATCATGTTAAACAGGCTGTGCTGCCAGCACAAGCATTAATGCACAATGGGGGAGGGGGTTTGAGTAGACAACAAATTTAGTAAAATTCTTTAAAAAATATTATGAGGTAAATTTCCTTATAAAGCTTGTACCATGATATGTTCTAATGTAAGACCAAAGTGACTTTTACATTATGCAGTACAGTATGGAAACTGTGCTACAAATCCACCTGTTTGCTACTCATGAGTAACAGGTTCACATCCAAGCTCAAGAACATTACCAGAACACCTCCATGATGTTCTACAGGCCTCAAGGTTGGTTGTACACCATGTTACTAAGCATGTTGCTCAGGCCAAGGCTAAGCTGTGCTCAATGGTTCTTCTTTAGAGCAGAAAGACTATGGCATAAAAAGGGGGCATCTGGTATTAAGGTCACTGTAGTTTAGAAATCTCTTCATTCAGATCTAGCCATAAAACTGGTATTCTACAACAGAAGGTGTGTCAGAGGATATTTACATAAACTCACAATTACTTTTTCAACATAAGTTTTGATACACAAATTTTGTCATCGTATTAACCTGTGGGATGTTCCTATCCACATTGATTGGTACAGAGATAAGACCGTTTTGATGATGATTTTTTTTTTTTTGCAGAAATGTTATGCTTTATATTCCAAAGCTTATATAAGGAATAAGGTTTAGCCGAATGCAAAACAACTATACATAAAATTCACACATTAGTTTCAGTACCAAAAAAGAAAAACATGATTGTGCAAAATGTGTTTTGATTCAAGACATGAGCTGCACATGAATACATATGCATATGTCATACAGGCACTATTTCTATGCACATGTCACTTGTACACTCAAGTATTTAAAGTGCATTTTGTAAAATGGCTTTCAGATTTGCATATTAGATTATTTGAACATGTAATATAAATAATTATATAATATCTGACAATTTACATAATTCTCTTTGACAGTAAGGGAAGATCTTTGAGTTTATCTCAGTGATTTGCATGTTAGTCAATGATCGTGTTATGATAGCATAAAAAAAACATTATAAAAAATGGACGTGTTCGATGTTTTTTCTCAGTCTTTAGTTATGTAGTTATGTCTTTGGTGTAGTATCTGCAAATTCTTCAATTTTAGACAGAATCCACTGTAAAGGAAAACAAGTAGAATTTTGTTAAAGCAGGCATAATATGGATAACCACTTGCTGAAATATATACCTTTGGAGCTTTCTCTCTCACTAGAGGTATCCCCAGGTTGCCTATACATGTTGGGCGGGTATACACATTGTCTTTGTGACATTTCCAGATGTCAGCTACAATAAATATCAATGAAGACACCTAAACGTGTACACTGCAGCGTATTATGTGTTTGTGTAATATATATTATATATATATATATATTCCATTTCAGTTTCTTTAGATTCTGTTACATATATACGGTATGTTCATGGTAATCCATCAAATAACACAGTTTTTGCTATAACTCCATTTGTAATAGACAGCAGTGACTGCCTTGTTCTGTGAGTGGACTTCCACCTTACACAGAGATACTCACTGACAACATCCTTCACTATGGTGCAAGCAACCTGTCATCTCAGGCAAAAACAGGGCCCAGTAATAGAACCCCTACAACAGGGCTCAGTTTTTATAATCTAGGCCTGTCCTATTAAAATTATAATCCACAGACAGCTTTACCATAAGTATGCACTGGCTATAATAATGCTATTTAGGACCATTGCTCCATGTTGACTATGTCATACTGACCTTGGCCATTCTTCACCCACTACCCATTTATAAGGAAATGGAAGGTACAACATACCACCTTTACCTCAGCCCAGTCTTCAAGGAGTGCTAACACAGCAGCATTTACAAACTCTAGTAATCATTTTCAGGGTTTTTTATTTTTTCTCGAACCTCTCTTTATGAAAGTACAACAAAGAATATTAAACGTAAATCACCAAGGGGGATTAAAACTGGGAAGAAAATATATTTGAAAATATATGAACACATTTCACGGAGCTCTTGCAATGAGTACTTGAAATGCCTAACTCAACAATAATTTTAAATTACTAATACTTTGTTGTATTTACCTTGGCATCGTCCGGAGTCTTAAAATTTATTATTTTTCCACACTCTTTGGCATGAAAAACAGATTTCACTCTCTCCTGAAAAATAAACAATTCAAATGTAAGAGACGGACTCGAGACCTTAATCCATATTGTGGTCTGGGAATCTTTGTTACAAATTCCAGACACATTTGTGGTTGTTTAATGTGTGTGCTTGTTTCTGTAGTTTTAAGCCGATGATGTTCAAAGGACAGGTTGTACAGTAAACAGGCAAAGTTCTTTATATGTGGAGATGGTGTTTACAATGAATCAACCTGTAGCAAAGGTTTGCCAACAATATTGCTACGGTATTTCAGCCAGTGTTAAAGCAAATAAAGCGCATCATTCCACTTTTAAATCACAGATTGATGTAGCATTCAGATTACAATGTTTACTGCCATTAGCCAAGACGGAGGGGTTTAATCACTAAAAGGGGACTTTGCAGGAGATTTAACATTTCAGCTGCCCGATATCATGATGCATTATCAAGAGCCAATCCCAGTGCTGAGCTGGCTCTAGATAATGTATATATATAATATAACTGAGGAGAGTTTTAAGAAACATCCCATATAATCTAAGCGTTATAGAAGGCCAGCTCATTCCTGCGGCTTGCTTTGTATAATGCATATTAAATCCCACTTTGGTGAATAGATTCCAAAGTCTTTAAAAATGTGAGACAACTTAGTCACCATAAAAACAGAACAGGATGAAAAGTCGCATAAATATTTCAGACATCAATAAATCTGATATTTTCTCCAATATAAAAACATGAGAGCTCTTGAAAATTTATCGGATTCCAAAGCCCCTAAAGACCCTTTCCCATACAACAATTGTAAATGATTTTGGCCATACGGAATTCTCAAAAGGGACTAGAAACACCTATTCATGAAACGTGTTTGTACTATAGTTGGAACTATATATAATCACACACATTGATTAAGTCATGTGGGTAACAGCCTGATGTTCCATTTTTATTTGTTATATTATGTTTAAAAAGATTAAACAGTTTTACTAAGACAAAAAAATTATTTCAGATCATGTAAGGCTGTCTGGTCAGATTCTGATTGGACTCATTTCCATGGATCAGTTGAGATTGAATATCTGAAGATTAGCCATGATGACAGCTTTTTACAGGTGTGTCAGTAGACCGTAAGGATCTTCAGACATAAGACTGGACTGGGAAAGATTTACTAGAACTCCTCCTCTTACTGATCACGTGGATAGAATACAGTATATACATGGCGCTATGTATTAATTTTACATTTTCAATTACTTTGGAGTCTTTTTTCATCTAAATACTATTTTTTCCGCAACTCGTGATCCAGGAGTTACTCACAATCTATCTGTCCAGAAAGAATAAACTTTAACTAAGTGGCAAGGCTGGGGACTGAAAGGGCTTAAACCAGAAATATAGCTCAGGCAATGTCCTTCTCTAGCATCTTGTTCTTGAATGACTCACTATTTTAGGTGGCTTCTGTTAAGCTTAAAAGAGCTGCTATATGAATTTAAATGTAGGTGCTCCAGAATTTAGGTAGATATAATAGCTCTGTAACATTAATATTTAATTAGTAAGGGATACTTAAAGGAACGCAATGTCACTTAAGCGACTAAGTGATCTAATATAAATAACCACACAGATTATGGAATTATTCCTGGAGTGAGGAGCAAGCCAAGTATATATGTCCATACAGTACCTTGGCCTCAATGCGTAATCTTCTTTCGCTTACAATAAAGGGTTCTTTGGTAAACTCATCAAATGTGTACTGCCATTCAGATATAAGTTGCCCAAATGTTCCTTTGGTAACAAACAACACTCCACTAGGAAAAAAAATAAAAATACAGTTAACCCAATATTTGTTTAACACATGTGTTCAAATCTATTCTGCAATGTATTGCATTATTTTGAAAAATAATATTTAACACTAAGAAAACCTGACAGGCCAGTTCGGCAAACATATCTAGGAATCAGGACGGCACAGATTAACAGTACAGATAAAAAGCATTTACTCCTTGGAACAGAAGAGTGATACATAGACAACAAATACAAGAAGACAGAGGGTCTACTCATTATAGTGAATGTTTGTAAGAGACCTGGACCTTTCAACTCCTTTATAGCACTATATATTTTTTCAAGGGTAATCCCCGGTGAGCGTCTCATTATTTAACCATAAAACATACATCTACATCAACGGTCTAACTACTGATGTAAACCAGATTTTCTCTATGGATATATATATCTATATATATACACACACACATATATGTATACACACATATACATTCACATACTATATATATATATGCATATACATACTATATCAATAGAACTTTGTGGATCTATAGTCATGTAAAAAAGAAAGTACACTCTTTTTGAATTCTATAGTTTTACATATTAGGACATCATAATCTGTTCCCAGGGTTCTGATGCAAAAATAGCCCCCGGGCCCATCAGCTTCACCAATCAAAATGTCCCACAGGGCCACCTTTGCCCCAAACAGCTGATGAGTGCCTCTGCGCCAGCAGCTTATCAGTGCCATCTTTACCCATAGCTTTTCAGTGCCCCCAAAACCGTTCCATCATTGCCCCCAAACAACTTCTCTGTGCCATCATTGCCCCTTGCCCCCCTTCCAACATACACTCTGGCACACTCCATCTCACCCGACGTACACATCCATGCTCGCATACATACACATAAATAAACACACATATATTACATACCACCCATCGCCCACACCTGCTTACCTCCATCATTTCATCAGCTTTTTTTTCCGGCTGCTTGCACACTGTGCAAGCAACCTTGGTTTCACTTAGGAACGTATTGGGGTCACGTTACCTTGTCTCCCCGTGCCTGTTCAAAGTAGGTTAAAAAGGGGATAGGTCCAGGTCAAAAAGGCCATTTCTAAACTATTTTGAACCGGTACGAGGCGACAGGACCAAGTGGTCGCCACTGTCTTTCACACATGGCTTCCCCATTTTGGCTTTATTTCTGTTGAATAACTTATGACATGGTGTAATATGTCATGTGGTTGTATTTACGTAATTTTCAGACCTGCTAAGGCACAGATGATTGTTATGTCCTGATATGTAAAACTGTAGAGTTCAAAGAGTGTGTACTTTCTTTTTTACATGACTGTATACACATTTAGTATGGGTTATATGTGTTACATACCTCTTTGTTACCATAACTAAGTCGCTGTTGTTGACCATTGCATGTGCAAGATATTTCCATTGAGCAAACCGGCCATTTTCAATTTTCTAGAGAAAAAATGAAAAAAAAAACCCAACATTAAAAAGGAAACTGACTGATTTTCCATTTCCTTAAGCAATTTCCTAAGTCAACTAAGATCCTAAATTAAAATGATTGATGACACCAAACAACATCTTTTATGTGGAAAAAAACCCTACCAACTAAACAAGTTTCTTGTGTACTATTGTGTTTTATTTCGGGCTGGTATTTGTAGGTATGGTTATTAGCATGTGATATCTACAATCATTGAGCTGCAGTCTGGGTTTGCTCTCCTTTTGTATAAAATTGTTCATCAGATTGAGTTGTACGAAGACCCATCAATGTCAATGGAACATAAGAACCAGAAAACTTAAGTTCTGTACTGAGTATCCAAAAATGTCTGTCACATCCCACACTGTTGCTTTAACAGGTTCTTAGGTTTAGTGTTATATTATACACCACACCAAAGATTTTTTTAATATTGCAAATAACCTGTGATTATGGTTTCATTAAATATTATTAATAGACAATTCCTAATGAAAATGGTGTTGGCCTTCAACAAGCATGCAAACACAATACTTTTGTAGACTATAGTTTCATCCTAGTATGTATTATAGTCATGAAGTGGTATTAAATATGGAGTAACATGTGAGTGCTAGGTTAGGTCTGCTAAGAAACATTCAGAACGAGATTAAGATTTTTAAATTTTTATGACTCACTAAGATTTTTTAAGTGAATTTATGTTGCAAAACGGATACATTTTACTTTCCATTTAATTGATCCTTGTTGGATTTCTATGCCCTTTTTATGTCATTATTTGTAAATCCAGAAATAAATGTTGGATTCATGTTCGTAGTTAAGAGTTTACACTTTGTCTGAATGCTCACTCTTTCAAACATTGCTGTTTGGTTTTCTTTTTTGCTCTTTATATTTTTAATTCAGCTTAAAGGTCATGTGCAAATAAGAGACAAGAGCGGTCTAGACATCTGTATATTTACTATAGCAGGAGTTTTAATGCACATTGTATTGAGATGCATTAAGGGTCAACCCTGGCAAACTCTTCCTGCAAGGGAAGCTGATGTGGCACCTCAGAATGCATAGATTAATCATTAACTTAAACAATTTGTATTTAACTATGCATTATGAAGGCTAACCCAACGCTGCTTGTAGGAGAAACATGACATGACACATACTAAAAGATTACGTACTTTGCTTGTCCACATAAAACAATACTCAAGCACCCATTTTATCAACAGTTGATGGGTTGGGTGTATTCAAGACCCTTAAAAGTTCAAAGGATCTATAGAGGCCATGGTGGTCTGAGGTGTTGGTTAGAAACATTCCCATTTGAGTACAGGCCGCTTGCTAAATGATAAGCCAAACACCGAAGATCATTAACCTGAACAGTTACAGAAGCCATTTGCCAAGGTTATGAGACCATCAAGGAAATGACTCCCAAAAAGCAATATGCTAATGATAATAACTTCAGAAATGTGCACAAAAGTGTGAGTAGATTATTGCTCCATACACACATATGAGCCACAAAAACAAAGTCACATGAATATACAATTTGGAAAGATGGGGAGGTGGTGCAGAAACACCTAATACCATGTACAAAAGTCTAGCCCCCCCCAGCATCCAAAGGATCAGATGAATTTAAATTAAGAGATTAGGCAGAACATTTTAAATGATGATAATCTGTGTGAAACATTACGTTGAGTAATATTAAGGAAGGCAAAACATAATGGTTTACATGGGGCATAATTCAATGGAATTAGTTTATTGCTCCAAATTTAGCACTTTGTCAAGCTAATTACAGCTGTAGCTGGTTTTTTTATTTTCTGGTTACCCTCCTGTCACATGTTTCAATATGGAGCTTGACTTTATCCTGCAACAGGTAGGCATCTAGAAGCACTAGGTTACACAGATGTCTCCTCGATGCAAAAAAAAAAATCACTATTTGCACAACCAATATATACTTCACTATATTAAAAAAAATATGAAATCAGATTTGCAGAATTAAATCCAATGGCTCTGCCCCAATATTTGGATTGGGACTCCAAACAGAATTGAAAAAGGCAAAAGGGGTCTCAGTCCACAGCATAATATGCAAAATACAATCAATGCTTCATCAAATTAAGAAAGAAACTAAAAAAGAAAGGTGTCAAGTTCCATTTTCTCTAGTAAGAAGGGCTGGGCTGTCCCTGTATAATGCATAATAAAGTGTGAAGAGACTTTGGTGAGATCTCACTGATTTAACCATGTATTATACAAGGTTCCTGCAGCAGAAGCTCACTGAGGTTAGACGGTGACATCATGCACAGTGACATCAAGGAGCTAAAATACAACTCCACTCCAAAATCTCCATCCCAATGATAATAAGAACTATAGAAGAATAGCTTGGCAGCTATTATTTCCTCCTATTTTGGGGAATCCAATACCCCTTCCTGTCTGTACATTTTATTTTTCATTTTAAAGTGTTACACAGGGCTCTAAGTAACAATGTGATGTAAAATTACAGATGTAAAACAAGCCAGATGATTAATTTGCTCTTAAAAGGAGAGTTTCAGGGGATGGCATTCAACAGACAAAACCTGATTTTATTAACTTAAATATTAACATGTAAACAATTGAAAAATAATAAAGCTATAAAATGTTACTTTCAAGTAATATTTTAAACTTAAGCTAAAAAAATCTAAAAGGTGAAATAAGATAATTATTCAGGTCAGAATAAAAAAAACAAACAATTTGAATGAACAGTTCATGTTTATTAAATATGGCGGATAAGGAACAAAAAGTTATAAAGTTTATGCCAATACAATCATATCACAAAACACTTGGCCAGTATACAACTAGACAATATTTTAAAAAAACAAATAAGAGTCTACAAAAAGGCAGCCTTTCATAAATATAATAAAATATTACGCAATTCAGGTGTTTTAATAAGACAGAGTAATAAAAATATAATTCTCCAAGGAAGCAACAAAACTCTTCAAGAACATAAAAACTTATCTGAAATTTTAGAAAATATAAACTGTACATATCGGATACATTCTGTAATGTGACACATTTCAGATCTGAAATGACTTCTGGATTTCCCTGAAACTAGACAATATATCTGCTACCGTATTTGCTCGATTATAAGACGACCCTGATTATAAGACGACCCCCCAAAATCTGAATATTAACTTAGGAAAAAAGAAAAAGCCTGAATATAAGACGACCCTAAAGGAAAAAAGTTTTACCAGTAAATGTTAATTCATGTAAACTATTTTTTTTAATAAAAGCTATGATTGAGAAAAATATTTTTTTTGTTTTTATTTCTTGTATTTTCCAGCCTGTCCCCCAGTTACGCACATCTGCCCCCAGGCTTGCCACACCAATATGGCACTGTGGCCCATGATATGCCTTTTAACCCTCTATATGCCACTGTGCCCCATGGTATGCCTTTTGACCCCCTATATGCCACTCTGCCTCCAGAAATGCCTTATACCCCTATATCCCATTCTGGCATTTAGGGGGTTAAAATGCATATTATGGGGCAGAGTGGCATATAGGGAGGTATAAGGCATTTCAGGAGGCAGAGTGGCATTAAGGGAGTTAAAAGGCATTGTATAGAGCACTCTGCCTCCAGAAATGCCTTATACCCCTATATGCCACTCTGGCATTTAGGGGGTTAAAAGGCATATTATGGGGCAGAGTGGCATATAGGGAGGTATAAGGCATTTCAGGAGGCAGAGTGCTCTATTAAATGCCCCCTTAACGCCACTCCAGAAATGCCCTATGCCCCCATTTAACTAACACACACACACACACACACTCTCTCCCCCCCCTCCCCTCTCCTCTCTCCTCTCTCCCCTCTCAGCCCTCTCTTACCGGTGCTTCCAGCCGGGGCAGCGGGTTGACGTCGCCTTCTGCTGCAGCCGGAAGGAGGTGGAGTTGGCAGCGGGGGTTTGTATGCGTCCGTCGCGTATACTTTCCCCGGCTGTCAGAGATCAGAGATCTCTGACAGTCGGGGAAGGTCTACGCGACGGACGCAGACAACCCCCGCTGCTAGCCACACCTCCTTCCTGCTGCAGCGGACGATGTCTACGCGGATCGCGTAGACATCAACCCGCTGCCCCGGCAATACAGCAGGAAGCACCGGTAAGTGTGTATGATGGGGGGGGGGTGAGACAGGAGGATCCAGGTCCCCTGCAGCGGTGCGGGGGATCTGGATCTTAGTCTCCTAATCAGACTCTATTTGAGGTCTGATTAGAAGACGACCCCGATTAGAAGACGAGGGGTATTTTTCAGAGCATTTGCTCTGAAAAAAACCTCGTCTTATAATCGAGCAAATACGGTATATATAGGAATGTATAGGAAATGTTTCTATTCTACTACATTCTATCACTACCATTGTCTGATCAAGCAAACTCACTCAAGGCCTGTATTGTGTTTCGTCTGCAGGCAAGAAAAAGAAAGAAGCAAACAATAACATTTCCAAGAAAGCAAATTAGTAGATGAGACAATGAGTTTAAAGGGGAACTTTCACACCACCAGAACCATCTATCACTTCTGCTATTAGTATTTTTATTTTCAGATTTATATTTGCCATCTCTGACATTAATGCATAGCCGAGTGTTTCATAAAATGTTTAACCATTACACATGAAGCCTCAGCAGAGATGGTGGAATATGCTTCTTGGACTCTAGGACTCCGACACTAAAGATTGGCCAGAGCAGCACGGTCATGGCCAGAGCAGCACGGTTTCAGCTCCATGCACTGAGTACAAAATCATAGAAGTGATACTGGTCCCAGTAACTGTTGATATGTGGCATTACATGTTACAGACATTAAACAAAGGCTACCAAAAGAAAGGAAAATGTGCATACACAGCACCAAGAGCCAAACCCAAGAAGCAGCATAGCTTGCATTTAGCTGACATAGATTATAATCAGACAGAACTGTGTTAAAAGATCCTATATTTTGTCCCACCATAGGCAGCATCGTGCAATATGAGTTCAATTCTAAAAGACAAAAAACATATGAATAGCTGTAGCTTGCAAACATGCAGGAGGGAAAACACAACAAACATGCCATGATAGTTCATATTATGGATTTGCCTTTTATATTTACAGAGAGCAAACAAAATAACATAGCAACTGAATGCCGGCATCTTGCTTTATTAGCGAATGCTAAATTTGAAAATCTTGAAAAACAGTGTGTGTACAACATAACAATAACTATAATCAGACTGTATGAAATCGGACACAAAAAAAGTATGTGATGATGTACAAGACGCATGCATGGTAAAGGATGGTTCATTCATCCGCATTTCCCTGTTGTGTGTGTGTGTTTGAGCAGCAGGTGGCAGTCAAGAGCTGTTCTGAACAAATCTGGGTGGACGCCACACCATGCATGTCTTTCACTATTGCCGGAATCCTTAATTATTTCTTATTGTTCTTCAGTTGCCTTTTACCATCCTGATTATTGTACTTATTGCAATTGTAGGACAACTGTAGCAAGAACATATTTTTTTTTCTTTAAAACCCTGGCAAATACCTTTTTTCTGCTCCCACACTCCCCGTATTCCGTGGTTGAGCAGTAGCCATTTTTGTTACTGGTGCGAGCATTACAATGAATGGTGGCAGCCCTTTTTTTTTAAAAAAAAATTTTTTATTGGTGGTGTCCAGTTTGACCATAACTTTTAAAAGTCTTAATATAATTTAAAAGACATCCGCAAAACGGCCGCCAAAAGTATTTTGTATATCCTTTAAAGTTTTACTGCAATTATACCGTTATTAGTGTTTAAGGAATTTAGGGAAACATTTTTTTCTCACTACGGTTGTCTTATCAGAAGCTATTATCATGTCTTTATAAGGTAGCCACTCTGAAATTTCACTGCATGGAAAGTAACACCTGGTGTGCCACTGACAATTATTTACGTATAATACACTATATACTTTGTCTATAGTGGTTCTACCTTTTGAAATTAAATGCAACGTATATAAATTCTTATCCGTGCTCAGCCTTTAGTGCTGGCACACAATCATAATTCAAGAGCATTAGCCTTGACACGTACACTATTGATCAGTTCCTTTATTTTAGAAATGTTTCACATAACTGGACTGGAAATGGTTGAATGTTAATGTTGCCTCTCTGATTGTTGTTTTAGTTGGGCAGTGTTGGGCTTAGAAACACAGATAGCCTGCCTGGATAACTGGGTGTAGAGTGCTAATCTTTCTTCCTAATGCATTCTGCTATAGTGACAAGAATTGAACCTCGCAGGCACCCGTCTGAGGAGAAGTCCAGGCTAACTGACCGTGTAACTGAAAAGGGGCGGGGCTTCGGCTCCCTTCTGGGTGCTTGGCATAAAAAGCTGTATTTAGGCTGGAGTGTTAGATTTCTGACAATGCAGCAATTAAATATAATAGCTAGTTCTGTGACACCAACCAGCAAAAGAACAGGGAATACAGATAATGTTTATGGTGGATTTATGTATCAAAATCCCTGAACAAAGTTTTGAGACATAACCCCTATATGTACTGCCGCTGTAAGAGCTATATTTTACTCTGAGAACCGGAGAGGCTGCCCACTCGTAGCCTGGCTTTTGCCAAGATGAATCTGGAAATAATGGCAAGGGACCTGGGTGTTTACCTGTTTGTTTATACTGAAAAGTGTAAATAAGAATACATAACTCTTTTATCAGAAATACTGTACATCAATAACATAAGAAATATACACGAAGGATATACTGTAATACATGGCACAAACAAAGCAGCCCTATATAGAACCCTTATAAAGGTAAAGGCTTTAGGTGATATGAGGACATTTCCCATATCGCAAAACACTGATTTCAACCAAAGTTTTAAAAAAAATTATCAGATGTTTTAATACAGACATCAGCTATATTGCTTGATGATGGACCCATTGACTATAAATCTAATTCAATTTCCATCACCTGTAACAACTGACTGCCAACACCCTCTCTCATCCTGTATGGTCTGATGACACCATCTTCATGAAGAAATCGTGGAGGACGGAGGCTCTGAACATCATCAGACGAATCCGTAGCTCTATAGAGAAAAAAATATATTTGATTTCTACTAGGGACAAAAACAAAGAAAAAGAAAAAGTATAGGTAATGAAAAAGTAAAATTCCATCATGCGATTTCATATAATGTTCTATGAGTTTATTCCAACCATGTACTATGCAATATCTGCTCTCTGATGTTTAGGAATACAGTTTTGTACCACAAAGCAGTCAGGGAGTACATATCATAATATGTAACTACACTCTGCATTCATTAGCACGCATACATATACAGAATTATTTATATGGATCACTTGAGGAATGTAGCTGAATATGGACTTTAGACGGCACTCGTGAACAACAAATGTGATCAAAATACGTTCAGTTGACAAACTGTTTATTAATGGTACCTTTTTGTTGTTATTGGTTCATGGAAATATGTAAGATCATCATCATTGTGCGAAAGATTGGTGAACGAGAGAAGCTCTAATTGATAAAGTATTTAAGTATAACGTAGTACTGTAAACAATACATAAAAAAAACAAAAAACCTAAATTTACCTTTTAATACCCTGAAACGTGCTGCTGAACATGTCTATAATTCCTCCGACTGGCCTTGCGACAACCCCAACCAATCCTTTTCCAACACCCTTAAAGAATCCAGCTGCACCTTCCCGCTGGGCTCCTAGCGAGTAAATTCAATGATGTGTAAGAAATATTGACAAGGAACCGTAACACACCTATAACACATAAGGTGAATTAGTGAACTATACCTTTTACTGGCTTTGTCACAATCCCGGTTACTCCACTGACAAAGCCCTGTAATGAAAAGATTCACCGTAAACACAACAGAGAACGATGCTTTTGACAAACACATATTCCTGTATGAACACCACTTCATAACTCCTAACAACCAAAACAAAAGCAAATATAAGAAAAAAAAGTGTATACGAAATATGAAAGCATTACACCAAGATACATAGTAAAGTATATCGGAATCACTGATACAAATGCAATGACTTAACATGGCAGGACATCATTTTCATGACATTAAAGGAAAGAGCCAAGTAGACTTAATGTGTGACAGAAATTGACCTTTGGTACAGCTAGTGTGATGACCTTGCTTTACTGGCACAAAATGGCCCATGTAGTCTGATGGTATATATTGCATATAGGCCAGTCTCAGCAAGTACACGTGTATATGGTACTCTAGGGAAACTTAAGGGCTATTCCTCCTAGTCATGAATATACAATAACGGCACAACATAATTCACACATAAACAAATATTATATTGAACATAAATCGGGGCAGATCCGGCACATATATATATATATATATATATATATATATACACAATGTGACATTCATCTGTGGTAGATCTACTGCTATAATTTACATGTTGGCTTTTCCATAACAATCTCTAATGAGAATGTTATCACAATCCCAGAAGCCTTCACCCCAATGCTTACAGATACAAGGCCTCTTCCTCCTCGAGTTATGCCTTCTTTTATACCACGGGGTTGTTCTTTCATGGCTTCTCTCCTCTTGTGTTGATAATCTTCATCCATGGTTATGGCAGCTACACCTTTGGCCATAGCACCTGTGATGCGTGATGCTGCACCGGCTAAGCCTCCTATCAGAAGAAATATTTGTCCACAGTTAGAAATATTGGTGTCACTATTATATCTGAATGTTGGGTTAAAATAGTTTTTTTTTGTTAGGAACCATGACTAATGGGTTAATAGTTATGGTTTATCAATCAACTCAATATAAAATTCCAGTAGTTACATGCAATAATTACATTTTTCTCCAAATTGTTTCTTACCAACTGCTCCTCCCACAAGAGCTTTGACACCTAATGCCATCCCTTCAACAAACTCTTCGGGTCCTTGAATTGCACCCTATAAATGGGATCAAAGTAAAAAGAAGGTTGTCACAAGGATTCAAGTCATAAAACAAACATTCATTATTAAAACTACATTAATTTTCTTGTCATGTTGGAAATTCTTATGTCATCATATTATTGTGATTAAACTATTTTATTTTTTCTTGCAAGCAAAATAAAAGTTATATTCAGCTATCTTATCCCTTACACAATTCATGAACACTATGGTATAAAGATGTGGGTTTACAGCATTACAGTAGTTGAACACAACAAGGAATATAATATGATGTTGAACAAATAAAGAGAATTGGTAGGGGATTATTTTTATACACTATTATACAGATGTACAGGGTTAATCTTTTCCATGACACAGGAAGAGTTAATACAATAGCTAAACATCTCTTTCTATTTCAGTCCCATTTAAAGTATTATTTTGACTAAACACTCAATATCTAACGGTTTCATATTAGACATATTACATGGTCAACTGGCTGGCAGCGTTCTCTAACCAACGATGTTAAACATGCCTCAGAAATGGGAACGTCATGGGTCAAACTGATGGACCCCCACTTGTCATTGTATGTTGTACTATAACAATGCTGAAGTCCTTAAATATAACAGTGGTGGCAGTGAATGTTTGTAGGGTGGCGGGTGAATAATTTGGGTTGACCTTAAGGCTAGTTGGCATTAACCCATTCATACTTACAGTCCCACCATGAATTGGAATGAAGACTGATCACTGTTACAATTACAATACAAGGACTGGGAACAACTAAAGAGGATTACAATCTGGGAACTGCGAAAGGGAGGAGAAGAATTAAGAGGACTGGACACATTTTCCTAGAATTTAGGATTCATCCTCAAATTCATCCACCATTAAGGATTAAGATTAAGGGCTGCAAGGGTAGGCAGTACAAAGGATTACAGAACATATACATAGGGTGTGTTGTTGTAAATTACAAAGCATAATTTAAATGACTAAATTGTGCGTGGTATGATATACATCACCTGGTAGGGTTCATAGAAAAACGCTTCTACTCCTTCAGAGAGGTCTCGGAAAAAACCGAAGGGATTACCCAACACATCGAGTCCAAGAACAAGAACGTACATTTGTTTTATAGCCTAACAAGCCAAAATAGAATTGTTAGTGGAGCCACACAATTTTGGATAAATGCAAAAGATATTACATTATTAAAGTTGCAGGACTAGAGAACACCAACTTGTTTTGAGTAATGACGAATGACATCCCACTGCAGTTCTTGCGTTGTGTAAAACTGATTGTGAAGTTCAAAAAAGGGCAGTCTAAAAACGAAAAAAATTGGGAAGTTGTTAACATTAATATAACGCAAGAAATGTAACCATACGACATACATTTGTGACCAATGTCAGCAGCATGGAATGAAATACGTACTTAAATACAACATCTTGGACATCTGTGAGGGTGGCGCCGATACTCTTCAACATAAGATTCACAGACTGGACCGGAATCAGTTCTTTATCACGCTGTTCTTTATTTCCGTCATCCCCTCCAGTGCTCAATGAAAAACTTAAATGCAACTAATGTAAATGGATAAAAAGAAACCCATGACATGTTTTATGACATAGCTATTTTGTTAATTATGTACAATGCAACTGACTATAGTAATATGTAAACAGGGTTACATTGCTTTGTTTAAGTATCTGAATCTTGTTACCTTAATTGGGGATATGTGAAAATATTCATATAAGCTGATTAAAGATGTATCTTTTGAGGACACAGTGCTCAGTTCACTCTGGAGAGCCTCCATGTCCTTCTTGAAAAGCTCAACCTAGTCAAATATAACAATTTAATAATTTGGTCATAGTCAAAGTTGTTAAAAGGACATAGAACACAGAAATATGCAAATATGGCTTAAGCAATATTTAACAAAACAGGGTTAATTCAATTAACGTGATTTAATTACAATTCAAGTTCCGTTTATTAGTTATATGGAAAAAGAAATACAAGCAGGCCAGGCTGCATTGATTGTCAGCTGTCAGAGGACTGGTGTTCTGGAATATTCTGGGACATCTGCTCATACAATCTGTCTGTGTCTAACTGATCCAACCTGAACCCAGGTCAGGATTTTGTGCTCGGTGACAAAAGCCTTCCTTATAGAACGATATATAGAACAATATAAAACATGAATTGCTTGTAACTGAATAGGCTAGAAGAGAAGACCGTTGAGCAATCTGCTAAAAACTAATTTCCTCAACGATATTAAGGGAGAGATCTCAAAAAGCCAGTCCTGCAAAAATTATATATAGGTTTGTTGTTTATTAAAGTGGAAATAACATGGGACTATACTTATTAAAGCATTCATTGGTCACAAAGCTGTCGGCTAGACACAAGGGTGTCTGATGCATATTGAGAAATGGTACAAATTCTTCAAACAAAATATGCTAATATCCAAGTACTTAGGGGTGTATTCAGGGCGTTACCTCCTGATCTTTAGGTATGTCACCATTTTGGGTAACAAGATCAGCAAGAGCATACAGAAACCCAAGGTCGAGTCGGAGATCCATTTCTTGAATCAAAACCTTGAAATACCTATTTCCAAAACAAAAGTAAAGTTTGGAGTATAAAGTTTTTTCAGTAACGGATTTCGGTTACAAATAAGGTTACTAGCAACCCTTAATTCTCCTTGGGATCTCTTGTCTCATCAACCCTTGAGATGTACCTACCTGCGATCCCTGGGAGCTAAGTCCCTTGCAACATTTGAAATGATTACAATAAGATTACCTTTTCGGGACTGATTGATATCACATACAAATTTAGATGTGTCATTTTAAAGATTAACAATCCTAGACCATGTGGTGTATCTAAAGCTTCAGGAATAGTTATGCTACTACCCAGATGAACATAACATACATAATTATGGAGTATTGTTAACACCTAAAACACAACAGGTCAATCTAAAATCATACTTGTAGCATAACATGCACAACTGTAATAACCAGCCTATTTTCATTGAGGAATGCGATATGGCAATATTTCAACTGTTGCAGTTCTTTAATCAATTTATGTTAAAACTAAAATGCAACAAATATTTATATCTCAGATGCACCACATTATATGGTGAGATTGTGGTTTCTGTGATCACAAAACTACTTTATGCAATGATTGTTGAGTTCTATAAACTTTTGATGCAAGACATTGGTGCAATGACAAGCACGAAAGATTTTATCCCTGTTTTTGCACATGTGACATCTTTTTGGATATTCCTCAGTGGTAATACATAATGAAAAGACATAGAAAATTGTCAAGAAATAAAAATGTGCATTCACTGGATAGTTTTAAGTGCTACACAAAAGTCTTAACACGTGAGTTACTGCAAAACATAAAAAAAAAAAAAACACTTACTTTATGCGCGTCAGATCAGAATGTCCTGCAGTTCTCATTACAATACTGACATCAGTGAAAGGTTTTGGTTCTGCAGTGCAGAAAATGGTAAAACAGGTTTACATACAAAAAAATAAATAAATAAATCATAATTACATTTGGTTAGAGGTAGCTTAAGAATATATTTTTAGAGGACAACCACTGTAACAACATGACCTTGAGATAGTTGTAGCAAATGGTGATGCCTAACATTTGTTGATCCATCTCAGTGCACACATTCATTTGTCAGAGGATTTTACAAACATAATTACATTTTTAAAGAAATAAATGTCACATGGGAAGAGTAGCATAGTCTTGCTTGATTTTTCACTACTGTAAAATAAATGGTGCATAGTGGGCGCACCCTCACCCTCATACCTTCTTGAGACGATCTACCAACCTACAAATATCATAACCTGCACATTCACTAACAATGCCATAAAGCACAGCTCAAAACAACTTTAAATTATGCCTCCATTTTTTGACAGATCCACCATATTTGAAACCGGCCATATTGCTATTACAAACCTGTGTCCAAGGTAACAGACTTTGGAGGTTTTACAGGATAGAACACAAAGGGGAAGATGGCTCCTGGAATCTGGTTTTGTACCTGACAACATAAAGAAGGGAGACGTGGGCATTACAAAATAAAAATGAAATTGCCGAGTAGTTTATTGTAAATAATTAAAGTGCAAAGTAAGTAAAAAGAAGAAAAAGCGAGATCAAATCAATATTTGTGTGACCACCCTTTGACTTTCAATTATTGTAGGTACACTTACAGTTAATTAAGGAACTCGGCAGGAAAGTTGTTCCAAACATCTTGGAGAACCAACCTTTGTTTTTTTTCCTTACGCTGAAAATAGTTATTAATGACTTTGGCTGTATGTTTTGGGTCATGCTGCAGAATAAAATTAGGGCCAATCAGATGGCTTTACATGTCAGCACTGAGAAGGCTATTTATTCTGACCAAATCCCCAACTCGATTTGCGGAAATGGAGCCCCAACCTTGAATGGAACCTCCACTACTGCATGCAAACTCTTATTCTGCTAGCCAGATATTTCAAAATTTGACTCCAGTCTAGAGCTGCTGCCATTTTTCTACACCCTAGTTATTGTGTTTTTGTGAATAGTTGAGTCTCTTGGCCTTGTTTCTATGTCAGGACTATGGCTTTTTGGCTGCGGGTCTAGACTTCTCTGGACAATAGTTGGGTGTACCAGGGTTCCACTGTGTTCTGCCAATGCTGAGATGATGACACTACTGGATATCTTCCGATTAAGAAGAAAAATAATCATTATGCATCTGCCACACTAAGTTTCCTTGGCTGACCACTGAGTTTATGGTCCTTAATATTGTCAGTTTCTCTGTGATTCTTCACAAGAGTTTGGACAGCACATCTGGAAACCCCTGTCTGCCTGGAAGATACCTTGCTGACGCAGTATAACTACCTTGTGTCTTCTTGCTAAGCTGTAACTTGTGTTAATGGATTTGTCTGTTCCTCGCCCTGTTTTATTACTCCTGCACAGTTGTTTCTATTTCAGTTAATGATTGTGTTTCAACGTACATATTAAATTAATCATCATTAGCACCTGTCTGGTATAATTGTTTAATCATACACCCAAATATATGCCTACAAAATCCCTGACTTTGTGCGTGTGAACTGATGCTGTTTTGAAGGCAAAGGGCGGTCACAGCAAATATTGATTTGATTTAGATTTTTCTCCCAGCAAATGCAATCTGCATGGGATTAAAGCAATGCTGTTTCCCCTCTAAAGAAGGGATGTGAACCTCACTTTTCAGGCCACACTTAGTGAAACAATTATTTGTTATGGCAACACTGAAATAAAGAAAATAAAAGCTTTTATTGTGAACCAGAGATATTGCATCAGGTCTTCTGTTTGTGTTTACCTGTATGCTGTAGACTTGAACCCGGATAGATGTCTGATGTGCTGAGGCAGAGTACTCCACCTTCAGCGCTGGCAGGAAACTTCTCCTGACAGGTGCAGAACTGTTGCCTACAAACTTCATTCCAGTAAACGAGGGTGTTAGACAAACCTGTAACTGAAACGAGAGATGGATGTTGGATCATGAACGGAGAAGCTGCGGTGACACAACAGCTGGTGTGCTGGAAGTTGGTAAGCCTGGACCTTCTTTCACAGGCAAAACTAAGAGTTCACTGTAGTCCATGTATAGTGAAACCATGTGCTAGATTTATTAAGAGAATGTTAAAACAAAGTGAAATGATTATCTTCTATTCCTACATGCAGCTACACTGTGTGGATGAAACACATGAGTGTAATACAGCCCCACTGGAATTAAAAGAAGCTGAGAAAGGATCCCCTTTGATCAAACCGTCCTCATTCATGCTGCTCTTCACTTCTATCTCATCCCCGAACAACCTCCTAATACATTCTAAGCTTACACGAACATGGCCCTCCTTTCAGCTTGTATCAGTATGTATGTTAATGTTATTTTGGTATAATCTTTAGCATTAGTGTGTTATCCAAGGCCAGCTTGGAATATTATTTTCCAGTATTCCAGAAAAATAAGTTAGGTGTATAGTACCTTTGCCAATACAAACTAATCCCATGTGTAAGCATTACCTTGTTTTCTTGATCCAACTCAACAATTCTGTTGTCGATTGGAGCAGACTCGTTGTATTCTTTGTAGGCTTCCTCCAGCCTCTCAGTCTGCTTTACACTGAGTGGTCTCCACCGTGTCTTCTTTTTACTTTCCCAAACTACATCGGAACTAAATGGAGAAATCACAAAAACAAAACTGAATTATTGAAATTGTCTAGTGTACATTAGAAAGACAACAATAACATAAAACAAAATCCCAAGTGCCTGCTTCCCAAAGTTGATGTGATGTAATAATAAGGGAACTATTCTTTTAATAATCGTAGTCCTGTAGCTTCAGACAAGTGATCCTACTCACTAAAGACTGTGTTGTGAAATAAAAAGAACCATCGGTCCAGGTTTTTCTAAACCATCATTGCCACTTGGCTGCAACCATCAGCTTTGAGTAACATGGTGAAAACAAGGTCTACTCACTGTACTCATGCTCAGTTGAAAGGCAACTAATGAAGAGCTACAGATATTTTGGCATTATGCATTTTCTTATCGAGAAAAAACTAAATATAAAGCAGTGGCGTATACAAAAATCTAACACGCATGAGTCTTCGTTTTGGAGTTAGCTCGTAAGCACACTTATGGATGATACTTCAATGTCAATGATGAACTAAATACAAATATGAATATTCGTAACCTTTGTTTCAATATTCATCTTCACATTTTTGCTTGGTGTATTATGTGACATAAGAGGATGAAGTAAAAAAATGCAAATGACCTGATAAAATTCAAGGTCAACTAAATGTACTGTTATACTCTGTATAAATATTCTCAGAAACAAAGTTTTGAGCTCTTAGTTCAAAATACCTGCTAATCCCGATATAAGAAACCTCTTGCTTTGAATAATTGTTTACTAAAGAAATGCCCACGTTTGAGAGGGATATTGTGACTTCTTGCTCTGATAACTCGGCTTTCTCGCTGTCATAAGTCACATCAAAGACATCCTTATCTTCAGTGAACAGAACAATGCGCTGCAGTCCTTCCAAGAAAGACACAAGGTAGACAATGCTGTTCTCCGCGTGCAGATACTCAACTCTGTCCTATGATAAACAACCCAAATAGGTCACCATTGTCAGTTATTAGATAGGCTTTTGAATGAATAAATGCAATCTGCCCAAACACATAAATAATACATACTGCTTATAACATACAAACCTTGGCCACACAATGTGGTTTCATTATAGACTTATTGCCCACCCAAAAAGAAAAAAACATCACATGAACCAATATTATAGGTCTGATGAAAAAAAATATAGCACAAAAAGCCAGGGTACATACAGACTCTCTACCTCTGCACCACTGTCACTTGGCTGTATTAAAATGTAATTAGATTTAAAAAAAAAAAAGAAAAACAGGGAAAACTGTTGAGAAATTTTGTAAACACAAAATCTAAGGAAGAAAGCAAAATAATACTGACTTCTGTTTGTAAGACACTTCCAGTGTTATTGCCACATTTCCAAGACAACTCCCTTTGGCTTGTTGGATCTTCCCACGCATACAGCATAGCTTTTCCGGGTGGAAGGCTGTCTGTCTCGCCATTGACAGAGCTGTAAGAGAAGGCAAGGTGTTGTGTCACAGTAACTGGACAGATTCCCATATACTACAATAACTAAGGACAGAGATTACACCACAACTTAAGCGAGTGTATCATGAAAATAATTACAAAGGCAATGGCCCATCCTTAGCATACAATAGTAAAAAAAAAGTCATCAATATTATCAAGTACACCAGTTGAACCAGAGTGTGGCTTACAGTTTCTGCTACAGTCAAAGCTGGCAGAAGAAAAGGGAAAACGAGACAATAAATTTCTAGCTTTAATTGAAAAAAATGCATGTAAATTCAGGCTCAATGTACTGCAGTACATACTGTACTAGTGCTGGGGTGTTCCTTTATGGAAAGTATGTCTGGCCCTCTCAATAGCAACTGAAAAGATCTGAAGGTAAGAAGAAAAATCCATTATATCTTACCTCTGGTAGAACTCTAAGGTTTCTGAATGCGTATGGTTGATTAAAAGAAATGGCGCTGCCCCTTTGTGGTAATCTGAGAAGTTTATGACGGTAGAATGTTCTCTGGAGGTGACATCCACTAATATTCCTCCAAACTGTCAAATTATATAGAACAGCGATTTATTTTGAATTTTGTTAACATATTTAACACATCAGATGCACAGATCAAACAACCACGTACGATAAATAGTGGTTAGCTGCAGAAATCAATACGTGGCCTACAGTGATGCCGCCAGAAAATAATCCCACTTATTGTAGTTTCATTGCACTGCATCCTATGCTACAGAAAATTATTGTTTCTTTCTTTCTCGCTTTATTTTGTTATTAAATCCAGCTCATTGCCCACTGGTGTAATTTAGACAGTAATACAATTTTGAGGTTTAATTACTAATTACATAAACATAATATAGCTGACCAATATAGCTTTGGAGTATGTATTTAGTGAAAACAGCCATCTGGTTAAGCAGCCTTTCTGCACACCCTGGTACCCATTAATGGTGTCCAAAGAGAAATCGTAGGACAGTCTTGGTGCAAGCTGAGTTGATTTAGCTCCACTGTAAGCAATACAACTAGAGATGGGCCCTGGAGGACACTAGTGTTCTTTAGTACAACAGGATACCTTATCATCCAAGCGAAGTAACATGCTGTTATCTTGCTTATTAAAATGGATTTTCTTAGATGGTACCCGGGAGCCTTCAACTTGAACGACCAATTTGTTATCGCTGCTTATAGGCCAGAACGGTACGCACTGAAACAATAGAAAGAAAAAAAGAAAACAATGTAATGCAAATCATTTCTAAACATAATGCTCCCGACATGTATTATTATAGCAAACCAATATAAACTTCTACTTCAGATAGATATTTATATACAGAACAGGACAAACCCCTCTTAGAATTATATTGCTTGAACCCAGTATGTATTTGTATCCTGACCTTGGGCATATAACTTTATGACGTCCATGTGGCACTCTCAACATTACTTTATAGTTAATATATAGCTCATGAATATGTTCCACCTTGCACATGAGAGGGTCTCAATTTTAAAGAAAAGGAAACATTTAAGAAAATAAAGTAACGGTATTTTAAAACAGAATCTAGAATTACAGCTGACCTGTTCAGAGCCAACAGTGATCACTTTTTCCACGCCTTCTTCCATAAGGTGCAGCTGGTACTTGCTTCTGTTTGTAATCATGAAAAATGGGGTAAAAGTGACAATTCTGGTCAGAGTGAAACTGCTGGCCTGAATGGTGACTCCAACCTAAAATTGGCGATAAAATAAGATTTTGTTTACACATAAGAATACGTCTTCTTTGCAGTTTCCCGAAACAAGTCAACAAAATGATTGCGTGCTATTATCATTAGTTAGAAATAGCGTATCAATATTGTATATATAAATCCTTTCAGACCAGAATGCATTGTTGATCCCCTGTGGGCTTAGATGATTTGCACATATGGAGTTGCTATACATTTATTCCAATCTGTACATAATCTGGTGAGTGACCATGGTAAAAATCACATCCTCTAATTGGCTGCGAACAAGAAGCCAATCCCCAGTAAGTTTTCATTTTAAATATTTCATTCTTCACCCGCATTGCGTGCTTTTTTTTTTTTTTTTTTTTTTTTTTTTAATTCCAGCAACAACTCCTATACCAGTATAAAGAAAGCAAAAATGATTTGGGGTGCAACAAAGTTACTTACTTGATAGTCCAGGTGTTTACCCTTACACTTAACAGCACCATGTGTGCCAACAGTATCCAGAGAAAATGAATCTGAGAGTTCACTATCTGTTATCATAAGCTGCACCTAAAAATCAGATTTCCAACATTCAGCGAAATACAAAATAGCATAAATCGAAATTCATCATTTAACTAATGACACTTTTTCCCCCCACTAATTGAGATATGTATTTGAGAAAACACTAAACATTAGCTGCAATTTTAGAGTTCCTTTACAAAATGTATGACATTATTGACAAACCAATTTTTAAGTCTACCCCCTGCATACTATTATGTCTCTAATAGGCAGTCCTGCTCACCCGCTCCAGTTTGCTCCTCATTTAATAACTGGAAACTAAATAAAAATAAAAAAATAAAGACTAACTTATTTGTTTGCATCCGCATACCGACCCAATGGTTTTATTACCTTGTTATTTTGGAAAAAGTTTTTTGGCTTAAAGGAAAACAGTAGAGGCTTCTTGTGATTGGCAGCATGTTTTCGGTGCACGTCATCTGCTTTGTACTGAAGCATTCTCCCAGTTTTATTCACCATCCAGTACGGGCTGTGGATTGCGATAATGGTTTGACCAGTGGCATATGTGATGTGAACAGCAATATCTAGCTCTGTCTTCTCAAACTCAGCATCAGAATGCAGCTTTATGAAGTGGATGTCCTGTTGCTTGCTTTGTATGTGGTATTTGCCAATCCAATTTAGGTCAAGATAATTCAATAATTGTAACTTGAGGGTAGTTTGGTCAATGACCGCATCATGGATCTGCGCAGAGCATCCTTCATCTATGAGAACAGAGTTGTCCGTAAAATCCTGCAAGAGAAAACATGGATTTGTAAGGTCTGGTGAACAACGCTAAAGCCTTACAGTGTTCTCATGAGTTTGTATGCGAGACAAGCTTAAATATCTGAAGTCACCAATGCCAGCATTCATTATGAAGGGCCAACAGTGACTTGTGCAGTCTAAATAAGTCCTTAATAAAGGATAAATCCATGAGATTTCTTCAATAAATTTAACTATTTATTATACCATAGGAACTCGTGCCAGAGAATTGTCAGGGGTTGGTCCGTTTCATACATTGGGAAGTTGATAAGTTGAAAGTTTAAACACATCTCCTCTTCCCTTCAATGTAAGGGTTAATGAATAAACCACAGCACGTAAGAAGCAACTTAAGGCACAAACATCTCTTTCTCTCAAGTAAACCACAATCCTAATGTGTGCTGTCGATGACTGATCTAAGAGTCACGTGCGTATGTGATATTGCATTTCAGCCTACTAAATTGATTCCTTTTTCATTTTGGGCACAGGGGCTTTGGTAACAGTTTGTGACAGGGGTGAATCTGTTAGTTGAATCCATTCCCATAAATCAGGGACTATGTTGTGCTTCCGATGCAGAACCAACTCGAAATGTAAACTAAAGCTTCAAGCTCCTGTGTGAAAGTAAACTTACCTCCAAGCAGTAAGTAATCTGGTAAGGCAATAGGTTACGAAGGAGAACAGTTGGCCACAAATGAACCACATACGGTAGGTCCCACTTGTCATTTGTGCACACCGGGGAAATCAGGACATCTTTCAATGCGGCAATGTTTATGATAAGGCAGTCAGTTTTAGATCTTAGAGGCTGGCATTTCCTCCCCAGTAGATTACCATTACTTCTTATGATATCCTCAAAGCTGATGCCATCACACATCTGATATGTTTCGTTTTTCTCTGGCTTCAAACACAGGGTGGATCTATAAAACAGAGGAAATATCCAGAAGTCTTATAACCATACATTTCTTCTTTACCAGCTGCAGGCTAACCAATAAGGTCTCATAATAAACCACCCTCATCAACATTAACTTTTTCTGTTCTGTTGACTGAAGTGCCTTCCACTATAAGTAGATAACTACAGAAACAATTAATGTATGATTTTGAAATTTCTTACAATACCTTATGGTGATAAATGGTTGATCTCATTATGGCATGATTTTTTTAAAAAATTTTTTTTAACTAAATAAAAAATTAAAAGCAATGATCATTGCAAGCTTTTTGTGTAAATATATTAAACTATAATAGGTAACAATTCTAGTTTACCTGTAAGAAGGCAACGGAACGTTAAAGTCCGATTCTGGTCCAGCAGTCCCTAAACAGACTTCATCTTCATAAATTTCAAATCCAATTGAGAAATGATTTCGGATCTGGAGAGTCACAGAAAGCACTAAGCACAATAACGCTAGACACTTAAGAATGACAGATTATTCCGCCTTAGTGGTTTTGGTAAAAGGAATAACACCGCTCAGTAGGGAGAAGAGGTTCTATCTTTGCCAGCATAAGTCTATTCTTTTGAATAGAATGGTGCTTCTGAAAGAACCACTTTTTGTTTCACATAATACTCAATGCTCTTATTTAAGGCTGTAGCCTTATTAGAAGATTCACTGCAGGGCTCCCCAACAAGGGGCTACATACTCTTATAAGACATAAGATGCATCAATTATTTTCCATTTTTATGACCCAATTCTACCAAATACTAGATATTACACATGTTGTTCATCATCCCCTTTCCAGCACACACCACTTACAAAGTAAAGGGCAGTTGGAGCATTCCAACCTAGGGCAACTAAGCCTAGAGAAAAAGCACCTGAGCTGTAATACCAACAGAAGATCTCTTGAAGGGACACCAGTGCATATCTGTTCAAAGGACCGTAAGAGATATAAAATATCTCCCCCGTAACCAATTCATTTATACTCCGGAGGTCGGTGCACAGCTTCTAGAGCATCTCTTCATTTGTGTCCTACAGAAGCAGAGCCCTGGCATTTGAAGTCATGTAACAGTGGTCAGTAAAGAAGTACAACATACCTGTAATGGGGATCGGATTGTAATGCATTTGGTTGCCTCCACCGTATCGACCTGACAAACAATACATCTTTCCACACCAGAGTCCAAGTGTCGTACAGAGTAAAGACTTCGACCCACTTTGGTTAATGGGATCTTGTCAGTCATAGTGTGTTGCAATGGTACTAACATTCAATAAAATTAAGGGAGCATTAATTAACATATTTCTAAGATAATGTAAATTAGTTAATATATGTGAATCAAAGTTAAGTTTGCAACATGCATTTTTTGTGTGTGTTTAGAGATAAAATTGGCATAAAATGCAACAAGCTATCAAACGATATTTAAAATGTACCAATAAAATGGCAAGAACATATTGCTTATTAAAATAACTTGAAAAGCTCCTAAAATGTTTCATCCCCTGAATTACAGGAAAATAAAACATTTTTGTCACAGTATACTTAAAAAAGGTAGCGTTTTATTTTTGGCGTTTGCGGTGGAATTTCCACAATTGAAAGAATCACTACATAAATATCTCCCCCTCTTCCATCACTTACCAAGCTGAATGTAGAAGTGCTTGCTGCTCAGACTGGTCATTGCAGAGAACTTGTCACTCTGCCTCTTAGACTGAACGTAATCCATGCTAAGGCTTTCTCCGTCATTCAACCCAACACAATTTGATACCATATCAGCGTTTAAGGGGGTGAAAAAGTCACTGGGAGAGACAGAGACTTTAAGTCCAAGAGAGTTTTTGACCACAAATGGAGCTTGGTCTTTTTTGAACACATCAGCTGTTTTGCTAGCGGCTTCAGCAAACGCCTATAAAGGAAACCAAGGGGCAATGATTTTATTTTGGAACTGCACAAGGAATATTATATGTTACATATTATATTGTTACCTACTGACCAATTTATAGAAGTAATGGACAATTAGTTTCTAGCCATCAGTGCAGTGTCTACTTTGGAACCGTTTCAAATGTCATTGGATCTGAAATAATTCTTATATTCGGTCCATTTTATGAGTTGATTAAATTAAGTGGATATCACACCACCCACTTTATGAAAAACATAAAAAAACTAAGTTTGGATAGAAACAAATCTAGTCTATCCATATTCTATAACATTTAGTGGGTTTATTTTATTGGTTGCTCTCACCATTGCATACTTTTACTTTATGGCACCAGAATTAATCTTTCTACATAGCTACCAGAATGTCTTGACTGCAAGTAAGTCAAGTAACATTACATGTGCCAGACTTTTACCACACTAAACATTGCCTTTTTTTTTCCTTACACACACTATGTCCCAGATTCAACTCATCTGTACACATTGTGTGTGATATAACCGGTGAAAAGAAAGAATAATATCCAATCCCAGGTAACAAACTGTATTGTATGTATTTAAATGATGCCTACCTGTCCTAAGTTGGTCAGCATTTGAAGACCACATTTAGAGAGAGTGATATTCAGGTGGTCTTTTGAGAAGATGTTAATTGCCGTTATATATTCTGGTATCTTGTAATTCTCTTCTTCACCATCTATCTCACAAAGTAGCTTTCTTAATTTCTTCTTCATCTAAAGTGAAAAAAAAAGAATTTCCATTAAATAAACAATTAACGTTTGTATTTTAATTCTAAAAGTTAAATCTAGTCCGTGAGTCTTGGGATTCAAATCAACAAAAGGCCAAAATTAAAATAATGAATCTAAAAATTGTATCCAGAACATGGTTTGCAGTTTTTAAAGCCAATGCAAAAAACATTGTATACAAATTCCAGGAGAGACAGGATTGAGATTGGAAGGAGGTACAATGACAGTCAACATGCAAAATGACAAGCAAAACCCAAATGTAGGTATTGATAGTAGAGTTTAATTAATAATTTTATTCCTGCTTATACTATAATGCCATGGTTTCACGAAAACCAAAGCCGGTAGTTAACTCACCACACATTAAGTAAGTTGACCAGACAAAATCTAGAATTAATTTATAACGATAGTGGTAAGCTTCATGTGAGAGAAAAAAGAAAAGAAAAAGGAACATTGCTAATGAAAGAACTAGTTTCACAACCAAGATACCTTTATGCCAAGAGTCCAGGGTCGAAAGGCATCACTTTTATCAACTTCAAGAGGTTCCAGTAATGGCTCCCAAACGCCAAATATGTCATTGTAATAGTGAACCTGAAAATGACACAAATTACATCATTAAATTATGAGCATCTGAACAAATATTCCAATCTTTGCAAATAGGCCGTACCTCTAATTCGAGCTGGCTGTGCAGGTTTATGAGAGTGCTCCAATTCTTTACATCTCCAGAAAATGAGGATTTAGCTAAAAGCATAGGTAATGTTCTGTGTCCGACACCAGCTTCCAGAGACACAATGATCGATTCAATGTTGACTTTAAGGGTCTCTCCAGTTAGCACCAACGTATCCTTCTCACTGGCTACATTCTCACTTTCCTTGGTTTCTTCGAGAAACCAAAGTTTTAAATCTTTCAGGTCTTTCTTCTTCCAGAGATCTGGAGGGACTGGGCTTGTTACTTCTGTGATTGCCTCTTTGCTGGGAGAGAGAGCTGAGGTAATTGTAATCACTGTGTTTAGAATAACTGGTGAAACCTACAGAAACGACAAGCACATTGGATGCAATGGAAAGAGAGGAATCACTTGACTTATAACATAACGTATGGTATGTGAGGGTAGAGGAGTTAGTGCTTGATCCATCCATTTTATTTAGGGTATGAAACATTTGTTTAAGGGTTGCAGCAGTGCTAGAGCCAGTCAACTTCTCTATTCTCATTAGCGAATATGTTGTTTGTTCTCATGAAACCCTTCAGGGGAGCTTTGAGTTGCTCTGTATTGTACATTGATTTGAGTCCACCGTTTGATATGAGAGTTAAACACTCCCCACCTCTACTTTTAGAACGTAGCAATTTATTCAAATTTTACTTCATACCTTCAGCATCAGTGACTTTAAGGACAGTTCTATCATTTGTGGACCACCATTAGACTGGATACTTTGGAAAAAGAGATCGCACGGTTGAAGTATCTGCACATAGATAAATAACACAGGTTTCAGTACAGAAAAAATAACTTCACTGCACATTTAATTAAAACAGTCTAGCCTTTTCTTGCTATCCACTAAATGTCTCAACCTTCACTCTCGGGCATGTCCTCTTGTTCAAGCCACATTTGTTCTGGTTATTTTTTTTGTGTCAACCCAACTCTGTGTTTCAAGTAGGGCTGAAACAACTAATCGATAATAATAGATAATGAAAATCGTTGTCAACGATTTTCATTATCGATTAATCGAATCGATTTTTATCGATTATAAAAATTATAATCCGACCTCAAACAGAGATCGGATTATAACACTAGAATACAGATCCCCCGCAACGCTGCAGGGGACCTGGATTCCCCTCACTGTCGGCCGGTCTCTCACTTCCGTCTCTCTCCCCCTCCCATACACCCCTCTGACTCCTCCCCGCTCCCATACATCACTCTGCCTCTCTACCCGGCTCCGTTACTGACTTCATAGAAGCCTCAGCGTAAATGAAGGGCAGTAACGGAGGCTGTCTGTGCGCATCGTACAGACCCCCACCGGCTGACAGAGGATCATCCTCTCTGTCAGCCGGTGGGGGTCTGCATCGCACAGACAGCCTCCGTTACTCACCTTCACTTACGCTGAGGCTTCTATGAAGCTGCAGTGAAAGTTCCTGTCAGTAACGGAGCCGGGTAGAGAGGCAGAGCGGTGTATGGGAGGGGGGAGGAGTCAGAGGGGTGTATGGGAGCCACCCTCCCATACACCACTCTGGCCCCTCCCCCTTCCATTCGGCACTCTGCCTCTCTACCCGGCTCCCTGGTGTCTTGTGAACCTCCGTGGCTGACAGGAGGCAGAGTGGAGTATGGGAGGGGGCAAAGTGGTATATGGGAGGGGGAAGGAGGCAAAGTGATGTATGGGAGGGGGGAGGAGGCAGAGTGGTGTATGGGAGGGGGGAGGAGGCAGAGTGGAGGAGCCAGAGTGGTGTATGGGAGGTGGAGGAGCCAGAGTGGTGTATGGGAGGTGGAGGAGCCAGAGTGGTGTATGGGAGGGGGGAGAAGCCAGAGTGGTGTATGGGAGGGGGAGGAGCCATAGTGGTGTATGGTAGGGGGAGGAGCCAGAGTGGTGTATGGGTGAGTTATAGTGGTGTATGGGGGGTATTATGAATTTCAGGGCATATAGGGGGTATAAGGCATATCGATATTAGGCATATCAGGGGGGCATAAAACATATCTGGGGGTAAAAAGTATATAAGGGGGTTCAGTTGCATATCACTGGCATATAAGAGGTATAAGGCATATATGGGGGCAGAGTGGCAAGCTGGGGGTCAGATGTGCATAACCGGGGGCAGTTTGGTAAATAAAAAAAATTTAAACAAGGCTTTTTTCTAATAGTTTTTATTAAATATGAAAAATAGTTAACATATGAATTAATATTTACTAATAACTTTGTATTAAGACCTAGTTTGAGAAACACTGTGTTTGGGTTCTTCTAGCTTTTATTATTATGTCAGTAAAATAAGAAGGTGAATAGAGAGAGGCCATTGCAATAAAGAGATGAAAGTGTAAATTGTACGTTTTTTATTACATTATTTTAAATGGAAAAAAAATTTAATTTTTTTTATCCGATTGATTAATCGAAAAAATAATCGGCCAACTAATCGATTATTAAAATAATCGTTAGTTGCAGCCCTAGTTTCAAGCTATACACAGAAAACAGATACATCTATAATGACATAAAATAATACCTCCCCTATCTTTCTACATAGATATATGTGTGTAGAGAGGTAATGCCACTCACAGTTGTGATGTTTCCTGCTCTCTTCTCTGGCAGAAAAGGACAAGCCTGCATGTGCAAGTCCTTCACAGAAGCAGTCATGTGCTGCGTTTCAGTGCCGTTTTTAATGGACAGTTCACACTGAGTCGTCAATACCAGTGCCGGGGCATCAGCTTTTGTTAGATCAGCCACAAAAACAATCTCAGGGTTTTTAACCATTACATTAATTTCCATTTTAGACACCTGTTGTGTGGCCGCTGAAACGAACACAAAGCAAAAAAGTTAAAGAAACTCAATCTAGGCAGAACATACATATTTCCACAAGTCTGACACCCTTTCTACAACTTTGGAGAAACTGGTTTTGTGGGTTACAGATGCTGTAGTCCACAAAATCTCGCATTGCATTTTTTTTATCCAAAAATATTTATAGAAATTTTTTTTAATATACCGTATTGGTTCAGCGGATGTGCCGGAACCGGAAGTTGTATACGCGTATTGCGTAGATGTCCCTCGCCGGCCCCGCAAGACACCCGGGAGTCTGCTCTGGTAAGTCTTGGGGGCAGAGGTAAAACGCATCGTGCGGACGGTCACCGGCTGCGGCAATGCGCGTAAACAATCTCCCTTGCCGGGACTCCCCCCGTGGAAATTCCCGGCAAGAGAGATTGTTAAAGCACATCGGGCAGACGTGCCGGCAGCGGAGGCTGTTTACGCGCATCGCCGCTGAACGTCTGCACGATGCGCTTAGACAACCTCCCGTGCCGGCACCCCCCCGTGGGAAGTGCTGGCAGGGGAGGTTGTCTGAGCGTATCGGCGAGTAGGATGCAGGTCCCCTGCACCGCTGCGGGGGATCTGTATCCTAACCCTGCTGCCTGCCTGGCGCCCGGAACTGCATGTCCCGGGCGTCGGGCGCTAGCCGCACCCCCACTTTAAAGACTTAAAGTGGGGGGAAAAAGTGCGGCCTATATTCGGGCCAATACGGTAATTTAACCTTTGGGCACTCATGTCACTGATGCTTGTAAACAGACAATTTTTCCTAACAATAGATACTTTTCTTCTCTTGTTGCCTAAAAAAGTATACCCATCTGTGAGCAGGGATCAGTACATGAGTACATGAGACCTTTTCTACAATAAGGAAAAGCTGCCTTTCTCCACCTGAGACTCCATGTTTGAATGTAAATACATAATTATTTTATATATCGCCATCAAATTCTACAGTGTGGATATTTGCATATGCCAGGGGCGTCCAACCTGCGGCCATCCAGCTGTTGCAGGACTACATCTCCCATAATGCTCTTTCAGCTAAGGGGCTGGCTGAGGAGGATGGGAGACGTAGTCCTGCAGCAGCTGGAGGGCCGCAGGTTGGACGCCCCTGGCATATGCAGTATTTAATATTCTATATAGAGTCTTCAATGAGGTCCCACCTGTGTCCTTGGGAATGCTTGCTGCTTGAAGAATGCTTTGTTGCGCAGCAGCACTTTGCTCATTGGCTTTGAGAAATATGTCTGCCACTGTAAGGAGAAATTCCACGCTTGCGCACAAGTAGATGTCACGGACAATTACATCCAAGACTGTGCCTTCTCTGCCCTGTTTATAAGCCACGTCCACCATGACATTTTTCTCAAACCCATGTTTCATTTCAAGCATTCTAAAATATAAAAAGTAAAATACAAATTAAAGAGAAAATTGGAAGTGGTAGGCAGGGAAGGTAGGAAAACATTTAGAGCGTGAATGAAAATGACAGTGTGAGATAGTGAACGTGGACATGTGAATTAGAGTGAATTGTTCCCGAATTAAAAACAGCCAAACCAAACTGGCAGACAACAAAATGTGTTGCCCGAATACGAATGTGCCAAAAAAGGAACCGAAAAATTAATCAGAATAGTTCTTGGCCCATTGGTACGTCTAATACTTAATGCAAACTCAAGTATGTTTTGCTTAATCATTGTCTTAAAAGTTAAACTTAAACATTACTGGTACTTCAAACCAAAAAGTCTCCATTCATCGAGCATTCTGTTACAGAATTATTGTAGTGGTCTCCTGTCATATTACCTGGGACTTGCTTTTTGTATAGCCTCCCTCTTATCATCCAATGTGCAGTTTGTTAGTTTGAGAGCAGCGCTTATTGTCCCATCGGAGGACATTTTGACAGCAGTGGAAATCAAGCCTAGTCTGAACTCAGCAAGTTTCAAAGCATCATCTCTCTGACTGAGACGTGTCTGTTAAAAATAAATGAATTATTCAGTATAACCTAACATAACAATATATTATAGAGAGCCACTACTTTCATACCCCCTTGGGTGCCACAAAAGGAACACAGTTGGTGGGCATGGTAAGCGGTGGGGCCAGAAGCAGCACAATGCACCACCTTGTGATGCACTAAAGCCGAACGCAGATATATATAACATAATATCTTGTCATATTGGCCACTGATCATCCTAAATGGCCCCTGATCGCCACATCTTGTTTTTGGGGCTGTAACACAGAACAGCATGAGAAGACATCTCGTTTTTCCATGAAGCCTTTACATTGAGGCCTAATCTGTCAACTGTGTTTGGGTTCCCAAGGTCGCAAAGCAAGCTATGGCTTCATAACTCTACCACTCAAGTGCTTGAATTTATGGATTTGTTTCCTTTAAGCTCTAACTTGACAGAGGGTAACCCTGTAGCACATATTCAAAATAATTCACATTGCTCATGTACTTACATGGTTTGCTTTTGAGTTGGAACTATACAGTCTTAATGTGAGGGAGTCGAACTGGAAGTCGAGCTTCAAAGTTGTTTTGATTTTTACAGGTGCATATGTTTCCACTACTGCAGCTGTTACTACAGTAGTTCCTGTAATAAAGATAAAAAAGAGATTGAAAAGAAAGATCAGAGCAGCATTTTCATCTCATCACACCATAGAAACTTCATATTAATAAAATGTATTAAAGATACTCTTTCATAAAGGCAATCCCCAGGTCCACCATCAGATCTTTTTGATCCAGTAACAATTTATCAGCCCCTTCCCAACGTATCATCTTAATTCCTCAACGTGTCCTTGCTCAAAAAAGACAACTCCTTTTCCTCATGTCACCCATGATAAAGAAATGCAATTATGCGGCAAAATATGTATTCAGGATAGCAAAGTGAGGTCCTGGGGCCCTTCTGGAGACCCTATACAGCCATATCGGCTGTGCCTTGGAAACTTCAACATCTTTAGAGTGTGTAGAGAAGCAAAGACATTATTAGTGAATTAAAAACAAACAAACATTCATGCTTACAACCAGACGTAACTTTCCATGAGTAAAACTTCCTACACATTGCCGTTTAAGAGTATGGCCCCACTGGGGCAAAGGAGTAACACTGCCCTTAAACACAAATTTAGACAAAGTGCCTAAAAGTTAACATCCAAAAAATGGAAACCGCTAGATAGAAATAAGACAGTTTCAGAATAATCTAAAAAAAGATTTTAACCCCTTGTCAGGACCAGGGCGAGCAGGTCAGGTAGGAGTCCACGTGGAGGGGATACGGGGAACTCTGTCTGTACTCCTTTATGCATGGTGACAGAGAGATAGGTACAGACAGAGTAGCAGAACTGGAAAGGACGGGAGCTGAGGCACAGAGACGGGAGCAGAGGAAGGTGCAGGCTCGGGAGCTGAGGCAGAGAGATGGGAGCTGAGGCAGGTACAGGCTCAGGTGCAGGTGCAGGTACAGGCTTGGGTGCAGGTGCAGGTACCGGCTCGGGTGCAGGTGCAGGCTCGGGTGCAGGCCCACTGGCAGGTAAGCCCACAGGCAGGTTCAGGCACAGGTACAGGCTCGGGTGCGGGCCCACTGGCAGGTAAGCCCACAGGCAGGTTCAGGCACAGGCTCGGGTGCGGGCCCACTGGCAGGTAAGCCCACAGGCAGGTTCAGGCACAGGTACAGGCTCGGGTGCGGGCCCACTGGCAGGTAAGCCCACAGGCAGGTTCAGGCTCGGGTGCGGGCCCACTGGCAGGTAAGCCCACAGGCAGGTTCAGGCACAAGTACAAGCTCGGGTGCGGGCCCACTGGCAGGTAAGCCCACAGGCAGGTTCAGGCACAGGTACAGGCTCGGGTGCGGGCCCACTAGCAGGTAAGCCCACAGGCAGGTTCAGGCACAGGTACAGGTGAGGCCCACTGGCAGGGCGGACGGGAACGGAGGCCCACTGGCAGGGCGGACGGGAACGGAGGCCCACTGGCAGGGCGGACGGGAACGGAGGCCCACTGGCAGGGCGGACGGGAACGGAGGCCCACTGGCAGGGCGGACGGGAACGGAGTACCACTAGGCCAGGCACGTGTACAGGTTCATGCCCGGGTACGGACTTACGCTCGGGTACTGGATCATGCACGAGTACCGGCTCAGGCACGGGTACAGGAACAGGCTCAGGCACGGGTTCGGGCTCAGGCACGGGTTCGGGCTCAGGCACGGGTTCGGGTTCAGGCACGGGCACGGGTTCAGGCACGGGCACGGGTTCAGGCACGGGCACGGGTTCAGGCACGGGCACGGGTTCGGGCACGGGTAGCGGCTCAGAGCAAAGGCAGTCCTACAACTTCAATGCCAAGGCCCTGACTGAAGGGCAGGGCAGGTCTTTTAAAGGCAGGGCTTCACTCAATTCATAAGGCGCAGCTGTACCTGATAATCAGGTTCAGATCACTCCAGAGGGTGGAGGGTGGCCACTAGTGGTAGCAGATGTATTAACCTGAAGTACAATTCAGCCATGGTTCAGGCAGCAGAGAGTGGATCCTGACACCCCTTAAGGACAATAGGGGTTCTTACTCATAGTATATTGTGGGACAATGGCTCTTTTACCATTTTTCAGTGTTGCTGTTTAGCTGTGATTTTCTTCTTTCTCATTTCGTGCTCCCACACATATTATATATTGGTTTTTTTCAGGACAAACAGGGCTTTCTTTAGATACCATTATTTTTATCATATCATCTAATTTACTATAAAAAAAATTTATAAAATGTGATAAAATGTTCTCACTTTTTGAACAAAAAACTTTTACTCATCTGCAAAAACTAATGAAAAAACCTGCTAAATAGATTCTAATATTTGTCCTGAGTTTAGAAATACCCAATGTTTTTATGTTTTTTTCTGCACATTATGGGGCAATAAATACCAGTAGCGTTTTGCTATTTCAAAACCATTCTGCCCCATGTGCCATTTCGGGTATCTTTGAAGCCGGCCAATGAAATTTACCCCATCAAACCATATATTTTTAAAGACTAGACACCCCAAGGCATTTCAAATGCTGGTATTTTAACCCTTTCCATGTACTAATTCTACCACTAGTCTTTGTCAAACTTTAGTGTTGTAAAAAATTTTTGTATTTTTTTCATACACGTTGTACTTCAGGTATATATTTATCGCTCCTGGTATATGTCCGTGTCAAACAACACCCCAATATGTGTTCAGTAACATCTCCTGAGCGCAGTGATACCCCACATGTATGGGTTTGTTGGGTTATTTGGGAGGTAAAAGGCCACCTTTGTGAGGTGTGTATTTTTTTGCCATTTAGACATCTGGTCACTCTGTGCCCGCGGCCCATACTTGGGACATCTTTGAAGCCGGACAATTCGATTTACCCCATCAAATCATACATTTTTTAATACTAGACACCCTATGGGCATTTATAATGCCAATATTTTAACTCTTTCCGTGTGGGAATTTTTTGGGAAGATTTAGCGCTAATTGTAGGACTTGTGCGTAAAAAACTTATACATATATATCTATTTGCACTTTTTCGTGACAGTAGGGATTTATTTTTACATGTAACCATATACCGTATTTGCTCGATTATAAGACGAGGTTTTTTTCAGAGCAAATGCTCTGAAAAATACCCCTCGTCTTCTAATCGGGGTCGTCTTCTAATCAGACCTCAAATAGAGGTCTGATTATGAGACTAAGATCCAGATCCCCCGCACCGCTGCAGGGGACCTGGATCCTCCTGTCTCCCCCCCCCACACTTACTTACCGGTGCTTCCTGCTGTATTGCCGGGGCAGCGGGTTGACGTCTACGCGATCCGCGTAGACAACGTCCGCTGCAGCCGGAAGGAGGTGTGGCTAGCAGCGGGGGTTGTCTGCGTCCGTCGCGGATACCTTCCCCGACTGTCAGAAATCAGAGTTCCCCGCACAGGTGCCGGAACTCTGATCTCTGACAGCCGGGAAAGGTATCCGCGACGGACGCAGACAACCCCCCGCTGCCAACTCCACCTCCTTCCGGCTGCAGCGGAAGGAGACGTCAACCCGCTGCCCCGGCAATACAGCAGGAATTTGGAAGCACCGGTAAGTGTGTGTGCGTGTGTGTGTTAAATGGGGGACATAGGGCATTTCTGGAATGCCTTATACCCCTATATGCCACTCTGGCACTTAGGGGGTTAAAAGGCATATTATGGGGCAGAGTGGCATATAGGGAGTTATAAGGCATTTCAGGAAGCAGAGTGGCGTTAAGGGGGCATTTAATAGAGCACTCTGCCTCCTGAAATGCCTTATAGAGTGCTCTATACAATGCCTTTTAACTCCCTTAATGCCACTGCCTCCTGGAATGCCTTATACCTCCCTATATGCCACTCTGCCCCATAATATGCATTTTAACCCCCTAAATGCCAGAATGGGATATAGGGGTATAAGGCATTTCTGGAGGCAGAGTGGCACATAGGGGGTCAAAAGGCATACCATGGGGCACAGTGGCATATAGAGGGTTAAAAGGCATATCATGGGCCACAGTGCCATATTGGTGTGGCAAGCCTGGGGGCAGATGTGCGTAACTGGGGGACAGGTTGGAAAATACAAGGAAATAAAAACAAAAAAAATATTTTTCTCAATCATAGCTTTTATTTAAAAAAATAGTTTACATGAATTAACATTTACTGGTAAAACTTTTTTCCTTTAGGGTCGTCTTATATTCAGGCTTTTTCTTTTTTTCCTAAGTTAATATTCAGATTTTGGGGGGTCGTCTTATAATCAGGGTCGTCTTATAATCGAGCAAATACGGTATATATTATTTTTTTACAATTTTTTTTTTTTTTAACTATACACTGAGGTTGTGTAGCCCCCTTGTGAGGCTTCCAGGAAAACCGCAATGCCGCCGATCGCGGCGAAAATGCCGCGATCACCGGCAAATATTCGCGACCACGTACATGTACGGGCATTGTCACTAACGCATTGCATCATCACCCCGTACATGTACGTGGATTGTCGTTAAGGGGTTAAAAAAGCCAAACAGGTTACAGTTTTACAGAAAACCACACACACACTTTATTGACCCATTCTGGAGTCACTACATAGAAATAGCTATTGCTATTCTCACCACTGCAGCTGGTTTCGGTCATCTTCTGCTCTGAATCGGTCAGGGGAATTTTTTGGGATGTTTCTCCTAAATTTTCATTCAGTGTCCTCAGGATCAAAGTCAGGTCTTCTTGGCCAAGAACGAGCTACAGAGCAACAAGGCAAGTTTCAACACCAAATAAAAAAAACACATTTTGATCTTGCATGAATAGATACTGGTGTGTTAAAAAAGGACTTGCTTAAATACTACAGCTTTAATCATAAGAGAACTGAACGCAATTGTGTAAACAGATCTTACATTCATTGGTTTAAGATGTCCAGTGATTTTGATATCGGGAATATCATTGTACCAATCAGCTGCCAAATTACGTTCGACTGTTATATCCAAATTCAGTGGCTGAAGTAGCTTTAATTCTGGCTGCAATGAATCTTTTTCAAATACAGTCCTGAAATATAAAAAAACATGCAGAAATGTGTTATTTCTATACCATCATTGTATGATTGACAGAGTAAAGGCAAATATGTGGCAGTCACAAAGAAAGGTGGTTAGCAGAATTGTTCTATACAATCACATAACCTATCATCCGGGAAACCCAAACTACACAGTATTAACATTGTCAGGAAAAAAAGACAATTGATATAAAAATGATAATAGACTGATTCATGGATCACTTGAGATTTTAGAGTCATTCCGAATTTTTTGTTAGAAGGAGCAAAATAAGTGATCGTTCCAACAACATTCCTTCATTCTATGCAATATGGTCACCAATCTGAACTATGCCATTAGCATTTGACATACAGGCTTAATCGGCTCTTAAACGTGGCTACATCTCTTTTCTCTGGTCTTTTACCTGTATAAGTTTAGCTCACTAAGTTTCACTGTCATGGAGTCAATGACAGGAGGAAGGCTACAGCGACTTTTTGTTGTTACAATGAAGAACTGGTTTTTAATGGTGATAAGACCAAGATCTGCCACCAAGATGTCAGAAGATGTGGATGACTGTGGTATGATCACAACTGGAGCCTTGATATTAACATCCAGAGCTAGCCGGTAGCTGTGTTGGGCTAATTCCTTCACGCCCGTGGCAGCTTTTTCTGCAGCGTGGGCAGTGGCTTCTGCTAATGCATCTCTTGCCGTTTGAAAACGATTTACAAAATCCTAGAGATAATTGACAAAAATAATTGTAAGTCATCAAGATAGAAAAACTGCCTTTAAACAAACTACGTTAGAAACAGATACACCAACCTACCAAAAGCATCATGGCAACATTAACATTATAAAGTTAACTATTTTAACCCGCGTTCACGAAAGATCAAACATTCAATACAACATTGTAAATGAGACCCAAGTCTTACAGACAAATACAAATTAGTTTCACATTTGTTTGGGGCAACACATAAATGCACAATAACAAAAATAGTAATTTTACTTACCGTAAATTCTTTTTTCCTTAGTATAGTGTCAGTACCATGGGGTGTCGCTCTTCCTAGGGACAAGGACCTAGAATTGAAGCGGTTAAGATTACCTCCTAACCCCTCCTACTCCTCCCTATAAGAGCCCCGGCAACCCCAATACCTCCAGAAAGTACCAAGAACACAAGATAGCTTGCAAAAAATAATTTTAATACAAAAACGTACAGGGAGGGATATATGTACTGACACTATACTAAGGAAAAAAGAATTTACGGTAAGTAAAATTACTATTTTTCCTGTCATATAGTGTCAGTACCACGGGGATATAGCAAGATGCCCCCTCTGGGTGGGGAATATAGTCACGAGGTAACCGCCTGGAGCACCTTACGCCCGAAATCAGCATCAGAGGAGGAGAAGATGTCTAGCCGGTAATGCTTGACAAACGTGTGAAAAGAAGACCAAGTGGCTGCCTTGCATATTTCTTCCGGGGATGCAGAAGACCTTTCAGCCCAGGACGTAGCCATAGCTCTGGTGGAGTGAGCAGTAACGTGAGATGAAAGAACCTGACCGCTGAGAGTGTAGGTTAAGCAAATAGTGTTGGAAAGCCATCGAGATATCGTGTGCTTGGAGGCCGCATGGCCTGTAGATCTACCAAAATAATTAACAAACAATTGATCCATTGAGCGGAAAGGAGCAGTGCGGTCTATATAAATCCGTAGAGCTCTGCGGACGTCTAGAGTGTGCCAGAGCGTTTCTTCCGGAGTAGCAGGTGACGGGAAGAAGGAGGGTAAAATCAACGGCTGATTGACATTAAATTCAGAGATGACCTTAGGCAAAAAATAAGGCTTAACGTACAAAACGACTTTACCTTGGTGAAAAATCGTAAATTCTGGAGCCGCGGAAAGAGCCTGAAGCTCACTGACCCTCCTTGCCGAGGTAATGGCTACCAAAAACGCCGTCTTGAGAGATAAAAACTTGAGAGACACATCTTCCAAAGGTTCGAACGGTTCGGAGCAGAGTGCTTGAAGGACCAATGTCAAATCCCAGGAAGGAAAATGCGAACGTCTGGGTGGCCGTTGAATGGTGACTGCCTTAAAGAAACGTCTGACGAGAACTTGCGAAGCCAATTCAGACAGGAGAAACCCGCTGAAAAACCTTCCTGTAAAAAGTCCAGAATGGAACTTGAGGGAGAAGAAAAATCCAAACCTTTTGTAACACACCAGTGAAGAAATTTATTCCAGACTCGAAGATAAATAGTAGACGTAGATCTTCGTACTGAACTCAGGAGGACCTCTGTCATAGAATTGGAAATGCCTCTGCCCTGGAGGATCATCCTTGCAGCAGCCAGGCTGTAGAAGAACATCCCTGGAAAGGTTCTTGTTTTCCAGAAGACGGGAGGAGATTGGCAGTTCCCACACTGAAATCGCCATGCTGAGCAGCTCCGAAAACCAATTTCGATTCGGCCAATGACGGAGAATAGCTAAAACCCTGGCTTTGTCTACCCGAATCTTGAGTAGGATCCGAGGAATCATGGCCACTGGAGGAAACACATAAGCCATCTTGAAAGACCAAACCACCGACATTCCGTCTAGCAGCGGAGGATTGTCCTGCCTGTAAAGGGAGGCGAAAATTGGCAATTTGCTGTTTTGTCTGGTCGCCATAAGGTCTATATCTGGCAAGCCGAATTTTTGAACCAGGAGAGAGAAGATGCTCTTGTCCAGGGTACAGTTTGCTTGGGAGCAACGAGATCTGCTGAGATCGTCTGCCAGACCGTTGTCCACTCCTCTGATATGTGTCGCTGCTAAATCCTCTAGATTCCTTTGGGCCCAGAGCATGAGATCGTCTGACAGGTCCTGGAGCCTTGGAATTCGGGTGCCACCCTGCCTGTTTATATATGAGACTGTGGTGGCATTGTCGGACTGAATTCTCACAGCTTTCCCCCCGTAATCTTTGACCAAATGTCTTGAGCGCCAGAAACACAGCTTTCAGTTCCCGAAAGTTTGATGATTGGGTCTGATCGATTAAGGACCAGCTGCCCTGACTGCAGAGGCCATTCAAATGAGCTCCCCAGCCTACCTTGGGGGCATCCGTGGTGAGAGTGACCCAATGACGTGGTAGAAAAGATCGCCCTTGGGCGAGGCGCCCCTTCGCTTTCCACCAATTCAGCCGGAGTAAAACGTGCTTGGACACCGTGAAGGCGACGTCCAGATCCTCCAGTCTCCTGGACCACTGTTGCAGGATGTCCCATTGAAGGGGTTTCAACTGTGCCTTGGACCAGCTTACTGCCGGAATACAAGCTGTAAGACTGCCCAGGATACTCATAGCCATCCTGAAGGGAAGGGTTGGATTCTGTTGTAAAAAAGAAACCTGTTTCCTTATTTATTTTGATCTTTGAACGTGGTAGATATAGTCTCGATGAGACGGAATCCACTATGAGCCCCAGAAAATGGATCTTCGTGGTTGGAATAAGGTTGGATTTTTTGTGGTTTATGATCCAGCCGTGATCCTCCAAGCATCGGGTCATAAACCTGAGATGTGCCAGGAGCTCCTGAGACGAACTTGCTTTCAGAAGCCAATCGTCCAGATAAGGGACGACTGTGACTCCCTTTTTCCGCAAAGCTGCTGCAATAGGGGTTAGAAGTTTTGTGAAAATCCGAGGAGCTGACGACAGGCCAAAAGGGAGAGAAGTGAACTGAAAATGACGAACTCTTGTCCCGACTCTCATGGCAAACCTGAGATACTTCCTGGAAGCTGTGGCGATTGGCACATGGAGATAAGCATCTTTTAGGTCTAGTGTAACCATAAAGTCCCCTTGTCTCAACAGGTGGGTAACTGTGAGAATGGATTCCATTCTGAAGTGACGGTATGGAATGCAGGCATTGACTCTCTTTAGATCCAAAATTGGACGGAAGGACCCATCTGGTTTTGAGACCAGGAAGAGACGAGAATAGACTCCCTGAAACTCCTGATTCTTTGGAACAGGTTCTATGACACCTTTTTTGAGAAGGGTAAGGCTTTCGGCAAACAGTGCTGAGTTCTTCACTTGAGAAGGGTAAAATGAAATCAGGAACAGAGGACGTGGAATTCTGAAAAAAATTATCCTGTACCCGTCCGCAATGATCCTGAGGACCCAGGGGTTGCTTGTGGTTTGTCTCCATTCTGGCAGGAACCATTGCAAACGACCTCCAACACCGTCAGAACTTCCTGCCCTCTGGTTTCTTAGGATGTTCCTGAAACTTCCTCTCGTGTTGTTTACGAAAAGTTTGAGCCTTGAACACAGGTTGAAAGGGCCTGGAAGGTCTATACTGGTATCGTTTGTTCCATCTGCTTTTCCTATCCTGAGGAAGTGCTTTTTGTATCTGACATGTGTCTGATCAATTCCTCCAAGGGAGAACCGAATAGTTTGGTTCTTTCAAAGGGTAAATCGCATAGTGTAGATTTGGAAGCAGTATCTGCTGCCCAAGAGCGTAGCCATAAGGCTCTTCTAGCCACGGAAGACAAACCCATGTTACGGGCTGATGGCTTAAGGCTCTCTTCTGCAGCTTCCACCAGGAAGCTATTAGCCAGCCTAAGGTTTTTAAATAGCTTAGACAAACCTTCTGACAGACTACCCTCTAAGGACTGCAACCAGATACCTTGAGCTTTAGCCACAGATGCGCTAGATAACGCCACCTTGCACTGGAACCCAGATGACTGGAACATCCGTCTACAGGACGTTTCTGCCCTCTTATCCGCTTAGTACGCTTGGAAAGCTGGGCTATTTGGACATCTACTTTAGGGATATCTTCCCATTTCTCATCACCCTGAAGGTGAAAAAGCTGCTTAAAGTGCTTAGAGATAAAGGCTCTTGCCTGGATTATTCCATTCTCTATACATGAGATTCTGCATGTTAGGTAACATAGGCAACCCTTTAGGGTGCGCCGACAGGTCTGAATCTTGAAAAAGCCGTGAGACTTCCTTAACAAATTTACGCAGTTCCTGTGGAGGAAAATTGGTCTCATCCTCTGACTCTTTGCTAGATGAAGCCGTATAGGATGAGCTAGAGACCTCTCCAGAGGACAAATCAGAATGAGGGGAAGCTGATGCCCTTTTACGTTTGTGGGATTTAATCCTTACGGGTTCCACAGGCTTAACTGCTGCTGCCTTAAACGTTTCAAACGTTTGTGCCAGGTTGTCCTGGAACCAACCTAAGAAAGACTGCATGTCTTTTTGTTTCTCTTTTGCCAAACTCTCAGCGGAGCAGGCATTGCAAAATTTCTTTTTACAACCATCCGGCAAAGGAGTGGCACATTCAGTGCACGATAAATGTTTAGTCTTAACAACAGCCTTTTTTGGAGCAGGTGTAATAGATTTCTCCTTATCCGGCTTATCTGGTGAAACCGGACCAGACATCTAATAAGAAGAAAGGAAGAAAAAAATTTTAGTACAAAATACAGGGCAGAGGATTTGAAGGGCTAAGATAACCAAATCCTACCTTACAACTCCTCAATCCGTGTGGGGGGGCTGGTGACACGGAAATACCAGTGCTGACAAGCTCCTCTGCTGTCAGACTGGGCAGCACAGCCTTATATATGCGAAAACAATTTAGTTTTCGCGCCCTGAACAAGAGAAACTGTGTCACGCATGCTCAGTAGTGTGCCAGTGCTCTTTGGTGGAACGCAGCGCCCTCTGGCGTGCGTTCCACCGCTGTGCGCATGCTCCAATATTGCCGGCATAAGAGCGTGGCGTCTAAACAACTCCGTAACGTCCGCCGATGCGGACGGTACGCCTCGCTCTGCTCACCACCCGGGGAGCAATCAGAGGGAACCCCCGGACACAACCCGTGTGTCCCACCAACGAAAAAAAGAAAAGGTCCGTCCCTGACAAGGGACAAGGAAGAACTGGAGGTATTGGGGCTGCCAGGGCTCTTATAGGGAGGAGTAGGAGGGGTAAGAAGGTAATCTTAACCGCTTCAATTCTAGGTCCTTGTCCCTAGGAAGAGCGACACCCCGTGGTATTGACACTATATGACAGGAAAAATTATCTTAGATTTTTCCTTTTAAGATATAATTGTTTGCTCATTCAAATGTACAGGCAATATTCTGAAACTTGTCTTAACTGTTACTACTGGAAGTATTGTAATCCAGAAGAAGGGAATAAGAAATGCAGGTGGACTGCACAAAAGAAGACACACAAAGGAACAGTTATGTCAACAACTAACATGACTGGAGACTGGCTTCTTGGTATCAGAATAAAGATAGACATCATCACATAATTAATATCACGTTATTTCAAATATAACAGTAAGCACACGGATCAAACAATGGTACACGGTAATAGAATATGCAGACTGACCAGAGTATTAACCCCTTCACGACAAAGCCTGTAACATGTACGGGCTCACAATGCATTGTCATTTAAGGACACCCCTTTTGTCCTTAAGGGGTTAATAGTAAAAATAGACAAGTGAGTTTGCATAGTATTGTTTACGTACCAAAATTGCCGAAACAAATTTGTTGACAAAAATGACTTGGATGCAGCCAACCGTTAAGGTGATATGACTGTCTACGATGTTCATATCTGTATAGGCAGCACCTTGGGTGGCATCAACGTAGGATGACATTTGAAGATTGAAGACTTCTTTTCCAGTTATGCAAACTGCCTGAATAAAGCAAAGATACTTTATGACATGACTCTTCAATGAGTTTGATGAACTAGACAACAATCAGAACTAATTCTGCTTCTTTCTGCGCATTTTTGTTTGGTTGGTACAGAAAATAATCTACAAAAGCACTTAGCAGCACTTAAATAGCTAAGGAATCCAACTGAATTGTATTACTCTGTTTCAATAAATCAATAAATGTGGACAAGTTCCCATTAATAGATATTAATGTTGTTAAAATAAAGGGTTATCTGTATCAGTATTTTATCAGTATCTGTATTTTGGTATTAACATCCATGTACATGAAGGAGGGCTTCTGACAGCAAGTGGAACACACACACACACACACACACATATATATATATATATATATATATATAGCGCTAATTTTCACTTTTCAACATTTGGGTCTTAGAAAAATATTTTTTAAATACTGAAGTATTTTTAAATATCAGCATACCTTCTTATAGAGGGCATTGCTATCCAGATCTTGAATAACAATATTTTTCAGTTTAGCTGAAATGTTTGTTGCTTTTTTACTCATGATCACCTGAGAATCAAGACCTACGAGGGAAAGAAGTTTCAACACTCATTTAATATTTACTGAGAAGACACAATGTACAACTGAGGCAAATCAACACTGATTTAAAATCAGTCAAATATCTGGTTTATACTTTTAGAGAGAACCTCATAGGAACCAGTATTCCATATATACATAAGAGTAAGAGCAATCCAAAGTGCAGAAGGTCTGTCCGATAATGCAGGATTACAAAATATAAAAGAAGGGCAGAACAAGTTAAAAACGATCCTTCTCTACTCATGTGAGGAAAATCTGAGCCTCTGTTCCAGTAGATAATATTACGTACGGATAATAATTCTACATAGAAAATCAAAACTTTTTTTTTTACCTTCAATGCTGATTTCAGAAATGCTACGTTTTTGTTCACGGATAAAAACACGCAAGCAGGACAATTCTGCACACACATGAAGATTTATCACATCATCGTATTTTGATTGAGTCCGTGCTGTACAAAATGAAAGAGACAAGATATTACCCATATCATCTATGTGACATTGTGATACTGCCACATGAACCCCATGTGGATATGGCTTTGCTATGAAGGTGCATTTCCATTTTACCCAACACAAAGGGTGTGTATAAACAATGTTTAATGATCCGCATGCCTGCTTCAAACGCTGAATTTAGAGGACTTTTTCTCCATAGCTTTTACTTGGAATGTTGTAAGGAGGTATTATTTCTTGGCTTTGGTACTTATGTGTGGCACGTGTTCCCAAATAACACTACCTACAGCTATATGTCATCAACAGTGTGGGTCAATTGTGTTTCACAAAACATGTGTTTCCGTCAGTGAAACCTTCTTAAAAGAAAATCCTACTTATTGCCTTCTTTTGTTCTTTTCTGTCTTCAGTCTCTTGAAGCAATGTTTCAGCTTCGTTGGTCTTGGACGTTGGTAGAAGGTTATTCAGAAAGCCCATTGTGTTTAGAAGAGCCTCTGTGTGCAGATGGACGTCCAAAGATGAGAAGTTCACCTGTGGAAGGTCGGAAAGTTTAACGTATGTGAAATCCCTCATAATGTAATAAATTACTAGTTTTCACCACTTTATTTAGGGATGCTCTTAAGATTCCATCATGTCTCTGATGGGACCGAAAGCAAAGGGATTTTTTGAAAAAGAAAAAAGTAGGAACTGATAATTTATCTATTCTTTAACATTTCATTTTTTAAAGCCAGTTTACATTATAGTACTTACCTTAATTAGTTGTTCTACATTTTTGTACACGGTTGAAAATTCTGGTCCATTCATGTCAGCCTATAAAAAAATTATAATAAAACATAAGCAGTTAAGCGATATAAGAGCATATCAAAGGGTAGTTATACTTATATTAAACTGGTATTTATTCCCGACCTTTACATATTCCAGAATTAAAAGGTCATCTGTGGTGTTGTCCAAGGTTGTGATAATGTAAACGATTTTTCCTTCGTCATCTTCATAAGAAAAGAAAAAAATATTTTAAGCCTTTAAAATGAATTGGGTTTTAGTATGTATAGTGCTTGTAAGATAGTAAATAATAATTACCTGTGTACTGGGGGCAATGTAAAGCTATTTCTTTCAGAAAGGCATTTGCTGACATATCAAATGTTCTCATGTTAAGTTCTGTACCCAGTCCCAAAATCTCTAGATTTAGAACCGTTTTCTCACAATCTTCGGAGAGGCTACACAACTGAAGCATCACCTGTTATTCAAAAGAAACACGTTTTAGGTACTCTCATACTCTAAAACCATCATATCTATACCCGCTCCTAAATCATGTAAGCGAGAACTCTCTTTAGTTTCCAGTAAGGGGGAAGACTATAAACAGTAAGGATTTAGGGAAGTAATGAAACATGGAACCGATAGAAAAATTGGCAGCAAGCTTCTATTTCATTATTGAATAGTGATGTCATTTGCATGGCGAATGTACACTGCCGGTAGTACTAATGAAGTAATAAAATAAAAAGTCATAGGATTTAAGTCAGCCAAGCTATGAATCCTTATTTACATCTGGTATTAGCATTTTTTTCTCCCACATCAGCCTGTTTACAGTTTATATTATTATTACCATTATCTTTTATTTATATAGCGCCAACAATTCAGAAAGTATCATTCAATAATTGTCATGCTAGACTTAGATTCTCTTTTAAACACGCATAGAAACATTTCCTGTCTTACAAAAAACAAAATAGAAAAAATTTGATTTTAGACTTTTCTCCAAAAATAAAATGGCTTTGAGGTAGTAAAATTGCTATTAAAGTGCACTGAATGGATATTTTATATCAGGCATTAAATGCCTAGATATGTGAAACAAGGATATGCTCAATTTGAAGCCACTCTGGTTGTCCAGTCAATCAAGAAGGTTTCTGTGTCAAAGATAATGCACTTTGTATGAAAACAATGCTTAGCGGAACTGACATACCTTTGGAATCTCAAATCTCATCTGAAATTCAGTCATGTTTTTCAAAGACTCCTGCTTTGTCAGCCTTTTCCTCTTCTTATTGTCCACTCCAGTCAGTGAACTATTAGAGAAATTGAAATTCGCCAGATCTTCCACAGGGCTAGTGGGTGCGTCGTAAAATATGTCTTCAGAATCTAAATCTGCAAAGGATGAAACCAAAAACAACGTAAAAATTTGGAAAATAGTTTCCAAAACACAGATGTATGTATAATAATCATAATAATAACAGCATAAGCCACAGTATTAGTGTAGGAAAACAGACCAAAGAATAGTCACCATAAGCCTCCTTAACACTTAAGTATTAAACTACACAAAGCTAAATGTGTAATAATTAACATGGCTATTTAGGGAGGGATACAAATAATTATTAATCTCCATTCAAGTGTGGCAGGTATCTCCACACGGATGTTTATCACCCAGATTTACATTATTATAATTATCTTTTATTTATTAGGCGCCAACAAGTTACGCTGTACAATTTAAGCGGGGCAGTTAACACACATAACAAACATACATTAATACATACAGACAAACCCTGCTGCCCGTATGCTTGCCATCTAGCCTTATGATACTTTTACACCAAGTTCCAGTCAGGAATGGTGGGCTTTTGAGGGCCCCACTTGAGGGCCTACAATCTATAGGAATAGCATGAGTAATTGAAACAAAAGTAGGGGTATTGCATGTATACTATAGTGTACCCTACAACAACGCTCGAAAACCGGAAAAAGGCAGCTTAGCAGGCAGGCCCGGACTGGCCATCGGGCAAACCGGGCCCCTACCTTAAAATAGGCCCAGTCAGGACCGAACTCACTAGGCCTATGCGGCCTCTACGGCCGCATTAACGCAGGGCATAAGGGGCACCTGCCCCTTAAGCCCGCCGCAACTGCGACCGGGTCCGCCACTCTAAGGGACCGGGAAGCCCCCACCAGGGCCCCCCCTACCATGTGGCACAGGGTTTAAATTAAAACATCGGGGTTTTGGTTTTTTTTATTTATTTTTTTACTTTATTTAACATCCTCCATGTTAAATAAAGTTTTTGTTAACTTTATTTAACATGGAGGATGTTAAATAAAGTTAAAAAAAAAACACCGGTGTTTTAATGTAAGCCCTGTGCGGCTGCAGACCCCTAAGAGGGGCTTCCCGGCCCCTTAGAGTGGCGGACCCAGTCGCAGTTGCGGCGGGCTTAAGGGGCAGGTTCCCCTTATGCCCTGCGTTAATGCGGCCGTAGAGGCCGCATAGGCCCAGTCAGTCCGGTCCTGCCCCGGTTGCTGCTTGCTCCGGCAACAAGGTAAGTAGGGTGAGGGAGGGGGGGTGCAGTGAGAAGGGGCAGAGGGGGGGTTAGATAGTGAGAAATGGGGAGAGGGGATAGATAGTGAGAGGGGGTACATAGTGAGAAGGGGCAGATATGATGGGGAGAGGGGGTAGTGTGAATGCGTATGAGAATGAATGAATAAATGTGTGGATGAATTGTGTGAATGCGTATGACAATAATGAAATCATGTGTGGATGAATTGCTTGAATGATTTGTGAGACTGCATTAATGAATGTGTTAATGATTTGTGTGAATGAGTAAATGCAAAGATGGTACATTAAGGGTGGGCTTTAACAATAAATAAATAAAAATGGGCTGCTCGGGCTTAAATGCCCGGGCCTATTTTTTGTCCCAGTCCGGGCCTGTTAGCAGGTAAAAATTTATTTATGGCGTCTATTCTTAGAAGTGCAGTTTTAACTCACCAGCTTCACTATGTATTATAAAGGGCCAAAAACAGTGAGTGTCTGCTGTGTGAGGAGTTTGGTTGGCCCTTTATGGACGCAGAGGCAAAACAGTGAGACTTTTTGAAAGTCATGAGACTTCAGGAGGACAACATACAGGCATGTTTTTCCCTAGAGGATCAAAATAAAAGTGGCCCGAAACGCAATTTACCAGACTCAATGACTGAATGATATTCCACCAAAAGAGGCCTTCTCGTCAGCAGTTGTGGATTATTCCGTGGAGATTTTTTTACCTGGATCATAAAGAGGACAACTGCATTAAAATCACTTGCTTCAACACCTAAGATACAGTGGAGAATAGGAACAACATGACAATACTAACTGAAAGTTTTTTAGTAGCAGGTGATGGATCAGGAGGATTTTCTGGTTTGGGAATGCTGTCAATTAGCTCCAAAACACCCTTCAGCTTTTGGTCCGATACACGTACACAGAGTAATGGCAGCTGTCCAAACAGTTTAAACCTATTTCAGGAGAAATCAGAATAAATAACCGTGACTGGTTCCGTTAGGTGTGAATATCCACAAGTAACCGCTACCAAGGGCAGCTGCCGAAAAGTAAACAGGTCAATATAACTAAAAAGTAAGGGACGTTAAGAGTATATCAACTTTTATCGAGAGAGAAATATGGAGCACCACGATAAAACAAGGGCACTGCTGTCCCTAGAAGATACAATGTAATTGGTAATTGCTGGAAGCATGCAAAAGTAACAACCACTTTTGTTTAACGCAACACTTAGCAGCTATGGGACCAAAACAGTGAATGGAAAGACTCAATCTCTATAGCTTGGAGGAAAGAAAAGATGGGGAAGATGTGATAGAAACATTTCTATTACAGGAGGGAAGTTTATTTTTCAAAGCAGTCTGAAACTAGAGGGTCAGAGGATGTAAGGATATTTTAACTTACAGAGGGTGGTAGATAAATGGAACAGCCTTCCATCAGACATGGTAGAGGCTAATACAACGGGGGAATTTAAACATGCATGGGATAGCTACAACGCTATTGGGATTGCAAGACAAGATCAAGGCCTGTTTAAGACCTGCATCTTACTTCTTATTTGCCATTAAATTCTAAGTTTCTGATCAAGGACCAGATTTCAATTAATGCGTGTTGAACAGGAAGAAAGGAAGTGGGTGTTCGCTCTCAATATCCACGGATGATCTCAAATATTTAATAACTCAGACCGGAAATACGTACTTTGGCATCCTGGAGTCAGTCACGACCATAGCCCTGCTAAACTCCACATTCAGATCCATTGGTTCTAAGATATGCTGAGGCGAGTGTTTCAGTTTGCGAGCCTTCTTCCAATCTTCATCTAATCAATTCAAAAAATTAAAATAAAATTATTAAGCTACCAGTATGAACAAAACAATCTGCATTTTCCCCCCATTTTGTGCATTATGGCACTGCTTAATGCGAGTACTTACTGTATTTGCTGTAAAGCAACTGAATACTGCTCAGTTGCACATCAAAACTCTCATATGCACGTGACATAATGTCTTCAAGACTGCTCTGCCCTATTTTCAGTCGTGGAAGGTCTACGCGACTTATGCTCTCCATCTTAAAAAAAATAAGATTGGTAGACCATTAAGATCCATATCAGGTAACTTTCAATGTTGGTTAAGAAGCAAAGGTTAGATTAGAAAAGTAGAGATATAGGGGCGTATGTACGCTGGGTATCATCTTGGCTCTTGAGAACCCCACAATAGATGGAAGATGCTTGTTGAGCTACCACCCTCAAGCTACAAAAACTAAGCATTAAGTCATAACATCATGCCTCACCTTTAAACTACCAAGATCCAGAATGATTAGGTTTGACTGAGGCTCATAAATTCCATTTTGGGGAACAAGGATATAGGAGGCCATGAGATTGATTTTCAAATCAAGGACTTTCTGTGTTTCTATAACATACAGTAAACCTGGAATAAAAAGAAATGTAGAATTGTTAAGTACAAGGCTATGCAGGTAAAAGTGGTCAAATTACTATACTCTTTCTTCAGAGAATGTGTGATTATTATTTACTGATTAATATAGCATTTTCAATTCAGCAGTGCTGTAAAGGGTGTATACTTTTGAGATATATGAAAACGAAGATAAATTCTGACTTCTTAATGTTTTCAAAAACACTAATGATCGGAAGACAGTTCCAGCTGAAATCCTGGTCACGGGGCAGAAAATATAATATAATATAATTGAAGCCCCATGTAGAGTGTAAAATTGAGCAGTAAAACTGAAAATGAATGTTTATTTTTATTTTCTGATCCGTAAAAACATTTGCACGCCGTATGAAGCACTTAAAGTGTGATGTCCTAACTGGTACAATCATAAGCAAACAAAGAGGTTCTACAGAACAAACAGTGAGGCTCTGGAATTCTTTCAGTGTTAATAGACATATTACAAACCATTCTAGAAGGCAGGGTTGCAATGACATGCTAACAGAGCAAGTATTACATAAAAATGCAATTTACCCGTTGATGTTTTATCCCGAAACTCTTCTAATTTTGTTAAAGTGGCAGAGGTCAGCTGTTCAAGATGGACATCTTGTGGTGGACGGAAAAATTCAGCTAAACTGTTGATTGTTTTCTAGGATGGGGAAAAAAATCATATTGGTATAGCAAAGATAAACATATATAACATATATGATGGCGCTATATAAAACAATAAATAATAATAAATATATAACTGTGTTCTGCAACATAGATGATATGAATGCTTAATAATGGTCAATGCTAAGCACATTTTAAAGTATTGACTTTGTGTCACTATTATCCTTAAGACAGTATAAATATTTGTCTTACTTGAAAGAGTACTTACTGCATCATATATTATTTGAAGTGGCAAAGATTCCACTCGAAGTCTTTGGTCAGCAAGCTCATCTAGTGGATTGGTCTCAAACATAAGGCTTAACAGGGAAACACTGTTGTCCTTGACAATGTTTCGGGATGTTAGGAGACAAGGAACCGACTTTCCGTGGGGCGCGCCTGTTGCCTCAAGTGTACCAATCTGCGCTTCAAACCTGGAATTGTAGAATAAGGGCTACGAGTTAGGATATTCAGCTACCACCTTGATAGACACAAACCAAGAAATGGTCAAATCACAAGATCAACAACACAGAAATATCTAGTCTTAACAAGTATTATTGGATTATAGAATCCCTGGAAAGATGTTCTAATAAGCAAAGTGATTATCCTATTCAATGCATGCGCATTGCTTACCGAAGTGCTTGCCCTCCCGGTCGTTGTTTTAACACTGTGCATAGATCAGTTATGGCCAGATTAATCAATTCTGGTTTTCCTTTATCTTCTCGTAATTGAAAGGACATGCTCAGAAGTTTGACACATATACTGATGGCTTCATACTAAAGAAATAAACAAAACAAACAATATTTCTGCACCACATTCTCACGAAAAAACTTCTCAGAATCAACAGAACCCATTTAAAATATAAACATATACATATACATACATATACATACATAAATTAAAGGTTATAATAGACTGAAAGCTTTTAGACAGAGACTGCAAGCTCCACAGGACAGGGACCTCCTTTTATAATGTATTCGTACCTATTGTACTTCAATCAAAACATCAGTATACTGCATTACCTGCTATTACCTCCCCTTGTTATAATGTAAGTAAATATATTAGCACTACATATCTAAAAATATGCAGAACACAAGATTTGTGAATAATAATTTTTTTAAAAATTAAATTTTTTTTAAAAAAAGTAGCTTACTGATTTTGGCAAAGTTGGATCAACAGCGGTTTCACTGTATCCAATCGCTGCGTACAGTTTGGATTTTTCTTCGGGTGACATTAGTCCTTCAATACCTTTAAGACAATGATGTTTGGTCATTAACCTCTGTAACAATGGTCAAAAACACATGCCTGACACAAACCTATCCTTTAGAGGTTTCTGCTTTCTGGCCTCCACATTGGAAGCATTTCTCAAAGTCTATTTATTCTCCCCATTCAAGTTTTTCCTGACTGCCAAAGAAAAAGTACAAATCTATAGGTAGTCTTAATTTATAAGTTTCCCTAACATGTGACACTTACACTTTGGCCCAGGGCAACTAAAGTGAGTGGCCCCTGGTCCCTGACATCACCTACCCCCACAACACACACTACCGCCAATGCAACACACACATGCCTCTGATCCAAAGCCCTGTTAACAATATCAGGCACCTGTCTTCAGCCCTGCTCAAGAGCTACCAGTCTGCTCATGTAACATTGCATCCTTCGTTCTACCAAGCAAAAGTAAATGTCCAAGATGTTGAGACTAAAGCAGCTTGTGAAGCTGGAAATGTATTTTGATGGAGTGTGTTAATGTAAGAAGGGATTGCGCCTGCAAAAGGGCATTGTTCTGACTTTTGCAGGTGGCAACATCTCTGGGTGTCAACCTACCTCCAGTCTCCACTTTTTCCGCTGAGATTTCACCAGACCAACCCCACATCCATCCAAACCATCCCTTGTTCTCTTCATCTTTAGCTCCTGGTTTGTATATTTTAAGACCAGACTTGCACGCCTAAACGGGTTTTAATAAAAGATAAGAAAAAAGTGACATTTAGCAGTTTCCTAGGAAACATACATTTATAAAAATATTTCCTTAATAAATTTATATTTATGTATACACAATATATATATTCTTCCTGGTTACTTGGGCATCTCTGGCACTAGACATTGTTTAGCGAAACATTAGATGTCCCTTCCTCAGGTGCAATCAATGACAAAGGCTCAGGCCCTACTATTGGGTGACTTTTCATGCTAGAGGTCGAGCACAGGTTTCTAGAACTCTAAGAGGACCTTAAAGCAAATTATGGCCACTGATTTTCAAAGTAACAAGCACCCTTTATTTGGCTGAAAACACAACAGAATTGGTTACCAAAGAGCACCAAACAGTGAGTTCAAAGTGAATTTGTCGGATTCTTCTTTACCTCCACTTCTGCTTGTTGCCTTGCTAACGTTATGCTGAAAATGTCCAAAGTCTTTTCATATTCCTGTGAAATAAACAAAATATGAAGCATGGAGGGTAAAGCACACTGGACTGTGACTTTGCTATAACTGGACAACCTGTTCAAGGAGAACAGACACCAAAAGGGAACAAAATAATGATTTTATTCTACCATAACGAACCTCATTCATATGGAGTATGTCCGCTGAAGGTTTCTTGCAAGTGATCGTCGACTTGTACATTTCTTTGTATCGTTTAATTGTTTGTCTGTGCTTACGAATGTGCTTCCATGACCACATGTGAAGCCCCGGTTTAACATTTACTTCAAGGATACCAGTTATTGCGTACTTCCACCTATTAAGAAAATAAAAAATTAACAATGCCTTCCATGCCATTCCATAAATAGAGATTTTAAATTAATTTCTTAAGAAAACACATAACAAATAGAGAGTAACAGATCCTAGATCAGTGGCCCGGGAATTAAATGTTAAATACCTATTATAAGAATACCTATTAAAAGTATAATACCTAGACATAATAATGGCTTAAAAGAACAGTTTCGATTACAAAATGATTTGTTATTAGTAGTAGTAATCGAATACTTGGATCTATTTTGTACTGACTCCGTTGCATTTTACTGCACACAAAGTGGTGCATGTAATATCAAGATAATAGAGTTAGAAAATGCGAAATGTATCTATTTTTCTGCTTACTCTTACTGAAAATTTACTAAAGTACACTTCGTTAATTGTGAAAACGTGGATGTGCGCCCTTAATCACAATAGCTGCAACAACCCCTCTGGTGGCTCAATTAGTTCTGTACAGTTCTGTAGCCTACCATATCGTGGCATTGTTGTGCACGCAAACATCCGGTCGGAACTTTCTGTAGGGAAGGTTTCGAGACATCATGTTAATGGATTCCAAAAGCTCCATAACACTGCGGTACTAGCGAACAGAACAAAAAAAAGAAACAATATAACTAACTTTAATAATACATTAGACACTGACTTTGGTGGTACGTCGGGGAATATATTTCCTTCCACTGCTATGAATTCACCTTATCCCCCTACTTCCACTAACATGTAACTTAACGTGGAGAAGACTACACAAGTTATGTAGCAGGTAAGATTTGTGATACTACTAGCCTGATAGGAGGATGTTATTTTTCTTAAAAAAGCATGAAAAAAAAAAGTATAATAAAAGTTATTTTACACCCCACTGCATTTACATCTTCACTTAAAATTTGAATGTTCTGTGCCCTTATTCACAAACAGGTTAAAAATGGCTGTACAATGAAATGAGAATGTTATCCTGCCTTTTCACTGCTTACTCACAGGATGCTTAGCGTGCCTTCAAACACTAGTTTATGCTAATTTTCTCTGCAAGAATAGTTAACGTTACTAAGCTAATCTTTGCTACTTCCTTGAAAGTCAGTCAGCCACAAAAGTCTAACCTGTGGTTTGTTAAACTCAATCGCTATATCCTGAAGATTTACATCCAAGTCTATCTTGGGTGAAGAAAAGTCGAATTCAGAACGAGGGTTCATACGTAGTTTTGCTCTTCCGGAAATTGGACGAAATACTTAAAAATAAAAATAATTATAGAAGTGATGATAATAATGTAAGCTTAAATTTCATTACTTAAAGTAAAGGGTGACAACATTTCTTGGTACTATTTTCTTTCTATACACCGACCAGCAATTACGAAACACGGCTGCGCTCCCGACCAGGTCTGGTGACCATACACCATTTTCAAGGACTGGTTTTCTACATACAGGTACTAATTAACAATATATTGTGGGTCTTTCATTTTTACACTTACCAAAATTGTAACCTTCTGGAATCATGTTATGACCAGCAACCCCATGCTTCAGCATATCCTAGAAAACACAGTTTCCATTTATTACGTGGCACAGAATTGTAGTATAGCATTAGAGCAAACCTTTTTTCTTCAGGACAGCTTTATACCGTGCACTGTATTGCTTTATTGTTAAATCATCTACTGCTTCCACTGGAAAGCTATTCTAGGTATCTACTACCCTTTATATGCAACACCTTTTTCCATCCTCCTACTCTCAGAATCCTGAATTTCAAGCTGTGCGTATAATAAGATTCTAAAGGCTAGCTTTGTCTGGAATGTCATGCTGCTACTAAACAAACAAGGTATACAAAATATATTTTTTTATTCAAAAAACATATGGAAAACTATATTGTTCCAACCAACATGTTGGTACACAGTGGATTTCTTTAATATCGCGTCTGGTATCCATTTTTGTGGATTTTGTATGTCATCTCATTTCTTGTATGATGTATAATACAAAGGTAAACATGTTGCTATACATATTACTCTTCCTGTATATATTTGATGGCACATACCAAAGCGTCACCGCAACTTTGATAATAGTACATCTCCGATTTCACATTCCAGTAGGCGAACAAGTTATCGAGTCGTATAAGCTGCAAGAATAGAAATAAATAATTTCACATACAAACGTGCAATAGTTTTACAAAATGTGCGTTCTTCAACGATTCATTACAGAAGTGCCAGCCCTCCCTTCACAAAACATACCCCGACATGCCCCACCACCCAGTGCTTTATGCGACTCCCACTGCCGTTCTCGGTTACATGTGGACGTAACACCAGTGCTATAGTGGTTTGCAAGGTTTCATAATGATTTTACAGTGGTGATAGACAACCTCTTGATTTAGGAAAAGGCTATCCAACACCAAAATACCACTGGTATTCGTATAGAAACTGGAAAATGTCCATTGGGCCAGCCCATCAAGAGACAAAGAAACATACTGTTCACTATAACAACAATTCTTTAATGAATGGCAGTGCCAATGTGTTTATTAATCATTTTGATTGGACTTTTAAAACAACTACCGGTACCTTGTAAAACAACTTGGCCGACTCATCGTGTAAGCATGGATTCCAATTTTTATCTGAGGTCTGTAAGAAATAAACATATTAGAAAATATTCGTGGTACAATCTCAAGAACATGCAAAATACAATGGTTGCATAGAATTTATTATACATTGACCTAATAATGCCACATATTAAATAATCAAAGGCAAAAATATAATAGTGATTTTTCACATTGTAACACTCTTAAATAAGCAAAATAGACCTTCATACATAACTTGTATTTTTTGAAGTTTAAAGTGGATGCACATGTGCATTTCAAATAATTGCCTTCCCAAACAACAAACTTTTTAAAAAAGCTGATGGTTCAGATAAATAATCAGTCTTTTATTCCCACTGTGCGATCCCCATACCTGTAAGCTGAAATTCTGAAGTGATACTCCAAATGACAGGGGGCTTTCAGGATTTGTGATCTTAAAAACAAACACACAATTGTTACAACTCTGTAAACATCGGGGACAGATCTGTGTATATTTAGCAGTAACACCAGCTGCAAAGTTAAATAATGTCAGACTTCGGTCCTAGCTATGGTGTACGCTGCTGCACCGGTTTGCATCCGCTGCTCTGCACTCATTTATTTTTGTTTTAATGTTCTGTGCTCTACTTCTGTGCCTGGCCTTCTTGTATTTAACCTGCCCCACCCGACCGCTTTGTTCAGTTTTCTGCTCGCGCGCTACAGGTAAGCCTCGTCAGACCGTCCTTCTACGTGTTATTTTTTATGTTTTAGTCTGAATTTGGGGTACAGTACATTATCTATAATAAAGTGCCTTTCGTGTGATGGTCATTAGGTACCTCGCCACCTGGATTTGCCTATATGCTGTTTGGATTGTGCGGGCAGACTTCCCTTCAGTACTGTCCTCTAGCAGCATGCCGCTTCCACATGTGTCTGGTATATGGGCACCGAAACCCAGGGGTTTAACCTATAGGGACGTGGTTGCCCTGTGGGCCCACCTCTGCAGCAAGACTCTTTATCCTAACAGTGATTCATGACCAATGAAAGCTCCCAGTCAGGACTTCATCATAAATTATATGTATGTCTTGGTATTTTATGGATGAGTTCAGTTACCAACATACAGAAAGAGAAAGCTGATCTAGTATATTTCTATAACCTTAGATATCCACAAATGTGATGGATAGTTGCGTGCCATATTGATGTATGTGCTTCATGGCACCACAAAAAGAATCCAAGGCCAGCTTAAGGCATGTTTTACAAGGTGACTGCTTAGATAGGGCCTGGTATTTGTTTTTTTGTGGATGAGCAGCTAACCCTACTCAAGTGTATATAAAATAATGTTTATGTCAATACGGACAAAATGCACACCAAAATATGGTATCACTTTTACACTTATTACCATCATACCTGGGGACATTTAGGCTGCAGCTACATGGACCTCCCCGCCTTGCGGGTTGGCGGCCAGGACTACCTGCTGACGTTGTCACCGTCATTTAAGGGGGGAATGGGTGGGGAGTGTCAGGACCCAGAGGATTCGGCAAAATTCCCCCGGCACTTCTCCCAGAGAGTTCCCAGTTATGCTTACCATGGCTAAATGGCTGTGCGCACAGTTTATTTTTTTAAAAAAATCAAAACTGGCAGCCAAATGACATGATACTGAGCAGTGGCAGAGTTTGAATTAATATTGGACACAGGGCCGGCCCGACAATGGAGCTGAGTGGGGCAACCGCTCCAGGAGGCACTTTTGAAGGGGCGGCACTTTGCCGCCCGAGCCCTTTTTTTTTTTTTTTTTAAAGCGAAAGAGAGAAAGGGGCGCCGAGTGGTTTTCGCTTACCAAGCTGTCAGTACCCTCTCTCTCTCTCCTCTGCGGCGAGTCTCCCTGTTCGGTCTCGGTGCCGGCTTGTAATGCTGAGTGCCGGAAGATTTCCAGCGCTCAGCATTACAAGCCGGCACCGAGACCGAACAGGGAGACTCGCCGCAGTGCTGCTGAAAGGTAAGTACAAGGGGGGGGGGAGAGAGAGGAAGGGTAGATAATGGGGGGGGGGGCGGCAGGGACGGAGGGAGAGGAATGGTAGATAAGGGGGGGGCGGTATTTTAAAATTCGCCCCAGGCGGCATTTTGCCTTGATCCGGCCCTGATTGGACAGCTCTCTCTATATCTGGTGGACGGTCGCTGTTGAGGTTTTGACTTTGGAGTATCATTGCTTTCACAGCCATTTGCTGCAGCCCACAAAGCAGCAAGCTAGAACCCAGGGCTGTCTAAACAAGCGTTAAAGCTTAACTACTTACATCGTCCTCATAACGGATGTGAATGTTGGAAATCTTCACTTGAAGATTTTTGATCACCTGAGTTACTAATTTCTCTACAAATGTGTCCTGTTTCTCTTCTTTTTGCTTTTCTGTTAACAAAAAAAGAAAGCCGCGTTACATAATCATTAACTGTTAAGCAAGCGTGCACATAGGTCATACGAGGTCTCCTTCTATTCACATATTACAATTGAACACATGACACATTTCATGTTGGGAAAGAGGTTTCATTAATACTCCAGTGTTTTAGGAAACCCCCTAAGCCAATAATGCATACAAAAGTACTTTGTAACTACTCAAATGCATTGTTCAAGGTTTAAGAAAAGTACTTAAGGAGAAGCTGCAGACCTTGAAGCAATGAATGTCAAGAAAGGGCACCCACTGAAATAAATTGGAGCATGGTGGCCTTGTTAAACCCCAAGCCAGAACTAGAGCTGACTGGGGGTATATGATATGCAATGGTGGGTGACACCACACAAATGTAAAGGCCCCACACGTATGTATTATGTGGAATGTGCCTTTAATGAATTAAAAAAGGACTTCTTTTCAGATGACTGGCAATGCATTTAAGTGATTTAAGTGGAGTGCTATGATAAACAGTCCACTGAGGTGTACTCAATCATATTTCTTACCTTGATCAGCCACCTTTTGCTTTGCCTCTTCAATGTGTAGGAGTTGTAACTGTTTAGCTTCCAGGAACTGCTTTTCTTCTTTCTCTGCATCATATTTGATGCCTGTAAAATAATACAATTCTCAAAGTAAACAGATAAAGAAGTTTGTAACAAACAAACAAAAAAAAAATAGCTGGAACTTCGTATCCTGGTGACAGCCATAAACCATCATTAAGGTCCATTAACACAAAGCAGAAATGTTTTGCCACACTAGCAAAACAGATTGCAACAGATTGTGTAAACTGATAACCACTTATCACTCAAAATCCATAATTAAGCCAATTGGCATGTGTTTTTAGTTACAGTTTTTTTGTTTGTTTCTCTTTTTTAAACGAGAAAAAAATAGGCTCCAGTTACAAATCTCAGATTTTAGTTAAAACATTCACAATAATATAATAAATATATAATATATTCCACTTTATTTGCGAGGCCCAACTTACTGGCAGTAGGCACAATGAGTAAATATACTCCATCTAGAACAGCCTCCACTGGCTGGGTATACAGATTCTTCCAAGGAATTTTAAGATCTAGCTTTCCTACAAAAAAATAAAACAAAACAAAAAAAACATTTAGGTTGATAGGGCCCCAGAAATACAATTAAAATTGCACACATCAAATCTGTGTCATCACTTTTCATTCTAAAGCTCAAAGAAATAACACACAATAGCTACAAAGTATAATGTATATTTAACAGGAACCAATAAAAGTCTTAATTGGCTTAATATATATGACTGCGGTTTCTCCTTCCACTGATCTTTCAGTGTGTTAAGCATGCTGATATTGTTAATAAATGAAGGTATAATACATGAAGAATGCAGTTGCTCCTTATGTTATGTTAGACGATAATTAATGTACTTTTTTAGCCTCCATGTGGCAGCCTTACAAGCGATAAAGAGTCCTTTCATCCCTTCAGGTGCCTTTTTATTAATTTATTAAGTAATGTTTTCATCCTGGTCTGAAGGACGAGTCTGTCTGCACGATTCTGGTATCCAAAAACTCGGTTTATTGGTGGGATTGGAATCTATATTCATTTTCAATATTTGTGTGAATTGTATGAGAGGCTTCTGAAGGAGGCACTGATGTTAGCAGTTTATGTCTTCGTTTTAGGGCACTGTGCAAAAAACCTTTCGGGATAGAACATCCATTATCTTATTGTCCATCCTCCTCATTAAGCGAAAAGTCTAAAAGTCATGGAAAACGCACCTGCTTTTGACCTTGATGAGATTGAATACTTTACTTTAAAACGTGAGACAGAAAGTGTTTCCCATATGGCCTTTGTTTAAAGAACCTATGACCCGGGAGTGGAAATCTGATATAAAACATCAAATATATAATGAAAGAGCTGGATTCCCCAACTGGGGTAGATGTGGATATCGCTTACTTGGAAAAGCATACTAGTACCCCTATAGAAGACCTGGTGCGTCAAATATGTGGATGACAAGGCTGAAAGCTCTGAAAAGAGCTGAATTAGCCTCAGGGGTTAAATGTAAAGCATTATTGCCAGCAACAGAAATGGCCAGAACACATAGATGTTAGGTCTCTCAATTTGAAGAAGCAATAACTAATTTCCGAGTAAACAATTATTGCATATATTGCCCAACATCAAAATTTCTACTGATTTTCTATTCAATGCTTCTATAGAATCATTGAAACTTGAATGAGGTTATCTACAGCTGCTATAAGAGCATTATGGATGAAACCCTGGGCAGCTGATCTAACTTCAAAATGCAGCATCTGTAACATTCCTTCTAAAGAAGGAGCATTGTTTGGGTTTAGACACCTTCTTCAGTAAACAGGACAAGAATAAAGATGGCCCAGTCCAGGATAAAACTAGATGTATCTGACTGCAGATATTTACACCCACTAGTAGTGATGTGTTCCTTTTTAAAATGAGAAGCCACAACATCAAACAATTGGCCGATTCAAACTATAAAAGAGTGTAATACAATAGAATTCCTAGAGCCTCCAGTCCCAAGATTTAGCCTTCCAAGCCCAGACCACCAAAATTGAGCACTGCTGCAAATAGAACAAAAAAAAAAGCAGTTGGGGAATCCTTTGCACTGACAAAATGAAGACAAGGTACGTATTCCAGGATATTCTTGTTCCAAAATCAAATGACAGCTTTTTGGATCTACTATTTTTAAACAGAATTATCAAGACAAATACTTTCCCTATGGATCCTATTCTGTCCACAGTCCATTCGACCAGCAAATAGAGGATTGAATGGCCCTATTGGAACTAAAGGATGCATATTTACATATATCAAGAAAAATCTCGCCACAGCAACTTGTGTTTTCACCAAGCTGATCAATGTATTAGCAGCCAAATAAAACTCAAGGTATGCATATTTTTCTTTACCTAGAGGACTGGCTCATTAAACCACCATCAAGAGATATGCTGTGTGTTTAGGTACAGGAGAAGTCAGTTTCATCAATTGGTGGGAGAGATTCAATTTTTAGGCATGATTCTAAATTATCTTAATGAAGGTTCATCTGCCGCAAACATGAATAAAATGTATATAACAGGGCCAAAAAAAGTCACGCAATCTCATAGTTGCAGAACCGGACACGCCATTAAATTTAAGCCAATGGCAGCCATTCCTGAACTTCCACAGCCAAAACTATGCTTCAGGTGATTACAGAAAGAAATAGTAACTTAATGAGACAGGTCTCCAGATACACTGTACACCAACAAAAGAGAAATGTGTTCTTCCCTAAAGTGGTGGGAGCTCAACCAAGTTCTTTAAAGTAAAAAAAGTGAAAATTTTGGCAACCAGATATACGATACTCACGACATATGCTTCCATAAAAAGTTTGAGATCATACAGGAGTGCGGAATAATAGGAATCAGATTATGCCTTCAAAACTACAGAAAAATTAAGTCTGTTTGGTTGGCACACCTACAATTAATTCATCTGATATTGGGAAAGGCTGTCCAAATTTAGTCAGGCAATTTCATACTAGTTGCATATATCAACAAACGAGGCCACCATATCTGCCATCATTTTAAATCTGGAAGCACAGATTTTGACTTGGCCAAGAAACATTTGAACAGATTTCTGCAATCCACGTAAAAGGAAGAGAGAACATAAGGGCAAATTAACTAAACCACTTAAGGAAAATTTCTACAGACTGGGTCCTCGGCTTCCTGGCCTTCTAGTGGAGTGTAGACCTTATGTGGAGACCTATCATAGATCTTGCAGTCACGAGACATACCGTATATGCAAAACTGAAATATTTGGTTAACCATACAGAACAGATCATATAGAACGGAAAAGAAACACCTTCACGAGTGGGTAGGTCTTAAAAAAGAATATAAAATAAATTAAATTACAGTACCCTACAAATCTTGCTGCTCCCGCAGATCAACACTCCTCATAAGTGTTATAACAAATGGTGTATAGGCAAAGGTCGGGGTGCATAGATATGTGGGGAAAAAAAAACCAAATATAGTGTAATAAGTTCATACGAAAAAAGTAATAAATAGAGAAGTTTGTTGCACTCACAAGTGTATTAGAAAATGAAAGCTCGTCAAAAATCCATACTCTCTTTCGTCTTTGGAGCTTCTGTGTAGAAGATAAGAAACAAAATAGTGCAATAAAAATAGATATTGTTTAATGGATATAGATTAAAAACTTACAAACAAGTAGGCATAACGACTGGGTTATGCGTAAGAGCAGTGTCCTTTATAAAGATAAGTAGATGATCATCAAGTCCATGTAAAGTCCAGGTTTCAATAGTTGTAAAGTTTTCCAAAATATCTCAACGCGTTTCGACGATTTTTGTCTCGGCTTCTTCAGGAGAAAATTTAAGAAATCAATCTGTCTTCTGAGGAAGCCGAGACAAAAATCGTCGAAACGCGTTGAGATATTTTGGAAAACTTTACAACTATTGAAACCTGGACTTTACATGGACTTGATGATCATCTACTTATCTTTATAAAGGACACTGCTCTTACGCATAACCCAGTCGTTATGCCTACTTGTTTGTAAGTTTTTAATCTATATCCATTAAACAATATCTATTTCGTTTCTTATTTTCTACACAGAAGCTCCAAAGACGAAAGAGAGTATGGATTTTTGACGAGCTTTCATTTTCTAATACACTTGTGAGTGCAACAAACTTCTCTATTTATTATTTTTTTCGTATGAACTTATTACACTATATTTGTTTTATTTTTTCCCACATATCTATGCGCCCCGATTCCAGACATACTTTTTCATGGATGAACTCTGGTTATGGAAATGGACAAAATAAAGCTAACAGCCTCTAGACTGGAGGGCAATTACTGAGAAACCAAGGCATTGATCCTGAAGTCATAAGTCTGTAGTTGCGAACAAGAAAGGCAACTACATCTTAAATATAGCCCAGAATTTGGACTAAATTCTGACGATTATGTTAATATGGATCAATTTTCCCTACCTATTTACCAAATTCTGAAACCTCTACAACTGGGTTTAAAAGACTGGGTTTACCTGCATCCAGGTATATTAAGGTGCAAGTGGCAGCCTTAAGTGCTTTCTTTTCTAAAGTCTTTGAATCCTTTGGTCTAGAAATCCACAGATATTTAATACCTCACCCAGGATGCTATCTTGTGTCCCTAGTTGGGATTTAATTGTATTGCATCCTCTTGAATTTCTTCTAGAACTTTAGGTCTAAAATAAGGTAATCCCATTCAGGAGGCTAGATGGATTCAGTCTGCATTATCATTGGCCTACAAACTGCAGATGGAAACACCTCCGAGTGTCAAACGGGTAGCTCATTCAATGTGCTATAGCCACATCATGGGCTGACCTAGCCAATGCGTCAGTAGAACTTAAGATATGTAAAACAGCAACTTGGGTTAGACCTTTTTTTTGGGGGGGGGGGTGCTACCACAAAGTAAGTCAAGAGGGGAGGTCCTCTCTTACAGGAAGTGGTTATTGCTTACGCACAGGCACCTGTCCTAAAAAGGGATATAGGGATTATTACCCGCACTTAAGGCATGGAGTAAACATGATAGGGCCGAGCAAAAAGTGTTTGATTTCACCCGTTACCCTGACTGTGATGTGTTGCATATTTCAACACATTTAATGAATTTAATCATCATGGACCATCCCATTTCTTGTGGAAGGGATAGAAACCACTGGCTGACTGTTATCCTATTAACATGGAAATGCAATGTTCATTGCTTTGCATAGAGATATAACACAGCAACAAAGTAATGGTCTGTTATGCACTAGAATACTATGGGGCATAAATGGTAGGAAGACACGGGGATGGAATGAAAGATGCAAGGAACGATCATGGAGAACATATGGTATAGACTAAAGGGAACAAAGGCTAGTTATATACACATGATGCTAAAATAACAAAGCCATTCACAATTCACTTAACATTTTGGCCATTATAACAATCACAGAAGGGAGACATGGAATGCCATCTGACAGCGGCTGCTTGTAACTCTTCCACAGAGTAGTCTCCAGCTACTACAATAACCATATAAAACATTTCCTTTTTAGGCTGATTATGGTATTTGCTTAAAAGGTTTCAACTTACCAATGTGGCCTGCCTTTACTTTAAATGGCACATTCAGCTGACTCTGTAAGAAAAGACCAGACAGTCAACAAGACTATCTTCAAGGAGTCAAGAAGATAAATACACATTGATGTATTTCCTCCAGTTCACGGTGTGCAAGCAGTACATTAAACAACTTGCCAAACTTTCAATTAGGAGAAGAATGCTTTTTGTCTCCTCTCACATCACATTCAAGTAAGAGACACAAGCATAAGAGTACAGTCGAGTAGTATACATTTTTATCTAGACTGTAAGCTCATTTGATCAGGGCCTTCCTCATCTGTAAGTAAAATTGTTATATTACTTACAGTATGTCCTGTTTACCCATTGTACAGCACTGTGGCATATGATGGCAGTATAAAAAAAAATAATCTACAGTGTATGGTTAAAAAAAGGTGAGTCTGAGCTTGGTCACATTTGTATTCAATATCCTGAAATAAAAACCTGTACTAATATACATCCTGGATCAATTTCCAGGTTACGGAGCAGAATGTTAAACAGCCTACCAATGAATTGATATTGATTGCTTGCTTACCAGTGCATTTTCCTTAATCTCAAGATTCTTTAATGCTACAGCACCTAGAAAAAAAAAAAATGAATATAACAGTATTAGATATACATTCCTTATTTAATAAGTGTGCACTAGGCCAAAAATATGAATCATGAGGAGGCAGACTAACATGGACATAAGGTTGACCTCGGTACCAAGTGAGACCAAACATGACAAGGAAGGGTTGTGAAGAACAGAAGTCTTAGCAAGATCTAAAACTCTCCATTTCTACTAGTAATATATATATCTCTAACAGCATCTTATATATGTGTTTGTTTAATTTCAGCTGAAAAATATAGCACTAATGTAGTAACTAACACCCCATCAAGCCTCAAAGAGCCACAATGATGTTTTGAGCTATCCCATATCTATCAAACAACACAATCAACCACCCAGCCTGGTCTAAAATATATTTATAGCTAAACGCAGGAGCCAGTTGCTTTTTCCTTCTCAACAGCACTTCTTTTATACTGTAAAATGCATAACGTCCCTTTTTACACGGACTTCAAAAAAATCCAGAGGTAACATTCTCCATAGATATCTAAATTCTGACCACATCAAGAAACTAACGGTTAATCTACAATTTTAGATTCCACATTTAGCAGATTTATTAATTAAAAACTGTCATTGTCATCTAATTCTAATATTTGCATCTGTTCGCTAAACCATGGAGATTACCTTGACTGGTAGCAGACCGCTACAAACACAAAGACTGCAGTTGTAATAAATCACTGATGTTTTCTTAGCCGGGACTCAGGAGACTGTTGCATCGGAGAAGTGCATAGTGGTATAAAAACTCCTAAATGATGAGTCCACATTTTCACTTGATAATTAATGTTCTGCAAAGAGCTGATTATGACAAAGCTTACAACACTTTTGCTTGCAGTCTAAAGACACTCTCCCACAGGTAAGCTTATCAACGTTTAGCCAATCTGCAAATTCCCTTTGCATCTAAAAGCCGAGCGTGTAGGGAATCTAGCAATGTTATTGGCGTCATACGGTCCCTAACCAAAGAAGGCATCAGCTGTCGGCACCAGAAGACTTATAGAAACTTAAATAATCTCTATTCTGTTTTTATTTTCAAATAAACTATCCAGTGATCTCAAGGCAATTGAATGTAACTGTTGTACAAAAGTTCATTATGGTGTTCAAGTATCTCAATTATTATTATCTTTTATTTATATAGCGCCAACAATTTACGCAGCGCTTAATACAATACATATATTCAAGGGGTATGACTAGACGAGAATTGACAGACTGACCGATACATTAGGTGGGGAGAGCCCTGCTCGCACGCTTACAAATGATTCACCCACGAATAATAAGGTTATGGTAAAGGGTTGTTCGTATATGTATATAAACACACCTGTGGGAAAATAAGTGCCACTGTGTAGTATAGATGCTAGAAGGGTCACCGATGTCCCCTACATTTTCTTGTCAGTACAATTATTGTTGTAGAAATTAGTTTCCACATTATGCTCTGTGTAGGAACTGGATAAATATTTGTAATAGGCTCAGAATATAAGCCGTCGTGTACCATCAAGGCTTTTCCAATCTTAAAGAAAAACTTAAAGTAGATCAAATTATTTTGCCAAATCATACACCAATAAAAACATCAGATGCATTTTTAACAGCTGCCTAGTTGGATTGAAGCCTCACATTTGCCAAATAGAACATGTGGGGAATGCATGTGAAAAATTTTTTGAGCCCAGGTCCATCAAATCAATCGATTATAAACCAGAAGCACTGACACCTGCCGGAAGGGAATGCCCAATCGTGTGATCAGGCATTCCTTGTATAACTGTGTACCGGTGCTTGCGTTGTTGAACACGATTGGTCGGCAGGATAGACCAGAGACAACTTGAACTCCTGTGTAGCGGCAGGGAAACGTCCTTGCCGCTGCAACAAAGTCAGGACATACTAGTAGATCCTAATGGGTGTCTTCGCACAGCTTTTAAGGATGTACCGGTACGTTTTTAGGGAAGCAAAGAAGTTAATATGGATTGTTATTTATGGGGCTATGTGGAGCATTAAACTGTCCCTTTAACTTCCGTCTCGTGCTGGAAAGTACCAAAGCCAAAGAACTTAAAAACCAAGCTTTAGGGGGTCCTTAGAAAAAGCTTAGATGATGCCACCCATCAACCGATTGATTGTACAATCCTATACATATCACGGGTCAGCAACTGGTTGGGGAAGATCCACTGCTGAATGAAGCTCCCGACCTCGGGACTTAGTGGGGGAGGATAATTCTAGAGAAATGGGCAACATGGTTAATTGTTTTACATATTTTTTTCCTTTATCACTTGTCCCTTTGTTTGACCAATAATTTGAGTACTGCGAGGATCACGTCACACATATACTGTCATATACCTAGTCATGGTGGTCTTTTACATTAGAGGCCTGCTTGGCAGGTATTTTGCTGATATTGTATGACGCCTGCAATTTATGATGACGATGTATCCAAAATACTTCTGTAACACTGTTTAACTAAACTTCCATGTATAAGGTACTTGGATATAAAAATGATGACACAAAAAATAGCCATGTTACCATATTTGCACAAAGCACCGCACTTTCAAGATGAGGTACAAAAAAATCCCTTTACCTTTGCAATAAATCGCAAACTCAGTGTAAACTTCCCAGCTATAAAAAAAGCATTAGCGGATTTAGGAATGAATGGATATGAAGACTACATAAAATAGTAGAACTAGCCTCAGGACTCATAGGATATAACGTACACACCTTACAGGTTTACTCATACTGTTTAGCAAGAATCCATTATAATCCCTGTACTTGAGATGTACACGAGAGTCTACATTTATCCCACTCACTCACATATATGAAACAAGACCCTTTTACCCATTACCAAGTGGGCCAGGCAGACCAGCAGAACAAGTAATATAGCTGTCAACAGATAAGTAGAATTAGTGTTTTGGACCGCACTATGGTACTTTATCACTAGAAAGTCTGTTTTTTGCCTCTTAAATGCATGAGAGGCAGAAAAACAGGCTTTCTAGTGATAAAGGACCATAGTGCGGTCCGAAACACTAATTATACTTATCTGTTGAATAAAGCATTATTTATGAAAGTGACCCATGAGTGCGAATGTCTATTTCTGGACTATGTGTGCGTATATATATATATATATATATATATATATATATATATATATATATGTATGTTAGAACGCTCTTAATACCTCTAGATTGTAAGCTCCTATGAGCAGGGCCCTCCTCGCCTGTTTCTGTAAGTCAAGTTGTTATGTTACATAGTTACATAGGCTGAAAAAAGACGTGCGTCCATCAAGTTCAGCCTTTCCTATATCTGTTAATTTGTTGCTGTTGATCCAAAAGAAGGCAAACCCCCCCCCCCCCCGGTTTCGCTCTTTCCAATTTTGCACTAACCAGGGAAAAAAATTCCTTCTTGACCCCAAAATGGCAGTCAGATTTCTCCTTGGATCAATAAGCTGTTTCCCCATAATTAAAGATTATATGCCTGAATATTATGTTTTTCCAGGTATCCATCCAGTTGCAGTTTAAACGTCTGTAGAGACTCCGATAAAACTACCTCTGCAGGCAGAGAATTCCACATCCTTGTTGTCCTTACTGTAAAAAACCCTTTCCTCTGCCTTAGACTAAATCTCCTTTCTTCCAGTCTGAATGAGTGACCATGTGTCCTATGCATAGTCCTGTTTATGAACAGATTTCCACACAATGGTTTGTATTGGCCCCGAATATATTTATATAATGTTATCATATCCCCTCTGAGGTGCCGTTTTTCTAAAGTAAACAGATTTAAATTAATTAACCTTTCTTCATAACTATAGTGCTCCATTCCTTTTATTCATTTTGTAGCCTGCCTCTGCGCCCTTTCTAGTGCTATGATGTCCTTCTTTAGAATAGGTGCCCAAACTTGCACAGCATATTCAAGGTGCGGCCTTACCATTGATTTATAAAGAGGCAAAATTATATCTTTATCCCGCGAATTGATGCCCCTTTTTATACACGACAATACCTTACTGGCCTTAGCATCTGCAGACTGACATTGCACATTGTTGCCTAGTTTGTTGTCTATAACAATTCCCAAATCCTTCTCATTTGTCGTTACCCCTAATTCACTACCGTTTAGGGTGTAGGTTATGTACTTCTTATGTCCCACCTACAAATTGCACAGCGATGCAGAGCATGATGGCGCTATGTAAAACAATAATAAAAATAACCCCAGTAAAGAAAGGGTTAAGCTTCTAATAACATCAATATCAAGAATGACTTGATAAACAAACCATGCTTAACCTAGGTTCACCACAAAAACACAGAAATATGAAAATACCACATGCTCCACAAACAACAAGTCAATATGTATCGCACCCTTACGCCACTCTCCTGGATTTGTCAGCTCGCATAGGGTCTAAAAGGCAATATCCACTACATGTTATAATGTCAATATCCACTACATGTTATAATGTCAATATCCACTACATGTTATAATGTCAATATCCACTACATGTTATAATGTCAATATTCACTGCATTTAAAACAAAACAAAAAATACATTTGTATTTATGCGTGAATATTTAGCAGGGCTACAGGAAAGACTTGCAATGGATACACTCAATGCAATACTTTGGTAAGGTGTTGGGGCGCTGTTATTGACCGGTCACAGCCAGGGCTGGTTACAGTAAAAGCTTGTGAGCAGGGGCCTGTTTACTTAATGCATGGGTCGTTAATCACATGTTATGTAAGAAGCGCTGCGTAAACTGTTGGCACTATATAAATAAAAGATAATAATAATAGAAAAGCAAGAGAATGGCGGCAGGATAACTAGGGATCTGGATGAGATCTGGAAAAAAAAATTGTTGGAGGCAAACATTCTAATCACAAGAAGGGCTGTCACTTTTCTCAACCACAATGTGAGCCACTCTCACACACATGCTGTCTCACTGCACAGGAGGCAGTCCCTCCCTCTGAGAACACTAATTGTAAAAGCAGTAAACACACAATGATATTACAGTAGGCGATCGGGCTTTTGCAAGGGCAGACCTACGGATCGCGAGTCTACTTTAGGGTCCAGGAACAGAAGAGTGACGGGTAATGTGACAGTCGGGAGAATCGCAGTATATCGCGGAATGCAAATTCACCTATAAATAGAACGGGACGGAATTCTGCAGCCGTGCAGCCCTGCTGCTGCCGCTCCCCGGGACATGCTGCCAAACGCCAGCTGAGTTTAGCTTTGTGTACTTTATCGCATAACAAACACAGGCTCCCGGCCAGCCCGTAACACATACTGGGACCGGCCTGTCTCTACCGCATGCTACTAGCCCATGACCTCTGGGCACAGCCCTTCGTTTGCCCCAGCCTGATCGTGCAGGTGGTAAAGCTACACGAGCCACTTACCTCCCCAGATCCCCAGCTTTAGCTGCGAGCTGTCCAGATTCACCACATAGTCCCCGAGGAAGCGGTTCAGCACATCCACTACCACAGACTCAAACACCATGTTTACCGCAACGAGGGGAATCACTGAGACCGCCCTCCCGGGGTGTCAGCCCCCTGTCCCCACTACTATCGCAAGCCGTGGGTCGCCTGTCAGCCGCAGCTGGCTCCTCCTTCCGCCTCATGCGCACTGCACCGGCTCCACCCTCCCCCTCCTCCTCCTCTATTAGGCCTCCGATGGAGAAAAAGCCTTATTGAGTTCAGGGACTCGGATACATTTGTATCTCTTCTAAATACATAGTAGCTGAACAAGGGAACGTCGGTGAAACGGGGAAGTATGGCGAATAAACCCGTGGAGATGCGGTGGAGAGGTTTTGTAAATGACAAACTAATCAGGGACTTTTTACCTATTACTATATTTATTGACGTTAGTGAACTAAACTATTATATACATCGTAAACACTACTAGATTTATTTATCAGTGACTTCTTCCCAACTTTATGTAGGCAGCGCTGCAGGTCAAGGCTGATGGCAGATCCTTCGCTAAATAATTCCTTTAAATGTATTTTGATGTCACAGCTTTAGCAATGAATATGGCACAAAGTTACGCATAGGGGTCTATTCACTAAAGGGAGAGTTGTGTTTCAGCTTCTCTACATTGGTACACACACACACACACACACACACTTTCTTTAAATATCATGGTGGAAAGTAATCCCCGGGGCATGTGGCGTGGTAAAAACACTCCGTACCTGCAAAACAAGAAAATCCTGAGAAAGTTCCAAATAACAACCAATGTTCCCTGTTCCATTAACGTGTACAACGTACAATTTACAGTCTGCATAGAGGACGCATAATCAGAAACCAAACTAAATGGAATTTCTGTATTATAGTTTAAATAAAAAAAATCATCTCGTTGATTTGACAAAGTTTCTTTCTATATACTTGACTACAACATATAAAACTACTAATATAGTGAGTGTTTTCATGATCAATAGTAAACTCTTGTTCCCTTTATTTCAGTTCAATTCTTTTTCAAATGCAGCGGCTTATTTCAATAGTTGGTAGTTGTCCTTATTTTTCAGTCAATAAAAAAGCATAGTTCACAGGAAAATAACAAAAAAGGCAGAAGAATCTGCTTAGGAAGGTGCATTGGAAGCAGGTATGATAAACAGAAAGAGAGAGTTTTAGCTTGTATGATCATCAGAAGCTACTATCTTTCCTGTTATGGCCTTTGATATGATTTAAAGATATCAAAATAAATCAGAAAAAACGAAGTGTAGCTTAGCCCACCCGGATATCTGTCGGTGTGGCAGAGCCTTTCCTGGTGTGTGTGTTTGGGTGTCGGTGTGGCAGAGCCTGTCCTAGTGTGTGTGTTGTGTTGGTGTGGCAGAGCCTGCCCTGGTGTAAGTGTTAGTGTGGCAGGTCCTGGTGTGTGTTTCGGTGTCGGTGTGGCAGGGCCTGCCCTGGTGTGTCTGGCTGTCAGTGTGGCAGAGCCTGTTCTAGTGTGTGTTTTGTGTTTATGTGGCAGAGCCTGTCCTGGTTTGTATGTTGGTGTGACAGAGCCTTTCCTGGTGGGCGTGCGTCAATGTAACAGAGCCTGTCCTGGTGTGTTGTGTTTGGGTGTCTGTGTGGCAGAGCCTGTCCTGGTGTGTGTTTGGGTGTTGGTGTGGCAGAACCTGTCCTGGTGTGTGTGTGTGTGTGTTTGGTTGTCTGTGTGGCAGAGCCTGTCCTGTTGTGTGTGTGTTTGGTCATCTTTTTTCTGGCACTTAACTTACTGTAGGAACAAATTGAGCTATTTCAAGAGATAAAACGCCCTGCTGAATTTTGTAGTCATTTGTTCAGGTAAAGATCAACAACGCAAGGAAACAAAGCATTGCAGGTATAGATCAGTTACTGTATTGGCTCGAATATAGGCTGCACCCTTAAAGTTTGGTGCTATTTTAAAGAAAAAAATATTTTTAAAGAAAAAATACACATTAGTGGAATTGTAAAACAGTAATTTATCTAACGTACAGGAATACATGTATTTTAAAATTTTTGGTATCTATTATACAGTTTGTCAGCACGTTATATACAAACAGAAAACCAATAGCCATTTTAAGGTCCCCCGTAATTCATAATGCACCTTACTTATAGATATGCCACTCTACCCTCAGATATGCCACTATGTGCCCCAGATATGCTTTATAACCCCTGATATGCCACTCTGCCCCTAATATGCTTTATAGCCCCTGATAGGCTTTATACCCCTAGATATGCCACTCTGATCTCCCCAGATATGCCACTCTGACCCCCCAGATATGCTTTATGCCCCCTAAAAATGCCCATCTTCCCCCCCAAATAAGCTTTATGCTTCCCAGAAGTGCCACCTCCCGCCCTGACTTACCAATGCACCCCCAGACTCCCTGGTGTCTGGCGAGGCTGGCCGGTGGACATCTGTGCGATGCACGCAGACAACCTCCGCTTCCGGCACTTCTGCCAGGGCTTTTATGATGGAGAAGCATGGGAGGAAGTGCCGGCAGCGGAGGTTGTCTACGCGCATAGCCGCAGCCAGCAAAACCTTAATGCTTCAACATGCCAAGACATTTTGGACAATGCTATGCTTCCAACTTTTTTTGGGAACAGTTTGGGGAAGGCCCTTTTCTATTCCAGCATGACTGTTGACAGTGAACGAAGCTAGGTCCATAAAGACGTGGGTGGAGGAGGTTGGTGTGGAAAAACTTGAGTGGCCCACACAGGACCCTCACCTCAACCCCATCGAACACCTTTGAGATGAACTGGAGCGGAGATTGCGAGCCAGGCCTTCCTGTCCAACATCAGTGCCTGATCTCACAAATGGTCTACTGGGCGAATGGCAAAAATTCTCTGAAATCTTATGGAAAGCCTTCCCAGCAGAGTGGAAGCTGTTATAGCTGCAGAGCGGGGACCAACTATACAGTATATTTGTATTTTGAATCCAATGTCATTAAAGTCCTTGTTGGTATAATGGTGAGGTGTACCAATGCTTTTGTCTATATAGTGTGTATCTATTTATACACCAATTAGCCATAACATTATGACCAGGGGCTGGGCTGGGGGTCTGTGGGGCAATTGCCTCCCAGGCCGCCCTAAATATTAATAAAACGGCCGGCAGATGCGACTGCACGCCCGCCATGGCCGTCAAAAATGCGGGTCAAAAGCCCGCATTAACCGTGATCGCTGCTTCAACAGAGCCCCTGCCACTTACCTGTGCGTTGCTCGCTCTGCCAGTAGCGTCTATTGTTCCACCCAGGAAAAGGCAGGAAACCAGCAAGAATGCAGAGGGATGCAGCGGCTCCTGCAGAAGTGATCTGCGGTTCGGTTAAGGGGGTGGGGGAGGTTGTATGAATCAGCACACGTGATTGAGTGAATGAATGAGTATCTGTCAATGAGTGAATGAATGAGTATCTGTCAATGAGGAAATTAATATATGAATGAGTGAATGAATGTTTGTGAATAATGAATGAATGCGTGTGTGATTGCATGGATGTGAAAGTGGGGGGGGGAAGCATTGGGACATGTAGGCTGCTAAAGGGGCAGATATGGCACAGGCAGGCTGCTAAAGGGGCAGGGGTGGCACAGGCAGGCTGCTGAAGGGTCAGAGGGGAGAAAAGCAGGCTGTTTCAGGGGCAGAAGTTACACAGTTAGGCTGTTTTGGGGCAGAGTTGGCACAGGTAGGTGGTTTTGTGGCAGAGTTGGCACATGCAGGCTATTTTGGGGCAGAGTTGGCACCGGCAGGCTGGTTCAGGGGAAAAGGTGGCACAGGCAGGCTGCTTAAGGGGCAGAGGCCTACCATGTCAATGTCTGGCTTAGTGTATAGTGATGGGAGTTACACTCTACCACCATTAATGTCTGGCTCAGTATATAGTGATGGGAGTTATGCTGTACCATATCTGTAAATAAATGTTATTTATTTGAACTTATTAAATTTAAGTTAATAATTTATTTTTTCAGATTTCTAGTTTTTTCCAGCCGACATACAGTTTACATCCCCCCTCTCTCTCATCATCTCCCCACCCTTTCTCTTTATCTCTTGTCCTCCTTCTCTCCCTCCCCTTAAGGAACCAGTGAAACAGACATCACACTCCCTTTATTTTGGGCTGGTTAAAGGGAGATCCATGATCTCCCCAACCAGGCCTTCTGGCAGGATGGCAGTAGGGGGTGAGCACATTTTATTTCTGTGATTTAGGGGCACAGTATGGAGCAGATGATATTGCACAAACAGGCAAATATAGATAAATATATATATATATATATATTGTGACACAATACCCCTTCACTTTGGTACTCTGTCCGGGAATCTTTACTCACACACAGTCTTCCAGGCTGCAGAGACGGCTCAGACACGAGGAGGGTAAAATAAAAGGCCTGTTTTAGTTTGTCACCACAGGCATTACAGAAAATAAAGAAATCAAAACAAAAAGCCTTGCTCTTGTGAGCACTAACTAATACACGGTTCTCCAACCTACCTGCAGTTGGACGGCTTATCCGTTCCAACTAAACAAAATAACAAAATTGTATGTATCTCCCTCTCCCTCTCCCTCTCCCTCTCCCTCTCCCTCTCCCTCTCCCTCTCCCTCTCCCTCTCCCTCTCCCTCTCCCTCTCCCTCAGAACCAAATGACCTCTCTTGCTCTGAGATCAGGAGGCTACTTAACTGCCTCTCCCATTAATTAGTGGAAACAGGTGAGTGCTTAGGAGAGTATTCAGGAATCTCCGGACTGGATTCTCACCTGCTGGTCTTCGGCTGCTCACAAAATGTGGAGTGGAGCACTGGCCCGCCCTACTCCAAATGCTCCACCCCAGGGGAAACTATTGTGGGTAACCACCCTGCAAAATATAAGGGGATATATACATTCTCTCCGTTATCATCCCCTGCTTTCTGTCACAATATACATACTATATATATATATATATATATATATATATACACTCACTGGCCACTTAGGTACACCTTGCTAGTACCGGGTTGGATCCCCTTTGCTTTCAGAACTGCTTTCATTCTTTGTGGCATACTTTCTAAACTGGAAACATTAAATTGGTACTAAGGGTCCCAAAGTGTGCCAAGAAAATGTCCCCCACACCATTACACCACCAGCCTGAACCGCTGATACAATGCAAGATGGATCCATGCTTTCATGTTATTTACACCAAATTTTGACGCTGCCATCTGAATGTTGCAGCTGGAATCGAGATTCATCAGATCAGACAAGTTCTTCCAGTCTTTCATTGTCCAATTTTGGTGAGCCTGTGCAAATTGTAGCCTCAGTTTCCTGTTCTTAGCTGACAGGAGTGGTACCCGGTGTGGTCTTCTGCTGCTGTAGTCCATCTGCTTCAAGGTTCAACGTGTTGTGTGTTTGGAGATGGAATTCTGCATACCTTGGTTGTAATGAGTGGTTATTTGAGTTACGGTTGCCTTTCTGTCATCTCGAACCAGTCTGCCCATTGTCCTCTGACCCCTGACATCAACAAGGCATTATCTTCCACACAACTGCCGCTCTCTGTAAATCCTAGAGATGGTTGTGCGTGAAAATCCCAGTAGATCAGCAGTTTCTGAAATACTCAGACCAGCCTATCTGGCACCAATAACCATGCCACGTTCAAAGTCACTTAAATCTCCTTTCTTCCCCATTCTGATGCTCGTTTTGAACTTCAGCAAGTTGTCTTGACCACATCTACATGTCTAAATGCATTGAGTTGCTGCCATATGATTGGCTGATGAGCTATTTGTGTTAACAAGCAATTGAACAGGTATACCTAATAATGTGGCCAGTGAATATACATACAGTCATTACAAGACACAATCAGTTTCAGAGAATCATCACCTCTATTGCCAGACATGAGCAGTTTAATTGAATTAACCCCTCTATCACCAGACATGAGCAGTTTTAGAGAATTAACCCCTCTAATAGCAAATTTGAGCAGTTACAGAAAATTAATCCCTCAATTACCAGACATTATACAGTCATACAAAAAAGACAAACACACTTATCACACACATGGTGAGTTTCTTACCTGGTGCTGGCTGCAGGATAGACTGAGATCCATGAGGTAGACTGAGATCCATGTGAAGAAGGGGCTCAGCCAACAGGAGAGGCTTCTCAACCTTCAAGTCTTCTTAGGAGTGTTGAGAAGTACCTCCTGAGACTTCCTTCAATCAGAGCTTTCCTGGTGTCCGGTTGCCTGCCCCACAGAGAGAGAGCTAGAGAGAGAGCTGGTGATGGGAGATCTTTAGCCACCACCTCTGGCAGAGCCAACAGCATTTCGGCTTGGGGGCACATGGGGAGGAAGGATATTATGTAAGGAGATCATAGCCCCCTCTGCCCCCCTTAGCAACACCACTGAGATTCCCCTACCTCAATTGAGCTTAACAAACTCCAACTCTTTTCATACACCAACCAAGGGAATGGAACTGCATTTTAGTGAGGCATCTGTCCACCTAAAAGAGAAGAGACCTCTCAGAAGAACCCTCTGCTTAAAAATTGGTCCAGGGTTCACATGACTGGGGACTATTTGGGAATGGACAACAGTCATGTACTGTTGACCATACTGCTTGAGACTTTGTATTCACACAAGGGCTATTATTAAAATCGAGGCAGTCCCAGGAAGGGGGTGTGTGGGGGCATATGGTTAGGGGGCAAGGAAAGCGGGTCCATAAATGCTCTCCTATACTATTTTGTAACTACCTAGTTTAGGCAGTGAGAGTCAAAAGGTTAACTTTAAAGTGTAGCCTTAATAAATTGGACTCAGGCAGAGCACACATCAAGAACTCCTCAGGTACGGAACAATGCTGGAAGCCCTCTGGCAGGGCACGAGAAGATGTAGTTGAGCAAGCTGGGTTGATACCAGTAGGTCAAAAACGAGAGCCCAGTCAGGACGAGGCTGCTCGAAACGGTTACAATCCAACGCAAAGCGGCTAGCAGTAGCACAGGGCCAAAATACAGAGCAACAGCAGTAGAGTGTATATGCTGCAATGCAAAAGCCCAGACTAAGAGGCTGAGCAGGTATAAAAGAGGAAGGTCAATGCCCAGGAAACCAGGTGCCACAGATAAGGTCATTAGCAAATGGTTCTTCTTCTATTCTTTGTGTGGCCTCTAGAGGCTGCAATAGACATGACAGCACACAATTAACATAGAGTCTTGGCTAGCAGGATGGAACACTGACACTGAGAGAGAGCTTGAATGAGAATGTTGAGAATGCGATGGAATGTGGGCCCACGTATTTCAGATGAAAATGCCCCAATTCGTGGGGGGTCTAGCCTCGTTTCATGGCTTCTTACTATCCCCTGAATTTACCTGAATCTGAATACAGAAGTCTAATATTTAGAATACTTAGCAACTTTTTTGTCACAGTCCCTGCGTTCTGATTTGAGTTGAGCTAATAATCTGAATTTAATCATTAAGTATTTGCTTTTTTTTTTTTATTGATTTAAAGGTTACCATATTGTTAGTATTTGATTTGAGGCTGTTGCTAGTACTGATACTTGCAGGAGAAAAGAGTATTCATTCGGAAAGTATATTACCACTTTTTTTAGATTTATAACTAAAAAAAATTGTTTGGGTTTTTTTTAATAGCTGTGAAGTTTTTAAGTTCTTATAGCTCACCAGACCTCAATGCAAAAAATGTAATGAATGGTATAGCAATATAATGAACAAAGTAACTACCATCAATTGCTTTAAGTCATGATATTTTGAATTGTGATAGTTCTATCAGCAGGTCACAAGGTAGCAATCCAAAACCCCCCACAAATAATGAAACTAATAGATGATTAGACCTTTGTCTAATTGTCTGTTGGATGCTTTTAATGTTACCAGTAGATGTCAGCAGAGATAAACATATCTTCTTTCTGAATTGCTGTTAACGATTCCTCTATGTAAAACCAGTCATAATTATGTGCACATAAATATCTAATCTGAATTACCACACCTAATTAATACCATACGTTCTCAAATATAAAGAGAGCTGATGCATTTTAAACAGGATCACCTTCTTCTGTCCTGTCTTTACCTTCCACTATGGTAACCCTCATAGGGTTAAGGGTTTCCTCGATTCATACACAAGATCATTACTGGAAGGGCCCTGAACAGGTATATGTGTGTGTATGTAAATATATATATATATATAGATATATATATATATAGTGTTTCCTAATTGCTAATTGTTTTCAGCAGGAACTACTGAGGACAATACACACCAGGATCTAAATAGCTAAGGTACCATACGTACCATGGATTTGAGCAGGGTGTACATTTGATTTCAGTTTGAAACATTAGAAACATAGAAAGTGAAGGCAGATAAGAACCATTCGGCCCATCAAGTCTGCCCAGCCTCTGAATACTTTCCTTAGTCTCTGGCCTTATCTGATATCTAGCTTAGCCCTATGCCTTGCTTGCTTAACCCCTTAACGACAATTGCCGATCCTGGCACGACACGGAAAAGCATGTGCTTTACGACAATTGACGTGCCAGGACCGGCACGTCTTTAAACGGGTGCAGAAAGCGATCTGTTTTCGCTTTCTGCACCCAAAAAACGTTGCTGAATGCCTCGACCTCGAGGCATTCAGCAACGCCGCGATCGGAACGAAGGGGCCATCTCTGGCCCCTCCACGGGGCGTCAACATCCGCCATACTTTGTATGGCGGCGGACGCCCGTTTTAAAAGCGTTTAGGAGGCGATCGACGATCGCCTCCTAAACTTAAATGGTGTCGCTGGAATGCCTCGATCAGGAGGCATCCAGCGACACCAAACACTTACCTTTCGATGGGCTGTGACCGCTCCGGAGAGCGGTCACAGCCGCAGCTGCCGATGATCTTCGCCATCAAGCAAGATGGCCGCTGCCCTGTAACAGGAACCAACAAATTTTAAAAGTTCGCTAGATGGTCCAGACCATCTAGAGAACTTTGGCTCCACTTGCAGGTTGAATACAGGTACTGCATTCACCATGCAAGTCAATGGAACCCAGCTTTCTAATCACAGTGTGATTAGTAAAAATAAATTAAAAAATAAAATAAAATTAATAATAATTAGAAAAAAAACTAGTAAAATGTAAAAATCATTTCCCACTGATGTCACTATCAGGGGAACCTCCAAGTTGAAAAAAAATGTTAATTTTTTTTTTTTAAAAGCAAGTCCTAAAATTAGCATATTAGCTTAAAACAATTCTCGCATGGAAAGAGTTAAAATACTGGCATATTAAATGCCCGTGGGGTGTCTACTTTTAAAAAAGGTATGATTTGATGGGGTAAATTGAATTGGCCAGGTTCAACAACGTCCCAATTAACACCGGGGGAAGGATGGCCACACACCTAATTTCCAATTAGAAAAATGCACACGTACCAAATGTGGCCTTTTAGTTCCCACAAAAATGACAAACCCATGCATGTGGGATATCACTGCACTCAGGAGATGTTGCTGAACACATTATGGGGTGTCGTGTGACAGCGGCATATACCAGGAGCTGTAAATTCATACATAAAGTAGGTGTGTGTGGGAAAAATACACACACAAAAATACTACTGCAAACTTTGAAAACATGCTGGTGGTAAAATGTGTGCATGCAAAGAGTTAAAATACCAGCATTTAAAATACCCTGTGGTGTCTAGTTTTCAAAAATATATGGGTTTATTGGGCACACTGAAATGGCCCGACTCAAAGATGTACCAAATAGGGCATAGGCAGTGGATCCCCAAATGCCAAAGTTCAACATTGAAAAATGCGCATGCCCCAAATGTGGCCCTTTTGCCCCCAAACGGCCAGGCAAAATCATTCATGTGAGGTATCGCTGTACTCAGGAGATGTTGCTGAACACATATTGGGGTGTTTTGTGATAGTGACATAAACGAGAACCTTTTAATTCATACCTGAAGTAAAATGTGTGTGACAAAACAAATGCAAAAAAATGACTACCACAAAGTTTGACAAAAACTGGTGGTAGATATGGTGCATGGAAATAGTTAAAATACTAGCATTTGGAATACCCTGGGCTGTCTAGTTTTCAAAAATATATGACTTGATGGGGTAAATTGCATTGGCCGGATTCAAAGATACCCGAAATGGCACATGGGGGGAAGAATTACCAGATTTGGAAAAAATGGCTTTGAAATAGCAAAACGCTACCTGTACTTATTGCCCCATAATGGGTAGAAAAAAGCAAAAAAACATAAAAACATTGGGTATTTCTAAACTCAGGACAAATAGTAGAATCCATTTAGCAGGTTTTTTCATTACCTTTTATAGATGAGTAAAAGATTTTCAACTAAAAGTTAGAAACAGTCATTTTTTTCTAAATTTTTCACCATATTTTATACTTTTTTTAGTAGTAAATAATATGATACAATCAAAACAATGTCATCTAAAGAAAGCCCTTCTTGTCCTGAAAAAAACAATATCTAATGTGTGTGGGTTCAGTAAACGGGAAAGAAGAAAATTACAGCTAAACACAAGCAGCGCAGAAATGTTAAAAAGGCCATTGTCAAGAAGGGTACAAAAAGTAAAATCAGCCTTTGTCACGAAGGGGTTAAATGCCGTCACTGTATTAACATCTACCACATCTGCTGGCTTATATTTTATTGTGTATATTTAACATTGGGGTTGATGTGAGTTGTGCTAAAAACATTTTAAAGGTAAATACACATCTGGTGGCATTTCACATCAGCATAACCCCCCAAAATACCAGCAATTTCAGGAGCTTATATTAGTTCTTTGTATACCCCAGTACACTTATTTGTACGTGAATGGTGTTATTGGCAGGGACATGCTCATGGTGAACTGGACATTTACTGGGGACTGTGGTGGACAATGTAATGATGTCCTATGGACCTCAAAAACCTTGCCATGGACACTGGTATCCTTGTAAGGACAATTGGTATGACATTAGGTGATACAGTTTTAGTGTGGCATTTTACAGATCTGAGCACAAGATCTCAGTTTGATGTTTTTGGCCCATTTGCTCGGTGTGGTAATACCCCTTTTTATATTACGCAGCTTTCAGGGCACATTCATTTTATCTAATAATCTTACATTTTATTGATAGTTTAATAAATTTATGTACTATTGATTTTCACTTATTTGTGTTTTTTTAGAACAATGGAGTTGGAGCAAAAATATTGTGACAGCTTTAGGATTAATAATATACTGTAATTTTATAAAACTTTCAGAAAATTGCAAACATTCACAATGTGTGTGGACTATATCTTATTGATAAACAAGATCTTGCTGAGACTTACAAGGTGTTATATTACTTAATATTCCTTTAATTGTGGTATAAGTGCCATTTATTTTCATTACATTGATGTACTTTATTTGTATTACACTATGGGTTTATTAAAATATTCTTGATATTGAATAATTAGTGTTCACTTGGTGTCCTATTTTCAACCATTTTGTATTGAATAGTTCAGGATAAACGTTCATTACCCTTGTGCATGATATTTGTAGAGTACATCCTCATTCTGTCAACAAAAACAGAGCAATTTAGGTAAAGTAATATTTTTGAAGCAGATTCCCCACAGGTAAACACACGTCTCACATGATTAACTACTGGGAAACACAGTTATTTGATTTATTGCATTGGCCTCCATGCATCTATCCCCAACATGTTCTGTGAACGTTTGCTGAACTGGTAATTAATGTAATTAGTGGACTTGTGCATTTAGATTCGTACGAATCCCTGAAAACATGGAGAACCCCCAAACACGAAGCAAAGAATTTAGAATTTTTGTTTGAATTTCATTGGTGCTTTTACTCTCACGCACACATTTACCCACTCTCTCACTTACGCTCTCTCTCACACTCTCATTCACTCCAGACTATAAGGCTAATCTTTGACTCCTGGAGATATAGGAACCAATATCCATATGGATTTTTTAAACTTGTTTTTTTTATTGTTAAGTAGACCTGTGCAAATGGGTCAAAAAGATTTGGACAAATGTTTTGGCTTGTTTTTGGCACATTCCTTTTCAGACAACGAATTCCGTTCCCTGCACTTTTATTCTGGATGACATTCTGGGACAATTTACAGTTGGGGAAAAAGTTTTTGTCTGACACCCAAATTTACTCTCACACTCTCTGACTCTTACTCGCTCTATCACACTTTCATTTCCATTCACTCTCTCCCTTTGAATGTCTCCTTCCTTCTCTGCCGACCACTTCTGCTTCCATATCTCTCAGCTCCACTTCCATGTCTCGCAGCTCCACTTTCGTGTCTTGCATTTTGTTGTTCTGCAACTTCTTCTTTCTCCTCTCTTCTATATTCTATTTTCCCTCATATTTCTTCTCTCTCCATCCCCATCTCTGTGGACATAACCTTATGGCGAACTTCTGCAGAAATGGTGGAGCTTCTGGTGACGTCATCTCCCCTGATCACGTAAAAAATGTTAATGTGATTATTTTCTGCTAGGCTTCTTTGCTCCACTCATATTTATATGGTCTGTTCAGAAAGCTAGCATGATTGGGTCCTGACAGGGTTTATGACTGGGTTCTGACAGGCTGAACTTGTCTAGGAAAGAGTAGACATTTTAAAAGCCCACTGACAAGTATAAAATCATGGTTAAGCAGAAATAATTTGGATGATAATTCAGCATTAGATCTTTTACATGAAATAGTTAAGAAAAAAGCCAAGTGGTATGTACATGGATAGATTTTTATTGTGTATGCACATCTCACTGATAGAATATATTTCAATAAATCTAGTTCTGTACTAGATTTACAATAGTTTTTGTTGAAGCTAACATAAGAGTCTTCAAATAAAGTAATCATGTGTAAAGAGCTTTTTAAACCTTTCAAATTTCATCTTCAGTCTGGTGGACCTGAAACCAAGTGTATAATGTTTTGGGGCCTTTTATAAAACTTTTTATTGCAATGTTTTCTCAGTCATAGATACATCTTCTATGAATGCAGTTGACATTTGTTGCAATTACAGTATAAAGGTGGAACATAAAAATGATGATAAAGAAAAAGGAGTAATAGTACTATGGGATAGTCTTACAATCTTGCATGTCAGTGATTGTAAAGAAGACAAAGCTCATCTGTTACCGGCAAAGGCCAAGCGACCGTTTTTCTCCAGGAAAGACACACTGTATTTCTGGACTAAATACCTTCACTTGCTGGCACAATTTGCATCCCTCTGGTGGCGTGCTTCCTTCTACCTCCCCACAGACCTGAAGCCAATCTCTCCAATCTGTGGGATTACAGATCCTTGCCAAGTTATCTTTCCTAGGCTGTCATGAAACATAGACTGGAAGAATACAGAAAGGCCAAAAGACTAGAATAGTAGCAAGATATAGCCTGCTGAACATTACTGGTCTGGTTACAAAGGGTAATGATTACATTGGGATGGGGCTTTTTTAGAGCCCATTAACTTGGTCTTTTTCTGGATGAGGTGGCGCAGTCGTGTTTACAAAACTCCTTGTTTGGTAATCTTGTCTGATCTTAGAGTTGCTTGAGACATCCGAGAAAGGGAGGGCACTACTTTGGACATCTCATCCTAGATGGCAAGTGAGTATCGTGGGCAATCCATGAGGTAGAGGGGAGTGGCTCCCCCTCCGCATCAAGAGTGATTAAGCCATTGAGTAGGGGCTAACTATGCATTTTCCTTATCCAACCATGACAGCTCCTCCAGTCCGCAATGGCTTTGAACTGTGTGTGCTGCGTTGGTAGCCCAGTAGTATGCTTCTATCTTGGGTTCCTCTAGGTTTCCTCTGTATCTATGTATAAAGGTGCCTGCAGGGACCCTCCCATGACCTCTAACTTTAATAATATTTAAAAAGGTCTTTTACATTTCCTAAAGAAGCTGTTTGGACATGGGCAGCGGGACCGTTCTCATAACATCTTTGGTAAGGCTGTCATTTTAAGGGATGCCATCCATGGCAACTCAAATGCCCTCCATCTCTTAAAACTCCTCTTTTACGCTAGCCCATGTCTCGATAATTTGTGCTTGTGCATTCCCTCTGCCAGGCAAGGTACACAGAACAGGTAGTCAGAGAAAGTCGGCTCAAAAACACTGGACTAAGCAGGCAGTCAGATGTAGCCAAGGTACACGGAGCAAGTAGTCAGGGCTAGCCGGGCACTATATACAGAACATGTCAGCAGGATACAAACAAATGGTAGGCAGAGAGGAGTTAAACAGGTCAGGAGTCACACACAGCTCAGGTATCAGATTTTAGAATGCCAAATAACTTTGAGACAAACTGAGGACCTAGCTGCCCCCTTTCCGAACGTCAGAGAGGCACCCTCTAGGACGTGTCATAAGGGTGTCTGCTGTGCAACACGTAACCTTATGTGACCGTGAAGGAGAAGACCGTCTGAACGGAGACCAAAGTCCGGCTATCTTTAGCTTGGCTGCTGCGAGTGGGACTCCTGTGCGTGAGATAAAGTTTTTGCTAGTAGTGTGAATGTGCAAATGTCTTTCACTCTACTTTGGAACAGTATTTCAAGAACTTAAACACATTGCATGCCAGCAAACACTTTTGTCACTGATATTTTTAATGATTTATTGTTTTGTGTTTCCACAAACTAGAGTTTTGCCTAAATTAATTTTTAAATTGAAAAAAAAACAGCCATCAAATACATGAATTTATTATTACATAAAAATGTTTGCTGCAGTCCCTGTATATCAATAATGAACTAATACTATATACAGTACAGCTTCTCCAATCCACCCCACCACTGTACATTTTCTGCACTACACTTGCAGTATGGTAGATGAGCATCAATCTCAGCCTAAACACTGTGACTGTCGCTGACTGTCTCACAGTCCAACTCTAATCCATCTGTAACTGCTGCCGACAAGTAAAAATTATGCTAGCACATTTACATATCTAATGCTTGTGCCTTCCCCTTGAAAATGCTTATTGTAAGTGAAAAAAAAACTCCCAGTTTGTTGGACCCATCTATCACACCCACAACCATCAACAAGACCATTCCCTGATTTTATCTATCAGTCATTGATATGTACCCTCCTTTCGCACTTTACCTCATAAAAAGGCTTTAAAAGGGTTGTAATGGTGCCAAAACATGGCAAATGAATTAACAAATTTTAACAAAATGTCTGATATTTTGCCATTGGTTTGTTTAATTAGGGACCCTCTTCGTAATGATAACAAATACACAGAATTGCTACATGTATACGTATTGCCTCTGTGCATTTACTGAATAACACAGTTATGTTGACAATAATGTGGAACTGCATCCAACTTTCTTTAAACCTTTTGACCAGCTCTGTAGTAGTAACTTGGCAAAGAATTACCATACTAATCATCCAATAAAAATGCTTTCCTAATGAAATCTATCTTCTACTGTAAAGGATGCAAAAGACTAACCATGTAAACTTTTATTAAATATACACAGTTTATTAAATAGTAACAAATAAATAAGAGGGTAGACCACTGGTGAAGTGTAACAAGCATGAATTGAAACAAGAGAATCATTTGTTAGTATTAAAAAAGCAAACAAAATGTACATTGCAGGTTTATTTAACCAATCATTGGAAACTAGCAAATGTTGTGCCCATTCACAAGAAAGGTGGCAGGGAGGAGTCTGGCAACTACAAGCCTGTGAGTCTTACATCAGTAGTGGGGAAATTAATGAAATGTTGAAGGATAGCATTTTGAGCATCTGAAGTCACATGGGTTTCAAGATCAAAAATCAACATGGGTTCAGGGAGATCATGGCTTCTGACACTGCCCCACATAGATGTATCAATAAACTGCAATCTCTGAATTTAGATCCCAATATTGTTGAATGGATTAGGCAGTCGCTGAATGACAGACAACAGAGGGTTGTAGTCAATGGAGTATATTCGCAGAAAGGTCTTCTTATCAGTGGGGTACCTCAGGGATCTGTACTTGGACCCATTCTCTTGAACATTTTTATTAGTGATATTGCAGGAGGTTTGGATAGTAAGGTATGTATTTTTGCTGATGACACAAAGATTTACAACAGAGTTGATGTTCCTGGAGGGATAAATAAAATGGCAAATGTTTTAGGTAACCTGGAAAAATGGTCAGACCTGTGGCAACTGATGTTTAATGTGGATAAATGCAAGATAATGCACATAGGGCATAAAACCCAAGGGCAGAGGAAAAGGATTTAGGGTGATTAGGGGTAGGTAGACAATGTAATAGAGAGGCAGGAAATGCTAGCAGAAGGAAGTGCTCATTCCATTGCACAGAACACTGGCGAGACCTTAGTTGGAGTAATGTGTACAGTACTGGAGACTGTAACTCCAAAAGGACATGGATACCTTGGAGTAGACATGTGCAAATGGGCCAAAAACAATTCAGACAAATTTTTCGGTTAGTTTTCGGCCCACTTGTTTTCAGGGAACAAATTACTTTCCATGCTCATTCAGTTTGGACAAATATCAGGAGTGGGGGCATTTTTTATCGATTTTCAATCGATGCCTGGTGCCCACATTCACTCTCACTCACTCACACTCTCATTCTTGTTACCTATCTCTTTTAGGCTCTAGACTTAAACTACTTAAAATGAATCAACATGATGAAGAGGAGAGTTTATTTAAAAGAATAAATACTACCACAGCAAAAGGACATAGTCTTAAGGTGGAAAGGCAAAGGTTGAAAAGTAATATCAGGAAATATTACTTTGCGGAGATGGTAGTTGATGCATGAAATAGTCTTCCAGTAGAAGCTGTACAGTAATAAAGGTTAAGCATGCATTGGATAGGCATAAGGCTAAGCTAGATATAAGATAAGGCCAGGGACTAAGGAAAGTATTCAGATGTTCAATAGACAGGGTAAAATGTTCTTATCTGCCATCACTTTCTATGTTTTTTGTTTCCAGCTACAGTTTAGACGTAATCATTAGATACCCGGGATTAATATACATCATTTGTATATCAGTCACATAATATATCAGTATAATATATAAACTATATCAGTATAATACATGGATATGTTGTGTATTGAATACAATTATGACACTCTAGATTCAGCTCTCCAGCTGTTTTATTTTATACATCTAGGACTCGTGTCCCCTAGTAATCAACAGATGAGTTTAAAACTTTCTTCCACATTGAAGAAAATATCATTCTGTTAAAACCATGAAAGATATAGCAGCAGCTGTTAACAGCTATTTGAAGCCCATTGAGCAGGAACCAGGCTGCTGAATTATGCAGACAAGATAATGAACTGGAGACAAATGATCCCAAGAGGGCCCCTGCTGGGTTACAAGGAGAATATGCTTATGAGCTAGATTTATTATCTTAACATCATTTTATGTGACCTCTAATTTATAATAAATACCCGAGACTTCAATAAATGTTTTGTTCTTGGTAGTACCACTGTAGGGTTTTTTGGTTTTTTACCTCACCTCATCTCTGCTTAGAAGCAAAACAATGAAAAAATAAGGTTAGTAATATGACAACTTTGTGTTCCACAACAGGACGGTTAGTTTGAGAACTCTGGTTACGTTTTCTTAATAATGGAAAAAATATATTAATGGTTTGTAGACGTTCATGTCTTTCTTAAAAGTCTTCTGCTGAGATATAGCCTGGTATGGTGGTCACTTCCTGCAACCCACCCAGAGTGTCTCTGGCGCAGGGTGGCAGCGCTTAGGCATGCCCACTTCCTGCCCAATTCTCCCCTCCCTTGCATACAGTGTGGTGCTTTCTTATTGACTGTTAGCCCTATCTCTTGCCCAATCAATACTGTCCTCCAGACTGCTAACCACACCCATTGGTATTAGCCCGCTCCTTTGTGAAGCCACTCCCTCAGAAAAGGGAGAGCTCCAGGCGGCCTTACCTGCTAAGTTCCCAGGCACAGTATGATTATGCTCCAAAAATGCATGAATAAAATTTAAGAAACCTTCAGATTTCTTCACCTAATTAATTCACGTTTTAAAATCTATAGCTTTCTGTGAAGATAATTGGTTAAAAAGTAAGGGATTATTTTACCTTCTTCCTATGGAATACACATAAGGTTGTTTTTCATTTTGTATATATCTATGATGAATTGGATCTACAAAGGCAAGTTTTGTAGTGGACATTGTGACAATATTAACAATTAGTGTGTTTTTTAACCACAAAACTCATATTATATCTATTATGTATATTTACCTTGTATATATATTTTTAAATCACTAGGAATAATACATTTTTGGAAGTATTATTGTATTGTTTAATGTATTTTTAGGATTTAGTCATATTTTTACAATGTGTATTGTGACACAAAATGATTTTTTGTAATATTTCTAGGAAAACAGCTTTTTCTTAAATACTCTAGTACTTCTTTATCAGAATAACTATACTGGTATCTCGAAATTCACAAAATTCAGCATGATTATTTTAATCACAAAACTGATTTTGCTGTTTATTAAAAAAGACAATTAGTCACGCAGTTTAGAGAAGCACGTTACATCCTGGATAAATGAAAGAGGTGTAAGACACAATTTTAAAAGTACGTTTAGAACATGAAGATGTACATCTAGATGTAAAAAGCAAGGTTCCGCAAGTTGCCATAAGGCCAGCCAGGTCGACTAGTCCTAAAGATGAAATCGTCTGTACATTTACACTTACATACCCCACTCTGCGGCATGTATAAACCCATGCTCACATTTGTGGTTTCCCTTTTGTAGCAGGAGAGAGTAATATGGAGAGTAGTCCCATGACATGGAAGTAATTACAATGATAAGCAAGTGTGTACAGGGCTCAAATGCTAAAATATTATTTATACACTGTACCAAATGAACCCTTATTAGACCTATTATATTAAACGTGATTGTCCCTCTTTAATAAATCAAATGCATTATGATTATTTATTAAGTCCTATAGTTAAGAAATTTGAATTATATTGAGGTATTTAAATTGCAAATGATCCTAATTTAAAAAAAATATACTGCAGATGATCATGCATAGAAGGATTAGGTCACTTAGGAAGTTAATTAGTAATTGCTAAATTCTGATAAACAGCAGGATTGTAATTGTAATCCGGTATTTGCCCTATTTTGACTTCAATAAAAGTTTCCAGCATTTGATTTTTAATCAGCGTTTCCAATGGCTAGTGGCAAACGACTGAAAATTAGATGGGTTAGTGGGTATGATAAATTTATATGCATACGGACACCTTTCAGCCAGTGCTGAATTAGTAAGGGAATTACTTTATGAATATATCCGCGTAATTATATGTTTTAAATGATTTTTCAAATTATATCTGAATATAGAGAAAATTGATAAAATACAAAGAATACAAATATAATTTTCTCCTATCTTTATATTACACTTATCAGGTTGAGACCCTTTTAATAAAGGAATTAATGAATTACACAGTTAATTATGGAGAAACACTCTTTCTGGTCATTAGGATCATCACTACCGACCTGTCAGAGATGTTGTAATTAGGATTAATATCATATATTGAATTCTATGCCCATTCACATGTCAAGAACAAACTCAGCCCCTGTTATATGCTTAAAGTTTAAAATCAGAAGCTGATCTCCTCTTGACCTTATATTTTATTCATTATCACGTTTGTACATATCAGATCTTCCAGGCAGCATAGAGAATGAAACATTTAGATTTCATATTAGGAAGGCATTGCTTGGAAAATGTTGTGTGTTAATGTCTGACCTGTCTGGTGCATTAAATTACGTTATTGAAAGAAAAAAAATTCAATATTTTGCTAATCATTATCCAGGTTGTTCACAATGTTTGTGTTGTGAATGAATTAAACTTGTGTATAACCAAAAAATTATATTTTTTTTCCAGTAAAAAAATAGATTGTACAGGTTGGGGTATGTTTTTCCTCTTACTTTGACTCTGAACACTTTTAGAAAATGTATCTTGACAAATATTAAAACAAGAGTATATGTATTCAAATGTAAATATAATGTAAAATATGAGTATATATATATATATATATATATATGTGTGTGTGTGTGTGTTTGTGTGTGTGTGTTTGCATTGAAAAGGTCTTCTAAGAGGAGCTAATTGTTGTTCCTATCCCATGACATGTAATTGTTATTAAACATAATTGTCAGGGAGGATAGCAATTAATGCCATGAAAATTCATCACATTTAATTAAAGAAATGCTCTTAAGGTTCTATTTTCTCATTTTGGCATCCTTATTTTTCCCGAAAGACTTCTTCACTGATTAAAAAAATAAACAAAAAATACCTTTCTCCACTGAAACAAATCTGAATATTTTAAACTCAATGCTTATTTTTTAAATTGAATTAATTACTAGAAGGAAATAATTTGGTATCCTGAGTCTTCAATAAAATATATATATATATATATATATATATATACACACACATTTATATATACTTACACACTAATGGTAACACACATTTCCTCATCACTTACACATTCATGCTCACACACTTACACATTCATGTTCAGACACAAACACATCCATGTTAACAGAAAAAACAATTACACATACATATCCATGCTAACACAAAACACTTACACATACACATTCATACACATTCATGTTAACGCTGTGTTCCTGCCTCCCTGTGATGGCCAAAAATTGTTCACAATTGTTCCCCCTTGGCCAGCGAGCCCCTGCACTCTATTTATTCCTACAACCCACAAAATGATCTGACCAAAATCAATGTGAAAAATATGCAACAATAGAAAAAATTTGACAGGGCTTTAAGAATATGCAGAGGGATTTATATATATATATATATATATATATATATATATATATATATATATATATATATATATATATATATGTAAATTAGTGCATATTAGTGAGAAATACATAATTTCCCATTTTGCAAAGGTATCTATAATTACAAAAATTACAAAAATGTGAGTTTCAAGCATATATGAAAGAGATAACTGTAAGGCACAGCATTGCAAAAGTTTTTAAAAAAAAGGGATTTAAAGGGGCAGTAACCCCACCAATGAAATAAAATAAAATGATATGCTGTATCACGTGTGTGTAGGTGAAAAAATAAAAGTGATAAAGGAAGTGAGAAATAATAATAATAATGATATACTTCCCAAATAACCGCAGCAACCCAAAATGCACTCTTCCTTAGGGTGCAGATACGAATATACACAGATGATTGGGGCGCAGGTACATATAGGGAAGAAAAACAAATATATAGTGTAAATCTTATAGACACTGAAGAGTGTATGGAAATATGAATGCACTCACAAACACACAGAATGCTTCAGGCCTCTCAAATGTTGTAAAAGGTAGAATCTTTAATTGATCTTCATATAAGATCTAAAAAATAAAACTGGACATAGTGCAGTATCTTAATAAAAGCAAAAGTACTTCTTTCGATTGCACTCACAGTTTATCCATGCACAGAGTGCATTTAAAAGTAGATGAAGTCCACCAAAGGGGGGGGGGGGAAAGTCCCGTATGATGTTTTCTTCGTGAATAAAATAATAAATAAATCATATAAATGATAATAAATCCGCTGTAGTCCTTCTGACGCGTTTCGCCGTGTGGCTTCCTCAAGAGAAGGATTTTTGTTTGGTTTTCGATATCTTCGTCTTTTTATCTGTATGTTCCGTCGCTTTTTCTGACGTGTCTTCTGACGTTTTCAGTGTGGAGCCACTCAAGCGTATTCGGCTATTTTCGGCTTTTTCCGTCAGTGTGAAGACATTCAGGTATTTTCGGCTTTTTCGTCAGTTATACATGACAAGAAGCGACCTTCCAAACGGGCAATCAGCACAGTCGATCACGGCAATTCCGAAACACACGTCCCGTTTGGAAGGTCGCTTCTTGTCATGTATAACTGACGAAAAAGCCGAAAATACCTGAATGTCTTCACACTGACGGAAAAAGCCGAAAATAGCCGAATACGCTTGAGTGGCTCCACACTGAAAACGTCAGAAGACACGTCAGAAAAAGCGACGGAACATACAGATAAAAAGACGAAGATATCGAAAACCAAACAAAAATCCTTCTCTTGAGGAAGCCACACGGCGAAACGCGTCAGAAGGACTACAGCGGATTTATTATCATTTATATGATTTATTTATTATTTTATTCACGAAGAAAACATCATACGGGACTTTCCCCCCCCCCCCCCTTTGGTGGACTTCATCTACTTTTAAATGCACTCTGTGCATGGATAAACTGTGAGTGCAATCGAAAGAAGTACTTTTGCTTTTATTAAGATACTGCACTATGTCCAGTTTTATTTTTTAGATCTTATATGAAGATCAATTAAAGATTCTACCTTTTACAACATTTGAGAGGCCTGAAGCATTCTGTGTGTTTGTGAGTGCATTCATATTTCCATACACTCTTCAGTGTCTATAAGATTTACACTATATATTTGTTTTTCTTCCCTATATGTACCTGTACCCCACCAATGAAGAATGCATATTAAAGCACTTAAAGTACTTAGTTATTACTTTAAAATGTATTTTTTAACCTGTATGGAAAAAAATAAAAGTACTTACCTTTAGGAGGAGGTAAGTGGGCTCAAGTAGCCAATGGCAAGAAAGCACCCCCACTGAAATATCATAGAACTCCTTGAAACTTGCATGTGTCGGCACTGACTCTGGCTGGCGGTGAGTAAAGTTCATGCACACAGTGGTATAACATATTTTCAAGGAGAAGAAAATTATGATTTAAAGGGTGCATTCAGCTATTATAGTCATTAAATTGAATATAATGGCTGGAGTGTACTTTAAAGTCTGCAAGTAGCATTTTAACCTTAATTGTATAAAACATTTCAGATGTTTCTCTTCTATATAACAATATTACAAATTACAAAATTGAAAACAAAAATCAAAACAATAAGGTCCTCAAAAAATATGATCATATAAACTTGCTGTTTTCAGCAGTGCTGTTGTATGATTTTGCTTTTGTAGCATTGTGAGAAATGTTAATAACATCTTGAATTCTAAAATATGCAACAGTCGAGTGGGGGATGAGTTTCAGCTACAAATAAAGGAAACATCTGAAATGTTTTCTTTTTCATTGCAGGGATCTCAAGACACCAATAAAAACACAGTTTAAGCTGTTTTCTGACTTTTGATTTCCTTGTCTCACCCTCTAATTTCACTGAGGCTGTTACAAAAATAAAGCCAATTAATAATCTTAAAAGACAACAATAAGACAACTGGTAAACAGATCATTTATCATGCTGCAGTCTATCTTCTTTAGATTTTGCTATCCCTAGGGGAAGCGTTCTTGGTTGGGGAGAAGTTCGGAATCCCAGGAGTCCCAAACTCTTTATGAATTCATGGTTTTGATGATGAACACTTCAACAGCAAGAGCATCATGAAGTGATAGTAGGCAGCCCAGCACATGCCAAGTGTATGCTAATGAGGATGACTAGTCTCTGGAGTTCCAGCAAATCACTCATTGTCTGATGCAATTAGTCTGGTTTTCTCACAATATGAAATCTTTTTTAATTTTGTTCATATTTCCAAGGCCCCTGTTCACATCACTTAAGATTTGCTTTTTGTGCAGAAACACTTCAAACCGATAGAGTTGTTGGAAAGTTCAACTTTTGGAACACAGCTTTTTTTTCCCTGTACAAAACAAGAAAGCATTTAAAAAAAAACAAATAAACAACTGTTTCTTGGTGAATGTAGGGTGTTTACGAACATGACTACCACCTGTCCCTGTTTGTGGTCCATTTTGCAGCATTACACTTCACTGCACTTTGCTCCACGTCCTGAATTGGACAATGATCCAATATGTAGAGAAATCTCTACTGAACGCCAAAATATGCTGGATCACTAAATTATTAACCAATTTGGACACAATTTGCTCATTGACCGCTACCTTAGTTCTATCTTCTGCAAATGTGTTTTAAAACAGATTAAACTGAAACTGCTAGCATATATATATAAATTAAAAGATGTCTTCATGTGCTTGAGTAGTGTCACAATCCCACCGCAAAGTAACAAAATATTGCAGAATCCTTTAATACCTTTTTCTTCTCCCCTGTTGTCCTCCTCTGTTGTTTTCGACCCATGTTTTCAACCCCCAGCATCAGGACATGTACTTGTGAGACTTAACCTGTGTGTTTTACTTTGCTGGTCAGAAATGTTTTGGCTTTATAAAGGGAAGACTCCCGAAACCTGTTATTAAGAAATACAGTACTGTTAGTCCAATAAAAAAAAGTATTACAAGATTATGCAACATTTCAGTTACTTTGCATCAGATTCCAATCAAGATGACATACATTTATACTCAGTAAACATTCTGAGACCCTAGAAAAGAGGGACATCAGGGCATGAAAGGGAGGCAGAGGGGCTTGGGTCTCAAAGAGGAACTGTCTTCTAAATTGGGACACTTGAGGGATATAACAAGCACTATTAAATCTATTTAGGAAAATATATTTCGTATTACATTACAAAGGCTGTCCTAAACTTACTTCTTTGCCCTTAATGCTGTCTGTGTAAGTCAATACTGAATATGCCCAGACTGGCCCACTGGGCAAATGCCCAAACGCCCTGTCCGCAAAAAGCAGCCCATGCTGACGCAACAGATCGGGGGCTGCAGTGTGCGCTCACCTGCTGCATATGCTGTGTGAGCGTGTATATGTCATTTGGTTGCCACTGGTTTTAAAGTGCTAAGGCCACTTAGTCATCATCAGGCTGGCAGTGACAGCCGCTAATGAAAAAGGAGGAGTAATCCTACATGTCCTGTAACACAGATTAGATGTTAGATGTTTGAGCTTCAAAGCAAATAGCATGTTTAAACTGAACTCAACATGGAACCGTAGTAGGTTGTCACTGTCACTGCTCATCAACGAGTGAGCCACCGCCATATTTGTAAGCTATAGGATACAGGTAAATGATTGTTTTTTACGTAACTGTCGGCCAGCACAATGTATAGAATGACTATACCTTATGAACCCATAGTTCCATGTGCTATTATTTTAATAACTGGGGAGAGGAAAGGGTATTACACATACAAGTGAATATTTAAGTTTGTCACTTCAAAGTTTTCAGTGCTTTTAGAGACTCATGGCTTCTGGTGTTTTGTGTAAAACATCTGAAGTATTTACTGCTAGGTTAGGCAAAGGATAAAGAATGCCATCATTTCCATAGAAAGTGTAATCAACCTTTTTGTGAAAGAGAAAGGGTTTCAGGAGGAACAAAGGATGTTCTGCTGGATGAGGAATTATAAGGATGTCCTCGCGATGTCAAAGTTAATAATGAAAATGCATATATTTAAAATGAGCAAGATAATTATAAATATGTTAATTGATGAAAATCTGTGAGCTTTAATTGCATACCATAGTTTTACTGTAGTCAGCCACATTCCCACTGTGTCATCTATCATGGCTGACAGCCAAGAGCTCTGCCAGGGGAGAAGACAATCCGTCCCGTCTGTAATGCCTCTCATCACATGACCTCTTCTCCTACCTGCTCCTCCAAAATTAGTAGTCTTATTCATATGAACAAAGTCCAGGAAGGGATGAAAAGGATGTGCATACTTAATTATTTGGATTGTAAGAGACAAAGTGAGGGCATAATGTGAGCTAATGGAAGTACAGAAGTATCCTGTTTCTTGTCTTTGACAGTTAAAGGTTTTAGCACCTTGGTTAATGAGCGTCTGGGTGCCGTACACCCAGAGGCGTATCTACTGAAAATAGCGCCTATGGCAAGCACTGAAATTGCGCCCCTGTCCAAATATCTAAAACCCATTTACTAGCCCCTGCTGCCCATATATACCGTATTTGCCCGATTATAAGACGAGGTTTTTTCCAGAGCAAATGCAATGAAAAAAACCCCTCGTCTTATAATCAGGGTCGTCTTATAATCAGACCTCAAATAGGTCTGACTATGAGACTAAGATCCAGATCACCCGCAGCGATGCAGGGGACCTGGATCTTCCTCCTGTATTATGCCCCCCCAACTTACCGGGGCTTCTGAGTCCCCGGTGCTTAGTCCGGGCAGCGTGTAGAGCTCTACGCGATTCGCGTAGAGCTCTACACGCTGCCCGGACTAAGCACCGGGGACTCAGATGCAGGGGACCCGGATCCTCCTGTGTTATGCCCCCCGCCAACTTACCGGTGCTTCTGAGTCCCTGGTGCTTAGTCCGGGCAGCGTGTAGAGCTCTACGCAATTCGCATAGACAACTTCCGCTCAAGCGCGTAGAGCTCTACATGCTGCCCGGACTAAGCACCGAGGACTCAGAAGCACCGGTAAGTTTGGAGGAGGGAGGGAGTGTTAAATGGGGGGCATAAGGCATTTCTGGAGGCAGAGTGCTCCGTGAAATGCTTTTTAACCCCCTTAATGCCACTCTGCCTCCAGAAATGCCTTTTAACCCTCTATGCGCCACTCTGCCTCCTGAAATGCCTTATACCTCCCTATATGCCACTCTGCCCCATAATATGCCTTTTAACCCCCTAAATGCCAGAGTGGCATATAGGGGTATAAGGCAATTCTTGAGGCAGAGTAGCACATAGGGGGGTCAAAAGGCATATCAGGGGGCACAGTGGCATATAGAGGGTTAAAAGGCGTATCATGGGGCACAGTGGCATTAGTAGGGTACAAGGCATTTCACTGGCGCCCCCTTCAAATGGCGCCTATGGCAGGAGGCATAGGTGCCATACCCTAGATACTCCTCTGCGTCCACCCACAGTATCCAACAGCTTGTTTGTATGTAATTATGAGTATGTGTTTGGCTTTAGGCATGTTTAATAAAATGTGAATTTACAACTGTACTCCCTGACCTCTCTATGCATTATGAAGGCCCAACCCTGTGAGTATAACACTGGCTTAATTGACCCTGCATTAGTAAAATCTGGGTGTTGAAATGTTTAAATCTCCTGCACAAGGGCACGCTAAGTTGGATGCTGTGGGTGCATGGCACCCAGGCGCTCAGTAACCAAGGTGCTCAGGGAGGTCACCGAACATGACCCCCTAGTAGCAGGGCAATAACAGTGCAGCAGCTCACACAGAGAGTGCAAGGTGCCAAGAAGACATGTATGCAAGAGTTAGGGAAGAGGTAGGGAAGGACTGGAAGTGTGTGAGCTGCACAGATAACAGTATAGGGACATAGTGAGTGTGTGTGCATGTATGTATGTGTGTATGTTCTTAGAGTGATTGTGGGAGTGTATGTGTAAATGTATGTTAAAAAGTAAGTGTGGGTTACTTTATGGCTGTAGAGTCAGCACTAGTACATAATATTAGCATGTGTGTGTATAAGGGGGTGCTGCTTCTGCATATTAGTATACTGTGTGTAAGTGTATAGTGTTAACATGAGTGTGTGTGAGCCTTGGGTTAGTGAGGTGAGGGAGAGAAGGGACCTTAGTTTTTAATATTTTTATAACCGATATTACAAAAGATCTGCAACAGGGAAGGCATTCCTGGTGGAACGAGCCAAATGGCAAATTATTTAAGTAGAAGAATAGTTGAGAATGTGGCAGCTGCAGTTTAATGTTGATAAATGTAAAATTGTGCGCTTAGGATGATCCTAAGGCAGAATAGAGCTTTGGGGGCAGGCACTTCCCTCATTCAGTTAAGACCAAGGACTGACTGAGGTCTGAGTCTTGACATTAGGAAAAATGGGCCGAATGGTTATCTGCCATCAAATTATATGTTGCTATTTTTATAAAGTTTTTTAAGTTTTAAATGGTTTACTCAGTTTTACCATCAGTATGAAACGGGGAGATCAGACTTACAAGACTTATAAGACTTTGTTATGCAAACAAAGTGATCACTGTGATTTTCTATCATAGTGATCATATGACTGCCATGCGCCAATCAGGTCCCTATGGACTTCCCCAGTTGTGAGCCTTTGCTACTTAGTCTACACTAAGTAGAACAATACAAAATATGGACAATATCCAGTTGATTCCATTGTATGGTGGGGATAACCAATACTCTACAGAAACAAATACAAAAAATTTACATTTGTGTAATTTGAAAAACAACTAGAAAAATATACCATTTTATAAGTAAATCTGAAGTTGAATATAGAATATGTATATAGAATGTATGTAAAAACAAAACTGTTTACTTAAAAAGCCAAATATTACAATATGTCTCGAGTTCATACAGTATTGAGCATACACAAGCTTACACCCTGTTATTGTTCCTAAATAAAGCCCAGCTTGCGAATTACCAGTATTTGCTCAATATTTGCAGTTGGTAATTACCTAACATAAGCTCGCCTTTGGCATGCAAAATCAAAAACAAAAAAAAAAATTTGACGTGGGCTAATTGGAAGAGCAGCACTTACGCGTGGAAATTAACTAGGCCTCTTTTCGCAGCTTTTACTTTCCATTCTAAGAGGCTGAAGGCTGGTGACATCAAAGACAGGATTATGCGAGGCGATAAACTCTTGATGTAATGGACATGTTTGAAGTCATGGACGTGTACCCGTGTGAAAAGCCAGGGTGCAGGTGCACTCAGCCCTTGGAATGATATGGATAGGTAGGCGGGACACGGTTTCATATATATATTAAGTCATAATCTTCCCAGATGTATTTAATGTTTGTTTTTAGGCTTTGGGGTTCTTTGTTCTGTAAATTAATATGGTAATGTTCTCTCCACATCAGAGGACATTAGCATGTATATACATTGCTGGCATTGTGTGCCTCGGCTTTCTTTAATGGCTTCTAAAGCAATTCTGTGAAACTCTTGCTAAGCTGTCCATGAAGAATTGTAGAACAAATAACTGACACTGTAATCTCAGGGAAATCAAGTAATCACTGCATTAAAATAAATGTGTGTGCTCAACTGATTCCCATAAATAACACAGGATAGACTGACTGCATTAGCCTTGAAAGGGTAATTGCTGCTCCGAATGTTTTTCTTTTTCTAAAATACCATTTAACCATTTAATATGTAAGCATCGTGTCACTGGTTTAATTGTAAAGGGGTAGCCAAAGCATAGAGTGTTATTAGCAGATAATCTCTGCCGTTTTATCCACTTTGCACTGGGGCTCCATCTGGTGCTGATATTTAAAGTTTTAAAAAGTAACCAATTAACAAATATAATAACAATTTGAAATATAACTATCTCAGTTATGTCTTTTGCAATGTTTTATCTAAAGCAATGTGACAAACCAGATCAAGGTAAAGATTTGGTTATCTCCTGGGTGCTTGCTTTTTGGCATGTGTGAGATCCTCTGCCACCTCCTATAAATAAATTGCCAGCTGATATTTACTCTACTCGTGTCTTCAAAGACCACCTTGATAAAGGCGCTATTGCATTTTTGCTTATGATATTTATAATTCCACTTATAATTACAGTTTTTTGCTTATTTTTGTTATTATTAGATTTCATGAAATTATTTTTTCTTTCTATACTATTTTTGTGTATGCAACAGTGTATCTTTATACGATGGCCTACCACATGTCAAAAAGAAGAGGAAAAAGGCTGATTCTTTACGGCAATGCTAATGAAGTACTATTTAACTAAGTAAGTCCTTTCCCTCATTAGTCATGTAACGTGACTTTAAATGGCTAATATGCATCTACATGAAAATATTATGTAAAAACTATAAATATTATTAAGAAAAAAAACACTACAGTAATTAAAAGGCAGGAGTATACCCTTTGAATTATAGGGCAGACATTTAGATCAGGATTATAGACTATGCTAAAAGATTATAGTATTATGATTAAACTATTTTATTTCAGACTTAATATCGCCATTTTACATTGTAATTTAAAATGTATCTGCGGGCCAGGCCTGGCAACCTGTTTCTGCAATTCCAAAAATAATCCAAGCAATTTTCAACTTAAAGGGACAGTGTGATGTCATTGAGACCCTCTCTAAAGAAGAATACAAATTAAAGTACTTTATGATTTCCAGTTTCCAAAATTTAGAAAAAACATCAACCTGACCTAGATGTTGCAGCTCTGCCGCAGCACCAACCCTCCTCTTCTATAGTCTAACATCTGTTGCCACCGATTGATAAAAGCCTACTTTGTTTTAAATGCACCTTTTCAATGTATTACAGTATGTGGAACAATTTTCAGCTATATGCATATATCAAATATTAAGGGATCAGCTGGTAATTTTGACTGGTGGAATAATACAAGGTAGGCCTCATCCAGCAATGCCTGGGGTGCAGGTCTGGAGTCTCCCTTATAACTGGCCCATTTATATGAGTTACAAATCATTGCACTGGACTGTGCTTTGCTGGCACCAACTTCCATATTATGTCTCCTTCACGCTACATAGCCTTGTAAGGCAGAGTGCCAACATATGATTTCATATCTCTATACAATAAATACATCATGTGTTCATAATTTGATCTTTGAGGTAGGAGGCTGGGGATACTACTTTGGTCAGTCATACGCCAACATCCCTCACACATACACATTAATGCTAGCTTTCTGTTATTTTTCAAGCATTTCCTGCTCACTTTTGTTCATGTATTGACCCATTTTCTGCCTGTTTCTGGGTTTTATTTGTACATAGTGCTCGTGAATGCACCACAGATATAAATCTGTTAAAGAGTATATTACTCCTTTGAAAATAGTACTTACAGCTCTGAGTGATCATTGTATTAATAGTGTCACTTGTGTCACATTAACCAAGCATTATTTTAATTTACTAATATGACATCCAGCCTTGCATTTTAGTAAATCTGTCTTAAAGCACCGATGTTCGTGATGTTGAAATGGCCTTTTTGTGTTGTTCCAAATCCATAAGCCATGCGATTAGAGGATATTTAGAGGTCTTGCTATGTAACTAAAGCTGTTGTTGCACCCTGTATAAGGTGTAAACTCATTCTCAGCTAGATGAAAACATCCATTTACAAGCTAATATCTCTGTTCACTTATTTCAAGTGGTTTAAAGAATCATTACACAGCAAAAGCTAGCCTTTCCCACCATTATACTTTTTAATGTGTGTTTTTTATAATATATATTATATATATTATACATATTAGTAATCCAGATGTAACATATCAGTAACTCAAAATGTTCTTAATATGCTAACAATAATTTTCCCTTCTATCCAAAGATTTACACGAAAAACTAGATGTTCTCTATTAGAAAATAGCTGCTTGAGTGCACACATGTTCTATGGCCACTGGGCACATCTTAACACTCTCCTGTAATGGGACAGAGAGATAATACATAAATCCAAGGTGTCTGTGAATATGCCTGACTCTGCTGACAGCTGTTTCCTCTATATATTTAATGTAATTACACGGGTAGCCGTAATAATGTCAACGTTTTGCCTTGCAGGTAGACTGTGTGTGGCATTTCTCTTTCATACATTCGTTCCCCACAATTACTGTATAATATCATGGATTGGGCTGTTCGTCATGTTCTAACTAGAGATTGTTACCTTGATTCTGGCTCATTGGAATCTTACATAATAAGGCGGCCATCTTACTTGAAACAATGAGCTGATACCATCACACTGATCCATCCACTGTGGCAAGGTTGGACAACAGCTTGTCCTTCGCAAACTATTGAGAAACTACAAATGCCATGATATAATTTGACAACAGCTGGTGGGATACCTATTAGCAGCCACATGCTATAGTGTATCTTTCTTCCTTTCTTTAACGGCACGTAAAAGAATGCTAATTACACGTTTCATAAGTATCAAGTGTTAGATCATAAGAGCATAGTCTCGATTTTGTAGAATGTTTAAACATAATTTTAATATTCACCAATAAATACTTATGCCATTTTTAAAACGTTTTAAAGAGAGTTTAGTTCAGTGCTCCTCAACCCTCTCCTCAAGGCACACCTAACAGTCCAGGATTTAGTGTGTCTAAGGTGTGTGGAAGAATACAGGATGAACTCTATCCAAAATTATTTTTTTCTAATAATACACGTCCACACTATTATCTAAGAATACCGGTTTTGGCTGGAACTAGGTACAAGGTCACTTTGGAAGCATCAGCAAGTATCTGTTGCCCCCCCCTTCTCCTCCCTTGCATTTGATAAATATGGGCATACTGCTATTTTATGTAAAATGAGTGGATTAGAAAAGGGTGTTATTTCCAGTCTTTGCGATAAGCATATAAATACATCCATAATGTGCCTTAATAAACAGAGATCTTATTATACATACACTCCTGTCTGTGTGTCTGATTTCTCTCGGGCCGCTCGATAGAGATAGCTATATATATATATATATACCCCAGGGTATAGAAGTACTTGGAAATTCTCCGACAGGTGTTAATTGTGCAACACTTTAGACACACATGAGTAATACCTAAATCCTGGACTATTAGGTGTGCCTTGAAGAGAGGGTTGAGGAGCACTGGTTTAGATAATGGCAGGCACATTGTCCTTGAGGAACAGACAGACCCACAGGGAGAGGGAATCAATGAGCCTAATATATATGAGGTACACAAGATACAAGGGAGGAGATACCAGTGGAATTGAGTAAAAGGTAACAACCACAGCCCTAGTCATTACAGGTAGGGCCTCGGGTCTTTATAGCAGAACAAATGCCCCAAGTTTGGGAGAAGGACAACATAGAGGAATCAGCCAATGATTACAGGCTAAGGAGACCCAACTTTGCTTATGCTGAGAAGCTGGTGATCATTGAAAACATCCTCAACTGCAAGTTCATCAAGGGAAAGAAAGGCAGTAAGTATGTGATCCAACTGCAAACTGAAAAATGAAAATCACCAAGCCACATCACCTCAACAGCTAGAATGAAATAATGATGAGTGAGCTGAATTCTGGCTGTGGAGACTTGTGAAGCCAGCACTCTACCTGCAGAAGGTATAGCATACTGTCATCATCCACATCTTCACCTGCTCTGCTGAGATTCCCTGAAGTCACTGGAAAGACTCAATCATCAGCTCCAGCTGCAACTCCCCAACACCACACCCCTACTGGACATAGCTTACATGGCGGACATCTGGGGTTTGAGACACACACAATTATTTTCAACATTGAATAACATAGGTTAAGGTACTACCTTAGCAGTATGTATAGACGTATAGACTTATGAAAGGGATTGACATTTAGAGATGGCAGGTGTCGTTTGATTGGTTAAGATGTGTCGTGCAAGGATATGATGTAGTATGTTGGAGGAAATATGCATTATCATGTGGGTGAGCTAGTTCTGTCTGACGGGTTACCTGTTCAGGTAATGCTCAGTTTAGACTCTTCATGATTGTCTATGTATTAATCTCTAAAGCTGTTCCTATAGCTATTGTTTGATGGATGTAGTATGAATTTAACGTCCCCTTAATGTCTTTTAGACATTAGTCTAAATTAGCCATAGATATAAGAACAGCAAATCATGCGGTTTTTTTCAGATGCCCTTTTTTAAAATAGAGCCCACTGAATTGGTCACTTTGTGTGTTTTATTAACTGTTCTTACAATACTTTCAATATAGTTAACGTGGAGCAGTCAGCATAAATACCGTTTGCCAGGAAAACGCAACCATTTTTAACAAACTGCATTATGATTGCTTTTATACATTGCTCTTTATGTGATCACATTTATATATAATTTTTAATCTGTAACTCTTACAAATTGGGAATTATTTTATCTCAACCAGATTCTGCATGACCCTGTTCCCTCTCATTAAAGCTTTACATTGAGGTCATGCCAAAATATTCTTTAACATATCCACTATTAACTTATGAATGTAAAAAAGGACACATATTAACAAACACATCATTTGTAAGAATGTAAAGGAAAAAATACATCTCAAAACATGAAGGAGAAGATTTACCAAAATCTCCATTCATTTCAGCTCCACCATTCCAGGTGGAATCCAGGGCAAATTTGGCTTTCTTCATTTTCTTAATAATATATTAAGCAGTCAGACAGAGGGCTTGGTGATCTGGACCAAGCCACAACCTGTTCTGCCCAAATGTTAAACATTTTCTACTAAAGCAACCTTCTGGGATGACTGCCCCATGGGGGGTGGGGGGGTGGAAAACTTAATAAATGTTACATAATCAATCTTCTCAATTATATTATTATTATTAGTAGTAGTACACAGTATTTAGGTATGTGCTGAGAAGAGCTTAGGTTTTACTGAATGGAGGACTTTATATAATATATTTTATCTAAATGTATAAAAAAGAAAAAGTACAGAATCCACAAAAAAAACAATGTTTACATGAATATAGAAATTAGGCAATATATACACTAAATTGGAAATGAATAATTACAAAAGACGATAAGGCATGTTGTAAATAATTCGGATTAATCAAACTTTAAAAAACGTGCAGAACGTTAACTTGGGATGACAAAAAAGCAATTATTTTAATTTTAAAAATTAAAAAAATAGATTTGAAATTGGTTTATTAAAACTATTTCACAACTTCGCTAAAAAGTTTAAAGCTAAATTAAAATGACCATCCATGACAGTTCTGTAATGTACATAAAATAAACCCTTTATTTATTATAGTTTTTCTGGAAAAAAAAAATAGCCAAAAATAGCCAAAACCAATAAACCAATAATTCATGATGAAAAAAATCACGTCATTTTCCTTTATGTTGACTAGATTTGCTATTTTAATTATATACATAATTTTGTTTTCTGTATGTACCTTCATTCAAAGTTCGCTCTTAATAGATTGTAAACTACAGGAGCAAAATTACCGATCTATACCTTCTATACCTGGCACTATCCCTAATATAATAGCGCAAACTGAATCTGTATGCAACAAGTGTCCACTACAGGAGAAGACTGCATATGTTTCTTTTTTTCTGCATAATGAATGAGTTGTTTCAGAACACTATTTCATAGTTGTACAACAAATTCGTTTAATCACCGCTCCGTTTACATTTTTTCACAATTATATACTGCATTTTAACATATTATGAGATTTTGTTTAATTACAATACAATTACCCGACACTATATACATATATTTATCTATCTATATAGTCTAATTTCAGATGGTGACTGTTATTATTAAAATTAATATTATTTTTGTTCAATATACATATAGTTGTTATATACATTTATATACATATTGTATCAGAATAGCTTTTAACAAACATATTAATATATTTTTTTTTTTAAGCAAGAATTTCCCCAGGTTCCAACAAATAATATTTATAATTTAATATATGGCTTGTACGTTCTGTACAGACAATTCCATTTTAATTTATGTTTTATACCATCCCTTCCCTTTCATTCTCCCTATTCCTCTGACAGCTGTAATTTAACCATTAATATATGGATCTATGGGTATTATTCATATATATATAAAATGTCACACGCGTGGGGCATGCTGTATCCTGTCTTACGTGTGCACGAAGAACACTGAATTAAATAGTGTGATATATATATATATATATATAGCGCCATCATATTCCGCAGCGCTGTACAATGGTATATGTTTACAGAAATATATATAGTAACCACAGGGTTCTTTGTAGACACATTATGAAACACAATAAACATTAATATTATATATATAATATGATAATATACTACATATTAGACCTTTAAAAACTACATTAATCTCTATGCAATGTGAATGAGTTGTCATCGGATTCCTGGAGCTTTTTTCCTGATGTTTTCATGAAAATCGATTGTATTTCCTAAATAAAAACCCAAATCTGGCCAGGATAGTTGATTAAAACTTTATTTTCATGGGTTCATAATACTATATTTGGCACGCAAACCTGTGAGATACACTGTATTTTATCACTCTACAGAAATAAATGTATACATATTTGTATGTTACAAGCAAATGTATTCATTTACATCCGTAATTTATTAGTGTATTGTAGATCAACGAATATACATTATTAACGTTAAAAGCCGAATTTAGTCCTGGTTCGTCCCCATTCCTTTTTAACTATTTGTATTAAGAAAGCAGATTGTTATTAGTATTATTTATTCTTCAGGAAGATTAAAGGAAAATCTACTAAACAAACTGCAATATACTAGAATGAATAATCTTTATTTGTGTTTCCTAAACCACATAATACGATTATGCCTATATTTTCCCGTTGCAAAAATTAAACATAATATTAATTAAATGTATAATCCTATAGTGCTCAAAATATAGATACAAATGTATAGTTTCATTAAAAAAAAATACAAAAATAATTGAAATAGCTTACTGGCGTGGGATTTCATGCACTATTATATTGTACAGGTGGCAACCGTGGCTATAATGTCTTGATCATTAAATTAAAGTAATTATAAAAAGGAATCGAATATGATATTGTTTTTACAGAGCTGAAAGGTCCAGGTATTGAAATTATTGGGTTTTCAAGAAGTTATTTGTGTTTGATTTTAGTGCAACAGGTTAAAATGACATATTTGAAAATATTTCAAAATACATGGGTTAAATCCGAAAGATAAGGCCAGTAAAGATTCATAAATACATACATAAAAAAAAAAAGAAAAATGAAAAAATACAAGTAATAGTAATAACAACAACAGCAACAATAATACTAAAAAATAATACTAATAATAATTATAATAATATACACTGCAAGCTCATCTGGGGCTGCATACTTTAATAATTCAACAATACAGGTCAGACACAATCCATTACCAAATTGTCATACTGTATAAATTGTCATGAAGGTTTGGAAAATGTCCTACAATATTACCAGTACAATACTTACATTTATAGGTTAAAGTGCCTTTTTTCCCCTTCAAAAACCTTAGTGGTGAATTGGATTTTATAATTGAACACAGAAACAAAATAAACAAAAAAACCCCAGGAATATTGGAAAGAACCTTGGCAGGTAACATTACTGATCAAGCAGTCTGGGTAAATCTATCACAATTATTTGGATATAAGTCATTTCACAGATGTAAAAGATGGGATAAAAACAGGGGCATATGGGACCAGATTTATTAAATGAGATAAGATATAGGCTTGTTATTCAAATACTTGTAATAAATTCATCTCAGGCGATTGGATCCATGTTATGTTTTAAGAACAGCTAAAGAAAGGCATTCTCCGATAAACACAATTTAATTGTATATTTAATTGGAATCCAGTCTTGTCATCAATACTAACCATTGTATTGCCAATTAATAAACCTCACCATCTATCTGATAGATATATATATGTATAAAATTATGCCTGTCACTGGACCTTTACAATTGACAGTTATATTAAGTTTGCAGCAGGTCGTCCTTTTTCAACTTTACATGAAATATACAAGACATTTTTTCTAACTCAGCAAGCATTTTTCTGGAGAAAAAAATATGCTCATTTATTATATACAGTTTTGCAGTAAATCATATATTTTTCCATTCTACATATTTGTGTAAGTGCTGTACAGTGATATCTAGTATCTAGGAGTGGATCAGTACTGAGTGCAGCATGCCGGCCTTACTCTCAGAGTGGCCAGAAGGTGAGTGAGCCAGACGGGACACTGCCACTCCAGTCTGAGATGGTAGTGAAGAGCACATGTTGGAGGGGTTCACTGTCATACTTGGAATAGCTGAAACCGGCGGTAGAGAGGCTGTGGGCTTTATGGGAACAGGGACAGCAGGAATTGTCTGACTAGGAGCATGGCAAATAGATTTCATCGGCACACCAAAGTGTCCATATTCTTGTGGCACCGTCATACTTGTCACAGAGTCCATCATGCCAACGTGAGGCCACATAGAGCTAACCATGTTGCTCAGTTGGCTGGGTACAGGGTATCCAAGGTGATGCATCATAGAGGCTAAAGGAAGTCCACCAGCCATAACACCTTTGTAGTCCCTGCCAATGATGTTCTCTATAGCAAAAGGGTGCTTAAACCCAGTGGTCTGTGCCCCACTAATAGCATATGGTTGAAAGTGTGGTAACCTTCCAATGCCAGCTACTGCAGCGCTTTCAGTAGAAGCAAGACCCAACTTGCTTGGATTGTGTTGGTGGTGGAAATAGTGTATCATCTGGTGATTTTTGGATGCCAGGTGCTCAGCTCTGTGTACCTTAAATCTCTTCCTCCTCCTCAAGAAGCTGCCATTCTCAAACATGTCCCCACAGTCTGGGTGAAGAGCCCAGAAGCTCCCTTTACCAGGCTGGTCTGGTCTTCTCGGGATCTTGATGAAGCAATCATTGAAGGAGAGATTGTGCCTTAGTGAGTTTTGCCACCTCTGGGTATTTTCTCGGTAGTAAGGGAATCTGTCCATAATGAACTTGTAAATGTCACTGAGGGGCAACATTTTCTCACTGGAACTCTGGATGGCCATAGCAGTCAAAGATATATATGAATATGGAGGTTTCTGATCACTATATGAATTCTTTCCTGGCCGAGGCATATTTTAAGGATTTGGAATCTAATAGATGCAGGATATATTAAGTTCAGGTGTAAATCGTAGTAACTGAACCAAATAATAATAATAATAATAATAATAAAAACCTCAGAAGAGTAGACCTCAGCTACAGGAAACAGAAGAACATATAGAACTTGGTGAGATCTATCAGAAACTTGAGGTCCGAATGTCCTGGTCCTCTTCTTATCAGAAATAGTAGCAATCCAGAAAGAGAAAGAACTTTGAGGATCCAGTGGCTTAGTCGTTCCCAAGATCAGAGATCACAAACAGCTCGCCGGCAGAGTTCAGCAAACACAGTCTACTACTTAGACTACAACAAGCAGCTGATGGGATGAGAGCCTCATCTTCTGTGTGCCTTGATTGAATGCCGTGTATCCAGAAGTGCTCTGTCTGGTGATGGAGAAGAGGAGTTGCGGTAGCTCTGGCTGTGCCTGGTTTTGTAATGATCGCAGAGATGCAGAGACCCCCAGCTGCTGACTCTTCATTATCACATGACAATCGCTGGGGGACTCCGCCAATACAGAAGGGAAAGTCTCATATCGTTTTATTTGCACCTCTTTAGGGAGAGGCGATGTGTGAGGTCGCTCTTGGCTCAGAAGGTATGCACTTTGATCCCTTTCAGGACATTAGGAGCACAAGCCTCAAGAGCTTCTCTGCCGTAAGACTTAAGTGGAGGGGAGCTGAGATTGCAGTGGGAATTCTCACACTCTCTCCAGCTCTTAACTCCATAATTGCATGCTCTGTTATCCCTTTTTTGTGAAGCATGACGTCACAAAATCCAATCTCTGGATTTCTGGATCCCTAACACAGTACAGACATGGTGAAATAACCCCTTTCAATGTTGCTGTTTTACTATGGTTAACCCTATTTCGCTTGCAACATTGTTCAAAGTTAAATGTACAGTATTACTGCAATTGAATCACATTTTGGGGCCATCTGGAACAAGCAGGTAAATATCTTGATATTTACGTCATCAGATATCATTGTATGAACGTTTCTTCCAGACTAAATAGAAAAAAATACTGTTTCATTATATATACAGAGCATCATACAGTATCATCAAATACATGAATGAAGAGGAAAGTAAACTGTGCAGCTATCAGTTACAACCAGTTCATAAGACTGTTGGGAGTTGGAGTTAATAATGACAGCAGGACCAGAATTTGTTTGTGCATGTATGCCTATAATGTAATGTTCATGAGATTTGCATAATTTTCCAGCTGGTGAATAAAAAGAAGTTGTTTCAACCTTTTACAAATTAGTAAAGTTTCATGTCTGTCTGTCTATCTATCTATCTATCTATCTATCTATCTATCTATCTATCTATCTATCTATCTATCTATCTTTAGCTCCCCTTATTATTGTAAAAGCTATTGTATCAGTCACTGACACTAAGTTATTTTCCCATAGCTCTAGTGATTAAACTAAATGAAACATACAAACTCACAGACTGCATATCTCCCAGTTTGACAAAGAGTGAATCTTAAGCCAATAACTTCCATACCATTAAATATCCAGTTCCTCTAGTTAATTATGATAAGTGAAAACGTTCCTTATTGTGCCCCTTCAAATAATAATAAAAAAAATCACTTGCCTTTATTTACATCAGGTAATAAGAGTGTTTTGTAATAATAGAAACAAACAAGCAGGGTGCAGGATTGTATAGCTAGAGGCATTAGCAGCAGAAAGAGAGAGGTGATTCTGCCACTTTACAGATCTCTGGTCAGATCTCATATAGAGTATTTCTGGGAGACCCCATCTCCAGGATGTTGATATATTAGAGAGAGTTCAGAGGAGAACTACTAAATGGTGAATGGATTGCCGGATAAATAATAGATAATTATTAATAATGATCAGGAAAGACTAAGGGATTTCAATATGCATAGGTTTGAGAATAGAAGAGAGATATAAACATTTGATCTTACGTTCTCGTGAATTGTATTTATATTAATGGTATTCTGGTTCTATAGACTATAGGGGATAAAATCGAGACAGGTGCTATGCTGTATGCTATACCATATTTTATAAAATGTATGCAAATGAAATACAGCTCATATGACAACACCCCAATTAATGGTGATCACAGCAACAAGGCAGGGGTCATTAGTAAAAATATATTGTTTACTTAACTTAAAATCTAGCTCCTGCTAATAAGGTTATATGTCACATTTAAAGCAAAGGCTTTTGGTTAATTCATTGGGTTCTCAATGTAAGATTTCCAACAAGTGTTGGCCTCATAGTGTCAGGTGTGTCGTGACACCTTAATGACTTAGTGAAGATGTATTCATGTCTGATAAAGCATTATTCTTGTTCATTTTTAATGTACAATAAAATATCAATTTCAATGACTGTTGTCCTTCAAATAGAGGAGTAAAATGACTGATATTGGTTGATGAACTTGATTCTTTCTAGACATGATCCTATTGACCTTACGAATGTATCATACATACCTGATCAGATAGCTGTTCCAAACAGGAACAAGAAGGAGATACTTCACAATATATTGTGTTTTATATGACTCAATAAAGATTTTATGTAATGATTATTTCCATCGTATATGGCTTACCCAGCTGGAACATTTGATACAACCACTTTTTATATGTATGAGAACCAACAAAAACATTTACCTTTTTATGTTAAAAAATAGTAAAACTAAATTGGTACCTATAGTGTTTTAGTCAATGCTAGAAAAAAATCAGTGCAAGATTTCATGTCAATACTGATAATTTCGGCTACACAAACCTATGTACAATACAAAGAGCCATTTACACAGCTTTAGCTTTAGACAGCTTTACAACTAACTACTGGTTGAAAAACGAGATGTGTTAAGGGCCTCTTAAATTTATTCTTTGGACATCAAAGTAATATGTTTACTGCTGAATCGTTGAATTTTTAAATAGGTCGTAGAAAATGTTTCATTTTTCTTCAGCCCCTAGTCTGAGACCAACAATGGAGGGGGCTGCTCAGCCATTTATGTTTGTTTTTTTTAGTTTAAAACTCTAAATGCAATATAGAAATCCTTTATAGTACAAGTACTGCTATGAATTAATCTGTGTTGTTTTTGTTATGTTCATTGCCAGCCTTAGGCCATCAGGCACCCTGTGTGATATCTGCAAAAAAAAATAGGCACGAGCCTATTACACTGATCTATAATAGCAAACTTATACATGTGCATACAAACTGACATAATGGTGTATGATATATAGATTTATATAAATAAATATGCTCAAGCACTCATACATATTCATCCTAATTAATGACTTAGTGACTTGAAACTATCTTTGCCACAAGTCAGTTTGTGAAACTTCTGCCCTGCTAGATCTGCACCAGTCCACTGTGCTATTATTATTTTTGACGAGTTTAATTTGGAGAAACTCGAGTTGCATGCAGAGACCTGTCCTCAACCCCATTCAACACCTTTGGGATGAATTTGAACGCCGATTGTGAGCCAGGCATTCTCATCCAACATCAGTGCCTGACCTCACAAATGCTCTTTTAGCTAAATGGGCACAAATACACACAGACAAAATCAAAAAAACAGAAAAAAGTGGAAGCTGTCATAGCTGTAAGCAGGGCCAGCCCAAGGCAAAATGCCGCCTGGGGCGAATTTTAAAATGCCGCCCCCCCCCCCTTATCTACCCTTCCTCTCCCCCCCCCCTTATACTTACCTTTCAGCAGTCCTGCGGCGAGTCTCCCTGTTCGGTCTCGGTGCCGGCTATGAGGAAATCTTCCGGCACTCAGCATTACAAGCCGGCACCGAGACCGAACAGGGAGACTCGCCGCAGAGGAGAGAGAGAGAGGGGCGCCGAGCGGGTACTGACAGCTTGGTAAGCGAAAACCAAGCCCCTTTCTCTCTTTCGCTTTTTAAAAAAAAAAAAGGGCTTGGGGCGGCAAAGTGCCGCCCCTTCAAAAGTGCCGCCTGGAGCGGTTGCCCCACTTGGCTCCATTGTCGGGCCGGCCCTGGCTGTAAGGGTGGGGTGGACATATTAACACCAATGATTTTGGAGTGCGATGTCCAACTAGCTCAAATAGGTGTGATGGTCAGGTGTCCACATACTTTAGGTCAAGTAGTGTATGCACACACACTGGCATACTAACATTCGTACACACTCTGATTAATTCATATGATTATTTACATATAATGATTTATAAATTGACAGGTATATAAAATAAACACATGTACCAACCGATATATACATACAAGTTGATATATGAGATACTCATTAAAATCTTCCACGCTCCTATAATACTGACATCACAGACGTTCATCAGTACATATAAACACAGACCCACAATCATACCTTTTATTTTATATTTTAGAGTGCCAGAGTCAGATCCCATTTACATAGCTTAGCTTGCAGATGGTGGCCCTATGATGTTGGTGCATTACCTGGTGATGGAGCATGCAATGGCAGAGATGTTCACTTTGACATCATTTTTGGCCATTGGTCATCCAAACTAGTGACCTCCTCATGGTCCCCCTTTGGGGGGCATGGGATTCCAATACTATTTGAAATTATATTTTATATTAACCAAAGTTATATTTTGCTTTGTATTTTATTGATATATATTTAAATTGACGTTACAAATTAAAACATATGCAAACTTGATATTTTAAACAAGAAATATGTAGACACTTCATCTCATTGTTATTTATCAACATGGCCAAATAACTCCAAGTGAATTTGCACACCTTTTAACCATGTAATGCAAATGCTTATAGGTCACAATAAGACTTCCCAGCTGTTCATAATCTTACTCGTTTACTTTAATGTTCTAATCAAATGTTGATAATTATCTTATTAATGAAGCAAATGATAGAACATTTAATTATTATGTAGATCTTAATAAACGGGTATGCTTTTAAAGGCACAAAATCTGTTTATTATAAATTAACTGTTATTAGTAAAATTAAAACATTAAGCTACTATTAATTACCTAAAACATAAATTAACAAGTAGAATTTAGCAGGGTAAAATAATTAAGAAAAAAATATTAACATGTATTATCAATGCCAGTTTATTAATATTTTATGGTTTTTTTTCTTTATAGCGTGTCTTTTAGAAATTAATGACATATCTGACCAATTTTTTTTTTAACCTAAATCCTCCTGTAAGGTTTTAGTCTAAAGTATTATCTGACAGGTCTGCTTTAAACATAATGTTTTATTTTATTTTCAAAATCATTCAGATTTAAGGTACACCCTATAGTTTTGCCAATACAGCATTCATTAATGACATATTATTCCTATTAAAAAAAAGAGAATCAGAATTTAAAGCCTATTCAATATATGACATATTCTAAAAATATAACACCATTTTATATACCTAGAAAAAATATATGGATAAGAAAAGTCTATGAGGTCTTCACTCTGTGCTTGGTTCTTCAAAGGCCTTACCAAAATTTAAAGCAATTTCTAAGCTCAAATATCATTTTCATTCCGTCCCTTTAAATAAATGTCAGCGGGTAATATATAAAAGTTCTTTTTTTTTTTGCAGTAAAGGGTAATCTCAAAAACTTGTGTTCACCAGCCGCCAGGTGTCACGGCGCAACTCCTGAGAGCAACTGTCTTGCCTTTCAGCCGGTGAGTTCTAGAATACATTACATTAATTAAGTCTTTGGTGATTTAGCTTCCTAGGAGAAAAGTCCAACAATGTAATTAAGAGCACACTGGCTATATTGGATATGAATATTCAAAACAGTGTCAATTAATTAACCAACATATCTCCCCACACAACCAAACATCCCGTAGTTTAGAAATATACGATGAAGGGCACCGAGGTGCGGAATTAACACAAAAAAGGTTCATCGCTAATGTCTGGAAAATGGTCATTACCGATGTAATAAAAATGGGTTAGTTCAAGGGACTGAAGTTGTTTTGACTCAAGCCAAAACACGTTAACAAAAAGGCCTTCAAAAGGGAACCACAAGGATAATCCAATGTACACCCTCTCAGACATGTTAGAAAGATAAATATTAAATCTTCCCTCACAAAGGGAGCTGTTAAATAGATACTAAGCTGATATGCATAAAAAATTAATTAGGAGGTTTTCTCAGCATCAAACTCCTGGACAAATAACAACGTGTAAAGTACACCTTCTGGGCATAATGAACATATGCTAGAATTATCCTTAATTGACTAATTACATAAATTACTCATTAATTTTACAGCACATCAATTATAAAAGATATATCAATTAATTTTGCATAAATTAAGACCCATGCCCCCCCCCCAAAACACACAAGAGAAAAAATTGTATAATGTAAAAAGTAGCATAGAGAGAAAAACAATGTTTGTGTATTTCTAGATCGCAATAATAATTTGTTCTGCTCTGGGCGTAAAAAAAAAAAAAAAGTTATGAAAAAAAAAACATCCTTGGCAATTAAAATAATCCTAAAGACCACTTACGAAGTGATCATTCGTGCAGCAAGGCGAAACAGACCATTTAAATCAATTAGAATGGCTCTGATGGAAATTGAGAGCTTGGCAGTGACAAAGTATTTAGACATTAGTAATCACAAACGATTTAGCTTCCACATTAAATGCCTGACTGCATAGTAAAGCTTTATTTTACTATCTCAGCAGGGTGCCTGCCACCAAGTTTTTTTTTCTGCCGTGTATCCCAATGTAGACTTTGGCAACAATTTCACAGACAATTGGTAAAAATTAATTTGACACTTTCAAGACCCAAAATAATCGTGTTTGTTTTCTTAGACTGCAAGTAGGTCATCAATTAAGGACAGTAAAGGGGGTACCCGTAGAATAACACAGGACTCCTTGGAGTTCTACATATAGACAAAGGTAGAGTTGTGAAAAAACACTAACATTGGGTTGCCAAAATTATTGGTCCTCGGAACAAAATTAGATTTTAAAATAAACGGGTATTTTGATTAAAAATATCTCCCAACGTTTAGCCAAAAAAAGGACACTTTTATTAAAAGAATGTGTTTGATTTTTTTAAATTTTGGTTTCTGACCTATTTATAACTATTTATAACTGGGAAAGAATAAGGCATTTTACAAAAACAATGTAATATACATTCCCATCTTCTGTAATTTCTATACACATTATTGTGGCTTTAAGGGAAAGAAAGAGGAACCAAGGGATTCATGCCCATAAGTGGGACCATCACATGTCACGATCGCTAATCCACAGTTCCCATAAGCCACTGGCTGAGGTTTTTGGGAATTGTCGTCCACATGCCATATATCCGCACAAGTTTACTAATTTCACGTTTAGTTTAATGACTGCCATGCAACTACATACATTATGTAACTTCATTAAAGTTACATAACTTTACAGGGACAGAACAGAAAGCGCATACTTGATGTATTTTGCTCTACATCACTTATTCATAAGCAGAACAATTTTGAGAATGATTAAATTAGTATAAAAAGCAAGCACCAAGAATTTGACAACAAAAAAAAATAGAGAAAAAAAAACCCACAAGACTTTCCAGAAACTGTCATGCCATTTTTTTACATAAATGGTGTTAAAAGAAATGTTAGAATTCTCAGTGTGTTTTTTCTTAAATAAATACTCTGCAGACTAGCATGCCGTTGGCACAGTCCCAAACCTGAAATTATGTTTAGGGAAAAGAAGGTCCTGTACTCCTTAATAATTGGGAATATTTTGAGCAGGGGCAGGCTGGCTCAGGGGCAACTGCCCCACAGGTTGGTCCAAAAATCTTCACAAATGGCCAGCCCACTCATGAAGGTAGGAACACAACAGGGTCACGTAATGCTAATAGAGAGGCTTTTGTGAGCGAGCAATTAGAAAGAAGGCTTTGGGCAATGTGAGTGGTAAGGAAGTAAGGGAGTGAGAGAGTAAGGGAATACATTTTTATGTATGTATGTATGTGTATGTTAGAGTGAATGTGTGTTTGTGTTAGAATGAGTGTGCATGTGTGTGGTAGCATGAGTGTGCTAGTGTATTTTACTGTGAGAGTTTGTGTTCGTGTGAATGTGTATGTGTTTGTGCGAACGTGTGTGTGTTAGCAAGTATGTATATGTTAGAGTGAGTGTGTAAATTTGTGCCACTGTGCATGTTAGTTAGGAGGGCAAAAGGTTGATGGGGCCACTTGGCTTTAACTGTCCCCCACTAGCAGCTATACTAATATATATATATATATATATATATATAATGTAAAAGGGTGAAGCCGTATTAGTCCAGTAGACACGATGTCAAAAAATAGAGTATTGAAGAGTATGCGGTGATACCTTTTTTATTGGACTAACATAATATTAAAAAGACAAGCTTTCGAGAGTTATCCTCCCTTGCTTCAGACCTGATGAAGGGAGGATAACTCTCGAAAGCTTGTAAAAAAAAGGTATCACCGCATACTCTGCAATACTCTATTTTTTTACATCGTATATATATATATATATATATATATATTATTTTTTTTTTATGTCATAATAGAAAAAACTCCTATTCATTAGCAATAACTTATTTTTAGACTGTTTAGAGTAAGCTATTTTATTTTGTGCAATAAAAACCATATATGGTGTTTGGCATTATTATTTGGTTAGAAAGATGGTTACAAAGATGGCAGTGTAATTGTGTCCAGACTGTAAAGGATGTCCAGGTCAATGTCTTTTTTGTGTATCTCTGCTGTTTTGTACAATCAAATCAATGTACTCTAAGCACTCCATGTCTTATTTGTGAACGATTTTCGACCAGCCCAGGGGGAAGTATGTATGTATGAATGAATATATGTTAGAGAGAGAATGTATTTCTAAGTGTGTTTGTGTTAGTATAAATGTGTGTGTTATTATGAATGTGTATGTGTAGGTATGTGTGTTATCATGAATGTATGTGTGTGTGAGCATGAATGTGCATGTGTAAATGTGAGAGAGGGACTATGTGTTAGGCTGTGTGTAAGTGTGTGTATGTTTGAGCAAGTGTGTAAGTCTACATAAACGTGAGAATGTCGTGAGAATTGGTCACGACTCGTCTTTACCTGTTTCTTTGGCGAGCAGGTGCCAGCCCTCCCCTGAATATTTCAGCTACCATTTGCCGTAAATGACAATTACTATTATTTCACAATGCTAATTCACACAGATTTTCAAGAGAGCAGCTTTTGAAATAATAGTACTTTTTCTTTTGTGATATATGACTTTGTTTGGGTTATTGTATTAAACATTGGGGAGGCAGATATTGCATAATGTACATAGCTAATCAGAAATTACAGTAAAGGTCCATTAAATCTGATCTCGGGAATTCAAGTGAACTCAAGTAAGCAAATTAAGTGCTGAGTTAATTATGTTGTTAATTACTTAATTAACCGTTATCTTTTTAACGGGTGCCATTAATGAACTTGCATAAATTGCTATTTGACTACATTTATGTATTGTGTGTCTTTCTGTTTTTTTAAGTGTCTCCTGGGTTTTGCATTTTTCCCCAAAGTTTTGAATTTAATTTTATAGTAAAGAATCATTTCCCAATTGAGCGTTAAATCATATTAAATCTTGTCTTATTCGTAATTAAATTTGTTTAAATTGATTATATTTTCCAAAAGATAGACAATGCATTAATTAAAAAAGAACATATATTGTTCTACTGATGAACATAGTTGTTTTTTTCATTATACAAAATATTCAAGGGATTGATCAAATCTCTGGAGTGAGTTAAGATATCAATGAGTAAACACTCTTTACTTCAGCAGATACAATTCCCATTATCCTCCGCCAAGGATTAACTAATATTGGTTTGGACAGTTATCAACCTTTATTGTGATGATCTTGTCTATACTGATCAGCCATAGCGTTAGGACCACCTGCCTAATATTGTATAGGTCCCCCTTTGGCTGCCAAAACAGCCCTGACCCATCAAGGCATGTACTCCACTAGACCTCTGAAGGTGTGCTGTGGTATCTGTCACCAAGATGTTAGCAGCAGATCCTTTAAGTCCTGTAAGTTGCGAAGTGAGGCCTCCATGAATGCATCCTGCTGCCATGTGTTCTTCTGGTAAGCAACGCACACCTAGCTATCCATGCGATGTAAAAGAAAATGTGATTCTTCTTTGTACAGCGCTGTGGAATCTGACACCGCTTTATAAATAAAGTATAATAATAATAATCAGACATCAAGATTGTAAGCTTGCGAGCAGGGCTCTCTCCACCTAATGTATCGGTTTGTCTTAGTATGTCAATGTCATACCCCTTGAATATATGTATTTTATTAAGCGCTGCGTAAACTGTTGGGGCTATATAAATAAAAGATAATAATAATAATAAGCCACCTTCTTCAGTTGCTCCGTGGTACACTTTCAGCAGTGTGCTGGGGTCAGCATAGGCACCCTAATGGGTCTGCGGCTGCACACCCCCACACGCAAAAACTGTGATGCACTGTGTGCTCCGACACCTTTTTATCAGAAACAGCATTAACTTAAAACCTGCTAAGTATATTCTACTATTTGTCCTCAGTTTAGAAATACCCAATGTATTTTTTGCTTTTTTTCTGCACATTATATGGCAATAATTACAAGTAGCATTTTGCTATTCCAAAACCACTTTTTCCATATCTGGTAATTCTGCCCCAAGTGCCCGCGGGCCGGACTTTGGACATGCCTGCCCCAGGGTATTTCAAATGCTGGTATTTCAACTCTTTCCATGCATACATTTTACCACTAGCCTTTGTCAAAGTTTGCAGTGATATTGTTGTGTGTATTTTTCCCCACACATTGTACTTCAGTGTACTTCAGCTCCTGGTATATGTCATAACATCTATGGGTTTGTTTGGAGACTAAAAGGCCACATTTGGGAAGTGTGCATTTTTCAAATTGGAGTTTTGATATTTTGAAAATTCTGCCCATAAATCCTATTTGGGACATCTCTGAAGCCGGTCAGTTCAATTTACTCCATCAAATCATATATTTTTGAAAACTAGACACCTCAGGGTATTTCAAATGCTGATATCTTAACTCTTTCCATGCACCCTGTCACGGGCAGGACTACTTGCCAAGCAGTGACTGTGTGGAGGGCGTAGGCATTAAGGGGTTAATAGCACCAGGCCTCTGGATTTACTAACTTCACCCCTTAACAAGGCATAAATTACACCAAATTAACCCCCAAATCCTGCCTGTATCCCCCCAGGTAGTCTGCCACCACTCACGATTTTGATACCGGATTCGTGAGAAATCCGAATTAGAACATTTATCTCTATAATAATATATATATATATATATCAACCCACCTCGGGCAAACAACATATATATATCCTGTAGAAATTAATAACAATACGGTAACGTGGTATCCTCTCTTAGGGTTTGTGGATATCAATACTAGAGCCCAAACACAGACTTAGATTAGGAATATTTTAATAACAAAAACACAAAGATTACACAGTGCCAGAATTACAAAAACAAGACATACAAAAGAAAAAGAAAACAGCAAACAGTTCTTAAAAACAATGGGACTTAAACACAGGACCCTCACTCACGAGTTTCTCCAATAAGCCGGCCTGTGGGAACTCCTTAAATCCAGATGGTTTCTTACGATGTTGTTCCGATCAGAGTATATCATGGAGTTCTGCTTTGAGGTCGCTGCATTGTCCCTAAATCAGATTCAGCTTCAAGAAAACACCCCTCTGACCACATGGCCTATTATATGACACCTTCCCCAAGAATTGGTTCCCATCTTTGATGTGCCAATAAGTTATGGTGGGGTAAAGGTGATGGAAACCCCTCCACTTGAGATAGGAATGGAATTCCTATAACTAAGGATCCTTATCTGTTAGGCCATGAGTCACCACAGGGGTCCTTTGAGAAGATGACACCTCTAGCCAGAACAGATACAGAGGGCATGCCCAAAGAAACACATTAAATCAACCTCAGATTAACTCATTGAATGCTTAAACTAACCACCTCTGCTGGGTTACCCTTCCATGCATCCACTACATTATATGAGTTAATCATGACACACCCATTTTACCACCAACCTTTGTCAAAGTTTGCAGTAGTATTTTTTATGTTTTTTCCACCCACACATATTCCACATTAGGTATGAATTTACAGCTCCTGGTATATGTTGCTGTAACAACACCCTAATATGTGTTCAGCAGCATCTCCTGAGTGATCCCCCCATGCATGGGTTTGTTGGGTTGTTTGGGGGCTAAAAGACCACATTTGGGACATGTGCATTTTTCTCATTGGAAATTTGACATGTACCCCATCAAATAATACATTTTTAAAATGCCCCATCTAACATGCCAGTATTTTAACTCTTTCCATGCAAGAATTGTTTGTGAATATATAGTGCTAATTTTAGGACTTGCTCATAAAAATATATATACCGTATTGGCTCGAATATAGGCCGCACCCCCCCCCACTTTAAATGTTTAAAGTGGGGGTGCGGCCTATATTCGGGGTCTAGCGCCCGACGCCCGGGACATGCAGTTCCGGGCGCCGGGCAGGCAGCAGGGTTAGGATACAGATCCCCCGCAGCAGCGCAGGGGACCTGCATCCTACTCTCTGATACGCTCCGACAGCCTCCCCTGTCGGCACTTCCCACAGGGGGAGTGCTGGCACGGGAGATTGTCTAAGCGCATCGTGCAGACGTTCACCGGCAGCGGCGATGAGCGTGAATGACCTCCGCTGCCGGCACGTCTGCTCAATGTGCTTTAACAATCTCCCTTGCCGGGAATTCCCACGGGGGGGGTCCCGGCAAGGGAGATTGTTAAAGCACATCGTGCAGACGTGCCGGCAGCGGAGGTCGTTTACACGCATCGCCGCAGCCGGTGAACGTCTGCATGATGCGCTTAGACAATCTCCCGTGCCGGCACCGGAAGTTGTCTATGCGTATTGCGTAGGTGTCCCCTGCCGGCCCCGCAAGACACACGAAGTCTGCTTTGGTAAGTCGTGGGGGGGGGCACATCTTGGGGGCAGAGTGGCAACGTATCTCGGGGGGGGGGCAGAGTTGCAGCAGATCCCGGAGGGGCAGAGTGGCAGCATATCTCGGGGGAGGGCAGAGTGGCAGCAGATCTATTCTACGTTTTTTTTTAACAAAAAAAAAAAATTCCTTAGAAAAGCACCTTACTTTTAGGGTGCGGCCTATATTCGGGTGCGGCCTATAACCGAGCCGGCACGGGAGGTTGTCTAAGCGCATCGTGCGGACGGTCACCGGCTGTGGAGGTTGTTTACCCGCATCGCCGCAGCCGGTGACCGTCCGCACGATGCGTTTTACCTCTGCCCCCAAGACTTACCAGAGCAGACTCCCGGGTGTCTTGCGGGGCCGGCGGGGGACACCTACGCAATACGCGTATACAACTTCCGGTGCCGGCACATCCGCTGAGTCCCGGCACCGGAAGTTGTATACGCGTATTGCGTAGATGTCTCCCGCCGGCCCCGCAAGACACCCGGGAGTGTGCTCTGGTAAGTCGCGGGGGGGGGGGGGAGGACAGTGGCAGAATATCTCGGGGGGGGGGGATAGTGGCAGCATATCTCGGGGGGGGGAAGGAAGACAGTGGCAGCATATCTCGGGGGGGGGGGAGGACAGTAGCAGCATATCTCGGGGGGGGAGGACAGTGGCAGCATATCTCGGGGGGGGGAGACAGAGTGGCAGCATGTTTTTTTTAGTGCTTTTTTAAAGAAAAAAAGTTTTCTTTAAAAAAGCAGCAAACTTTTAGGGTACGGCCTATATACGGGGGCGGCCTATATCCGAGCCAGTACGGTATTAGAGTTGGAATGTGAAGACATGGAGCTAAATACTGCATATGATTGCAGAATTGCCCTCCAGGAAGGTTTTCGCTATGGGAGTGTCCCATCCATGAAAAACCATGAATGAACTGAACACTAGAAACACTAGATTAAAAATCTTCTGCTTTTTTTCTAACAGTTCAAGTTTTTTTAAAAATATGTTTTCATACAGCTGCATATCGGCCAGTTGTATGTTTTCTAGTTGTGTTGTGTTAAGCCCTATCTAATAGACTTGTGCAAACGAACCCAAAACGATTCTGACAAATTTTTAGTGTCGTTTTTGGTCCATTTGCTTTCGGACAAAGAATTTTGTTTCCTGCCCTTTCAGTCCGGATGAAACTTGGAGGGCTCTTTCCATTTCGAAATGAAAGTCGTCGTCACTCACCCTCACTTAATGTCTCCCTAATCACCCAATTAGACTTATTACAAGGGTAAGGGAAGATTTGGCTAACATTACCTTAACAGACTGGGCATGAGCCTCTAGTGCTAGGGATTGCTCACAATTTTCCTGTTCATTTGCATTAATCTATTATCACAAACATCTTCAGGGTTTAATAGGAAATGTTACTATTTTTATCCAAAAGCAAGATGAACTGAAAGTTTCAAAGCAAAGTGTTTTGGTAATGGTGATCCCATCAAACAGTACCTTGCTGTCATCACCCGAAAACTATTAATAGAACTATGACATCATGATCTCCTGCAGGAAGAGCCTTTAAGAACAGGCAGATACAAGTGATCCCTGTCATTGTCTTAGTTATAACATTTCAATCACATTGCTGGTTTATCTTTCCTATTGTGTACACACATATGATTAATGCCCTTCCCCTTTAAGACACGCACATTAAACTTCCAAACCGCACCTAACAATCACAGGCATTTCCCCAAGTGCTGTATATGACGTCATTATCTTCAGCTACTCGCAGCGGTACGTCATCCCCGTCAGTGGGCATTTTCAGTACGTCAAGTTATATAAGTATTAGATGCATTATCCAGCCGCACGTGAGACGCGCCGCTGATCTGCAGTATGGGCGCGAGACTCCCTACTCCATCGGCCGGCTTTACCCCGCCCACTTGGGCGCTGTCCGCTGTTGCAGTGCTGATCGCCGGATGACGTCACCCTCGCAAGTGATTGGCTGGTCAGTCACTGTTTCCCATCCGCACCGGGAGCGCGCGTGGCTTTCATCCAAACACTTGTCACGTGCACTAACGCATCCTGGGTATAAAGTCCTGTATATAGTGATGTGCAGTTATATTACCTCACTCATTGTAAATCTAAAACCACGGCTTCCGCGTTTACAGTAGGCTGTAGATTAAATAAGTTTTACATTTAGAAGGGAATTCTCTTTATTCCTTCACCATCCCCCTTCTCATCACCAAAATAAAATTCTGCTCTTGACATATGAACAATGGACAGCTGAATTGTGTGATGAGAAAGCAAGCTTTAACAGAGCTGATGGTAAAAATAAATAAATAAATAAATAAATAATAAAAAATAAATAAATAAATAATATATATATATATATATATATATATATATATATATATATATAGTGCGTATGTGTGTAAGTGCACCATGCACAACACCCACAAGTGAGCTACGGAAAACAATTCAAATTTAAAGGGAAGCCTGCAGTACATCAAGAACCACTGGTAGCATGCAGTCGCATTTTGTGAATGTGTACTATGGGTCTGTTGCAGTATATATATATATATATATATATATATATATATATACCAAGTAGTCGATTTTTAACACAGCAAGGCCAGATTAAGGAGCTTTGGGCTCTGGAGAAACTAACTTAGACATAATGGAAAAAAATCTCAATTTACTGTAACAAAAAACACCAATTTTACAGTTACAAAAAATGTATACTTTTGATGCATTCTATCATTCAGAAAATTAAAACCAAAAGTAAACATTTCTTTCTTTTCTACTACTCTGGTTTTCCTGCCTACTGCAATGTCTTTTTTCCTCTTGCAGTCTATTTTTTCCTTCTGTTCTATTATTTTCTGCCTCTTTGGCAATTTCTTTTCTCCTATTTCTTTTTTTTTTGCACCTCACTTGCTGACATCTTTTCCTCAAATTTTTCTACCTTCTTTTATCTTTACATTTGCTTTCCTGCCTTTTAAATTTTCATCCTCTTTTTTTTTGTAACTACCATTCTGGCCCCCACATCCATACATACACACACATACGTACAGTATATATATATATATATACACACATACTTATATACATACGTGCACACACACACTCACACACACACTACTTACCACATCCTCAACTTCCGTCCTATAAGCTCTTTGTGACCTGTAGTTCCCTCACTGTGCTGTGCTGTATATACTGCAAAGATCACTTAGTGGGACCCGACAGGATCACCATTCTGTGGGACAATGAGACCCTCAGACAGAACGCTAACATTTGCCAGCATAGAGGAAGGAGTCCTAGGGGGAGGCAAGGGTGGCATTGTGGAGATTTGTATTTTTAAAAAATTGTGCAGTTTCTGTATGTGAGTCCCATTGTTGTTTTCATACATGAGCAGTTTTCTATATGGGGGTCCCAGATTAAAGGGTGTTTTGGCAATAGGTGGCATACCTTTTGTAGACGTATGCATTTGTATTAGTACAAACTTTAATTTGAACGAAACTTATCAATTTTGATAGTTTGTACAAAAGGAGGAAATGGTCCTAAACAAAAAAAAAAAACTTAAGGAGAAAGCTTCAAATTTTCCTTTGCATTTCATTTTTTTCTCACTCTCTCTCTCACACTCTCTCTATCGCCCTACCTTCTCTAACAACAGCTTGAGTGACTGCTCTTCTTTGACTTCTCCTGGCTTTCCTCTGCTCCCAGCTCGTCCCTGCATTATCCTGAACTCTTGGAGTACTTCTACAACAGGACGGAGACTCTGCTCACAGCACGGAGGCTACCTCTTTCCAATCTTCCAGTTGAGGCAGAGGGTACATGAGGAGGCTCCAGCAGGATAATGTTAGGGCAAGCCGGGGAAGAAAGAACAAGAAGATAAGAAGAGGAGCTGCAGAGAAGGTGAAGGAAAAGCAAAGACACAAAGCTGTTGTTGGATAGGATGGGGAGAAATTGAAATTGAAATTTTGTCCAGTCTTTCAAATAAAAATAGTTTTTGATGGTTTGATTTGAGGTTGGATTCACTCCAAAGTTTCATTGACAGATCTCTAGTGTATGTATGTGCGTTTGCATGTAGGATGCTGTGTGTGTTAAGTGTCAAGACAAGTAAGAGAACCTGTACAATTGTAGTTAATTTTATTGATTTACTGGGACTGCAGCAAACGTTTTTTTCTTAGTTTTTTTTTTTCATTTAATAATTGATTTATTCATACTTTTGAGCTGTTTTGCAATGTAAAAAATAAATTCATGAGCCAATTACTTCAATATTTTCCCACAACAAATCAAAACAAATTAGGCAGGGCAGGGGACTGTGCAATATGCACAGTGTGTTTCAGTTCTTAACATCTTGTTCCTGAATTGGTTTTAAGTTGCACTTTTACACTCCGAGCAACTTTTTTAATTTCAGACAACGAAAATAATAAGTCAGAAAATAGTTCATGGAGGCAAATTATGACAAGGGACTTTATTTCCCATTTTTACCGGTGACTACAATCAATTTGGAAATGTCTGTGAGACAAAATGATTCCAGTTTTTGTTGGTTGGACAGAGGTGGCAGCAGGCGTGTATGAAAAAATAATATGATGACCCCTGGTATACCAGTACCAAGTAGGCTGAAGCTTTCTTCCCTGCAGTGAGAAATACAACTTGCCTGCCAGTGCCTGCCCGATGCCCTGCCTCTGCTGCTAATTCTCTATGCTGCAGTGACCCAGTCTTCTCTTTACTCTGGAGGATCAGTTCTTCATTTTTGTTACTGCTTGTCTGCCATTTCTTCATTGATGTCACAACGTTACCTGAAACGTAATCTGTCTAAAACGCAACTCATTATCTTCCCTCCTTCCATCTCCACCCCAATACCTGAATTCTCTATTACCATCAACAGCATGACTGTCTCTTCCACTAACCAGGCCTGATGCCTCAGGGTCATCCTTGACTCAAACCTCTTCTTCATCCCTCACATTCAGTCCCTCACCAGATCCTGCCACTTTCCCCTAGAAAACAACTCTAGATTGTTCACTTATGATTTCCTGTCTTGACTATTTTAACACTTTTCTGGTTGGCATTCCACTGTCTCCACTCTCTCTTTTCTGCAGTCTGTCCTAAATGCTGCTGCTAGGCTTATCTTCTCTTCCCCGTACTCCGCTCTTCTGCTTCCCCACTCTGCGAAATCCTCTACTGGCTCCTTATTACCTTAAAAACTAAATTTGAAAATGCTTGTACTAACGTATAAGGCACTCCATAACACTGCTCCTCCATACATTTCTGCCCTTATAAGCAAATACTCTCCTACTCGATGTTTACGTTCTTCCCATGGGCTAGGGCTCTCCTCCTCACTTATCACCTCTTCCTTTTCCGTCTACAAGATTTCACTCGGGCTGCCCCATATCTCTGGAATCTACTTCCACCGAACCTTCAGCATTCACTCTCCCTCCCAACATTCAATAAACATCTCAAAACTCACTTCTTCAGAGAAGCCATGCCATTTTAGCTGCTAAAACTTCCCTGTCATTGATACAATCCCACACTACCTCTCACCCTTTCTCTGTGCCTTATGTTTGTCACCCCATTCCCTCAAGATTGTAAGCTTGTGAGCAGGGCTCTCTCCACCTAATGTATCTGGTTGTCTTAGTCTGTCAGTTCTCGTCTTGTCATACTTCATGAATATATGTATTGTAAGAAGCGCTGCATAAATTGTTGGCGCTATATAAATAATAATAAAAAAATAATAGAGGGGCACATTTTGTCATGTACAATCAGTCTGTCTGGCAGAGCTTGCCCTGTTGCTCTGCTGCAGCTCAATCTATTCCTTACTTTGAAGAAATCAATTCTTTTTGTTTGTAATATTGGGGGAAATAGTGTAAAATCCTTTACAATTTGGATGTGTCTGTGTGCCAGTGCCTGCCTTGTGCCCCAACTTGCCTCTGTGCCTCAATGAAGTTAGCAACCTCTGGTAATGCAAAGTGTTAATTCCTCTAATTCAGTAGGAAATTGCCAATAGTGACATTTAAATAATACCTCCTGTGTGGATGCTGTGCTGCAATAGATAGATAGATGATAGATAGATGATAGATAGATGATAGATAGATGATAGATAGATAGATAGATAGATAGAGATGTATGCAAACTATATATCACTATATAACATCAGGCCAGCAGGGAATGAGCTACAATAGCTGCATTGTAACTGCAGTACATTACTTTCGTCAGACTGCATTGCATTGCTTTGATTGTGTCCCCAGTGTCAACCCCCTCGGCCCAGTGTCGGCACGGTCGCCCTATGTTTGTGTAGAGCTGTAGGCGTAAAAAGGGTTAAGTGCGCGGCGCGGTGTCATGTTTCAGCACCTTGGATAGGTTCCATGCGCGCTCCCGCGCCCTCTCCTTCTCACTGGGAGCTCTTGCTGCTGTGCTGCGTGTCCGGCTCCCCATTCAGGGCTCTCTGCGGGGCGGCAGCAGCAACAGCAGCAGTTTCACCAGCGCGACCAGCAGGTGCATGTACCCCAAGGAGTAGTAGAACTAAGGCAGGCAGCCCGGGGAGAGTTGTACATCAAGTAGCATGGAGGAATTCCTTCAACGCACCAAATCGAAGCTGGTGAGTCTTTTGTACTGCCGCCCGTACCGTTAAAGCCCCGCTGGATGAAACTTTTAACGTCGGTTGCAGATACACACTTGCTCGTTGGGGGCATTTGATACATTTTATCTGCTGCGTATTCTGCCCCACCCAGAGCTGGCAACTAAGCTGTGGATGGCTGTGATTAGGTTTCAGTTGGGCATCTAGGGGATATAATATTGCATTTAAAATAATCAATTCCATTGCTTTTTACATAATGTACACCATTCCAAGAGCATTTGAGCAAAATGGAATAATATACAGTCTTTGCTTTGTGGAATACTCTGGCACTTAAAGGGTTAACAATGCTAGAATGTGGAATTCCTGTGCAAATCCACTTTCTCTTTCTTTCGTTCGTTCTTTCTCTCTTTCTTTCTTTCCCTCTTCTTCTTTCTTTCTTTTTATAATTACAATATTTGTTTACCAAATACAAAGTGTTTATGATGTGAGAGGTATACTTTGCGGATTTAGATGCACTCTTGATTGATACAACTTGATGGACTGGTTAGTGGAGAGGGAGAGGATTCCTTGTTGAACACATAATCAGCGAGCCTTTGGATTCCTTTAATAATTTATTCCTGAGTTAAAAAGTTACACTGCATTGGTCGTCATTGTTGTGGATATAACTGTGCCCTGTTTAGCAGTTTACCATTGATTTGGGAGGCTGTCCTTGCTGTAAAGTTAGATGTAATAAGTTACTTTACTGAGCCTTCCAGCAGAGGTGGTAGAGGTTAAGTAAGGGAATTTTAACAGGCATGTAATATCCACATAGAGTTCTTACATCTAAGAGACCAATTACTGTTTAAGATTTGAGTCTTAACAGCAAGAAAAACTGACAGGCTAGATGGGCGTCAAATTTTATATTTCTGCTACGTGTACGTAGACAGTGAGCCTATGAATAATATTTGTAGTTATGGGTAAGGATTCCCTTTGCAGCGTCAAAGAATTAGTTCATACAGCAGAATCAAAATATAACGTCAACCAGCATCAGCATTCCGAACAGTTAATTCTTGGAATAAATCAGCGTTAAGTGATTCTCAATGTTAATGCTTATTTTTTCTGTTGCCGACATCTTATTGCTTATACCAAGATATCTTCTGAACCCCCATGTTTACTCATATCCATCACCTGAACATACCGGCCTTAGAGAGCCAGATAATATTCTCATAGGCAGAACCACTGCTTGAAATCTTCAACCACATTACTGTCTGTGGGTTTCAACTTTCCTTCTTCAACTCTTGTTCCATTTCACTTACAATTTCCTAATCTGCTCTCCCACTTACGGCCTGCAAGAATCACAGTGAGTGCATTAGAAGGGTTCATTATGAATGTGTAATTGAATGTCAGTGTGAGCGGTTTTAGAAAATGTGAGGGATGTCTGCAAAGAGCTGGGATGAAAAACCTCAAAACTAACATTACCATTTAGCAGCCTTCTGGAAATGGCCTAGTTGCCATCAGGGGATCCATGACACAACAGTACATTGCTTGGGGCTAACCCATACTCACACACACACAAAATTTCCTTCCTACCATATTCATATTGTGTAAACAGAATAGGTAGCTCAACAATATAGAGGGTAGGACCAAATGAGAACTGGTATTGAGATAAGGTTGTGTACCCTTTACAACCTAAAGCAAATGAGTATAAAAACTATTACTGTTCTCTAATAAGGTCCCTGAATGGTATGTTAGAACACCAGCTGTATTCTAACATACCATTCAGGGACCTTATTAGAGAACAGTAATAGTTTTTATACATATTCATATTGTGTTAATTACTATATGTTATCATAATATAGTCAGCATCAATATTGGGTATGCAATGACTTGAAGTACCCTCGATATCCAGGCCAGGACCCCCCCCCAATGTCCATTAACCCAATAATAACAGGCACCAGATAAAATGGCTTGCAAAGGCCACAGCCAATTTATTTTTTAACCAAGTCATTGCCACGTAACCTTAGCCCCCACACCTCGTTTTCAGGGCAAACACTACCAAAGTGAACACATAAGTATAATAAATAACACCAATAAACATAAATAATTAACAAACCCAAAAAGCCTAGCAGGCAAACTAGAAACCACCACACAGGGAAGGACTTACTGAGATGCCCAAACCTGAGGCTCCCTGAACCACCTACTGGAAACCTCCCACCAAATGCTCTTCCCCAGAGCATTCCCATCCCCCAGCCTGGTTAACTACCAGCCTGGTTGTGACAGCATAAATACCCCCTTCCTAACACAATAAACAGGGAGGGAGGGTAGGACAAACAACACAGGGTAAGGTGACAACAAAATGGCCCTCAGCCTCGTGACACAACCCCTTAAATAACCACCCAACTAAACCCCAACCCCACCAACCAAAATTGGCGCCAAGGCCTAGCCCTACTCGGGATTCCAGTCAGGGCCCATGCTGGCCCCCCAGGGCATCGTTTTATTGGTAGAGATTTACCTAAATTTGACGCTTACGTTGCAGAATAAAAATGTAATGTTATCTGAGACGAGAATGCTTTTTCTTTTAGCATTTGCGTAGTGTTCCATACCATAATACTGGGAGTTTCACTTTCCAAGTTTTCTATTCTGTTGTGTTGTCAGAAAACAAGAAATGTCAGGTCCCGTTTAAAAAGTTAGCAGCTTCAGAAGGTTCTGGTTTGGCTTATCCTCCTTGACTTTGATTTTAATGTATAGTAGACTGTGTATTCCCAGACACAACTTTGTTTATGTCAGATAATATTTGGTTGTGGGTGGAAGATATATATGTGAGGGGATTTAAGCACGCATAGAATCTAAGACAAGGCTTTGACAAGACTAGAGGGGCTGAATGGCTCTTATCTGCCATCAAATTCTTTGTTCTCTTTGATTTAGCAACCCAAAATGAGAACTGTGAAGGTACCACTATACAGAGAGCACCAGGGAAAATTCTTGTTCTATAGCGCAAGGTCTAAAATGTGCAGTATATCTCATCACTAGGCACGTATAAAAAGCATAAACTATAATAGATGCCTTTTTTGTCTGAAAACAATTAGCATAGTACCCAAGAGCAGGGGCTACTATAGAAACTTAAAAAAAAGCTTCTTTAATGTATTTTGATGTCATTATACCTTCAAAGAAAACAATAAAATGACATATCTGCTAGAAATTGTGTACTAGAGAGTGCAGTTAATGTTTTGTGTAAGTGGAACAGCACCTTGAAGAGCCACATATTCCCCATTGTTGATGTTAACATATATTCCCACCTAAATATAACTCTTATTTTTTGGAAAACATACACTTATTACACATAAAAAGTGTATTTTCTATAACTTTGTGGACAAAATAATTTGTTAACTGTTCTATGCGTTGGATATTTATAGCATGTGTTTGCTTCACAGCCAGGACCATAAAATTGTAAATACATCATTCATTCTTGTATGTGACAGGAACACCCCGCTGTAGAACATATTGCAGGCCTTGGGACAGAAGTTGTACATCTTTCCAGTCAGTGGTCTACTGTATATATGATGTAAAAAAACATCTGTAACTCTGCATGGCAGTGGCAGTGAGGGGTTAATTGGTTCTTAAAAAATAGTGAGCTTTTCCAAACCTGAGATACAGAGGACCAGATCTATATGTCTGCCTCTGCGTGTCTCCTTTCTTGGGTTTATCCTTCACAACTTAGGAAACAGAGGGATTGAAGTTAAAGAGTAGGCAACTTCTGAAGTGCCTTGTTATACCAATGAACAGTATGATACCCTACTCTGCCAATTATCAATCTTAACTTGTCATTCTCTATTACCAATTACACATCTACTTGTAAGACTTATTTAACTCAAAGGGAAAGTACATTTTCTTTTTTTCCCCCATTCTCCATTCACTGTCCCAGTCTTTTTGCCTTCAGAGAATAGTGGCAGCATTCTTTAAGAATAATTATATCATGATTCACCGAATGTTTGGGGTCGCTCAGGAGACCCTAATGGGTACACATGGTGGGAGCACTCTGAAAGGTGCATGGTACCACCTTCTTGAAATCTGATTGTTGGCATTAACAGGAACACTGGCTTTGGTAGTTTTTATTAGTCTCCCCATTAGTCTCCCCATTGATCTCCCCAGGCGGAGTTTCACCGTTAGGAGTGAAATAGAGTCGCTAGTACAGACCTTTAACTCCTGGAGCGGGAAGACCAATGGTCTCCGCAGGCTGAGTTTCGGCACCAGGATTTTTAAAGTCGGTACGAGCGACTCTATTGGTCACCAGCAGGGGGCTCGTCTACCATCAACCAATGAAGAGCAGTTGCTCGTACGGACCTTTAAAATCCTGGAGCCAAAGCTGCTGCGTAGTGCGTACCGAGTTAACCCTTCTTAAAAAAAACTGCAAAGAACAAAGAGAAAAAACCTAACACGAAGAATGTACTCAAATATTCGCCGAAGCACAGGAACGGGCGAATATTCGTGGATTTTTTCCCCCCAGGAAGATGAAGATGAAAATGAAGAGTTGGCCGGCGCCAAGTCTAGTTTTTATTTACTTTGAGCTTTTGTTTTCTTTCCATTCCCCCTTAAAATCCTCTTTGTCCTGTGTCGAGCATTCATGGATCAATAATTGCATTGGAACAGGTTCACCTCTATTAGTACACAACATACATATGGTGACTTGCTAGTTTTAACTGCACAGATAAATAAAAGTGTCCTGTACTACTTGAGAGTCAGGACTGGATCCATAAAGGATATCAAGCACTTAGATAAAGGCTATGTCTTATTGTTTCACGTGGGAGACTTATTTAAAGAGAGCACTATTCTCCACTATTTGTTCTTCACCATATTATTACTATATCTGGGCGTATGGTTACGATATTTTGTAGACATTTATTTATGTTTCATCTTATGTGTTCCAACATACTTTGTGATAAATAATGTAATAGAAAATGAATATCTTTGGGGAAGTCCTGTCTGAATAAAATCTGTCAAAACTGATTAAGCTAGAAATAACCTTGAATTTAAAATTACATTGAGAAATTGAGCAATATAATTACTAATGTTAAATGTTTTGCTTTTATCCTGGGATGTTGATTTTTTTATTATAAAAAAAATAGAATTTTATCAAAATCTTAAAACTAAATCAGATGTTGGATGTGTAAGGGTCAGAGTCCACCTAAGAGTTTATTTTTCGTAAATGGATACTGGAGGACATGTTATTATTCAAAATGTTATCTTAACAGGATTCTAAAAAAAAAAAAACTACGCTGGTAAATGATCTCCAGACACCCTCAGACAGAAGGAGGTGGAGCCTAAAGTAGGTGGGGCCACACAGCTCTATATTACTCCACCCACTTTAGGCACCACTCCTTTATGTCGCAAGACATCTGGAGCAAAAGTTGGCAAGTATGCATTCCCCAGCCTAAGGGATGGGGTTACCAGACATGCATCATCAAAGTGACAATGCTTTCTTTATATTCTGTGTGCTCCTTCAAAAGAGTTCAGAGATTATATTCTGATAAACACATATCTTGCACTGGTTTGGAGAACCTACCACTTAGTTGACCAACCACTGAAAGAACCCACGATTTTAGAGCAACATGTAGAATATGGCATCAACATTTAAACTAGTGCAATATTTGTTTCTCATGTTTTACCTGCATTATTATGGTTTATTGAGTATATAATTAAACTTTCTTCTTTTCCCTAAAAATCACTTTGAAGCCACCTCCATTAGATAGAAAAATGTTCCTCCATAACTGGAATGCTAATATTTTTCTTCCTTTTTATATTATTTAAGTTGACTGTACAGTGAAATACATTTAAATGTGATGGGAAATAAAAACTAGCATGCCATTGGTCTATTATCAATGCACATATTTACATTGTAATCATACCCTAAAACCTCTACCAAATATATCTCACATCTTGCAAGCATTTGAGCGTAAAACACAACCCAGTCAGCTGAAGTTAATCCGCGGTCACTGATCACGCTGTCTCTGCTTATGTAAGCTTACTTTATGTTCTTCTGCCTCTCTGTCTTCCAAAACATTGCATTCCATTCAGTGAAATAAGAAATGATACATTTAAACAGAAAAATAATCTTAAAAAAAGTTGAAAGAGGGGAAGGCAAAATGTCTGTACCCAGACACCAGTGCCCGTGACAAGGGTTGTGCTAGTCATTGTTGTTAATGGCGTCTTCACAAAGAATCTTGCCACCTACCCCTGAGTGGGAATCTGATAAAAAAAGGCATAATAAATTAAGGACCAGTTATATGATTAGTGAACATGCAAATATTTTCCTATTAATGAAAATACTGAAATTAATACTTTCACTTTACTTTACTTTAAATTAATACATTTAAAGATTGCAATGAAGATTGCAAGTTACTGAAGGTTGGTTTGGGTTGTCAACTTCAGAAACCGTACAAAGCATTTGTCTTTGGGATGGATAATGTAGTAACAGGGAATGGAATGCACATATTGTTTGTGGAATTTCAGTAGGATAAGCCCCAATATCCAAATGCTGCTAGTTTCTTATGAATCAGAGTTGCAAGTTAAGTCCCCATTGAAATCAATTAAAATCATCATGCAGAAACCTAAGGGAACTATGAGATTGTCAGTGAATAGTACATTTCTTGAGATCTCCCTTCCCAGCCAGTTGTTCCAGGTTAACCCTGTGATTATTTGGTATGAGCCAGCTGTACTCTGGAATGGCTAGTGTGCATTGGGTAGGGCTCTGATGCTTTCCTGGACATTCATATTACCATAACATTTGCCTCATCCCCTTGATGTCTGTTATTTGTAGTATTGGATGGTAGATATGCCAGTTCTTCTGAGACTACTATTCTTATTCTTTCCACTGCATGAAGTAACGGAAGGATTTGAGGACCCCTGACTATCAAGGGCGTTCTCTCATTCCTCTACCTTTCTAACATTAGACCTAAAGGCTGTCTGGTCGTATCTGCAGCCAAACTGTACTATTGCTGCACAGTCATAGTTATGGACTCCTATCAACATCAGTAATACAAGCCCAATTCAATTTTGGAACCTTTGTTTCTGAGCCTCAGTCTTGCCTCTGTACTTTTCTCCTGGGAAGAGCCAGTTCAGGTTTTACCCTGCTCCTACAGCCAATTAGTTGTGTGACTTCCCCCTTTATGGGGTCATTAAAAAGGTATCTGTGCTGTACCCAGTATGTTTTCAGTCACTGAAAGTATCTACTGTGTAATATAAAATCATGATTTTTATTTTTGCAAAGTAGCTTCTTCCATCATTTTTGTTTAAAAAAATTAACAATAAATAAATAAATAAATTTAAGGAATCTGATTAAAAACAATGTGTTTTTTTGTTTCTGTAAGGACATAAGACTGCTTCCTCGTAATTGATTGTATATATACAGACCACTCCAGTATTGATTTGAAGAACCATGCTAACCACAGAAATGTTCTACTCGTCTACTAAGAGGCACCAAACAATTGTCAATATTCCCTTTCTGAATCTACAGTTTAAGGCTGCACTAAATAATTAAATTACTGCAGTACTCAGCTTAAAATATAAGTGCATGTTGTCTTCTTGCAGTAGTGATTATATAGCAGTGGAAAGAAATTGAGGCTGAATCATTGCTAGGTTCAAGTTGCAATAATTTAGTTTTCTGTACAGATAAGCAGACAGATATGAAAAACTACACTTTCCAATGACTTTTTTTTTTTTTTTTTTACAAAAGTTGTAATACATGTAGTATTTGGGAGATATAGAAATGTTAGGTACCTTATAGATAATTGAAGAAACAAAAAATAATCAAAATATTCTAGATTTTTTTTATTTCTTTAGTATTTACAGTTTTTCAGTTTTTTCTTTCATTACATATAATATACATAAGTAAATACCTATACAGTATAGTGGAAGTTTTTAATGAGACTTTTTCATTTGCCTTATCAGAGTGGATTAGACCTTGCATATGGGACATCAGTGAACAAGGGGGTACTTAAACCTACCTACCTCTTGGGTATGGAGTGATTTGGAGTGATTTGTTTTATTCAACGGGTAGAACACATGGAATTCCAGGTAACGTCTTTATAGGTCAAGATTACCAGCAGGAGGTGCCAGTAGCCTCCATCTGTTGCTGTTTTGGATCCCACAGTTTAGTTGAGTTTTGAATACGAGAGCCAGTGTACAACCTTCGACATTCCTATAGTTAATAAGGTCTATGCACTAAACGGTGAATACTTGCGAGTTGGCAGAACTTGAGCGTTTGCAGCAGTAAGGGAGGTGAAATATGCAGGCATATACACCAGAGCAAGACAACTTGATTACACTGTCCTTGAATAATAATCTTTGGCCAAATGAAAGGTGACACCAAAAGATCAAATAAGAACCCCGCCAAATAAAAACAGCTGCTAAAAAAACATTCTTTGCTTGTTCACATTGGATTCCAAAAGTCCACTGGTTATGCGGGAGTGTAGGTACGATACACAAGGGGCCCCAAGTGGATTAAAGATGCATTGCATTTTCCATTGACTTCAATGGTCCACTGGACATCTTAGTAAATAGACCCAATTGTCATGTCATAATATACATTTTCAGCAAATAATACCTTTTTTGACAGATAAGTTCAGAAGGCACTTGTACCCAATTGGTACATCCAATGGGTACATGATAAGTATTGGGTTTTTTTTTTTCATACGATAAAACACCATGTCTAAGCCACCAGATTGTGCTCTGCTGACTGGACCATGGGGCTGTTGTTGTCCAGACCAATATCGTGTATGCTCTATGACGACCAAGCGGGTGCTTCTTTCGGGCTTTTTTAAAATCATCATTCGCAATAATCACAATTTATGTTCCCTCATTAGCTATTTTCAACACATCCATTTGTGAGTATCTAAGAGTTAATATAAGACCAACTCATATTTCCATATGCAATTTCCTTAAACAGCTTGCAACACAAAAGCCCATCTTTTAGCAAAATGTTATCCTGCGATGCCTCAGGGGAGCCAACATAGAAAATGGACAATATCATCTCAGTAATTCACAGCTTTTTTTGTAAATAAGTTATTTGTGTACACATCTAATGGCTCCTTAGCCAATGTACTGAGATTGCAGTACAGTGACAAGACAAGTTGTTTCTGTCTTATTCCATATGCTTGAGTCCCAAGTTCTCCACACTTTAATTGGTTCCCAACAGAATAACGTTTATAAGCATATGGTATGTAAAATGCTGACTTTGCTTTTGTTACCCAATATTTTATATGACACTTCTTTAAAACATATGAAAGGATCTTGATTACTCAATGTTGAAAAACTGAATAACTTTGTAGCACCCTGCAGTGGTGTCACGCCAACATGGAAACAGCGTAATGAGAATGTGTAAAAGCATTTGCTCTCTTTTAAATACTGAATTTTAGGGTTCGCTGAACCTATCAGAAAGGTGCTGTGGTATCACAACAAAAACAAACATGTTTGTGTTGTTGATTAACACTAGTTTTATTTATTCTAAGAGATAATAGTGTGATTATGTTAGACTATCCCAGTGTACTCTTTATGTATGATACATCTGTTGATTAGGGTCTCTACATGGAATAAAATATTGCCAGAGGAAAGGGAATATGGTTTCTTAAGTTTATTAAGACCCACTCATTTGTTCCCACATGTCTAAAAAATGTCATGACTAATTTTATTAGTTATCCCAAGGTTCAACTTTGGGGAAGTATTTAGACATTCCTCAAAGAAGGACCCGTTGGTATATGTTTGACAGCATCCTTTTTTGGGAATACATTGCAAATTTGCATTAGTATTGTAGTGTTTATAGCTTTTGGTGAAAAGCCAAACTTTACTGTTAACATCTTACTTGGTGCTTTTAATAGGACGAGATGTGCAATCAGTGTCATGCTCAGCTTGCAATGTAAGAGTCAATTGACGGCAGTAATTTGGCAGAAAGAGGTAACTTTCATAGTGTAAACTACAATTAAATGCAACTTTGAAATATGCTGTTGACTTTCCTTGTCCTTAACTTAATAAAACCGTTTATGAGGCAGAAAATCCACAGTAAGATAGCAATACTATAACATACCCCCAATGCTCCCTCTCTAGCACCCATATCCCTTAGTCACACGTTTTCATGAAGTTTCATTTCTAGTTATTTTCCTGCAAATAATGTATCTATATATTTATATATAGTTACTATTCTTCACAACTAACAGCCAGCAGCACTACACTGTAATACTTTAAGTAAGCTAGTTGCAAGACAAACCCCAGATCATTTATTGGAACCTAACATCACCCCTGTTCATAGCAAGTCCTAAAGCATAGGTGTGTCTGTTTTGTCATGGAAAATATTACAAGATATGCTATAGGGCAGATATATGGTTAAAGCAAAATATCAGATTTTCAAATATAATATACATTTTTCTTTAGAGGGGTTCAGTGGAAAACTTTGGGGACAAATGATAAGCAGGGATGCAAGCAGAGGAGGGTTGGCACCTTCTGGCTCAGTGGTCAGGTATAGCTGAGTGGCCCCCAGCAACTAACACAACAGCACACACTCACTGTAACATACACACTTACACAGTGTCCATCTCATATACTTAAACTAAAACGTACTCACATCATTACACCTCACGTATATCACCCATCATCATATGTCATACCATGATGTTGTCTAGATCCTTTCCTTGTAGTTGCTTGCACACTGTGCAAGCCACCATGCTATTATCATGGGGTCGGGTAATGTTGAGTTTCGTGACCCCACTGCGCTCCTGCCTCCAAGACAGACAGAAGACAGAAACACATATAGGTGGAGAAACACACATAGGGCAAAAACACATGAAGAAAGTTTGTGGGCATCACAAGGGAAACCCCAAACAAGTAAGTCTTTAGTTGAAGTTGATACATTTTATGTTTTTGAGACCTCAGAAGTCCAAAAAGCTTATGTCACATTTTAATTGCTTTTTTTTCTTCAGCTAGTTCAATAAAAAGACATCATTTTCTCTTTGGCTAATATGGATATATTTATTTTTCTTATGAAGAATAAAAATGGAGAAAGAGGGGAAGAAACAAATATACAGTCTGAAAGGAGGTATGAATGAATGAATAAATATGAATATACCCAATCTGCTCAGTAAACCAAAACACAACTGACAGATAACAAGAGCTAGGAACTTACCAGGTTTCAAATAAGGTCACTTAGTGAAATACTGTTTCCCCAGGGCTTCAGGTTAGTATCTACAGTTGCTGGATGGGGTATTAACCTTTGCTAATTTAGTTACAGCCTAACATTTTCCAGCAAGGGCAGCCGACTGCAAATTTTTCTTACCCCTTTAACTTCCTCATGCCAAGATCTTCAACGAATGAGGGAATGCTGCTCTTTTAGACAATCACATGCAGAAATTTTTTCTAATGATACATCAGCCAAAAACCTGCACTATATGTAAATCACACTCAATTATTTCATTATATGTACAAGGTTTTGCTTAAAGTGCGCCTACCATGCAAAAGTACACTAGAAACCAAATATCTACCAAACAAGAGAAGATCAAATGTTACTGAGATGTCCACTTCAAATATTCTTTTCTATCTGTATCTGTAAAGAGCTTATGCAATCATTTTACTGTATATTCTGAGATTTTCATATTGAATTTCACGCTTCCTCCGTCCGTTCTAAAATGCCTAATGTTCTGGAATCTGCTTGATCCTAAGTGTACTTGACACTGTTGAAGCTTTGTTGGTTTAGCCTTAAAGAGTGATTCTACTGAAACATTCTCCCCTATAATCAGTCTGACAGTTTCTCCTTCTCTTGTGCCAGCAAATACAAGATATCCGTGACTCAATGATTGGGTTAATATGCAAGATAATTATTCTCACCTCTATGGGAGGTACAGATCTTCACTAATAATCTAATTGTATAACAATAAATAAAAACAACAGAGAGGAAATAATAAACCGATGCTCGCATATCAAAGCCATCTACAGAAATCTCAAAACAAATAATTTGTTATTTGTGGTGATCCCTTTTTTCATTCAGGGTTTTGAAGAGTGAATTACATTGTAGGCATGTAGATTAGCTCTTTCCCACAATTTAGCATATCCTTGATCTTTTTAAATAAGCAGGTCAGTGTCATCAGAAATTTGTTTTATGAGATGAAAGAAATGGCTTGTAGTTAAGCATCGAGATTGAGAGATGAAACACTGTACTGTTAACTAATAGAACATCAAGAATAATCATAAACTATAGCAAACATCAAGAATAATCATAAACTATAGCGTTAAGGGGGTATTTACACAAATAGGGTTTGCTGCTTTTATTGTATTTTTTACCTTGCTTGAGATAACCTTGAGTGTGCATATACAGGGAACTGGATAATGATTGACCATATTGCAGCACTGTGTGGACAAGCTCTGGCTCCTGGCCTGTGCTTCTGAATGGTGTATAGCCCTCCATACTGCAAAGGCTGGATGAAACTGTTATAGGTCATTTGTGTCAAAATACACATTTCCTGCCAGTTAGCATCCACCACAAACATAAATGGGGAAAAAAGTGAAAAATCAGCAACATAAAACATATAACACATATTATTATATAGTTAGCCAGACACAGATTGTGGTACAGCATGACTCTTATTATTATATAGTGGGTCTGACGCAGACAGTGATACAGCATAACTCCTATTATTATATAGAAAGTCAGACACAGATGGTGGTACTGTATAACTCCTATCATTATATAGTGTTCCAGACATGGACTGTGGTGCAGCATGACTCCTATCATTATCTAGTGAGTCTGACACAGAAGGTGTTACTGTATAACACCTATCATTATATAGTGATCCATACACATACAGTCATATAGCATGGTGGTACAGAATCACTCCTATCATTACATATGATTTGGGCACTTCCTCTCCTCTGATTGGTGGAACAGGGGAAAGGCTGTCCTTGTGGTTCCTGTAGGCTCTGCCCATATACAGAAGTGAAGACAAAAGTAATAATATAGAAGAAGTGAAGCTGCAGGAAATGAGACAGGGATGTGGTAGTGGTCAATGGAGAAGGTAGGGAGACTTCTTCTGGGACAGTGCACACCCCAGTAGATCTGTGCTCTAGTCCTGACAGGGTCTCTGGATAACTGCTCAATGTGCCATGCACTAAGGACGGCTTCACCCAGAGACTCTGAGTCAAACATTGAGAGTTCCCAGTTATGCTTATTAGCATAACATAGGAGCAACCATTTTAAATTACAGTTCATAGGATTTGCATAATTATTTCTCACCGTTATCAATTCCCTTTTCTATAAAGACATAGTAATATTTCTCATTAGTGGCAGCTATAATTTGGGAGATAATTTTAGGATTCTTGATATGCTACTGCTGCCATTTTTTGATACAGCTCTCCATGCACCCATAGTTTATTTCCATAGGTTCAGTCAGTCCCTTGTTTTTTAAGACATAAAGGTTAAGTTCTCAGAACTTCTAGAACACACCTATCATGTAGGACATTGTCAGTACTAGATTGATGACCAAATGTGACATCTTTAATTAAATCACAAACATTAGTAACAAGATCCCTGCGGAAATCATAAGGATGTTGTACCAAAACAAGTTTAGGGAACCTTATTTTTTTTTAATTGATTTAATGTGCTTGAGTGAGAACTCATAATGGGATCAGTCAACTAAAAGGTTTTCTTATTAGTCACGTTAGTTAAGTCATATATCAGTCTCATGCCATCCCTCACAAATCAGCTTGGATATTTACAAGTAGCTGTTGACTAGATGCAAGTGTCTGTGATTTTACAGGATTGAGGACACGTCTAGGAGACAAGGACACCCCTCTGGCAGCTGCAGCTCAATCACTCCATTGGACATGGACTTTGACGAACTCTAGGCTAAAATACTAAAATACTGCTCTATTTTAACAGCGTGAGTTGAGGTTGTCCATGGGTGTGCTGGATCCTCATGGGTTACTTCTATTCCCCTTGGTATCTGAGGCAGAATGAAAAAAAAAGCATAAATAGCCTACATTGATAAACTCAGTAAAGATCACTGGGTCCAGTATACAAGAAAAATTGTCTACATAAAAGAGCAACCGATAGAGCAACAAAAGGTTACAAATGCTGGATAATATAAAAACATATAAATAGAAATAAATAAGAGTGAATTCTTACACATTGCATTTTACCCTTTGTATGTGGGCTTTTTCACAGTTTCTTATTTGAGTTAATTTCATTATTTACTTATATGGCTGTGTTCTAATTCTGCTTGGGATACCAAGGGGAGCAGAAGTAACTTGGTGAGGATCCACTACCACCATGGACAACCTCTCCTCGGCTGTTAAAATAGAGCAGTATTAAAATAGTGAGTGTAAAATCTACAGAATTTTCAATAGTGCTATTTTCATACTGTAATATACTACACTATATTTTATATTTTGTGATTATGATTTCAAGGGATGTAATTTTATTTTGCTTATTTAAAGATGTGCCCATTTAACCAACTCCATCCCACAGCACAGGAGATGAACATGGTCCATGCATGCCCCCTAAACGAGTTATTCTGCATGTTTACTAATGACTTTTATTATATTTTCAGGATCGAGCTAAACAATTGGAAAAGGTTCACATTGTCATTGGAAATAAATGCTGTGATTTGGATTCTATTATTTCCACGTTAGCATATGCCTACTATCTAGATAAGGTAAGACTACTTTTGACATTTCTTTTCAGAATGCAAACAAAATAAGGAAACTGTATTCTAAGCACTTCATTTTATAAATAACCAACTGTTAGTCTGGCCTTTGACATAAACTCTAACCCTGTTGTTGTTTGCACACTGGTGGCTGCCGGCCTGTCAACTGCCTTCCTGCAGCTGCTGGAATATTCAGCCTCAGGCTACTTATGGGTCACACACACCTGACAGCCATTTTGCCATTATTATCTTTTTTATTATCTTTTATTTATATAGCGCCAACAATTTACGCTAGCTTGTTATTTTCCTTTTTTAAGCCTGCTCTTTGCCATACTCCCTTGACAGATCATAATGCTCCTCTTTATGCTGATACTGAGTCCTTGTTTCTGAATTCCACACCCCTTGTTTTCTGGTACCTTAAACATTCGTTGTTTCTGAGCTCCTGTACCTTGTGCTCAAATGTTTAGCGTTTGTATGGCCTCTTTGACCCATCTTCTTGTGCTCTGGTACCGTGAGGTTTTGTTACTGTCACGAACCGAGTGAACAGGTCTGGTAGGAGCCCAGGTGCAGGGGATATCCTCTGGACGGGGCACACGGCAGGTAGTCCTCTGGATGGGGCGCACGGGCAGGAACCCCACTGGACGGGGCGCACGGGCAGGAACCCCACTGGACGGGGCGCACGGCAGGAAGCCCTCTGGATGGGGCGCATGGCAGGAACCCCACTGGACGGGGCACAAGGCAGGAACAAGGCAGGAACAAGGCAGGAACAAGGCAGGAACAAGGCAGGAACAAGGCAGGAACAAGGCAGGAACAAGGCAGGAACAAGGCAGGAACAAGGCAGGAACAAGGCAGGAACAAGGCAGGAACAAGGCAGGAACAGGTACTCAGGGCCAGAGCAAAACAGTCCACCAACATCAATGCAAAGGCCCTGACTGAAGGGCTGGGCAGGTTTAAATAGGTAGGCTTAATCCAGGTAACAGGGTCCAGCTGCATGCACTAATGAGGTCTGAGTGGTTCAGAGTGACAAGGGCGGCCACTAGTGGTTGAGAAACATCATGAGCTTAAAGCAACAGCGAACGCTCCAGGCTGAGTAGGGTTACCTTGTTCTCCATGTTCTTCTGCACCTGTCCTGGTTCTGTACTGACTTACTCATGGTTTATGACCTTGGCCTTTCTCACTGTATTTTGAGTCCTACCTGCATTGTTTTCTATATTTGGCATCCTTGGTTATCCTGAGTCTGTATAGGACCTTGTCCATGTTGTTTCTGACATTAGGCTACCACTACCAATGGGATCAACAGGTAAATTTGTTTTGGCTCAACCTGTAGGCTTAATTGGAAGCATGCTGGGGGTTTAAGCTACATTATGTTGTGTTACCCTGTATTCAAGTGATATATTAAATGTATCATGGTAAAGAGGTGTCTAATTGTGGTATGTTTTTTTGTGTGTAACTGTTCTGCTTGTTTTGAATTAGGAGTGTGCATTTCCCTGAAACATCATTATCTGGCATACAAGCGTATTTGAGTATCAGTTTATTGCTGTTGAAAATGTATTTGATCGCAGGCCAGTTACAGATTCTTAATAATTGACACAGTGAGAACAGAACATTTATCTCTTAGCAGCAATTTACAAACCAATCTCAGTTCCAATTTTGATCTATTGTGTCTAAGTGCAATCTGAAGAAGGGTGAGCTGGAAATGAATTACGTGACAAACACATGGTATTTTCACCCCCGGCTACAGTACTTGTGACTTTAATGATATTTTACAAATTTTTTTTATTTATTAGTGAATATGTGGTGAAAAATCAAATCATGTTAGTGTCAGCTCTTTTGTATCAAATGTTTCATTATGGCTAAGGAGCAAGATTTTAAGGCATGCTCTTCTAATTTTTCCCATAGTGTAGCATAGAAAAGCTTCACACATTTACACTGCAGTTGCATTTTGAAACAGGAATCAAAAATACTATCATAGTTACTGTAAAACATTGATCCTCTGGTATACCAGGAAATGCTCTGTAGGGAATGCATTAGGAAACTTGTAAAAGTGGACATCATTGGCATCTAAGGTCAGCAGTTCAGATAACAGGTTCAACTGCCGGAAAGAAGAGGGCATCTGGAAAAAAAATCCAGTGTAAACCTGCATAATCCCAGTTTAAAAGGGAACTCCATTTTTATTTTACGTTGTGAAGTCAGCAGGGCACCTAGTAAAATGTGCTTAGTAGGGTTAGCGGAAACAATGGGGTTTTCCATGTATGCCTTACCTTACTGATTCACTCGATCTGCACTTGCAGCCTTTTTGGCAGTGCATGGCTTTTGTATGGGACATTTTGCAATGTCTGTATTTACACGTTATATGTTGCTATGTTAGTTAATTGACACTGTGTTTTGAGCTCCAGGAGGTTTCAAGGTCTTGAGGGCAGAGGTTGCTGAGTGACATAGGATCATGAGTAGGCGACTACTAATGTTAAAAATAAAGTTAAATAAAATATAACACATAAAGTACATAAGTAACACTTTATGTAATATTATGGTGAGCAAAAAAAGTACTAGAAGCCCTCCATGTACAAAAACACTGCTCCAAATGCAAGAATTCCAGTTTTCCAATTCACTTCAATTGGGTACTCTAGTTATGATTATTATTATCTTTTATTTATATAGCGCCAGCAATTTACGCAGCGCTTAATACAATACATATATTCAAGGGGTATGACAAGACGAGAATTGACAGACTAAGACAAACCGATACATTAGGTGGAGAGAGCCCTGTTCACAAGCTTAGAATCTTGAGGGAATGGGGTGACAAACATAAGGCACAGAGAAAGGGTGAGAGGTAGTGTGGTGGTTGTATCAGTGACAAGGAAGCTCTAGCAGCTAAGATAGTGCGGCTTCTCTGAAGAAGTGGGTTTTGAGATGATTCTTGGACGTTTGGGAGGGAGGGTGAATGCTGAAGGTTCGGTGGGAGTAGATTCCAGAGGAGAGCCTTAGCCCATGGGAAGAATGTAAGGATCGAGTAGGAGAGTATTTGCTTATGAGGTCAGAAATGTATGGAGATACGTAAGATTACATTTCAGGTTGTGACATTCATGAACAAATATCAGACAAGCAATTGGTAATATGCAACATGAGAGATGGAGAGAGATCAGGAGAAGACAGGTAGTGCCCCTAAATTTGCATCTTACATGCAATTCACTTTAGGCAGCATAGGTGGTATGTTGTCTGTGCATGCACAGAAGCACATATCAATTTGCATGTATGAGAAATGATCTTCTATTGAAGCCAGTGGGTGTTCAGCTCACATACATGCAAGTTGAGTGGCAAGTCATGATCAAGAACTCCATACTGTTGTCTAAATGTTCACTTGTTTTCAAAGTTTGGATCTGCTTTGGACAGATGAACATATGCTGGCATATTGGGTTAATTTTTGTGATACATTTTAAATAACTGCTAAATTATTTAACAAAGCCTACCTTGTACTGACTATATTTTTTGTAAGGCTGTACATTCACAACATATTGATCATGCCATAAGCATTTTGAATTACTGTTAATATATTTGTATGTCATGTCTGTGATCCTTCCTAATCAATGTGTGTTAAATGTGCCTTCTTAGGGAGAAGCCTGGGATACTTTTAAAACAAAGCTGTTTACAATCAGTGATTGTTGGACAACAGTCATGCTCCTGCAGTCAGACACTTGTCTTCACCTAAGATCAACAGAGGGAATCTAAATCGACATAAACTACATCATATTTACTAATCAATTGTGAATAAGAGCATTTCTCACAGCAGGCAGCAGGAATTGAAAATTCCTTACACCTCAATGGATAATAATGTTTTCCAACTGCATCTTAAAATTTATTTAGACTTCTTCAGAGAAACATACATTTAGTGTCTTTTTAATTACTTAAAGAACCCTGAATAGGAAGTAGAACTTGGCTTGCTTCCTTTAAGGCATAATTAATGGTGAGTTAAAACACCATCTTCACCTGCAAACTCCTACAGTATGTTTTTCCTTTTTCTTTGTGAATAACCCCTCCTCTGTATGTTTTTGGATTTTAATTTTCCATGAAATGCACGTGTTGTATACACGAGCACTGAAATCTGAATGCATTCCTGTCTTTTCAGACATCTTCACCGAGCATACTCTGTCTACCTGTTCTAAATTCCTCAAGAGTGGAATTTAGCTACTACAGTGAGACCAGGTTTATTCTGGAGGAGCTGGATATTCCTGAATCATTTCTAATCTTCAAAGATGAGATCAATCTTCAGCACCTAAATGATGAAGGCAAACTGTTAGTAACGCTTGTTAACATCAGCACCTTGACAAGGTATTAAGCACTGATGAGTTTTCACATACTTATTTCCTGCATTAAAACTTTGTGCAAGGCAATCTAACAGCAAATTTACAGGTATTGTACCTGGCCATTTTCACATACACATTTGCTCTAACACACATATACACACTCATTATAACTAAGTCACACAATTACACACTCTTACTCATTCACACACCACTCACATATGCTCCCATATACCCCACACACTTCACATTCGTACCTTGTCTGCAGCCTTTCCTTCATGTCTGATCACACACAATAAAAAAATAATATACAGAAAAGGGAGCGCACAACAAGTTTGACGAGTCCTATCTAATGGCTATTTTGCTACACACGAGGCCGAATCAGTCACACAGTGCAAGCAGCCGTGATATTACTGCAGGTTCACATAACATTGCATTACGTGACCCCACTGCACTTGCGCCTCCACAAGACAGACTGTGCCTGTTTGTAAAATTTTGGGCCATCCGGGGGCACTTGCCTCCCTGCTCCCCAGGCCAGCCGGTCCCCTTACAGACCTTGATTGTGTCAAGTGGTCCTGAGATCAGATATTTTTTTTTTGTTTTGAATCCTCACTGACAACAATGTATTCTTGAAATTCATAGTGTGGATGCAAATTTGGAGGCATCAGCTGTCAACGTCATTAATCCAGATAATAGATTGGATGGAGTCCAGGCATTCCACGAGTCATCTTCCTCTTTAGTCGCAAAAAAGATTCTTGAAGAGGCACCAGAGCTTATTACTCGGCAGCTAGCTCATCTACTCAGAGGTGAGAGATTACTCATGACATTAATAAATGCTAAAAAGTTTAATGGAGTGTTTCTAAGTCTGTCCATGCTTAAAAAGCGTGATCCATTCTTTGGTTAACAATGCCTTGAAAGGCCACAGGGAGCTTCATAAAAGAAGCAGGGTGTAAAGAGTTTGTTACGAGTATCTTTGTATTGACTAATAAAAATGCACAAGTAAAATAGGCGCAAGCTTTCCTTACTATATTACCAGACAGGAATATTAAGTGGTGCTATCTACACCCCAGCTGGGAGGCTGTAAAGGCTCTGATGGTTGTTTTAACTTTGTTTCCTGTGGCTCGGTGGCATTGGAAGTAATGACACGCGTGCCCTACAGTGGACAATGAATATGGATCAGTGTCCTGTGATTGCATACTTAAAGACTTTTCTGGTCAAAAAATGCTTATATAATTCTATTTTGATGGTGAAAAATGTAACTTTCATTATCCTTTCATTATCTGCAATGGCTATAATCAAATTTCCATTATGTTTCTTCTTTTCTCTTGGAATGTCCAATATAGCCACCACAGCTACAAGCAGTGGGGAAGAAAAACAGAGCCATAAATAGGATTATTGGTGTTTCATAATGTAGCATCAAAGTATCTTACGCAGCCTACACCATTTTGCTAGGATTACACTGAGGCTGTATAAAAAACATATAAAATGATAACATCTGTTTTTTCTTGTAAGCAATATTTACGGATGTCTAGTGTGAAGGAACCCTTCAAATAAACTCTTCTAGATCAGATTCTTAATGTCTGTCCTCAAATTCCCTCAGCGTCCTTTAGTGGTCTTAGTAAAGCCTAAACATCTACTGTAACTAGAAAACAAAAATAGTTTTTTGAAATTATTTTGATCTTTCCTGATTTAACATTTTGCTGGATGATGTTTTTTTTGTTTTGACTTGTTTAATGAAATTTGTATTTTCAGGAAGCATTTTGTTTAATTGTTTGTCTGTGGAACACGGAAGTATTCCTACTCAGCTAGAAGATATTCTTTATGTGCTGGAAGAAAAGTTCCCAGAGCTGCCACCACGGCAGGATATTATCAGCTGTCTACAGGAAACAAAACTGCATAGTCAAGGTAATTGTTGACGTACTGTATGCCTATTATAGAAAACAACGGATTTATGTTTTACGAAAACAAGCAAACTACTTAGTTGATAATACAGTATACTTTTTAGAACTGCACTGGTGAAACACCTGCATTTGATTGAGGGCCCCAGACTGCAAGCATTTTAGATCACATTGTGGGATATGTCTATGAAATGAGGCTGTACCTCCGGGTTAACTGAAGTCACCTGGAGTCAATTGCCTGGGTGCATTATGAGGGTCTCTGTATAGACTGACATGATGACTACTCTACATTTTTTTTTGTGAATTCACAAGAACTATGTGGTTTCTTTATTTCAGGAAGATATTTACAAATGAATGTGATAAACATGGCAAAGATGACAAACAAATCTAAAAACATTTGCTCCGCTTTGTCTCATAGTATCTCAGAACAGAGGTAGTTTTCCACTGATAATCAGCTACTTAGGTTAGATGTGCATCATGGAAATTATAGTTCCACGGCAGTTGGAGAGCTACCTGTCCAGTTGGTTAACAATGTTAAGTAAATTAGCTCATGAACAAACTATAACTGTCAGGAGACTCCACAGCTCAGAGCAGCGTAAGGGTTGGATATGTAGAGTACACCCTTCTAGCAGGTACATTTTAAGGTGTTTGGACTACATAAGAATATTGTTGGGTTTTTTTTGGTTAAACAAAAAGGACATATAGGTTTGCCACAAAAAGCTTTATTTGTTTTTGCTGAATAAAAGACTATTTTTCTATCAAACTGGCTTCCAGTCTTCATCTCTGATAAGATCCCTTACAAATGGACAGGCAAAGATCATCAAATGAGCGGAGGAACCGCATAGGTGTGTATTTGGAGATAAGTGAGGAAATCTAGGTAGGGTAACTTCAATGCAGGGGTGAACATAGGATTTAAAAAGCCCTTGGGTGCAGGATTTGACACACCCTTGTTACTAGCACACACATACTAACACACATACTAACAAATTGCTCTAACACCCACACACTCGCCATATACTTACACATACATACACACGCTTTCTCTCTCACTCCTCTTCTCCCCATCTTTTCCTCTCTCACACATGCCATTAACCCTAAACTGTACCCTGACACTCCGTACACTGGCACACACTCACCTTAATAGTATACACTACCATACAGTGACTATCTTCAGTGTTTTATTAGTATGAACAGGACCCATCTTTTAAATTATTAACAAAGAATGAATCTAATTAGTTTCTCAAAATAGCTTTTATACTTTAATGTCTAAAAACTTCGCTCTAAGCCCTTTCTTTTTTTTTGACATTCTTTATAATTTCCTACAATATGATCACTACAATTGTCTTTCATATTGAGCGAAACAATTAAATATTGCAGCTTGATTGATTTAACAGAGCAAATACAAATAAATAACCACAAAAAAATAATTAGTAGATAAAGATGTGATTGTTTTTCATTAAGAAAAATAATTAACATGAAAGGAGATGGCGGCATTGTTTGATTAAACTCCTCAACAAAGAAATAATTAGCAGTTGGTGATATGCATGGCTATGTTATTTAATAAAAAAAAAGATAAAAACTATGCTTGATAATATTATTTTACAAGAAAACAATCAATGACGTATGTTATTATGTTCATGTTTTTGACAGTTCCTAAATCTATGATACCCATTCCCAAATTTATGATACACATTTATTTTTGTGTATTTTCATTCTTATGCAACTCAATGTGTATACAGTGCATAACATTTTTTCTTTCTTGATCCTTTAAATTAACAAAATTATTCAGAATATCAGTAATACTAATACTATAATGTATCCTATTAGAAATAGATGTGCGTGGAACCACCTCTATAGTACTTTGAGCAGGGCCCTCCTTATCTGTTCTTTTTGTATGTCAAATTGCTGTGATATATACTATTTTGTTGTAATTGTTGTATTTACAATGAAAAACATTAAATTAACTATAAGCAGTTGTAGATGAAACTGTCATTTGCCAAGTAGGTGCCTGTTGAACTATTAAAAAAAAAAGCAGTACAGACAGAGATAAGCTAATGCAAATGTATACTATATGGACAAAAGTATTGGGACACCTGACCATTAAACCAACAGGAACTTTCATGACATTACATATATATATATGACATATATAATATGTCTATGACATTAATACCAAGCTCGCAATCTCCATTCCAGTTCATCCCGAAGGTGTTTGATGGGGTTGAGGTCAGGGCACTGTGCAGGGTAGTCAAGTTGCTCCACATCAAATTCATCCAACCATGTCTTTATGGACACTGTGCACTGGGGCGCAGTCATGCTGGAATAGAAAAGGGCCTTCCTCTAACTGTTCATACAAAGTTGGAAGCATAGCATTGTCAAAAACGTCTTGGTATGCTAAAGGGGATATAACAAGACATTTTGGACAATGCTATGTTTTCAAATTAGTGGGAACAGTTTTGGGAAGGCACTTTTCTATTTCAGAAATTTCCATGAAAACTGCTAAGTGACCTCAGTAGTGTATATTATTGTATTTGAAATATTTCAAGTGACTTTCCATCAGTAAAAATATAAACATGCAGAATACCGTTCCTAACTACTGGCTAGTTATATCACATTATTTTACTGTCTGGAAAATGCTATATGTTTAAAACATGGCTTATGAACTTTGCCTGTGATATTTGTCATCTATGGCGATTGATAAATCTGTTGGATGTGATTTACACGTGTTGTATACAATATTGACTAATCAAGTCATATTCACCAGGTACAAGTGTTGACGAGATTATACTCAACGACTACAAAGAGCTTTTTGATGGGGATATAAAAGTGGCTATTAGTACCATTTACATGATGTTAGAGGTAAGTAGTTATTGTGTCTCCCACGTTTGGCATTCTGTAAAAGGGTTTAATATTAAATACTAGAGATCGCACAGGTACTATGTGCACTGGCAACATTTAGATTGCTTGTGAGCATTCAATTTAGTTTATGTGTCGGGGCAGCATGGAGGCACAAGGATCCAGAAACAGAAGTGGAGAGGAGATGTTTAGTTTTCTTGTCCTCCATTATCCCTGATAGTCAGAAAAGGATCCAGGCAATAGGGTTAAGGTCACACTGGCTCACATGGCACTAGAGTTACATCTGCATTCCATCACTGTTTACAGAACACAGAACACAGGTTCTGTGTTTGCCGATGTGGGGTGCTGTATTGACCCTTGGTGGATAATTTGCTACTCTAGGTCTAATTTTCCTATATGGTGGGGCTAATCCTCTTCTCATGTAAATACTCTTCATCTTACCTCAATGGACTGTTCCAAATGCTTTCAGTCCTCACTTTACTGTGGTAGCCTAAACATAACTTCAGGGTGTGATTATACATAGTATACAAAGCAAATGCACTACGGTATCCCCAGGCCTGTGCTTGTACAATTTATCTAACTGCAAATTTAACAATGATTTAATAAATACTTGTTATACAATCCCCCAGCAAGAAGAAAATAGTTATCCACATAAATTAACCACATTCTCTTCTAAGAAATGAACAGAGTTACATTTTAACTTGTCTTAGAAAAAAGTCCACAGGGAGATGGCACTAGAGGCAGCAGAAGCAAATAATTTCAAAGTTGTTTCCAAATCCCCACATTGTCTGTCAAAATAATTAATGATGCAGATATTTGAAGAAAGAACATCTTACTTTGAGCCCTGCCATTAAACGTTGATGTTTTGTAGATAAAACCCAGGTAATTGGCGTTTGCAGCCCCAGCAGAAAACTCTTCCAACCTACCGGTAAATGCTGATTTTTGCCCCCAGTGGTTATCTAATTTTTTTCACATTTCAGAAATGTGGAGAGCTTTGGGGTGTCTGTCTATGCTAATAGTTTTGCAGCTGCTCAGCTACAAAAACAAAAAAGAGATGAATATTCATACTTAAGTTTGCCATAAAGGGGTAGTCATAAATTAAAGTTGATGATAAAAGTGCCTATTAAAAAGTAAGATGGCCAGAGTTGCTAAAAATGGACGTTATACCCCAAAATAAACATTCCCTAAAAACTGAATAGATTTCTTACAATGTTTTGAAGTCTCTAATGGACTTCCTTTGTTGTGTCTTAGTCAAATGAGTTTTAACCTTGGACTGGTCCTAGATTATGCAAGGAAATTTTTGGTGGGTCATTGGGCCTGGGCCGACTTGTTTCAATTTCAGAATTCATAAAATCATGGAAAGTGGATTGCCGCACAGCCATTTAAGCCACAGACCCTCACTGACAGTCCTCTCACTCTTGCTCTCTCACACTCACATTCACTTTCACGCGCTCTCTTAATGCCTCCCTACCTTTTCCGCTGACAGCATCCATGTCCCAGTCTCCATTTCCACAGCTCCACTTCTTTTGCCCTTTCTTGTCCTTCTGTCTTCTTTTTTTTCGGTCTTCTCTCTTCATCCGCCTCTCCCCGGTATCAGCTCGGTTATAAAAGTTACTTTTACAAAAGAGTGGATCCTCCGTATACACTGTCTCCCTTGATTAAAGGAACAGGGGAGAGAATGTGGTGCACTCTGCACCCATTGCAGATGGGTTCAAGGAGAAGGAGAAGTATAGAAATGCAGGACACATGAGAGGTCAGCGGAGAATGTAGGGAGACATTGAGGGAGATTGAGTGAGAGCGAGAGTGAGAGCAAGCAAAACAAAAACAGTGGTTCTGGGTTTGCTTTTTTTTAATAGAGTCATTTTATATCAAGGCTTTTTCTTTTTCTTCATTAAGAGCCAAAGTTTGATGGGTCGTCTTACAATTAGTCCCAAACACCTGTATAAGCAGTTAGGCAGCCACCCAAACTCAAACAAAAACGTATTAATGGGAACTCATTCACTAAACAGTCTTGTACCAAAGATGGGACTAAACCATGCAATATACCTCTCTGTAAACTTTGTAAACACATCTGCAGGAATAATACAGCTCAGCACAATATGCATCATCAAAGGCTCATACTCATGCAAATATAGTGTATATAATGCAGTGAACTGAGCTAACCAAAAGACAAAAATAAGATGAAATGACATATCATCCAAAAGAACAAAAATTTACTGAAATCCTTTAAATCATCACGTCAGACAGATAAACTAGTCCATACGTAACCTCAAAATCAAAAAGCACTCTAATGGAACTCCAAAGATACCCCAAAACAGAAAGATGTTTAAAATTAATATGATTCATTAATTATCCATTCAGTAAATTGTGTAATCTTTCATTGGTGGAAAATATTTGATTTACAATTCAACTCCCTGGCTAAACTCAGTTGTGGATGCTTTGAAGTCAATAGAAAAAACACTGCTCCTAGGGCATTCAGTAGTAGATTCTATGCAGATGTGTAAAGAGGTTAAAACATAGTGTAACATAGGGGAAGCAACAAAAAATAAAGTTATATGCGGATGACGTACTACTTACAGTCAGAGATCCCTTAAATTCCTTAATGAAGACAATGGATTTAATACACCAATATAGTTTGGTTTCTAACTATAAATTAAACTTAAAGAAATCCATTGCGCTCCCTTTTTGCTTAGACGTAAAACAAAAGAAAGAAATGGAGAAAATAGGATTAAGTTGGGCTAATCACTCACTTTGCTATTTGGGAGTTAAAATTTCTATTACCCCAAATAATTGGATGGAGATTAATCTCCTCCCTTTGATAAAAGAAACTAATCTTTATTTTAAAAATTGGTGTAGTTTGTATATATCATGGTGGGGGAGGATAAATGTGGTCAAGGCATACATCTTACCAAAATTTTTATATCTCTTTAGAATGATTCCCTTGAGTATACCCTATAGCTGGATGGAGCTAATCCAACGGTCCTTTAATAGATTCATCTGGGCAGCTAGGAAACCAAGATTGAAACAGCAATGGATTTCAATGAATAAATCACAAGGAGGTCTAAGCGTGCCACTTATTCAAGACTATTCACAAGCGGCTATATTTTTACAAGCATGTTTAACACAGAGAATTGAAGCAACTCAAGAACCGTGGTATAGAGCAGAGATTCCAAGAAACTACCCATATAATAATTTACAAACTCTTTTTTGGTTATCGACCAAAAAAGTTACTCATATAATGGAAACAGCAAACAGTATGGTTCTGAGACAGCTCCTTAAAAATTGGAATTGGGTAAAAAGACAGTCAGGATTAAAAGATAAGATCATAACAGGCCTCCCACTCCATATTTTAGGAAACTGTATGGAGAATATAAACTTGAAACCTTGGAGCCAGAGAGGTATAATCTTTTTCGCAACTCCAAATTGAATACCAGCTTCCAATCGAAGAATGTTATAATTATTTAAGAGTAAAAAGTTTCCTGCTAAAGTGGAACTTAAACCCCAAAATACAAGAACTTTTAGGCTATTTGACCGAAGTAGGCACTCAGCGAAAAGCACTTTCAAAAGCGCTCCAACTTATAGCACTGTTGAAAAAAGATCATACCCCTTTGGCCCTAAAAAAATGGGAGAAGGATCTGGGAAGTAGAATTAATATAGAGGACTGGAATAAATCGTTGAATCTAACTTATAAAAATATACACTGCCTAAACTTGAATGAGGTACAATATAAACTAATAAATCGTTGGTATTTAGTTTCCACAAAAAATGTATCCAAACAATATACCGAATTGCTGGAGGTGTGGATATTTTAAGGGAGATTTTCTCCACATATGGTGGAATTGTTCCCTTTTAAATAGACTGTGGATGAAGGTATCGGAAAAACTTATAGATATATTTGGCTCGCAATGGACATTAACTCCAGATAGAGCGTTATTACATTTGACTTTACCTAAAGCCACAAGTCAAGAAATACAACTATTATTACACCTATTGACAGCTATTAAGATAGTAATAGCTAGAAAGTGGAGAACTCCAGAGCCAATATCATGGATAATAGTAAGATCGCAAATCCTACACCAATGTTACATGGAGAAATTGATCCTAACACAAGATAGAGGCACTATTAAAAATCAGGAAATATGGGAAAAGTGGATCAACCTCATTTTAGACGGCAAATTAGATTAGAAATAAGCCTGACTAAATACTTTATATCTTCTTTTCTTTTGTCTTTGGCTATAGGCTAAGGAAACAAATATGGCCAATATACCTTAGTAACGATAATGAAATATATATACACACAGGGCCGGCCTTAGGGGTGTGCGACCTGTGCGACCGCACAGGGCGCCATGGTTGCAGGGGCGCCTGACCGGGACTTAGATTAAAGCATCGGTTTTTTTTTTTGTGTTTTTTTTTAAACTTTATTTAACATCATTCATGTTAAATAAAGTAAAAAAAAAAAACGATGCTTAAATCTAAGTCCCGGTCAGTTCTCGGCAACCGCTCGGCGCCCCTCACTCTCCGTGACTCCGTCGCTGTGCCGGCATCTCATGTTGAGCGTCGGACTATTCCGGCTCTCAACATGAAATGCCGGCACCGCGGCAGAGTGAGAAGACGGATGCCTCCCGCTCTCACCGCAAGACTCCGGCAACAAGGTAAGTGGGGGGGGTGTAGTTTGAAGGGGCAGAGGGGGGGTGTAGTTTGAAGGGGCAGGGGGGGGGGTGTAGTTTGAAGGGGCAGAGGGGGGGTGTAGTTTGAAAGGGCAGAGGGGGGGTGTAGTTTGAAGGGGCAGAGGGGGGGTGTAGTTTGAAGGGGCAGAGGGGGGGTGTAGTTTGAAGGGGCAGGGGGGGTGTAGTTTGAAGGGGCAGGGGGGGGTGTAGTTTGAAGGGGCAGAGGGGGGGTGTAGTTTGAAAGGGCAGAGGGGGGGTGTAGTTTGAAGGGGCAGAGGGGGGGTGTAGTTTGAAGGGGCAGAGGGGGGGTGTAGTTTGAAGGGGCAGGGGGGGTGTAGTTTGAAGGGGCAGAGGGGGGGTGTAGTTTGAAGGGGCAGAGGGGGGGGTGTAGTTTGAAGGGGCAGAGGGGGGGTGTAGTTTGAAGGGACAGGGGGGGGTGTAGTTTGAAGGGACAGGTGGGGGTGTAGTTTGAATGGGCAGGGGGGGTAGTTTGAAGGGGCATGGGGGGTAGTTTGAAGGGGCAGAGAGGGCGGGTAGTTTGAAGGGGCAGAGAGGGGGGGTAGTGAGGGGGGGCGCCAGAGGAGTAGTCCGCACAGGGCGCCACAACGCCTAAGGCCGGCTCTGTATACACACTATTATGTAAATGCGAAAACCCCAAATGAGTCCATACCTACATATTCAGTATATTTAATATATGAAATTACGGAATCCACAATAACTGTTGTCTTAGTATTGTCAGTTTTTTTAATTGTATCTTGTTTGTTATTTGTCTAAATACTGTATTGTATTCCTTTTTTATGTTGTATTTAATACTTAAAAAACAAATAAATTAAAAAAAACAAAAACAAAACATAGTGTAACATAGACCATTTAATCATCTCACTGTCAAGTCAAAATATTAATAATTGTCAGGAAGGCAAGAAATGTACCATGTACCAACTTGCACTACCTACACATCATCAACCATTTTAATCATACTTAAAGTTATCATGCATATTTAATGATTAAGAATATAAAGCTTTAATTTCACAACAATCTGTACAAATAGGAGACAATTTAGTGACATCAAGACTAATCCCTATGCATGTAGAGTAAATCTACAAGAATCACTACACACTTACAGCTTATTAACACATTAATTCAAATTAATTTGACAATTTATTTGATTTGGAGGTGCAGAGGTATGCTTTGATTTGATTAGACAAACCTTGGTTTAGATGTGAAAGCTGCAGATGCTGTGCTGTAAATAAATGACATACCCACTAAACATTTACATGCATCTGAGCAGTTAGAGATTTTTCTTTGAATTGTGTGTTGGGAGTTGAATAGTTTACGAGTGAGTCTGGTTTTGACATGAAATCAGCATTTGGTTGCAAATTGTAGTTTTTATGCTTATTACTGCTTTAGACTTGATAAAGGGAGGTCAGATTAAAGTTATCATACAATTTTTGCATTGGACTAGCATGTCGATTCCCAAATATATATAAATATATAATAAATATAAGATTGACAGACCTATATGGGGATTTAATGCAGTTTAAAACATCATAGAAAACTTTCTACAGTTTGTAAAATAAATTGATTCTTTTTTACAAGTGTAGTGACACTGAATGTTTAAGTAATTCTGTTTGATGGAAAACACGAACCCTTTGCCTCTTGTGTAGCTTTTCAGAAAGAGCTTCCTGTTGTGAGAAGTTAGGGTATGTAAAATAAATGATGTATGGAGATATTGGAATGCGACTTGGCTACCTTATATCTAAGGAACATTAAACATAGGGCCCTCGTTTAGCAAATAAATAACCATTCATTTCTGTGGCTTCACACTTTGGACTTTTGTGCATATTCTGCCAAGATAAAGAGAGGATATTAGGGATTTAACATAAAATATATCGCCAAGGGGGCTTCTCATAGTCCTAGTCTTTCTGCCACATGGTGTGTTACTAATGTGCATAAATGGGCTTAAATGAATGTGTTGTCTGTGTTGCATTTGAAATATGTATATATTTATATATTATTTTCTAATTGTGTTTAAAAACAAAACATTAAATATGTAACTTTATTGAGTTTGAAATCCAATATACATACATAAATCAACTTCAATTAATTTTTAAAAGCAGTGTACGAAAGCGCCCACTGATTTCCAAAGTTGCAGCTGCCACTGTGATCATAAGTTTATATTTTTCCGGTTAATAATGGACTTCGCTTAATATTAATCCCTCGCACGTTATATGACATGTTGTCAGGGCACTCGGTGCCAGATCAGGTAGGAGTCTCAATGCAGGGGCAGGTTCAGAACATGGATGTAGGCCGGCTGATGTGTCCAGTTCAGGGCTGTGCGCTACTTTAGCTTTAGATTTTCTATTAGGCGCCATCTTTAGGTGTTCAGAGAGAGCAGGAGAAAAACAGGCAGGAAACTGGAAGCCCACGGGCAGGGCAGACGACTAGGAAGCACACGGGCAGGGCAGACGGCTAGGAAGCCCACTGGCAGGGCAGACGGCTATGAAGCCCACTGGCAGGGCAGACGGCTAGGAAGCCCACTGGCAGGGCAGATGGCTAGGAAGCCCACTGGCAGGGCAGGCGGCTAGGAAGCCCTCAGGCAGGGCACAAGGCTTGGAAGCAGCTGGACAGGTAGGTACGTCTGGAACACGCCGGGGTCTGGTACACAAAACTGGATCGTTGACATAGCCAAGAGTCATACACAGGAGACCGATCAAATGCAGCAAAGCAGTAGCTCAGTATACAGGGCCAGGAACACAATGCTCTAGCAATGAGGCTAGGCTGATGCCTGGTTTATATTAAGCCTTAATTGACCAAACGAGGGGCAGGTGTTTCAAGAGCATTAGGGAACAGCATGGTCCAAGGAGAGGCAGAAGGACACTGCAGTCCAAGATCCACCTGGTGGAGTATTGGATAGGTGATAAACCCAGAGTCCACAGGGTTGCAGGTTCGAATCCCGGTGGTGCCTGACACATGTACTATTCACTGGTATTAGAAGTCAGGTTTGTAATGATGTCTAAGTATTAGATGAAAATGGAAATGGGAGGGTGTTATACAGACACTAGACAAGCCAAAAGGCTTGTTTTTCCTCAGAAATCTCATGGTGCTGCCACAACCACAAGGGATTCTGGGTAGGCGCATGCAAATAAGGCTAACAATTATCACCTTTGCCTCTATAAATACTATATATAGTGGAAGGGTTTCCATCACCTTTACCCACCATAACTTATGTAATGGTATTTGGTAAAATTAAAGATTATAATAACGACGATCTGGCATTATCTTTTGTTGTAACCTTTGGTTGTCGGTGATGTGTTGTTGAGAGGCACTTAAAAAGTCAAGTGAATGTACTTAGTACCATAAGAAAGTACCCTGGGTTTTTTGGATCAGTTTTTACAAACCTAACAAGGTAATACCTGTAGATCTGAAAGCCATGTGACTGTGAGGGCTTTATGCTATAAACAATTTTAGGGCCTGCCACTAGGAAAGTCATATGAGATTGGTACTATTTGGGCCTAGACAAAAGTATTAGAAGGGAGATCAGCAGTGACATAGGCACAGATCTCCTTTGTCTTCTTTAGACTACCAAAAACAGACAATATAATGTATAAGTAATTCTGTTTTATGGAAAACAGGAAGCCCTGGCTCTTGCGGAGCTTTTCATAAAGTGCTTCCTGTTGTGAGAAGTTACAGTATGCAAAAATAATGATGTCACTTATCATCTGGTCAATACCGCTTTTCTTGTAGCGTCTGCTACCCCGCTAATTCAAGGTAAAGGCAGAGCCTGCTCATAAATGTACAGAGGATTATGTACAAGGTGTCACAGGTGCACAAACAGCATAAAAATACACGCATTTGTGAGTGCGCCATCATATAGGCAATAATTCCAAGATGTTGCCAAATATAAATATAAATATGTCTGGGTTTTAGCAAACAAAAAAAAGTCAACCAAATTACAAGTGTAAATGCTGGTAATTCCGTTTACGTATATCATATGGCACATATTCATACCTGGGAACTCTCCGGTTACCTGGTATTAACCTATTATGTGCATGCAACACCATTTACATAACCCCTGGTAGTGAGGCAGTTATGCCACTTTATAGAACTCAAAGTCAGACCTCAGCTATAGTATTATGTACAGTTCTAGAGACCCCATCTCCAGAAGCATATTGATATTATAGACAGAGTTCAGAGGATGGCTACTAAAATGGTGAATGGTTTGCAGGATATTAGGAAAGGGATCTCAATAATTACAGTTTGGGAGACAGAAGAGAGAGAGAGGGGGGGGGGGTGATAGAAACTAACATAATATTTAAAAGACAAACTTTCGAGAGTTATATCTTCATCAGACCTGATGAAGAGATAACTCTCGGAAGCTTGTCTTTTAAATATTATGTTAGTCCAATAAAAAAGGTATCACCGCATACTCTGCAATACTCTGTTTTTTTTTACATCGTGTCTACTGGACTAATATGGCTAAACCCATTTACATTATATATATATATTTATTTATTTTTTGTCGAGTTACAGACAAGGATATGCTCTCACCTAAAACTTGCCAAAAGGCCAAAAGGATCCCAAAACAGATTTGAGAGTAGAGACTTCTCTCAAATCTACAATCTCAAAGTAGAACTTCATGGGATACCAATAAAGGAGTCAGTAAGGATCCAGCCAGAGCGTAAACATCTCCACAGAGGCATCTGTCCTCAAGCTTGTCCTCATGGTTTAAAAATAGAGGATTAGATGTAAGTTAGTGGTTTAAAGAAAGAGGAAGTAAGATTAGAAGCCTGATATCTGAAAGGTACCCATTGGATGCATTCTAATAAAAAATGCCCTTCACAGCTTTATCACTGAGAATTGGCACACATTATACGGTGTAGAATCCAACACTGCCTTGAACACTGTCCCTTTAAGAATGCTGATCTGAAAACAAAAGAAAATATTTGCCATAGTGTATAGGTTAAAGGTTAGAGATACTGTGGTTTCTCAATTAGGCATGTAAATGAAACATTCATTATCTTACATGCTGAGAAGTTGATGAACTGTGCAGTATGTCTAAGCCCACAGTCAGTAGTGAGATAAACCATTTCAGACAATGCAGTCAAAAACCCAGCTAAGGTCTTCTCAGGCTTCCCTTGATTGATTATTCACTACATAATTGTATTTTACTGTAGATGTAGAAACTGAACAAAGTCAAAATGTATAAGAGGGTGTTTACCCAGAGACAGTACCAAAGCTACTGTGTCACTTGGCTGTACTTGTCTGCCCAGGCCAAAGGAATACCTGAAGTAATATTCCAGATATGACATTGGGTTTTATGACCCATGTAGACGCATCCATGTGGCGTCATGCACCGTTTTACTCTTAGGTTACTACTTTTGGGGGCCTTTTTTACTTTCGGCAGTTTGACATATTGGTCATCTAATTTTGGCGTATATTATACTGAAAATAGTGTTGGACACTGGGGAATTAAACCAATATATTTGAGAAAATGCCAGAAATGTTAAATTGTGTCATAGAGTGGGACTTTATAAGTGCTTTAATGGTTATGTTATGAATAGTGAATGCTACAGTGTTAAGTACAGATCTGGAGTCTCAGATAGCTAGATAGATAGATAGATAGATAGATAGATAGATAGATATTCCTAATTGGTGTCATTCGATGCTTAGAAAGTAACAGTCAGCCTACGTTGCAAATCAATATATTGTGAGTAAGAAATAGATAAAATAGTTAACATTATTTATTTATATTGCACAGCAATAATTAATGTCAGTAATTTCTAGCTAACTGGTTTAAATGGCAAGTTCTAAGTATATAAGCTCAGTTGATAAAACAACCCCAGACTTTAGGTATTCTTTATTTTGACTATTGAATAAAATAATAGCAACTGACTGAAACTATGAGCTAGCAGTTGAGATGCGTAATTAAATATCTCTTGGAATGCAAAAGAAATATACATGATGTATCACTGTTTTTCAGTATTAACCAGTTATCTTACAGGACAACACATTTAGCGGCTTTATAGATAAACTTATTGAAAAAAAACTTTTTCAGTGTCCGAATCAGCTTGTGCTCTACTGTAAAGACTAAGTCTGTGACAAACCCCTTTAAGCTGAGGGCCAATAAATCCCTTGTTTTGGGACTTAAATTAAGGGCAGTAAGGCTGATTAGCAGCAACTGGTAAACCCTGATTTCATCCAGAGGGGAACAAAAAAGCGAAATAATAAAATAAAACCCTAGCTCCCTGTTGGAGTCCTCTTTGGTCCATACTTTCCTGCCTAGACCGAAGAGACTAAATGTCGTCTCTTAATCCTCCCTGCTAGACACAGCTAAACCAGGGTCTGGATAACCTCCTCCAGACAACACATAGGTCCAGGCAGGAAATGCACTGGTTTAGCCATATTCTTTCTGGGCCTCTGCTTGTGAAGGGGAGTGGGGCATTAGCCCACCCTGCTTTCCAGCTCAACTTTTCCACCCCAGGGACATTTTGTGCGATTTTGTGACAAATTGATGACTATTCATGCAATTAAGCATAGGACTGCCCCTCCTCTTCGGAAGTAAAGTTTCTACTTGTGCTTCAAACAAGTCTGGACATTTGAACACTAGCACTCTTCCTACCCCATCTCAAGAATATATTTGATGTGTGAAAATTAGATGAAACATCTGATATACTCTCCCTCCTCCTTATAAAGACTGCGTGAACTAATCAGTAGCAGATCAGAAAGTTAACATTAGGACTTATACAAATATAGTTTAATCGGGAGGAATACTCATGTAGACCTTCATGTTTGAAGATAATATACTATACTTTCCCTATAGTATAGACATAAGGTTTTTAATACATATAAGTTACTTATTTTAATATGTAAACACAATGACACAGGTTTATTTAGAGTATAGAACTGCAAAAATGTAGTATTAGAGAAAAAAACAATTTACTTTAAGGTCCAGGTGGTCATCCAGACGTCTTCCAAAAAAGGAACATTACACATCCCATCCAGTTGTCTCCATAAAGGTTTAGTAAGTTTATTAGAAGTAAATTGGGAACATCTCTTGAGATTGGACACAAAGGTCTTGCAAACTGTAAATTTAATAAACAAACAGCTGTTGGGAATATGCTGTAATAGCTGCTATTAAACTCCATTAGCAATGTTGATGGCTTGCTTGAATTTGATGCATCATTTATCCAGCACTTTCAAGAGGTTTTAGGAAAATATGTAGATTAAAAAAAAACACAACAGGGTAGATGTTTTTTATTTAAAGCTGTCACAAGTGAAATATACATCATGCTCATACATCTGATATACAACAGCTTTTCATAGGAATTATAAACAATTATTTAAACTAACAATTGTAATTTACCCTTGTGACATGCCAATGGTTAGTAACATGACCAGTGAATAAGCTGGTCGCACAAATAATATAATATATATATAACCTTGTCATTCATGATGGGTTTTTTTTTGTGCTGCACAAATCCTTGTAGCGTTAATCTGGCTACCATGCTGCCATTACTGGACACTGGCACAAAATACATTGCACAACCACGTTACAAATGTATAAGCATTGATATCGCATTATACCATACTTCAGGGAGGGGAAACAGGAAACCTTTGAGAAACGAGGCATGGTTGATAGTGGACAGGGGTGGCATTAGTGGCAAGTGGTATGAGGTTGTGGGCATCATATTGATGTAGAATGCCAGGATATGGTTTTAGTGGGCCATGAAGAGTCCGCATGGGAACTGTGAGGTCTCTGTGAGGTTTGCCCTGGCTTACATAGACACTAGCATAGCGGAACCAGGAAAAAAGCAAAGGTTGTGCAACCATGAAATTATCTTATGGAACTGTAAAAGGCATCCATTTTATTCATGGGAATATCTGTGCCTTGTATCTGCCCTCTGCCCTGTAGCAGTCTATAGTCCCTCAATTCCAAGACTCTTGTGCTGCCTCCTGTTTCAGTATAGATTGTAAGCTTGCAAGCAGGTCCCTCTCTACCTAATATATAGTATTTGTCATACCCCTTGAATATATGCACTGTAAGAAGCACTACATAAATTGTTGGTGCTATATAAATAAAAGATAATAATAATAATAATGAGCTAATTTCCTGTTTCTGAACCTATTGTCACAAGAGAGCCTTGTACTATGACATTCCCCCACCAGAATCTCATACTTTGAGTGCCATAATATACCAGACCAGTAGATGTGAACGAACTCTAATGGTTGGTTATTACAGATCCCATAATGATAAACATAATTATAAATGCCAGAGGCACTGCTAGGCTAATACTGCTGAGGTCATAGCAAGTGTTAGCAAACATTTAAGAACTGTAACCACAAACACTATATGTTATAGATTACAAAAGTATTTTTTATATATTGTATTAGCATTAATTAGAAGTATGTCTCAGTAAGGGAGAGTTTAAAGATTCTTGCTTTATACATATCCCATAAAAAAAACCTTATAACCCCATTACATCCACCGTCTGGCCACAAATGTCACTGGGAATAATGGAAGATGAGGGTGAAAGACTGATCCTTGTATCTAAGAGTACTGGTTTAAGAGCCATTTTAATTTTAAATTCTGAAGGCTTGAGATGGCTCAGGGGAATAGGTCCCCTGTTTCTACTGGGCACCATAATGTAAAATAAGCCATATAAACACATAAAAGTAACACATTATCAAGTTAGATCTTTTTTACCATCATCTTTGTACAGTCATGGTACTGGATTACAGCCAATGGTCCTCTGACATTTACAGTTGGTTTTACATATGAACTAGGGTGACCACATCAGCCATGTTTTCCAGGACACATGTCATTTTTACATATTGCTGACCAGTCCAGATAAAGTGCTGCCCTCCACTATGGGGGATGTATGACTGACTAATTGCTTACCTGCCATAAGTTTATATATCCCACATAATGCAGGGCAGCATTTTATTTGGGCTGGTTAGCAATATGTAAAAACTATATGTGTCCTGGACAACATGGTCGATGTGGTCACCCTAATATAAACCAAAGGGTCATGCAGTGTGCAGTGGCGTCTCCAGCTTTCATATTTAGGGGGGGCACATGGGGGGCCAGGAACCAAAGTATGGGGGCCAATTATAAAACGGTACATATACACTATATATATATATATATATATATATATATATATATATATATATACACACACATATACACACACACGTTAGGCAGTTATTTCTCATTCTTTAATATTAGCCCCTGCTGATGACAATATATAGAAATATTACACCCTGCTTCTGATATATATTAATATTAACCCCTGCTGCGGATATATATTGATATTAGCCCCTGCTGCGGATATATACTTATATTATACCCTGCTGCCGATATACATAAAAATTATACCCTGCTGCCGATATATATTAATATTTGACCCTGCTACCAGTATATATTAATATTAGCCCCTACTGCCAATATATATTATTAGTCCCTGCAGCCAATATATATATAAACTTAGCCCCTGCAGCCAATATATATTAATATTAGCCCCTGCTGCCGATATATATATAAATACTAGACCCTGCTGCCAATATGAATATAAATACTAGACCCTGCTGCCAATTAATATTAATATTAGCCCCTGCTGCCAATATATGTTAATATCTCCCTCTCCCTCCCAAACTATCCTAACTACCCCCTCTCCCTCCCAATCTATCCTAACTACCCCCTCTCCCTCCCAATCTATCCTAACTACCCCCTCTCCCTCCCAATCTATCCTAACTACCCCCTCTCCCTCCCAATCTATCCTAACTACCCCCTCTCCCTCCCAATCTATCCTATCTACCCCCTCTCTCCCTCCCAATGTATCCCTATCTACCTCTTCTCACTTCCTATCTACCTCTTTTCACTCTCTAACCCCCTCCTAACTTTCTACCCTCCTCCCCCCCCTTTGAAGTTCACTTACCTTGGGCTTGTAGAAGTCCAGCGGCGGGATCGCGAGGTCTCTGTCTTCCTGGTTCTGCCGCAGTGTGCGCGGCTTCATTGCTGAGCGCCGGATATGACATCATATACCGGCGCTCGGCTTGAAATGCCGGCACTGCGACCAAGGCAGAGGCCTCGCGGTCGCGGAAAAGAGTGAGAGGCGCCGAACGGTCGCTGAGAACTTATTCCTCAGCGACCGCTCGGCGCCTCTCTCTCTCTCCTCCGGATCTATTAAAAAAAAAAAAAAAAGACGGCGTTTCAATTGGGGGGGCACACCGGGGGGCACAGCATGATTTAGGGGGGGCCATGGTCCCCTCTGGCCCCCCCCTGCCGACGCCACTGGCAGTGTGACAGTTATTGCGGTCATTTGCCCCCTTTTGTTGAGAAATTTCTCAACAAAGGAAAAAATACATAGGAAGCTTATCTACTGACCAACACTCATCCCACTGAGCATGCTTCATTACACAGCCAAATGACCCTCACTCTAGGGTGACCAAATCCACCATGTTTTCCCCATAATGCAGGGCAGCATTTTTTGGGGGCTGGTCAGAAGTATGTAAACATGATTTGTGTCCTGGTGTGGTCACCCTAACTTACTAAGAAACACACACTCTTATTGTGCCAACTCTTAACCGGAATAACCAGTCTCACTCACACAGACCACTCCAGTTGATGCCCACTCACATACAGCACTCTCAGCCAAATTATACTTGCACATCACTTAACCAACACAGAAATGCTCCACATGGTCAGGTTATCTCTGTATGATAGTCTTAAGGTCTGAGTCTTAAGTATGAGACTTTACTTAATGTGCTGAGCACCCACCTCACACTCATCAGCAAGCCTAACTCTGTTTTTCCGTGAGTGTGGTCGGTCCCATTATTGTTACATTCTTGCAATTATGAGACTGATTTCAAGCCCTGATGAGAATTATGTTATGTCTAACAGACACTACTCTGAGTTTAAGATGCATATGGCCACAGGTAATGTTTTGTTGCGGTGCCAAAAGGAGCTGAAGTGTGAACAGTTAAAACCAAGAGACATTATTAATTGGACATCATCCAGGGAGGCCTCTTATGACTGAAATGGTAATGTCTGAATCGCAGTGTCTCTGTAGTTGCAGTAGACTGTAGGTCCACACAGTGCTGACGTGATTAAAAGCCTCGAGACTAGGTCATAGACAAAACAAAGTGTTGTATACTATAGCAAATATATGCAGCAAATGTGTATTTATAACAGATATGATAATTGGCCTTCAAAGGATAAAAATGTGCCCCAACCCCTGGAACACAAACTGTTAAAAAGCCCTCTGTCAATAACACCTGATTTAACAGTATGTGTCTAGCATAAGGAGAAGCTAAGAATCATGATAATCATGATGGTACTAATCATGGTGTTTGGAATAATCTCAAAAATAATTTAGAAATGGTCTCCTAAAGCGTTTGGTTCCATTTTTAGATGGCGTAATATAAATACAAGCTAATCTAAATGATGAGTGTAAATTAATTATTACGAAAACCCTAAAACTCACCCTGGCTGATTAATCAGGTAAACATTTTGCTTAGTTATAAAAAGCAATCTTTTTAATTTTAAGCTAAAACATTTAAGCAATTTCCTCAAAAAGGGGAAAAAAATCCTTCTGTACTTGAAAAAAGGGAACTTGATGTCTCCCTGGATTAACAAACTATAACGAATCCTGTCCTTATAGCCAACTATAGCCCTGTATATTCTTCGCTAAAAAATAATCGAGTCTATATTTAAAGGCATCTATTAAATTCCATAACATCTGTAAAAAGTACATTCCACACGTTTATTGTTATTACTGTATAAAACCTTTACCCTGGTTTAAGTCAATATTCCCTTCTTTAGATCAGACAATAATATTGTACAAATATAGTATTGCACCATCCTTCCCACTAAACTCATACTAAATAATAACATTAATCGTATTCTTTTATTGAGTAAAATAAAATTAAATGAAGAAAATGTGAATTCTATGCATGTGTACATTAAAGGCAGCAAAGCAGTCCTTGTGTCTACCATTTCTAATTAAGACAGAAAAAAAGGTAACATAATATGACTAGAATAGGATAGAGCAATACATTGTATATTTTAGTTGGTCTGTAATTCGTAAAAACAATCATGTAGCAATAAGTAAGACAGCCCTAGTGGTCTACATTGTCTCACTGTCTATCCATGTACCTAGACACTGATTGCATGACTACTTATATATCATTTCTTCCATAAAAGATACATAAAACGCTAAATGAAATATACTAAATATTTAGACCATTCCATTGATCACAAAGATGTAACAATGAGTTAGCAAGGATAGAGGTCACTGTGCTAAATAAACATTAACAACACATTTTGTCTATTATACAGGGTTTAATTGCACTCATTGACTTGTAATTCTCATAGCTGTACAGCCTCCATTAGCATTAGCCCTTCATTTATCTTCACATTGTATGAATTAGTAGAATGCAAATCTTAGTTCTGAGATCTTGGACAAAAATAGAATATATATGATATGTTTGTACAGAGTATATAATTTCTTTATTGCCAATTTTGCATTTCGCCAAAGAACCTGACTGTTTAACAAATGAGTTGCTGAAGGCGTCATGCATAACCATGAGTAGTTATGACTATATTTCTCCAAGACTATCATTGTTTGTAGTTCTCTCCCAATTCATCAATTCATCTTAATTTATTTGCATAATACTGGGTTTATTCAAAACTTAAATGCAACAAAGTTTCAAGGCTCCCTTCCAAAGTCTGATAGAAGTAATAGATGCCATTTGCCATTTTTACAGGGTTACTTGGTTACCGCTTTGTTGCTCAAATAAGGGTCAGGCCCAACGTTACATTGTTGCATAGTTACTCAGGTGTAGCTAAGGTCTATTAAGTTCCAAGTACCCACATCTATCAATCCAGAAGAAGGCAAATAATTGAGACTTTCATAGAATATTGTCCCAAAGACATAAACAAAACAGGCAATCAGATATTTCCTTGGATCAACATTACCTATGCTAAAGTTTTTACCCTATGTTGGCTAGGAAGGCATCCAATCAGTAAAGCCTCTTTACTTGGCAGTAGATTACACATCTTAACTGTTTTCACTGTAAAAATGTTCTCTTTGCTTAGCAAGGAATCTCTTTCCATTACAGGATGCCACCATGCTGTCTGTAAAGTCCTATGAGTGAAACGATCCCTAGACAAGTCTTAAGATTGTGTTTGATAATACTTGTGTATAATAATAACACATAACAATATTTATAATATCGTACAAAATGATTTAGAAATCCATAGGAGTGAAGCAGTGAGGTCGCCCTTTTTTAAATGCACATAAAGGTATTTGTATCTTTAGGAAGTTGAAAACTACCATGCCAAGGGCTCATATCTCAACAGTTGAGTAATCTATGGAAAACGCAATTATAATGTATATTTTATATCTTGTCCCTACCCCACCTTGACAAATTTCTACTAGCTGCATGCTGATTCATTATAGACAAAATTACAGAAATAATTTGTATTAGGAGTAAGATCTGTCATCTATATGTTGCAAACCGAAATGTCTATGATGTATAGATTACATTTTATTGCTTGTTTTGGTTTTCTGTTCCTATCTGAATACCATAGACATACAGATATAACACACCAGAGAATCATGTGAGACAGAGCCATGAACTTGGTTCTTGACTTTTTAAGATGTCCACTACCCCCGATACCACACACACGGCACACTATGTGCCAAGGATTGACCCAACATGAGGTTTTGTTGCTGTAGATATTTTCTGTGAAGATCCATCTCTGCTGTGAACGTGTGATTAAGTAACTAGCTAATGGCATTTGTCATGTAATCCAGGCTTCTAGTTTGTTTATGCTAGACCAACTTTATCCATACTCCAAACAAATTATCTTTTATAATTACCAGCCTGAAGATAAATCTCTAAATGTTTTTCTGATGATAGTGCTGTGGTTGGCAGGTGTTTAAAGTGCCTCCTAGGGACAGAGATTGAAGACGGGCCTTTTTCTCATAAATCCTCGGGGCAAAGATGTTTAGTGATCTTTTGTAACATGTGTAGAATATCCTTGTGTGGTGCCCCTTTTAATGAATACTAACAGGCAAAGGTCATATATCGCTATGAAGAAGAATGTATAGCTGCTGCATGATGAATGTCTGAAAAAGAGCTCAGTGGACATTCTGAAGACAGAAGAAAAAAAACACCATTCCTGTTTGAACAGTGCTCCCTGCTGTTTCATCTGCTTAGTTTTCCGTGTGTATTTTACCTTTCCAACAGTAATTCATTTTGTCACTTTATTTGACAAATGGACAGCCTCGCAAAAGTGACCTTTCTGTAAACGAAAACTAATATCATTACTTAGAACAAGCATTTACCAAAGCAACCATTAAAGAAAAGACTTTTTGCTTAATGTTAATGTTCCTTCTGTATAAACATTTTGCTACCATGGCTCAGCCACCCTATATGTGTGAAAGAGATGTACGGCAAATAAAAGATTGCAAATTTCAGCATATTGCTAGCTCTGAAAATGAATCCATGCATAGGGTTATCATGTGTATTACGCATTACTGATTGTTAAAGGGTTAATTAGAGACCTCAGCGTTGAGGTCTGTGGTACTCTGTGAGTTAAAGAATTAAAAAGCTCCACTACTCAGCATTAAAGTGGCCAAGCTCTTCTTAGGGCAGTTTTGGTACCTATTTTTTATCCTGGACATGGTGCTGATGACCTTATAGCAGCCAAAATGTCCCAAAAATACTAAAATAGCATTTTACCATAAAAATCCTAGTAAGCAGTAGAGTGAAGAAGAGAAACAAAGCACAATATGTTTTTGTTGTGCTTTTGGTGAAAGTATATTGTGTTATGGCAATTTTGTTGCATAGTTTTATTGCTTTTATACTGACAGACGTGTACTCTATACTTTCTGGCCGTGTTCTGCCTTTCCTTGATTTTGATATAAATTATTCTGATCACCATGGGGTGAAAGGCAGCACATGAGACCAGGTTCTTAACCCTTTGCTGGCCAGATATGTTAACCACACTTATCCCTATTAGCATATTTGGTTAGGAAATGACAAAGAGTTAAATATCTTCATGAGACTGTTTTATGGCGGCAGTTTTTGGAGTAGTTACCAGTTCATTTGCTGTTGTGGTACTGCTGAGACAAGAGACAGTTTCATAAATCAAGGCGAGCTTTGATGGATTCTACAACTCATTGAAATGAATGCACGGAAGAGGGGAGAAATCTCTTCAAATTCCCACTTTGACAAAAGGGTATGCAAAGAGCCTGAATGGATGAATGGTTGATTAATTTTGCCAGAAATGTTCTCGACAGCAGGAAATGTGTTTCTGCATTACTGTGTTTGCATGGGAGTTATTCTGTAAGATATGAATGATGGCTTATAAATTTACACCTGGGGCTCTGAAACTAAAAAAAGACAGCTCCCAGTCAGATTAACCAGCATTATTCATATAATGTTCGGTGCATTTAATAAGGTGCACTAAAGCCTCCAGGTCGTTTCATAATATTTGTACATGTCATCCCTTGTTATTTTGTTGATGCTAAACTCAGTCTTAATTTATATGTGAATGACTGTTGCCTTGACAGGGGTTCTCAATCATTAAGGTAACATGTATCAAAAGTATTTAACTAGGTGGAATAGCTCAGGACTACTTTAGTTTCAGCATTGTAAGGTAATGGTATAATGGTATGATGTAAAGTCCATGCGTTTAAGAATAAACAGGACAAATGTTATAAAATGTTATAATCATGTCTGGGAGTCTACACGTGAAGCCCTGCAACCATGGGCCTTTGGGTTAGCTTCTTTCTTCTCTGGGCAGAGGGAATGGCATTTGATGTGCCCTGTCACCTGCCTACTTCTGCCCACTCCCACTTCACCCAAGGCTGTTTTAATTTTTTTTAATTAATATCCCCTCTTTATTATAGTTTTCTGTGAAACACCATTGAGATTTGACATTTTTGGTCCATCAGAAGTTCCACAAAAGGCTACTTCTCAGTTTGAGAAACGTTGCTTGGAGACTCTAGAACTTGACAACAATACTATTTTTACAGTATATTATATTAAGAAAGACCTATAAATCGATCTTGAAGAATATTCTTGGGACACAATATAACAGGGAACGTATGTTATCTTCAGACTTGGTTATACGTATTCAGCTTCTTCTCCATCCTGATTGAACTAATTACAAGAACCATTACTCTTCCCTTGGTTTAGAAATACAGAGGACGGTTAAAGTTTAAACTACAGTATCGACATTTGTGCTATGCACTCTTCTATTTCTATAATTCTTAGTTTACTGCATATAAACAGTAAGAAAAAAACATTGATGATCTCACCTCAAAACTTTTAGAAAAAAAATAAAATAAATGGTCTTTTCTTCAAGAGGGGTCTTCTGGTAATTAGCTTATATTTGCAACAAATGGTACACAGACTGTTGGCTCTGCATGTGTGCTATACAATTGGTGTTTACCCTATTATGTTGCAATTTAAGTATATGTCATAAAGTTTATCAACGGGAAATGACAAAATAATTAAAAAATTTTACATTTGATGTGTAAATTTCAATACTTGTAAACCCTCGATTGAACGTGATATTTTTATTTATTAAAGGACTTGATTAGACAATTTACGTTTAAGATTCTCTATTGTTGGGTATTTTTAGCAAATGAGATGTCAGCAGAAAGGCTTCATTAGACCCATCAGGATATCGGCCCATGAATAACGATTCCCAAACTGTACTGACAGTTTCCTTGAGCCAAAATGATGGAGCACCTCTGACAAAAGCCATATTGTGCTCTCCATGAGCAGAGTGTGAGGAACAAGAGAGACAGTTTGCTCTTAATTTGGTCAGGTTAATATTGACACAAGCGCTTCCAAGAGTCAGAAATGTGTTTGCTAGACATTTTCAGGAAATCGCTTGGGGTATGTGACAGAAATCAATTAATAATGAACTTGACATTTTTTTTCATGCAGCTTTTTAAATATTAATAAGCAGTATACTGTTTTAAAATTTAAACTATGGAACAAAGGCACTGGAATATTTCTTAGGGAGCATTTGAGAATTTCTGCAGACAAAAGATTGGTAAGATAGAAAACTTTTTAAAATATAGTAACTGCAAGATATCAGCCTGAGAATTTACAAGCATTTTCGGTTCATTGTGAACTAACACACCACTGTGCAGTAATATCGATTAAAAAAAATACTTATATTCAATGCTGTAAGGAATGAAACTGCCTTGTAACCTTACATAGGAAATGATACCATAGAATAACACTGTATAAAAAAATTGGATGTTTTCCCTGGCTGCCTAAAGAGAGACTCACATTTTAGGGGAGCAGATCATTGCACATGGAGACCCCCACTAGGGTTTTTGATAGTCTTGATATAAAGTATCCTCACAAAAAGATAGGTACAATGTGGAAATTAGGATCAAAGTGCAAATAATATAATAACAAACCTAATATATGCTTACATCAAAGTTTGCAGTAAGATTCCTCCAAAACAGCAGGTAAAAATAGTGGCCAATAAAGTAATCATTAATTTACCATGCGGCTAAATGTGGTGTTTCACTAAAAGGGATCATTGTACGCTATGATATGCTTTTCTTCGTAAATCATATTTTATTATGGCTTTACAAAGAAGTGCACAAAGGACATCACATAAAAGTCCCCAACCAAGTTATAGTGTGCATGAGCAAGAGAAGCTCTGATTGTCACTGACTGTAAACCTTCACATTAATGTCCTGGGCTAGCTCCCCCAGTATGTCACACACTTTGAGCAGAAGGTAGAAGTGAAGATTAAGACAGCAAGCTTCCTTAAAATAAAGCTAATAAGAAGGGAAAAGGTGAGAAGAAAAAGGGGGGAGGACCCCAAACAGATGGGGCAGAGCATGGAGACTCAATTCCAGTGACCAGGTGATCCGGGCAGGAGCCATGTTAGCACTGGAGACCCAACCTATTCTCATGTCCTCACTTCACTAATGTTTTAACTCATCTGATCCCATGAACTCCATCCACCCAAACCAGGTGGCGGTCATTTGACCCGAGGCAGACTTGATTAGCTCTTCTGTTGCCCTGATCTCCTCTACTCTCTTGACTCATTACCATGAAGTCTGGATTTTCGGAGAGAGACAAGAGCGGTGAGAAAAATGACAAAAACAGGCCTCCCCACAAATGCCCAACCAGACACTCACAGTAAGGCCCACCAAAAGAAGGCCACAGAATGTTTTCTTATCCTGCAATGGATGCAGCCACAGGCTATTGCTTAAGGGGATTCAGAAGGTAGATCGCTTCATCTTTATCTATTGCTTCTGAGTAGGGTAAATGTTCCACTCCAGAGCTTGCCTAAAAGATGGGCAGCCTGATAATACTTAAGGGGCTCCCAGAGAGATAGCCCCCCTCTATTCTCCAGGACACAAGACCTATCACCTGAGCCTGGGACCACTTTATTTTGGTGAGGTTAATTCTCCCCTGCCAAGAGACCTCATCTTCAAATCACTTTCCGGCCAAAGGGAGGAAATTATCCACGTATAGGAGAGAGAGATCGCTAGAGACCCGAATTCCCTAATACTTAATTCTATCCGAACACCAACTAAAGGGGGAGGATTCACTCAAAGCCAAGCCATCTACAGCTGATTCTGAATTTTAAACCATATGCCCCTCATCACATTGGGTAACAAAACCCTGGGCTGTGATACTGACAGCATTATGTCATCAACATAAGCAGAAACCTTCAGATAACCACACCTATAACAGAAACCATGAACGTTTGGATTCTTCCAAATAGCTTCAAGTTTGGGTGAGCCCAAACTGCATAGGCAACAATGGGCAGCCCTGCGGCGTCCCCAAAGGACTGAAAATATCCTCTATTTATCCCTACAGTGGCTGATGGAACACATCCATACATTGCCAGTACCATACTCCGTAAAGTCTCCCCACAACCCATCTGAGACAGGGTGGCTGCCATAAAAAAAACAATTCAACCTTCAAAGGTTTTTTCTGCGTCCGTGGAGAGAAGCAAGACCTGATCTGAATGAGCAAGAGATGGCAACACCTACCGTAAGCGCAAAGCCAAGATCTTAGCAAAGATCTTTAAATTTACATTTAATAGGTAAATTGGAGGTAGCTCTGGCACCGCGTCAGGTCCTTCCCCTCTTTTGGCAATACAGCAATCATAGCTGCCAGAGTATGCAGATGAAAGTTCTCCCCCTCTCAGGTGAAGTTAAACATAGCTACCATGTGTTGCAACAGTGCCTGACCAAATGATTTATAAAATCATAGTGGAAGACCATGTGGCCCAGGAGCCTTACCTGATTTCATAGCTTTAATTGCTAGCAGAACTTTGTCCTCTGTAATCTTTTTCTCCAAGCAATCTGCCACAGCAGGATCTAACCTGGAAGAAACATGCTTAGCCAGGTAGTCCTTCATTTTCTGAGTCCTACCAGGACTACACTGAGCCGCCTGGCCATAGTTCTGTGGTCAAAGTAACAAGTTCCTGAGTACTTCCTCAGCCCTGTTTTCCCCCAAATAAGTATCTTTTCTGCTTCTGAAACTAGAAGGGACTAACGCAACACCCTTCAGCAATATGCCAGGCAGTACATCTCAAGGGTAGCTCTAACTTTGTGTGCATGTGCAGGGATTGTGCAAGGATTTTTGCCACCTTGGGCAAAAACCAAATTTTGCTGATCCCCCTGGGTCCACGACTTTGTGCCCTTTTCTTGTAAGTGGAGTCATGTAAGCATATCATAGACATGACACCCCCATGTTGACTGCACCCTTTGTCCTTTCCTTCACTGTGCTACACCCATCCCCCATGTAGTTCAGGTGTAGATCAAATAAACACCACATGGAAACACAGCAATGCTGATATAGAGTAACTGAATAACACACAAACCCAGGCTTATAGGTATAGATTAACTGAAAATCACAAGCAAACCCAGCAGTGAAGGCATTAATCAAATAAAAAATGCATTGAAACTGTAGGCCGTACACCCCTGAGGCCAGCCCTGACACCCAGATTGCACACACATGACTTGCCCCAGCACCCAGATTGGATGCACATGACTTGCCGTAGTACCCAGACTGCACACATAAGCATACCTGGGAACTTTTGTCCTTGGCGTTGTCCTTGACGTTGGCGGGCATTCCCACTGACGTCAGGGGCGTTCCCACTGACTTCTGCTGGAAATACCCCTATTTCAAGGAAAAATGGGCGGGGAGCGGGGAGTGTCAAGACCCCGCTCCCGCAACCCGGGTGATTCGAGTCTTGACCCGGAGAACCGGAAAAGTGGTGCTTCACCCGGCAATCTCCGGGTCAAACCCAGAAAGTTCCCAGGTATGCACATAAGGGCTCAGAACCTTTAGGCCCAAAGCAGTAACAGTAATAGATAGACTGTCAGAATACAAACATATACACTACCCTTACAAATGCCTGCCTATAAACACATACGTATACGTGAATTTTCACGCTTGCTCCTGGCTTAAACTTACCCTTGTGTGCACACACTTGCTTTCTGTAACAAACACTTTCACAAAACAAACACACCCTCTCTCCTCTTTCTGAGAATTTCTACCCCATCTCTTTATCTCTCCCTTTTCTGCTCATATCTCCCCTTCTCATTACCTCCTTTATTTCTCCCCTTCTCTTTGATCCTACCCCTTTTCATTACCTCTCCAATTTCTATTTATCTCTCCTTCTCTTTCTATTTGTTTTTATATTTTCTCCATATCAATCTCTTTTTTCTGTATCTCTCTTCTTTCTCTTTATATGTCGTTTTTCTCTTTAGTTCTCCCACTTCTCTTTGATCCACCTTCTAATTTTTTTTGTTCTCTCTCTCTCTATCCACTCACCTTTTCTCTTTATTTCTCTCCTTTTTCTCTAAAACTCTGCTCCTCTGTACCTTTTCTCCCCCTTCTCTCTACTTCTCATGTTTACATCATGCTTTTTTCCATGTGTCTTCCCTGTTTTCCTCTTTTCTCTTCTTTTTTCTCCTTAGCCCTCCTCTTATTTGTCGTTATTATATCTCACCACATTTAGTATTGTTCTCTTTTTCCCCCATCTCTTTTCCTTTTCATTATCTCCCCCTTCTCACTGTCTCTTGTTTTTCTCCCTATTTCTCCTCTTTCTGATTATATCTGCCCCTATATCCATCTCTCCCTTTTCTCCTAATCACTCCTTTTATCATTATCTTCCCCATCTCTCTGTGCCTCCTCTAGATCTTTTTTCTTTGTTTTTTAACATCTATCCTATATCTATCTGTTCTCATCACCTACCTTTCTGAAGCCTTCTCGTTGCAGGCCTCAGATCATTGTTCCATTGCTGAGCATCCGATCTCACTGCTGAGCACCTATATATGACATTATATCCCGGTGCTCAGCATTAACTGCTGGCAGCATCACTAGAGAGCAAGGAAACGCAGGCCGTCACAGCATGTCACTGCTACCTTGCAGCGCTGCCGGTGAATAATGCTGAGCAGCGAGGCCGGGTGCATGGAAATCTATGATCTCCACAACCAGCCCTGCCCCTCCAGTGCCTTAAAGGAGCCCCCAACTGATTTGCGCCGTAAAATCAGTAGAACACAAGAATTGAACACAATTCATAGAACACAAGAATTGGCTCAGATTCTTATTAGATAAGTATTCTGAAGCGAATGTAAACTCTGTACTCGCCATCTAGTCTCTCACAAAAGCAATTTTCCAGGAGGCAGCATTGGGTGAAGATGGATTATTTATTCATCTGTGTCTTCCTTTTGTGGCAGATTTTTTGCATATAGGTTGCATACCAGAGCATACGGCCATTTGGCAAGTGAGACTAAAAACGAAGCAGTCACTATCGATGAGCTTAAAGAGGTGTTGACTGCATTGATTTTCAGAAAAAAAAGCAACATTTGGATTGACGGATTCATTTGCTAATTGTGTTACTTCTTTGAACATTGTACTTCTTAAGGTTCTCACCTGTTTGTGAAAATGGTGTTCCATGCTGTCATGTAAAATGGTCCTTAAGGACCATTGCAACTGCATGGGATGTTACATGAAAGCCTTCCAATGGTGCCTCTTTGCAAAAAATTGCATTGGGAGCTTCTACCATTGCTTCACAAAGATTATGTGGGTAACTTCTTCATAAGTATAGCTTTATACAAAACTTATTTTTTTTTAACACCTATATTTTTTGGAAAGTTGTAAGTCCAAGTCCAAGTTTTTTCTGCAGTGGGCCACTTCATCAGAATTGTATACGTGCGCGGGCCGCACTCATTTTTCACTGTGAGAAAATATGGCCTTTAAGAAAATATGCAGATTAAAATAAAGTAAATGACACAAAACCTTTACTATCACTGATTTCTGGGCCTAGAAAGTGTTGTGACTACAAATTCAGGATAATTAAAAATGAAATAGTTCTATTTATTCTAGGGATGCACCAAAATGAAAATTCTGGACCAAAACATTCACGGTTCACTTAGCCAAAACCTAAAATGACCCCCCACCTTTAAAAATAATAATAAAAACTCACATTTTTAATAAAAGTAGGTAACACACCACAATTGGACAGAAAAAATAGCAATATGACTTGGCATGATAGGAGTGTGATTGCTAACAGCAATCACACTCCTATCATACCCAGGCAACCAGTAAATGCTGGTACCTAGGCATGATGGGACTGTGCTTGCTGTGATTGCTGTTAGCAATCACACTCCTATCATGCCAAGTCAGCCAGCACAGGGTAGCTGTAAGTTATGTGCAGACCCCATACTGCTGGCAGCATCAATACACAAGGGGGGCAGCTAGCTAGGTTTTAGCATGTACTGGCTGACTTGGCATGATAAGAGTGTGATTTCTAACAGCAATCACAGTCCCATCATGCCTAGGTTCCAGCACTTACACATCCAACCAGTAAATGCTAGAACCTAGGCATTTTGGGACTGTGATTGCTGTTAGCAATCACACTCCTATCATGCCAAGTCAGCCAGTACATGTTGGTACAGGGTGGCTGTAAGTGATGTGCAGACCTCATATTGTTGGCAGCATCAATACACAAGGGGGCAGCTAGCTAGGTTTCAGCATGTACTGGCTGACTTGGCATGATAGGAGTGTGATTGCTAACAGCAATCACAGTCCCATCATGCCTAGGTTCCAGCACTTACACATCTATGCTATCACACACACACTCATTCATTCATATACTCATTCATTCACAGATTAATCACGCATACTCATTGTCACGGAGCTGGCTAGTCCGACCGACTACCTCCGCTGTCTTGTGCTCCCTTAGCCTGGGACACCACACTTTCCCCGGTTCCCCAGTCACTAGCCGAGACTCAGTGTAGGGTAAAACCAAACCAAGACTGATTTATTTTAGACACACAGAGCTGGATATATCCAGCAAAACACACATTAACATAAAACAAGACATTGGGACACAAACTGCCCCCTTAATCTGCCTCTCAGAGACAACAGGGGCAGTAACGGGATTAACAATACAATAAGGGGAGACTGATTTATACAACATTAAACATCAAAGAATGGTGGTCACTCCCTGGTGGCAGATCCTGGCTGTCTGCCGGAGATAATCCTCTCAGCCAGTGATGAGATCATACTGCTGGGGGTAGCCACAGAAGTCTTTACAAACCCAGGGCCCATAGTCAATAGGGAGGAGGCTGGCAGTCAGGCTTCTCCAGTGGCCCCAGTGATGGAGGCTTCCGTCACAATTCTCCCCCCTTCGAATTGGACTGACATAGGATGAGACCCCAAACGGGTTGACTCCGTAGTCAGTCAGTTTATTTGGCCCATTAATGCCCTCCCAAAATTGGTGCTCCTGCTGCTGCTGGGGAGATGGGCCGGCTGCGCCATCTCCCGGGTACCGCTGGGGAGTGATGCCGCCTGCATCCCCTCCCTGGTGCTCCTGTTGCCGTTGAGGAGGGAGTTCCGGTTGATCCGGTCCTGGAATTAGGTTCTTCTGCTGGGGGGGCGGGTCGGCCGCTGTATCTCCCTGAACTCCTGCAGCTTTGGTAGGTGCTGCGCAGAGGCCAGCGATGCTCTGCCTGGTTGCCAGCACTTCAGCTGGGGTTAGGGAATCTTGTGGGTCGGCCTGCCGCTGGGGAGGGAGGACCGGTTCCTCCGCTCCCGGACATGTGAGCTGCCGCTGGGGAGATGGGCCGGCTGTCACATCTCTCGGTTCCTCCCACTGCCGCTGGGGAGGAAAAACAAGTTCCTCCGCTCCCGGACATGTGAGCTGCCGCTGGGGAGAAGGGCCGGCTGCCACATCTCCCTGGATCCCTGTAGTCATTGCAGGTGTGGGGCAGTAGCCAGCAGCGCTCTGCCCTGTTGCCAGCTCTTCAGATGGGACTAAGAGATCTGGGCAGACTGCCCAGCATTCTGAGGCCCCCGGTGTGGAGACCGCAGTGTTATCCACCCCTCTTGGGTTAACATCCTCAGATGTAAAATCAGTTAGATCCACAATCTCTGGATCTGGTTGTGGAGCACAGTCGCACAGCTCCAGTATCGGATCTGGATTAGCTGCCCAGTATCCCTCTGACTCAGGGGTGGAGACCGCAGTCCCATCCACCCCGCCTGGGTCAACATCCTCAGGTGACCACTCAATAACATCCACAAAATCCACACAATCCCTGGACACTGGGGCATTCTGTTGAACGCGGTCAAACAGTTTTTTATACGCCTTTTCCAGTTCCCACTCCTGCGTAATTAAAAAGTCTAAATCACCTTTAAGTCCTAGCGCATCTGGGAGGTCCCACTCCCTGAAATCCCGGATGTCCTCAATCCGCCACTCCGCTGTACTGCCGAAGTCCGGATCCTCCTGAAGACTATCCCATAATAATCCAGGGCCACCAAAGTCATAGCCCTCTGGAGAACAATCTTTCGCAGTTCCCCAATATGCTTGTTCTGTATACCACTGCAGAGCCCTATAGTGATCTTCCAGCTCTACCTCCTGTTGGACCAGCTTGTCCAATTCGGATACCCATTGCTCCTGGGGTTGCTGTCCCAGGAAAGACATCCGTAGTTCCCGCTGGTCTCTAATTTTTTGTTCGGAGCTTGGAAGACACTGACCCCGGCGTATAACAGCCCTCTGCCATACTGACCGTCGAACCACTTGCCTCAGGTTCTGGTATTGTTCTGTAGGCAAAGCAGTGGTGTAGCAGGAGAGGATGACCCGCAGCAGTCCCTGGAATTCGGATACCACATCCATGTCCTTGTCAAGGCGACCGAAGTCTGCCGTCCTGTCGGTCAATCCCGGTAGAAAGTAAGTGTCCCTCAGACTAAGAAGAAATCCCACCGCTGCCACCAATGTCACGGAGCTGGCTTGTCCGACCGACTACCTCCGCTGTCTTGTGCTCCCTTAGCCTGGGACACCACACTTTCCCCGGTTCCCCAGTCACTAGCCGAGACTCAGTGTAGGGTAAAACCAAACCAAGACTGATTTATTTTAGACACACAGAGCTGGATATATCCAGCAAAACACACATTAACATAAAACAAGACATTGGGACACAAACTGCCCCCTTAATCTGCCTCTCAGAGACAACAGGGGCAGTAACGGGATTAACAATACAATAGGGGGAGACTGATTTATACAACATTAAACATCAAAGAATGGTGGTCACTCCCTGGTGGCAGATCCTGGCTGTCTGCCGGAGATAATCCTCTCAGCCAGTGATGAGATCATACTGCTGGGGGTAGCCACAGAAGTCTTTACAAACCCAGGGCCCATAGTCAATAGGGAGGAGGCTGGCAGTCAGGCTTCTCCAGTGGCCCCAGTGATGGAGGCTTCCGTCACACTCATTCAACTTCAGCAGGGGGCTCGGCCTCCCTCTGCGTTCTCTGGTACTGCACAGAGGAAGCAGGACTGGGGGAGAGTCATGTGATGTCACGTGAACTCTGCTGGGTTCCGCTTCCTCTATGCAGAACAAAAGACCCTCCCACAGGTAAGTAGCAGGGCTCTTGCCGATCTTACGCGGGCCGCACCTCGAGGTCTCGCGGGCCGCATTTGGCCCGTGGGCCGCATGTTGGACACCCCTGTTGTAAGAGAATGTAGAAGAATTAATATGTATTATAATAAATAAAATGAAAATTTAGAAAAAAAATGGCGTACAAATGGGGAAATTGTGGTTAATGAACACAGAACAACGGTACCAGAAAAGCTGTGTTCTCTGGAATGCAAAATATCCAAGGTGCTGAAAGGGTTGTCATTGTAACGCTTGGGCACTCTTTTCTATAAGCCAGTGGTTGCTATTTGCTTTGCACTGTACCCTTCCTCTTAGTCGTCATAGCAGCCTCTTTCTATAATGATAGATAGATAGATAGATAGATAGATAGATAGATAGATAGATAGATAGATATTGCCTTTAACTGTTAGTTATTTACCAATTACTTTACTTTGCCAGAGACAAGCAGTATAACTTTCTGCTGTAAGCTAAAAAGTGCCAGGAAGGCAGTGTTGTAGTTTGGCTGTGATTTATCATATGGAAAATTCTCTGAACAGCAGCACTGTAGAAACGGCCAGCCTTGCAACTGAATGTCTAAATATAATTTTAAAATTAATAGGCAATATGTCAAACTCCCAGAGTGGACAATTTGACCATGGGTTACAACAGTGCTTTTGCGGATATCGTGCTATGTATGCAGAATATAAATATCCAGTACTTGTTTAGAAAGTTCCTGCTTAAACTTATACAGTATATCAACTGCAATATCTATCTATATATCTATCTTTATATATATATATATATATATATATTTAGTTATAAACTGCATTGAATGGGTATTATTACAGTATAGACATGTAAGAGATTGTATGTGGTTACATTTAATATAATTTTTATTACATTTATTATTATTTTTGTTGTTTATTTTCCTTTTCCTTATACTTATTATATCAATTTATTTATAGTTAATTGAATTACTAGAGAAGAGAAGAATTATAGAAAATGAATGGCAAAAACATCTGTTAAAGCTAGAATTAAGTTCACACACAAACACCCAGCTTTCAGGAAATACAGGTTAAGTTAACTCCTTGTGGTTTTTTTGGTTTTTTTTTTTTCTCAATAGCATAATGTGACATTGATGTTGTGATATCTTATGTCAGCAGCAAAGCACACAATGTTGTTGAGCAAAGTTCATGGACCTTAACTCCCCAACTTTGTACCTTTATAGCAGGGGCGTCCAACATGCGGCCCGCGGCCAAATGCGGCCCGCGAGACCTCGAGGTGCGGCCCGCGTAAGATCGGCAGCAAGGGCAACCGATCTTACGCGGCCCGCACCTTGAGCCCTGCTACAACAAGAGCCCTGCTACTTACCTGTGGGACGGTCTTTTGTACTGCATAGAGGAAGTCCTGCTTCCTCTGTGCAGTACCAGAGAACGCAGAGGGAGGCCAAGCCCCGAGGAGCTGCAGTGCAGGTAAGGGGGTGGGGAAGGTGTTTGAATGAGTATGCGTGATTGAGTGAATGAATGAGTGTGTGTGTGTGATAGCATAGATGTGTAAGTGCTGGAACCTAGGCATGATGGGACTGTGATTGCTGTTAGCAATCACACTCCTATCATGCCAAGTCAGCCAGTACATGCTGAAACCTAGCTAGCTGCCCCCTTGTGTATTGATGCTGCCAACAATATGAGGTCTGCACATCACTTACAGCCACCCTGTACCAACATGTACTGGCTGACTTGGCATGATAGGAGTGTGATTGCTAACAGCAATCACAGTCCCATCATGCCTAGGTTCTAGCATTTACTGGTAGGATGTGTAAGTGCTGGAACCTAGGCATTATGGGACTGTGATTGCTGTTAGAAATCACACTCTTATCATGCCAAGTCAGCCAGTACATGCTAAAACCTAGCTAGCTGCCCCCTTGTGTATTGATGCTGCCAGCAGTATGGGGTCTGCACATAACTTACAGCCACCCTGTGCTGGCTGACTTGGCATGATAGGAGTGTGATTGCTAACAGCAATCACAGCAAGCACAGTCCCATCATGCCTAGGTACCAGCATTTACTGGTTGCCTGGTTATGATAGGAGTGTGATTGCTGTTAGCAATCACACTCCTATCATGCCAAGTCATATTGCTATTTTTTTGTCTAATTGTGGTGTGTTACCTACTTTTATTAAAAATGTGAGTTTTTATTATTATTTTTAAAGGTGGGGGGTCAAGAATTTTCATTTTGGTGCATCCCTAGAATAAATAGAACTATTTCATTTTTAATTATCCTGAATTTGTAGTCACAACACTTTCTAGGCCCAGAAATCAGTGCGAGGAAAAGTAAAGGTTTTGTGTCATTTACTTTATTTTAATCTGCATATTTTATTAAAGGCCATATTTTCTCACAGTGAAAAATGAGTGCGGCCCTCGCACGTATACAATTCTGATGAAGTGGCCCACTGCAGAAAGAACTTGGACACCCCTGCTTTATAGTATAATGGAAACAAACCTTTTTGACTTTATTATCATTAATATGTTAAACAGTTTTATATTACATATGCTCTCTAATGCATATGACTTAGTGTCCCCAAATGCATGGTGGAGATTCATGAGCATCCTCTATACGTATTTGCTCTTTCTCCTAAATACTTAGGAGATGCCTAAATATGGGTTGGGGGGGGGGGGTTAGTGTTCGGTTTTCCTGTTTTTCATTTTTTGGGGGGCCAGGAATAGAATGGATGGTAAATTACTTACAAAATACTTGAATATGCATTCTTCGTTGTTACAAAATACTTTGTTGTTGATGCTTTATGGGACATTGGACTGTGCCTTTAAGCATTAATGGTATAGAGTTGTACTGTGTTCGCCATAGAAAGATATATAATATGCCTTAGGAAGAGACCTAGATAGTCTCGAGAGCTTGAAATCTTTCATACAGTATGTTAGGTAGCCAATAAAGGTTTTATCTTTATCAAATTTTCTTTAAGCATTCATATAATTAGTAATAATACTAATGTATTTTTGGTCTATTACATCACTAGTATATATATATATATATATATATATATATATATATATATATAATTAGATATATCCCAGCTGTGCTCTTAGCAAGTGTGAAAAAACTAACAACAAACCAAAGTGTGCTTAGTTGCAACAAATCGAAACATCTAAGAGCTACCTTTACCCTTTAGATATTTCTTCAAAAATATCTCTTGTACATGAACATTCAGGCATAACTCGTGATATTTGACCTGTGCGATATTCTATATTTCTCAATCTTTTACTGCAACAATACCTCGCAAGTGACATATTATAAAATATTTCTGTTTACTCGAATTTTTTTTTCTACTTGTATGGTTCAATTTGTGGCTAAAAGAAATTGAAGGCTCACTTTTATTTTTTCCCCTAAATGTTTCTTTCAATGTATTTAACAACAGTGCCACCTTCTGGTACATTTTATAGTTAAAGCTGTACTGTCACCCAAGTGAAAGCCATAGTTCAATCACATATTTTTATTTGTTTGAATGTTCTTTTAAGTATTCAGATTTTGTTATTGCAGATAAAATCCCAGGGCATTTAAAATCTTCTTTCTTTCCCATGAGCCCTCTGATTGTAAAATAAAACTCATATTAGCCCAGGTAGGAAGTAATGTAGATGGGCTAGCTGTGCATTATTTTTAGCTTACTTAAATGCCCCTAGCACTAGTATTAGGCATGGCTGGAATGGTCCGGGGATCCAGTGACATAGTCATAAGCCATAATGACTAGATTAGATTGACTGCAGCCGATCCACTATAACAGGTAGTATATAAAACACATGAAAGACAGCCAGAGAAATGGAACATGATACATTATGGCATAAAGTAGCGGTGCCTTATGAAACAGAAAGAATAAAATAAAGCATAACGTAGGGAAGGAGGAGTTAAATAAAAGAAGTTAGTGAACTGAAAGATGAAATGAAAACATGATATGGTGATAAAAGAAAAAAAATAGGAAATATAAGTAAATACAGGTGCAGTAAGTGACTGCGGCAACAACTAATTCTCACAAGTGAACAAATAGTTGGGGGTATGGTGTTGCTTCATGGTAGATCCCACTAACATAATACATGTTCTGTTTAATACTTTTTTTTTACTTATAACAAAACATATTTCAGCCTTTTTAAAAATGTAAACTTAGCTGTGACACATTTTAGAGAGTGTCATCTAGGCACTGGCTTGAGGCTTGAGATACCTACAGCTCTACAGCATGTAGGTGATATTTTATCTCTTAGCCCATAGGTGCTGTCACCCCATCCCACAACTGTTATTATTGCTACACAAAGTAAGCAGTTATATGTGGATACTGGCTTTTGTGTTGGATATTTTTTTCTGCAGATTGCATTTACGCAAAACTTCACAACATCAACAAATCAACCTCATCAGAAGCTGCACAATAATAATAATAAAAGCCTGGCACGTGCTGTTTGGTGATTAAACCTGCTGTTTGTGACACCTGTCCCAGGTCCCATGTTAAATCTGCACACAACAGATGGGACAAGTATTTCCAACATTCTTGCTTCAAAACAGCTTCTAGTGACATGTAATTGTAAATTAATAATTGAAGAAATCAAATGTTTCCATAGGGGAACTAGTCTCTAGAAATAGGGTTTGATATGGATGTGATTGTCTTTAAATGTCTCCTGGGCTTCTGCTGAATAGGTAATAATTAGGGCTGCAACTAACGATTATTTTAATAATCGATTAGTTGGCCGATTATTTTTTCAATTAATCGATTAATCGGATAAAACATTTTTAAATAATGTAATAAAAAACGTACAATTTACACTTTCATCTCTTTATTGCAATGGCCTCTCTCTCTCTATTCACCTTCTTATTTTACTGACATAATAATAAAAGCTACAAGAACCCAAACACAGTGTTTCTCAAACTAGGTTTTAATACAAAGTTATTAGTAAATATTAATTCATATGTTAACTATTTTTCATATTTAATAAAAACTATGAGAAAAAAGCCTTGTTTATATTTTTGTTTTATTTATCAAACTGCCCCCAGTTATGCACATCTGACCCCCAGCTTGCCACTCTTCCCCCATATATGCCTTATACGTCCTATATGCCAGAGATTCCACTCTGCCCCCTCAGAGCCGGCCTTAGGCGCTGTGGCGCCCTGTACGGACTACTCCTCTGGTGCCCCCCCTCACTACCCGCCCCCTCTGCCCCTTCAAACTACCCCCCCCTTTGCCCCCTTCAAACTACCCCCCCTCTGCCCCTTCAAACTACACCCCCCCTCTGCCCCTTCAAACTACACCCCCCCTCTGACCCTTCAAACTACACCCCCCCTCTGACCCTTCAAACTACACCCCCCCTCTCTGCCCCTTCAAGCTACACCCCCCCCCACTTACCTTGTTGCCGGAGTCCTGCGGTGAGAGCGGGAGGCATCCGTTTTCTCGCTCTGCCGCGGTGCTGGCATTTCAACATGAGATATGCAACTGAGCCCCCTGATATACCTTTTACCCCCAGATATGTCTTATGCCCCCCTGATATTGATAATGATAATAGTGATCAGGCGCTAAATATTGTATAATTAAATAATTATATACAAAAATAAATATTTTTAAAATATAAAAAATTATATATATATATATATATATATATATATAGGTGAATATAAATAATGCTGCAAACACTAATAGGGTAACCCCAAAATACCTATAGAAATAAACAAAATATAATAAAGTGTTGCGCCTATAATTGTAAAAGTGACAGTAAATTACTTATTACATCAATATAATGTGCAATATAAATAAACAAAAAACAATACTTATATTGATTTTCCAGTCTCCATTCGTTGTGTCAAAATCATGTATCAATATATGGAAACAAAAAATCATAGTGCTTTCCGCAAATATATGTGAATCAAGTGTATCCTCTGTATGATGTTTCACTCACATGGAGATGAGCAATAAGTTTGCTCTGACTTGTTGAAGTATATAGCGAAGGAGTTTCGGCTCCGTTCCCGCCGAACAAGTTGTTTCAGGACGCCCTCTCCGAATCCCTTCTTCGACGTCACTGAAGAAGCCCGATTGGGTGAAACGCGTTTGCGTGTTGGATCGTCATCGCGCTACATCCGCAAGTCGTTCGCCTTGGAAAGGAACGGAGAGACTCAGACGCGCTACAGATTGTTTTTTTAAATGTAAGCATGCTGCACCTTTTTTAAATATTAAATATACATTTATACCTCACCTCCCTGCCTTTCTATTTTTTTACTGAGTCGACTCGTGCTCCTGCTGTGTGGACAGCATAAATACTCGAAGAAGGGATTCGGAGAGGGCGTCCTGAAACAACTTGTTCAGCGGGAACGGAGCCGAAACTCCTTCGCTATATACTTCAACAAGTCAGCGCAAACTTATTGCTGTTACCTTTCGCCGGCGGGTCTGTCCAGGGAGCTCCTCTGCTGCCGTCCTCGGTGCTATGGAAGTGCACACACGTGCACGCTGTCATGGCGGCCAGGAATCCTTACCCAGCAACTGCGTACGTCACGCTAGGGGGCGGGTCCTCCCGCTTTTTATCTGATTGGCTGATTATTGCCTGCAGCTGTTTGGCACCAAATTTAAGCCCACTGCTCACTCTAATCTGAGCCCTTGTGTGGTACATTCGTTATCACTGTCTCAGTGTGCTATATATCTGATATTCTGGTTTTCTGACTCCTGCTTTGTTCCTGACTACTCTTTGATCGCCGCCTGGATTGACTTCGGATTGCTTTTTGAACTTTGCCTGTTTGCTGCCTGCCTTGACCTTGGACTGTGACCTGTTTTTGCTATTTGTACTGTTCCGCTGCTGTCCCACTATTCCTCCTACAACTACTTGTCCGGATAGCTCACCACTCTGCATACGGGACCCGTCCCTTGTCGGATTGTTACAATTGCTCATCTCCATGTGAGTGAAACATCATACAGAGGATACACTTGATTCACATATATTTTGTTTCTTTTTTGTTTCCATATATTGATACATGATTTTGACACAATGAATGGAGACTGGAAAATCAATATAAGTATTGTTGTTTGTTTATTTATATTGCACATTATATTGATGTAATAAGTAATTTACTGTCACTTTTACAATTATAGGCGCAACACTTTATTATATTTTGCCCCCCTGATATGCCTAATATCGATATGCCTTATACCCCCTATATGCCTTATAACTTCCAATATGCCACTCGCCCCCATTTATGCCTTATACCTCCCTATATGCCACTGTGCCCCCTGATATGCCACTCCACCCCCCCATAAATGCCCTGAACCACCCTGAAATTCATTATACTCCCTGATTCACCACTCTGCCTCCCCCAGATATGCCACTCTGAAATTCATTATACCCCTCATACACCACTCTGCTACCCTGAAATTCATTATACCCCCCATACACCACTATAACTCACCCATATACCACTCTGCCTCCTCCCCCTCCCATACACCACTCTGCCTCCTCCCCCATCCCATACACCACTCTGCCTCCTCCCCATCCCATACACCACTCTGCCTCCTCCCCATCCCATACACCACTCTGCCTCCTCCCCTCCCATACTCCACTCTGCCTCCTCCCCCTCCCATACACCACTCTGCCTCCTCCCCCTCCCATACACCACTCTGCCTCCTCCCCCTCCCATACTCTACTCTGCCTCCTCCCCCCTCCCATACGCCACTCTGCCTCCTCCCCCCTCCCATACTCCACTCTGCCTCCTCCCCCTCCCATACTCCACTCTGCCTCCTCCCCCCTCCCATACTCCACTCTGCCTCCTCCCCCTCCCATACACCACTCTGGTTCCTGCCCCCCATACTCCACTCTGACTCCTCCCCCTCCCATACACCACTTTGCCTCCTCCCCGCTCTCATACTCCACTCTGCCTCCTCCCCCCTCCCATACTCCACTCTGCCTCCTCCCACTCTGCCTCCTGTCAGCAACGGAGGTTCACAAGACACCAGGGAGCCGGGGGTAGAGAGGCAGATGGCGTATGGGAGGGGGAGGAGCCAGAGTGGTGTATGGGAGGGTGGCTCCCATACACCCCTCTGACTCCTCCCCCCTCCCATACACCGATCTGCCTCTCTCTCCCGACTCCCTGGTGTCTTGTGAGCCTCCGTTGCTGACAGGCACTTACACTGCACCTTCATAGAAGCCTCAGCGTAAGTGAAGGGCAGTAACTGAGTCTGTCTGTGCGATGCAGACCCCCACCGGCTGACAGAGAGGATGATCCTCTGTAGGAGACCTCGATTCTCTGTCAGCCGGTGGGGATCTGCACGATGCGCACAGACAGCCTCCATTACTGCCCTTCACTTACGCTGAGGCTTCTATGAAGCTGCAGTGAAAGTGCCTGTCAGCAACGGAGGTTCACAAAATACCAGGGAGTCGGGAGAGAGGCAGAGTGGTGTATGGGAGGGGGGAGGAGTTGGAGGAGTGTATGGAAGTGGAGGGGGGAGGTGGAAGTTGTCTGTGCGCATCGCACGGACACCCGCCGGCCGACAGTGAGGAGAATCCAGGTCCCTTGCAGTGTTGCGGGGGATCTGGATTCTAGTGTTATAATCCGATCTCTGTTTGAGGTCGGATTATATAAGGAGAGGAGTTTTACAGAGCATTTGCTCTGAAAAAACCTCTTTTTATAATTGATAAAAATCGATTCGACTAATCGATAATGAAAATCATTGTCAACAATTTTAATTATCGATTATTATCGATTTTATCGATTAGTTGTTTCAGCCCTAGTAATAATAGCAGATACGTTTTCCTGGTATGTCATTATGGAAGCCATAATGAGCTTTATCTGTATTGTATTCATTTACGGACTCCGTTTTACATGTTTACAAACTAATATCATAATTTATATATGGACCTACCAACCCACAGCATTCATGAAAATCTACTGTCCGAGTCTCTGTTACATGTATTTGCAAGTTCATATTACGCATTAAAGATGTCTGTCGCAAAGCTCTCACCACACAAAACTTGTCAGATGGATTCATATTTTTGTCACCCTACTTTGTCTCCAATATTTGAAAGATTGACTAAAAGCAGCTGGCTGGATTTTTGCAGTTTGACATGCCTTGTAGTTAGCCCTATTGACATTTTTGTTTTCATGAATATATACAATTATAAATGAAATAACTGACGGTGCCTGTCTCAAGTCCTCTGAGTTAACATATTGGACAGAGTCCTGGAAAAATTATTGCCTGTATAAAAATATGAAGATTTGTCTACCTGCGTATGGGCATAACTCTTAATAGTTTACTGTGTATACCAGGGCCAGTCTAGTAACACTGTGTGGGTGCAGAGGTACACAAAAAACAATTGAGTAACCAGTGCGACACTGAAATATTTTACATGCACAGATTCTGTAAAGAAAACTTAAATTTAACAAAGAAAACTAAAAAGATTGAAGCCTGCAGGATTAATTTGTATTGTAGTTAATAACTAATGCAGCAGGAACAATCTGAAATAACAAAGTAAGACATGGGAAGGTTTGTTCGTAACAGAAGTAAGTCAAAGCAATGGTTAATCATTAGCATGGAAAGGAAAAAAAAATGTATTAGTTTTTTTATAGAAGTGTAATAGTTTGTCATATAATACTTAATAAATATTGTTCTAATTACTCTTGAATTTAGGATTTAATGAGCTGCAGGAACATCATTGGTGATCTCAAACTGTTTGTGGACAAATGGGAATTTGACATACTTATACTTTTGGCCAGCTCCACAACCGAGGAACAGCCAAAAATACGGCAAATAGCTGTCTATTCTGAGAGCCCTGAACTGTGTAATCAAGTAAGTAGATCCATGTAACTGCTTTCATTTAACATTTCCACAATCACAGCTTAAAACTAAGATTTAATGCAAAATCTTAGGTGAACTTGCAGTCTACTGGCCAGACCTCTTCTAGCTATGCCCCTTGTTTGTTTGAAATGTCCCTAGAGCAGGTTAATTTGGCATTTTAACTTACTTATGATCTGTAGAAGCATAAAAATCTCAACTATCTAAAGAATAACGTCTAAACCCTGTGATGATAACAAGCTGGAAAAATAATGTTAATTCATTATGTGTTTTGTATTTTAACAGGTTTGCTGTGAACTAGAAGAATGCCAGAGTCCTTTCCTCGATATGGAGCCATCTGATTATGGTTGTGAACAGTTTTATGTCTACCAGCAACAGAATCCATTCATTACTTCTGATCAGGTTGCTGCTATTATCAAAGAAGCCGTTAATAGGAGACGAATCGGGATACACCCCAATAGCAGGACTTCCTCTACAGAAGCAGTTGCTGGCAGTGCTCCCCTCTCACAAGGCTCATCTGGCATCATGGAGTTATATGGTCCTGACTTAGATCCGCAGCCAAACCCTGTGATTTTTCCAGACAATCCACAAGACGTAAATGGATCAGTACCACCCCAAGTTGATGTCAATGTAGACCTTGTGAGTCCAGACAGTGGATTGGCTACAATACGAAGCAGCCGATCTTCAAAGGAAAGCTCAGTTTTCCTCAGTGATGATAGCCCAGTGGCTGAAGTGGCTGGGCCTCACCAAAGCTTTCTTGCTGGTGCTGATTCTTACAGTCCGATTCCAGAAGGCATTATAGTGGAAGAGGAAACACCACCATCCAGGAATAACAGTGACAATCATGATAAATATAACTTTGATTTAGCCCCAAACCTCCGCTCTGAATCTTCTTCTCATTCAGCTGACTATTCTATGGTTGATGACTTTTTCTTTCATAGTGATTCATCAGAAGGCCAACAGCCTGTTGCTTTGAAAGGACACGATGAGCCACATCTTTATCCGGGCCATAATGCAGACTGTTCTACTGTCTCATTGAATGAAAACGTGGAAAATATTAATTTAGTAGAATTTGATGATGACTTCATGCAAAGCCCAGAGAGCAATGGTGACTTCTGTGAAAAAAATCATCATATGAGTGACACAGTTGAATATGAATCACCTTCATCTTTTGAAGTTCTAGGAAATTTAGATGTTAAAATCCCTCCAACTCCCATGAATAGCCTAGTTGAAAGTTCTCCACTGGATAATGGACCTCCAACCTTTTTTCCTGAAGATGTAATAGATAAAATAAATGAAATTGGAACTAATGACTCATCTCAGTCTCAATCTAAGTATGTATATTGGTGGAATGCAGGGGAATCAAATTCAGCATACGAGACCTTGATGGATGCTGATACATGGAGTTCAAGTGAACAGGAAGTTGTGTTTCACAGCCCTGTGTCCTGGAAAGACCAGAGACCAAAGCTATCAGTGAAAGATCATTTCGAAAGAAATTCCTCTTCATTTCAGATAACACTTGGTGATCGCCATAAAGAAAGTGCAAGAGAAAACCAAGGAGTAGAGGAAAACAAAGAAAAGAACACATTTTCAGAGTTATGGAAATCCAGCCAATCCTTACCAATGACATCTGACCCTTGGAACGTGTCTGCAGACAAATTTGGACAACATGCCAAAGAAACTGACAATACCTGGTGTACAACAGTTGAAGAGAATAATGAACCCCATAACAACCAGAAACAGGGGGCAGTACCAAAATCAAAAGTGCTACATCCTGAAATGAATACTACTCAGGATTTAGGACATCTGCAAAATGATATTTATATTTGGGATTTATATGAAGACAGCAAACATTCAAGAATTGTAGATCCTCCTTCGAAATGGGAGGATCCATTTTTTTCTTATAGTTGCTTGGACTTTCCTATTGCTAACACAGTCAAAGACTCCTTTGTTTCTTCACCAGATACAAATTACTCAACATCAGACTCAAATATATCTCCTACATTTGAGGAAAAAATTAAAGATCTTAAAATACCTTTGGAACAAGAGAAAATATTTGACCAAACTGAGATGTGGAAAAGCGAAAATCAGACATTCGATGATGCCTTTAGTTCACATGCGAAAAATGTTATTTATCCCATAAAAGATACAATAAGATCACCCAATGAAACAGTTCAACCTGAAAATGAAAAATCTCATTCTGTAAAGTTACTTGTTCAGAATTGCATTATTGATTCGGAAGGAGCAGATAACACAAATTTTGCACAACCCTGTGTCTTAAAATTAGAAAATCTTCGGCATAATAACCAAATGAATAACCAGAAAGTTAGTTTTAGAGATGAATTCATCTTTAATTGTGGGGAACATGAAGAAATATCACTAAATACCAAAAGTTTAGTAGGTGAAATTCACAATTCTGGTGAAGGCTTTAAAAACTCAGAGTTAGGCCCAAATAATTTACCTCTTGTTAAAAATGTTCATAGTATATTAGTTACACCACTGCATGGAGAACACACTGAAATTTCTGGTATCGCCTCAAACCTTTGCCCATCAAGTAAAATTAGCAATGATGCTTCCCGCAAAAACAAAGAACAGTCTGATATAGCTAATAATACATATGTTTTAAGTGGTAGTCCAGTAGCCGCAACGCTCCCTGTTGACACTGAATGTCTGCCCTCTCATTTACCAGACAAAGTGTTAAATACTTTAGCTATAAAACCAGTGGAAAATATTTATGAACTGCACAGTAGAAAAAGTGAGGAAGTCCAGCAGATGACCTCTGTAGCAAGAGAGAATAACGACTCCCCCGAACCAGATTTAGAAGGAGATACAGAATCCTCTTCATTAAACACACCTGATGATATAGAAAGTCCTGATTCAACTTGTTTAGGAAAATGGAATTTATTAAGTAAACCTTTGCAAGATGTAATCGAAACTCAAACTAGTATTGGTGTACAAGAGACCCACATTACAGATGATCATAGTCATGATGTAATTCAAGAATCAAAGGCCAATAATCCTGACAACAGACATTTACCCTCAAATCAATTTTCAGTAGCTCCAGAGGCTAATAATAGAAATAAAATGCATGCCTCTAACAATTATTTGGAGAGTGAAAATCAGTATCTTAATAGGAAGATTCAAGTGCAAGAGAATGTCTTGTTTAGTAACACGTCTCCTGAAAAATACTTAGGATCCATGTGTTTTAGTGTGAACGATTTTGTTTCACAAGAAAATACCAGTGAAGATGTGTGGAGTAATACAGTTCCTGACAATTTTGATTCTGCTGATACAGATTCAAGTTCTGGTATTTCTAATATATATTTGAAAGAAGATTTGAAACATGATACGTACAATGATAAAAACACTTTGAGTTCTTCTTCACATTCCAGTGCATCAAGTCCAGAATGCTGGGGCGTTTTACAGGAAAATGCAAGTGATACCTACCTATGTACAAATAAACTAGAAAAAATCCCATTATCAAAGAACAATGAAGAATGTTTTGACATGACTCAAACTGATATGTCCAAATTAAGTGAGATGCAGAAGGAACCGATTACATGCAGTATTCTAAATAAGGTTCCTATGAATTTAGATATTTGGAATACTCAGGTATGTGAAGACTCTGAGTCTTCATCAACGAGTCCTGAGGAAAATTGCAGTCTGAATCAATTGCCCATGTTAAATAGAACTACCAAACACTATTCTGAGGATGGACAAAGAAAAATAGAAAATACAGATAGTGTATTATTTAGTGAACAACAGTCAAACAGAACTACTGCAGATATAAATGATAGTTTAGAAATTGTCCAAAAACAGCTAGACTTTTTCCATAATTCTTGTTCAAATGATGAACTGAAGGTCAACACAAACATGCAAACAAATCAAGATACAATCTGTTTAGATACAAGTCTAGATTACCTTCAGAATTCCATATTATGTGAAGGTTATGTTCCACATAATAATACTTCCTTAGTAAATAAACTGCAACACAGTAGTTGTGCCCTTGATAGTCACAATGCCAAAAACTCAAGAGACGGTAAAGGAGTTTTGTCACCCTGTGAAAATGTTGCCAAAAATGGATTTTCAAATAACACCCTGAACCATTCACCTGAAATTCTGGATTGGTGGAAGAATGATCAACAAACAGATCAGAATTTAGAAGAATCTTACCAAAATGACACAAAATATGGAAACAACTGGTTGTCAAAACCAAATGAGAGTATTAACATCACGAGCTTGAGTTCATTGGCCAGAGAGCATCAGTTTCCTACTGATTTTTTTGAGGACGGCTCCTCTACACTTGCAGAAAACCTTGAGGTTCCAATGAGTTCATATGCAAAAAATACACAGTCCATGCAATCCAGCCCACCACATCACAACCGTGGAGTTAATGTGGATAATCTATTTACAGGTGACTTCAAAGGGGTTCAAAAGATCCTAGCCTGTGCTCCATTGCAAACAGATATACCAAATAGCTATATTAAATTTCAGACTTCCAGGAGTCCTGATTTTTGCAAAGAAAATGATGAAGCCCAAGCATATGAAGATGAAGTTAAAACTAGAATAGAAACTACTCACAAGACTGGATTGGAAGTTGTCAAAACTTTCTTGCAAAATGAGTGTTTACAAAAAGAGAATAATACCTTTGACTTAGAGAGTCAACCTAATGAAAAACTAACAGAACCCAAAGTGGAGAACATATCAGAAACATTAAATTCACATACATCCTCAGCTTCCAGAAATTATTATGACAACATGATTCAGAACACATGTTTTACTATTCCAGAAGAAGTATGTCATCCAAGCAAGCTTTTAGGAGTACATGGACAGGTCAAAAACAAGGAAAAGATGTTGGAACCTGGTCTTCCACAGACACAGGTGTATACCACGCTAGAATTAAGAGATGAAGCCGTGGGGAGTAGTCATATTTCACCAGAAGAGGGAGACAGTCGAGCTCACAAAGGTAAGAGAATGGAACTAAGTAACAATATGTCTTTATTTTTTAGAGAACATGCTAATTAATACATATTAAGATAAGCACTCATAAGATGTAGTTCAACTTATTCATTGTATGTTGTCTTCTGGGAGGATTATAATTATTGTTGATGTTAACTGACAGTGGCGGAACTACCGGGGTCGCAGGATTCTAGGGAATCCTGAATTTGTAGTCGCAAAACTTTCAAGGCCCAGAAATCAGTGAGAGGAAGAGTAAAGGTTTTGTGTCATTTTACTTTATTTTAATCTGCATATTTTATTAAAGACCATATTTTTTGTCACAGTGAAAAATTAGTGCGGCCCGCGCACGTATACAATTCTGATGAAGTGGCCCACTGCTGAAAAAACTTGGACACCCCTGGATTATGCCCTTTGTACATGCGCCCCTTTTTCTTTGATTTTTTTACAGATATGATTCAATATGTAAATTGAATTTGTTGAATTTGTTGAAAAAAAATTGTTGGGTAAAAATCATGTTTTTTGGGGGGGGGTGAGGGGGTGGGGGGGCCCTTAACAGATTCTCGCACCCGGGCCCTGAGGCGTCTAGTTACTCCCCTGTTAACTGAGCTGACAACAAGGTCTGATGCAGGTTGAGGATCAAACGTGAATCACTAGATACGTAACAGAGAAAGACATTGATGTCCCTCAATTGCAATCCTTTTCTAGAGTGTCCATAAAACGGATTAGGTATTAGGTACCTTTATAGGATCCTACTGAAAAGTAGCATTAAAAAAAACCAAAGTGCTAGAAGTATATTTAGAATGTGTGCATGTTATCCCCTGTGTATCAAAACAACTCTCATTTGTCATTTATAGAATTTGTGGAAGGTCTGATTCCGGGTTTGAGCAATAGCAGAACAGCTGAAACAAGTCCAGTTGATGAAGTAATTAATGACAGTTTTCAAAGTGGTTCCCCTGATGTAATAGTGCACAGTTTTCCTTTAATGGACACTAATATCAGAGACTCTGGTAAAGCCTATTCAGTAAACCTTCCAGATACATTTCATGCAATCTCCATGACAAATACAAGTGAAAAGCAAGCTTCTCCTAAATCGGAGTGTCATTCACTTCGGTTAGAAGAGAAACGTTCTTCTGTTATACCTCAAAGACTGGCAAGTGAAAAGAAATCAGAAGACATTTCTGAACAGGAGCACAGCTGGAGCATAATACTGAGTCAGACAGAAGTCTCTGATTCCTCCCTTGAAGATATTTTTAGCAGATCTGTAGATTCAGATAAAGCACTAGGGGACAGTTTATATCAAGGGTATGCAAAGTCAGATAATTATCAGAGTGAGTTCAAGGATCATGAGTTCACAGACCTTGAGGAAAGTTTTGAAATGTGCAAAATAGATGAGAGCAATAGCAAACCACCCATACAATTGCACGGTTCTCCAAGTCCACATGAAGTACACATGCAGTACATGAAGAATCCAGAAGATGGCAAGGCCATAAAGCACTTGATCCCTGGTGGGGCTCAGAGGTAGGATTTACAAATGTTCACTAAAATGCAATGAATTAAAAAATGTTTTACAATAATTTGCACGAAACCTTTTTTCTGTTTCCAACAATGCTATGGTTCATGATATTTTTTTTTCAGATGAGGAGCGAACAATTTCCGCATCATCTAGAACCATTATACCAAAATGGTTGGCACAAATACAGAAAAACATCCATACTAACAAATATGACTTTACTAAACTTGCTTGCAAATGTGCTAATGTAGTCCAAATGAGGTTGAATACCTTTTATGATACATGCTAGGAGCCGGGCTTAAGATAGTGACCATACCTCAGAATTTTCTGGCTTCCCTTGGTGGGATGTGGGTAGGAGATCCCGCTGATGTAGGTAGGCGTTCCCACTGCACTGATGTTGTAGGCGGCCCCCTTTACATTTTAGGCAGTTCCACCAACATCAATAGGCTGTCTCCCCAACGTCATGGGACACAAGCTATTTTTAATGGAGAGGTAGGCAGGGAGTGGGGCGAGTTTCCCATAAGTGACCCAGAGAGTTCCCTGGTATGATGGTGGCTTGCAGTCCTTGGAGCACTTTTGATAGGTACTGACCACTGCAGACCGGGAACCCCCAACAAGAGCATGGAGATGCTCTGACCCAATCGTCTAGCCATCACAATTTGGCACTTGTCAAAGTCTCTCATTTTTCCTTTTTCTAACTTCACCTGTCAGTGGTCATAATGTTATGGCTTTTTGGTGGCATATATATATATATATATATATATATATATATATATATATATATATATACATATATATATATATATATATATATATGTGTGTGTGTGTGAGAGATAAATCGGGACACTGCCCATGGTTTTTCCAGAGGAAATCCCAAATCAAGCACATTAAAGTAATGAAAGAGAAATGGGGGGAGCTGCATGTCTTAAAATTGAAAAAAAATTAAAATTTGTGGTATTTACTCATTCTAACATTGGAAAGGTTAAATGTAATTTCACTAATCCCTTTTTCCGGTATTTTGGAAATCATAAAGGAATGCAAAATGTTAATGGAGTCTAATAGGGTCATTTGACTTTTTAAAAATTTAAATCAGTCCAGAACAGAAAAGATTAATTGAGTTTAATCTGTTCTTCCTTGTAATTGATGCAGTGCTCAGTGGCTGACCAGTGATTGCAGCTGTCCGGCACTGCAGAGGTTACCTGTAATGCAGAGGTTACCTTAATGGAGTAACTATAGCCAACACATTAACCTCTTTAAGGACAGGAACATAATAATATGACCTCCGCTGCCTCCACTGATCGCTACAACTGCCAGTTGTGATCAATGAGGGCACTGATGCTGTCTGCTTGTCCAATAAGCAACACAGAAACAGAGGTTCCCCCATGATCCTTCCCCTGGCTTAACCCTGCAATCGCCACTTTGCAGAGAATCGCAACTGCCTTGACACTTCTCCTCACACTTTCACCTCTTCAATGCATTTTAGGGGTTAATATTTGTGTCTTCAGTCCCCACGGGCTTGTGGGGACCAAATTAGGATGATTGTCGTGTTCCTATAATTTGCTATGTGATCATTGATTAAGTAATTGATCACTGATCAGTCACACAGCCTAATCTGATCATCCATATTTCCAACACTTTACTCTAAATGTAACCTAACCATAACATCTAACGCCACCTAACACTATCCACTAACACTACTCAACACTACTTGATTACAATGTTTGAAAAACATGACATACCCATTCATTTGGGATATTTATGTATTTGAGGGGTGTTGCTGAATACATATCAAGAACTTTTTCTGTTCCTTCACATATCCTCTAAGAAAAAAGTGTGGCAAAAGTGCAAAGCAAATGGAAAAAGGGCTTTTATGTTCTTACCATCAACTGTGAAAGGTGCTGGTGTGGAACCAGCTGCGTGAAATGTTCCATTATGCCCCTAGCAGATTCTCTGTGTTGTCTATATGAAAAGATTGAGTTTATTGGGTTAAATTTAAATATGGGACCTCTACTGTGTTTTAAATGGGGCATGAAAAAAACATGCTAAATAGATTCTGCTTTTTTATTTCAGTTTAGAAATATCCAATGTTTTTATGTTTTCTTTGCAAGTTATAGGACAATAATATTTCAAAGCCAGGTTTATTTCCCAAATCTGGTCATTCTGCCCCATGTGCTATTTGGGACATCAAACCATATATTTTTGAAAAAGAGACACCCAGGGTATTTCAAATGCTGGTAATTAAACTTTTTGCATGCACTGATTGTACCACCTGCCCTTGTGAAACTTTGTGGTAGTAATTTTGTTGCGTCCCCCCCCCACACACACATACTTTTGGTATGAATTTACAGCGTCTGGTATATGTCACTGTCAAACAACACCCCAATACATGCCCTGAGTACAGTGATACCCTCCCATGCATTAGTCATTTGGGAGGTAATTTTTTGTAATTTGGACATCTATTCATATGGACATACCGTATTTGCTCGATTATAAGACGAGGTTTTTTTCAGAGCAAATGCTCTGAAAAATACCCCTCGTCTTCTAATCGGGGTCGTCTTCTAATCAGACCTCAAATAGAGTCTGATTAGGAGACTAAGATCCAGATCCCCCGCACCGCTGCAGGGGACCTGGATCCTCCTGTCTCACCCCCCCCCCCATCATACACACACTTACCGGTGCTTCCTGCTGTATTGCCGGGGCAGCGGGTTGACGTCTACGCGATCCGCGTAGACAACGTCCGCTGCAGCCGGAAGGAGGTGTGGCTAGCAGCGGGGGTTGTCTGCGTCCGTCGCGCAAACCTTCCCCGACTGTCAGAGATCAGAGTTCCCCGCACCGGTGCGGGGAACTCTGATCTCTGACAGCCGGGGAAAGTATACGCGACGGAAGGATACAAACCCCCGCTGCCAACTCCACCTCCTTCCGGCTGCAGCAGAAGGCGACGTCAACCCGCTGCCCCGGCTGGAAGCACCGGTAAGAGAGGGCTGAGAGGGGAGGGGAGGGGAGAGTGTGTGTGTGTGTGTGTGTTAGTTAAATGGGGGTATAGGGTGTGTGTATGTGTGTGTGTGTGTGTGTTAAATGGGGGCATAGGGCATTTCTGGAGTGGCGTTAAGGGGGCATTTAATAGAGCACTCTGCCTCCTGAAATGCCTTATACACCTATATGCCACTCTGCCCCATAATATGCATTTTAACCCCCTAAATGCCAGAGTGGCATATAGGGGTATAAGGCATTTCTGGAGGCAGAGTGCTCTATACAATGCCTTTTAACTCCCTTAATGCCACTCTGCCTCCTGAAATGCCTTATACCTCCCTATATGCCACTCTGCCCCATAATATGCATTTTAACCCCCTAAATGCCAGAATGGGATATAGGGGTATAAGGCATTTCTGGAGGCAGAGTGGCATATAGGGGTATAAGGCATTTCTGGAGGCAGAGTGGCACATAGGGGGTCAAAAGGCATACCATGGGGCACAGTGGCATATAGAGGGTTAAAAGGCATATCATGGGCCACAGTGCCATATTGGAGTGGCAAGCCTGGGGGCAGATGTGCGTAACTGGGGGACAGGTTGGAAAATACAAGAAATAAAAACAAAAAAAATATTTTTCTCAATCATAGCTTTTATTAAAAAAAATAGTTTACATGAATTAACATTTACTGGTAAAACTTTTTTCCTTTAGGGTCGTCTTATATTCAGGCTTTTTCTTTTTTTCCTAAGTTAATATTCAGATTTTGGGGGGTCGTCTTATAATCAGGGTCGTCTTATAATCGAGCAAATACGGTATATATCGGATTTGAACTTTTTTTTACATCTTGTTGGAACTGGAAGGTTTCCCTGATGGAAACATCAGAGGGGAATTATTTTTACATTTGTTAACAATTTTTTAAATTCATTTTACTAATTACATTGTCTGGAGAGACCCTCTTGAAAACTTGTTTATTTTTTTAAAGGACCCTGCCATGTTGCGGGAGGCAAAATCTCTCGCAGTGGCAGTTGTGACCACTTTCCACTATATATATATATATATATATATACACACATACATATGTGTGTGTCTTATTTCATAAAATGCCAAAAACCTATTACTGTTACTTGTGACGTTGCAATGCACATGTCTTTTAGTAAGACATGACATTGCTTTTCTCAATTGGTTGTTCACAAGCTGCTCTTCACATCATCCCCAGTGTTGCTTTATGCTGCACTCAGGCTGTGAGAAGGCAGGTGATCATCTGTATAGAGAAGTACCACAGATCATGTGACCAGAACATGGTGGAGCTCTGTAGTCGATTCCAGGCAAAAACAAAGAGGGATGCTGAGAATCCACTAAGCATCCTCTTCTGGCAAGCGGAGAAAAGGAACCTCCTGAAGCTTTTGCAAGGTAAATGGAATTGTGCTCACAAAGTGGGCAAATTAATAGCCCTGTTATTGTGTATTTATATATATTTTTAACAAATGAGAAAAGAGAGAGGGGGAGAGAGGGAGACGGGAGAGAGACGCTTTTCATCAGCATTAAACAATTGTTACCGGATCCAGCCAGCCAGCTGTATTTTCCTGCTTGGCGCTGATGTAACTGACAATTTCAGTTACACATTTTAATTAGATATTTATGTAAAAAATGACCCTCTGCAATGTCAGTTTTATTCAGTGATCCCGTTACAATAACCAGCATTTGATTATATGCTGTAACATGGGTCTGGGAATATTAGAATATAAATTAAAACATCTATCATTTTTCTGAATATCCTTTAATATGTTTTAGGAGCTCTGGCACGTTGGGGGTTAATGCTTATCTTCCTGTGCTATGCAGTAGTGTATCTATTGGATATGGAAACATAGTTTGCTTGGTGAACAGCGCATGCATGGGAAATCTCTTCTACTTTGCATTCATCTATTTTACTGTGGTTTCAAGTGTGTCAACATTTATTATTCTGAATGAGCAACTGACATTTAAGCAATGCAAAGTATAGAGTACAAAATGGGTATATAAAATGGATATTCTGTATATTATATCATGTAATATTTATTATTTGTTTAAGAATTCATTTACCGCTTTTACTGTGACTACATTCATTTATTGAAGCTGGCGTGTGTGTGCTTTTGGTTTATAAGGGACTATTTTAGCTCAGTGGCGTTGGGACGTGTGGTAAAAGATGGCATAACTGGCGTAATAATTTAATTCCACTTCCAAAGTCATCTCCCACCTCCACCCCTACGCAGGCTACAGGAACCTGCATGTCCACCAAAGGGAAGCAGTAATTTAAGGGAATAATAATATAGCAGGGAGGGATAATTATGAGAATACACATAAAACTTTGGTTTTTAAAATGGGGTTTAAAATATATATATATATATATAATAACATGGATTAGTTTGGTATACTAAACCGTAAAATGTAGGATTTTGAAAAGTGGCAGATGCAATTTGAATATCATAATAATGGGACAGGGTTTCCGATCTCAGTACCAATGAGAAGATTGGAGTGGACCCTTTAATATTCTACTGTATTTCTTAATGATATTTGATCATCCTAATTGGATCTTTTCTCACCAGTATATCACATTTGAAGTCCATGGTTCAATGCAGGTAACTAAATTCCAAATAGTTTTTCCTTGTCAATAAATGTTTTTAGGTTCTAAACCACCATATGAGTCAGTGAAATAGATGCCAGGTTACGCACCATTAAGGGGTTAATACTTGAACAGCCTGGGGCTCTTCCTCCGAAGTTTTACTAATTACAATAGTGGGATAAAGACCCCTCTAGTATTATCACTTAACATGTAGGTCACTGGAATACCATTTTAATTGGAATTGGCCTCAGTTTTACTATATAGAAAGTTTTACCTTAATAAAATACATCTGAACAAATATATGTATTGAAAACAAGAGTTAAAGGCTAAAACAAGACTATGGACTGATTAAGCTTTGTCTGTTTACATCAGGAAAAAAGGGAGACAAGGTAGGTTCTTACCTACCATCAAATTCTATGTTTCTATTGTTTTGCATTTAAAACAGGATAGAGTTGTCAGCAGGTCCAAATATCTGGTACCATAACTGTCAAGTGTTGCTATATTGATCCAATGGTCCCATCTCTCTGGTAGTAGCATGTGTACCAGGGTCGCAAGGTGGTTTAATCACTAAACAGAGAGTTGGCAGGAGAGTTGCGGTATTCAGTCCCTAACAAAATTGGCACGTTTCTACTGCAAGAAGAGCTGAGCTCTGCATAATGTATAATTCAGTAGGTGAGGAGACCTTGAAGAAATCTCGTTGGTTTCCAACACGGCCAGCTAGGCTCTTCCTGCAACAGAAGCTTAATGTACACCTTCATAATGCATAGTGAAGTCAAGCACTTGAAACCACAACTCTCATGTCAATTCTCCCTTTAGTGAATAGACCCCATTTTGCAGTGATTTCTCTGAAGAAGGTAGCAGAGGAAGGGGAGCAATGTGCTCTGAACTCTGATGGCTTAACTTTTTCTGGCAGTGGGCCAGTGGCCAATAGCACTACAGACTTGTCCTTACTGCCACTCCAGCGGCTGATTGTTTCTTTCAGAGTCTAAAAGAGTAATGTATGTCTGAGTGTTTCCAGCTGGCGGCTTCCCAAGTCTGGCCCTGACTAGAACCTTTGGTAGCACATAGTAGGTCAGAAGAGAATCCAAGGGGGTTGGGACAATTCCCCTGCTACAAAACCCAAGGACAGATTGTAAGCTTGGATGGTCAAGCCCCCTGTGTCCTACTGCCCAATGGACTGGTTACAAGGGATATCTTTTATCTCCCCAACCTCATATTTACGATATGGAAGATGTGCCAGCTGAGCATAACCTCCGTAGACGTCATCATATTCCAGTGCTCCTTGTCTTAAAGGCGCTGCACACATTCCATTTATTCATATAGCGTCAGCAGATTCCATGGTGCTTTACAATCAGAGTCGGCAGGATACATTTAAAATCACAAACAATAACAAACTGGTACAAAAGGAGAAGAGGGCCCCGGTCTTGCCAGCTTACAATCTTTTCACCTTTTAATGTGTGCAAGATGCTGACGGTGGAGGGGGTGCCTGGGGGCACAAAGGTAGAAATGGCACAGCTTGTATATATATATGAAATGCTTTATAGAGCTGCTTGTTTTATCCCAGAGTTGTGTGTATTGTGAGCAATTCAGGGAATATAACGACTTGTTATGTCAGTTTGTTTAAATTCGTCACGACATATTCCACAATTGACATTTTAAACTACCCAGGTATTATGATTATGTTCTCTGAAACTATCATGGTTCTATGAGTTCAAAAGCACCATTTGTTCATCCTGCGTTTTTGCTGCTTTGTGGTGTCAGGTTGCTAGGATTTTATAGGCCAAACTTTCACATCCGCAGTTGAGTCATAGGTATTGCTTTGAGCAGCATTCTGCACGTCTGAACAACACAGCATAGGGAATAGATTGCGATGAACCAAATTCTGTGGCATTTGCAGGCAAGGGTACATTAGTATTTAATAAAAAGTTAGCACTAGCCCATCATAAAACACAAGGTAAATACTGCACACAACATTGTGTTAGAATGCCTCCTAACATATCAGTTCCTGTTTATAGAAATGGGGATGGCTTTGCTGAGCTAAGCTTTTAGATGGCCACCCGATTGTAACCGATGAGTGCTGAAGGCACTACACGTAGGAAGGTTTTTACAGATTTTTATTGATCTTGGAATCCCACGGGGGTTTCTTGTTTCCCGTTCGTGCTGGGTGGGGGAAGTGGCTACAGGAGACAACAATGTGAGGAATATCATTATGGTTCAATGGAGTAGATATTATTTATCATTTCTAAAGTATGCCAGTGTGTTCTGCTGTGCAACTGAATGGGGTTGAATACGAGGACAACCAGCAGAATGTGACATAATGAATGTCTATATGCAGGGCCGGCCTTAGGGGTGTGCGACCTGTGCGACCGCACAGGGCGCCATGGTAGCAGGGGCGCCTGCCCGGGACTTAACTTAAAACATCGGGTTTTATTGTTTGTTTTTTTTTAAACTTTATTTAACATACTTCATGTTAAATATAAAGTTTAAAAAAAAAACCCGATGCTTTAATCTAAGTCCTGGGCAGGGGCGCCGTGCGGTTGCTCGTGAAGTTCTTGTGACTCTGTCGCGATGCCGGCATCTCATGTTGAGCGCCGGACTAGTCTAAGCTAGACTAAGACGGATGCCTCCCGCTCTCACCGCAGGACTCCGGCAACAAGGTAAGTGTGGGGGGGTGTAGTTTGAAGGGGCAGAGGGGGGGTAGTTTGAAGGGGCAGAGGGGGGGGTGTAGTTTGAAGGGGCAGAGGGGGGGGTAGTTTGAAGGGGCAGAGGGGGGGTGTAGTTTGAAGGGGGGGTGTAGTTTGAAGGGGCAGAGGGGGGGTGTAGTTTGAAGGGGCAGGGGGGGTAGTTTGAAGGGGCAGAGAGGGGGGTAGTGAGAGGGGGCGCCAGAGGAGTAGTCCGCACAGGGCGCCACAACTCCTAAGGCCGGCTCTGTCTATATGTGCCTCACTCCTATGGACCACCTTGCATCTACCTCCCTGGTGCACACTTTTGAGATTACAATTGTACATGTTTACTCTACCCTATTTAATTTCTAGAATGTTGGATCCATGCAATCTGTACTTATGATTTTAATAATCATGATTTAAAAAAGCGAATACATTGAAAAATCAACCGTTTTCAGCTACAATAGCCATTTACAACATTGTTGGCACTGTATTAAAAAGACCTAGGGTTGATCTGAGGGTAAATGTCAAGAAACTGAATACCAATTGGATAGAGTGCAATGATAAAACCTATGAGAGGATTGCTATTCAGTTACTTGCTGGCTTGTGCTAGATTTATTTCCGTCAGTGAACCTAGCCCAAAGTGATTTATATGCAAGTATTAGCTTTTCCCCTTCATTCCACTGGCTGCTCTGCATGGGTTGCATGCTATATATCCTTTATATTCCCTACCTGAGCCAGCTGCCAAAACCCGTAAGGCAACATAATTAGCATACCGGGACCACTGCATGCTAATTAACAGAATAATTTCACAAGGAGTAGGTCTTGTGCAGGAAACACAGCTAAATAATTAGACCCCTGCATATTCACCATTGCCATCATATGCCGGCTTTTCCCTGTTTAAAATTATTTTGTGGCAAATTCCTTTTTGTTTTTTAATTTTACCTTCGTAATTTGTTTATCACTGCATGTGATGAGCCATTAATTGATGAGAGACACGCAAGGCTTTCATTAGTCTGTTATTTTAATGCCAAACTATCTTAACTAATTGTATAATCTTATAAAGATAATTTAAATTAAAACGTACACCCGTGCGATCAGAAAGTCCTGAATAACATTGTAACAATGTTATCTTTCTACGGCTGATTCATTCAAATCTTATCTAAAATAGCATATGTTTAAGTTCAATTAGTCAGCCACACATGATAGAATAGCGTAATAACATTAGGTATGTAAGGCCAGATTGTACATTAACCAGTTACATTTTGGCCAATTTATCAGCTGTTTAAACAGTATAATTGTAATAAAGAAACGTTATTAAAGCCATTGTTACAAACAAATACACTACTTAGTAATACCATATAACCCATAGCACTACATGAATAGTCTATGCAACTTCATCATCATGATGCAAAATGTCCAAATATTCTGCTAACTAGAATGGAATTACCTGCAGAGGTTAGAATAGGGCACCATCGTTATCATTTAATATGATGACGATAATTAGGCTCCTAGCTTTAATCGCCGATATACACATTTACTTGGCGTGGTGATGATGAATGGTGTGATGTCTCCACTTGGCCAAGGAGTTACCCGACTGTTGTTTTAGAATAAGGAGGGTGTTTTGTTTAAGCTTAGCCTTTTAATTACATTTTTTAGTTGAGAGTCGTGTTTATCCTTGTAACTTTTACATGCATCCCAGGCATCGTAGCATCAGATAATCAGTATTGCGGTGGCTTTTATCTTGTTTGCACATGAGAAGCGGACCATCAAGCTTTCTAATCTATTAATACTCCCTGTGATACCGTGGCATGTAGAGTATGTCCATTTCGGGCATAGAAGCTACATGAGGATATGGCCGTTACTATATCAGAGCAGCAGCTTAATGACAATATTTTTAAGTTTACTTAGAGAGTCTATGATATTGCAAGTAATTGTAATGAGATAAATTGAACAAGACCCCAACTCATGCCAAACAAGATCATATTGATTTGTGATGCTTTTTCAGCATTAAGCATTGCTTTTGTAACTATAATTAAGAATAACTGGTTTTGTTTTGCAACAGAGTTAAATAAGTCATAATTTGTTTTGTGTATTTTTTTTTTTTATAAAGCACCAACATATTCTGTATCAGATAAGAGTTTTATGTGCACTACGTAACTGGTAATATGTCACTGTATTAAGTAACATTCCATGATAAGGAAAATGGATATAGCCAAATTGGTCCAAGAAAGGATGAGGTCTTTAGTCAACATACTACGTGACTCTACATCTTTTTCTATGTTGGTGCAATAAAATGTATTATTTTTTAACTAAAGACCTCCATTAAGTAACACATAATCAGGATCCTGCTCATGCGTTCTGGCGGTGGAACCATTATTATTATTATTTATATTGTTATATCACTTTGGGGGTTAAATGTGGGGCCGATTTTGTGCTGAATTGAGAATAGTTATTCTACCGTCTTCTCATTATATTTAGAAGGCAATATTAGTAAATCGCACATGAAGCCAGGGCCAGACTGGGGATGAAAAGTGGCCTGGCATTTGCCCAGTTTACCCGTTGCCCAGTCCAGGCACAGGCTAAATTAAATTCAATGAAACACTTTTGTTTTAGGGATGTGGCTAGAAGTGTGACTAGGACAAAGGGTTTTCGATGACTTTGTTGCCTATTAATAGCTATTCATACAACATTACGAAGGACAACATATTTTATTGACAATATTTAATATAGAAACACAATTGATACTGTGTTGTGCTTGTACTCTGTACAAAACAGAGACATCAGTAACAAAAAGAGAGACAAAGTGATTTGGGTCAGAAAACTGGTCGAATTCATTTACCCGCATATATTTTTTTGCAAATGAGCTTAATTCCATACTTGTCTGCCAAGTTACGAATCTTGTGGATTAGTGCCAGGAATCCCCCTAATGTAGTGGGTGCACTACCAGCACTAGCCTTCCAGCAGGAGTGGTAGATGTTAATACAGTGAAGGCGGTTAAGCAAGCATGGGATTAAGATAGCATGGGATAGGTTAAACTAGACATAAAATAAGGCCACGGACTAAGGAAAGTATTCAGAGGTTGGGCAGACTGGATGGGCCGAATGGTTCTTATCTGCCGTCACTTTCTATGTTTTTATGTTAATGTATTTTTTATGTTCTTGTTATTTTAAGAACAGGAAATAGAGGGCTGTGCATGTTCCATGGCATGTGCTGTAGAAACACAATTGATACTGTGCTGGGCTTGTACTCCTATTAGGAAACAGGGACTTCAGTAACAAAGAGGCAAAGTTATTTCGGTCCCAAGTGTAATTTAGTTACCCGTATGATTTTTTTGGCAAATGAGATGTTTAATCTAAATTCCCGATCTGCCTGCCAAGATCTGAATCTTGTGGATCACTGCCAGGAATCTCCCTAATGTATTTTTATGTTCTTGTTATTTTAAGAACAGGAAAAACAGAGCTGTGCGTGATCCATGGGCCACAAGGCATGCTGAAGGGTCATTCAAGGGGCATTTAAGGTTTAGTTGTCAATAACAATATCTTTTACTGAGTGATGGTAACGTATTTGATAACATTGCACAATGTTTTGGAACAGAAATATACAGAAATATGTTGTTTCAACACCCTCTTTTATATTTCCAGCATCTCTTTAGTTTTCTTTTAGAGATGAATGTACATGACTTTGAGCTTGTTTTGTTTCCTCCTGTCCCATTATGTGAATCAGGCAGGGTCTGGAGATGACTAAGTAGTCTTGTTACTTTAAGATGAGTGGCTGCCAAATGGCATACATGCAGCTGCTGGCTGGATACACTCAGTCATGAGTTTAATTTTTATATTCATGTAGTGTGTCGACACACATAGCCAGATAGTGGCCGTGTACGGCTGCACCCAACCAGCCATCAGCAATTAAGTATAGATGAAGAGTATTTCTGGATAAAGATGACATCAGTGTTTGGAAGATAATACAAGATAGAATCTTATGTGATGGGATTGGGAGTAATCAGTACACTAAAAAAGTCATCATATAGGCTCTGCCACACCAACACCCAAACGCACACAACAGGATAGGCTCTGCCACACCGATACCCAAACACACACACCAGGACAGGCTCTGCCACACTGACACCCAAACACACACACTCCAGGACAGGCTCTGCAGCACTGACACCCAAACACACACCCCAGGACAGGCTCTGCCACACCAACACCCAAAGACACACACATCAGGACAGGCTCTGCCACACCAAAACACACATACCAGGACAGGCTCTGCCACACCAAAACACACATACCAGGACAGGCTCTGCCACACCAAAACACAAACACCAGGACAGGCTCTGCCACACTGACACCCAAACACACACACCAGGACAGGCACTGCCACACTGACACACAAACACGCACACCAGGACAGGCTAAGCCACTACGAAGCATGATTTTTTGTATTTTCTACACTGCTGTGGCCTTAAACCCCCCTCTTTATATTTTTGCCCCTTGTGTATTAATGCTCCAGCTATGCCCCCCTTTAGTATTGAGTAATGTGTTCTGCCCCACAACCTTGTGTATTGCCCCCTTTGTGCATTTATGCCACCACACTCATGTGTATTGATTTGTGTTGCCCCCAGCCAACCCTCCTCCCTTGTGTATTGATGCCCCACCACTTTTATAGTGGTTAATGTGATCTTTGTGTGTAACAAGGTAAGTGGGGGGTGTAGTTTGAAGGGGCAGAGGGGGGGGGTGTAGTTTGAAGGGGCAGAGGGGGGGTAGTTTGAAGGGGCAGATGGGGGGTAGTTTGAAGGGGCAGAGGGGGGGTAGTTTGAAGGGGCAGAGGGGGGTAGTTTGAAGGGGCAGAGGGGGGTAGCTTGAAGGGGCAGAGAGGGGGGGTAGCTTGAAGGGGTAGTGAGGGGGGCGCCAGAAGAGTAGTCCGCCCAGGGCGCCACAACGCCTAAGGCCGGCTCTGTTTTCAGACATACACACAAATTAACGGAAATAGCAAATGTCCTTAAAATCAAAATGTGTTCAAATTCACAAGCTTACAGGATAACACAAAGCATTCATGTAAAGCAGATGAGGTGTGTGGTGACATTATAATAATAATAATATGGAGCTGTGCCAGGCAAAGTTGGGTGTCCCAACAAAGGTGCGTTAAAAAACTGGTAAGCATGAGAAAGCTATCTGTGGATATATATGCATACAGTAGTGATAGACAATCATATATACAATAAAAACACATTTTTGCTTGAATCTTCAGTAGCGCTTCCTTAAAACAATAAGTGGTATCAACCTCCACTGACTATTAAAAAACTCACAAACAAGTGTAATTTGCACTGTTGATGGTACTGGATTTGAAGTCATAACTCTTATGTAGGAATTTGTATATGCCCATTACATGTTATGTATTGTATATTTATAAGGAATCTTTGTTTGCATATTTCGGCAATTCATACGAATCCCTAAAAACTAGGAGGAATAAACCAAAGCAAACGAAAACAAGACAGAGTTCCAAATTTTTGTTTACATTTCGTTGGTTCTTGCCTTCCTTGTCCTTGTCTTCAACCTTCTCTCTTCTATCTTCTTCCACTGTCCCAAAAGTCTTTCTGTGTGGACAACGGGACTGAGACGTGACCTCCTGGTGAACTTCTACAAAATGGCGGAGCTTCTGGGCACACCCTCTCGCCCATTCCTCCAATCAGTAGAGAGGATTTGCCTGGATGCTCTGGCATTTTGCAGAAGTTCACACATTTTGTTTCAGAATGTAGAATGAAATGGTATGAAACTAATGTACCTGAAACTGTAGTAAATACATCCACATTCATCCTACCCAGAAATTAAAAGACTGTCTGACCAATGACATAGGGAACAAGTGCACTATGAGCCCCTTCACATAAAGACAGATAAACATAAATGGAAGTGAATTATTCTAAATATCCAAAAGGCACCTGTCTATGGTGGATAAAATGATGTCTATGCAAATATGGGCTAATATGCTAACAGATAGCAATATCCTCTGGCATCAACCAATGAAGAGCAGCTGCCCTTATGGACCTTTAAAATCCTGGTGCCAAAGCTGCTGCATACTGTTACTGTGTTAACCCCATAATAACCCCTGCTAGAAAACCGGTGGAAAACAAAGAGAAAAGCGAACACGAAGAACGTACACGAATATTCGCCCAAAAAATACACAGGAACCCTTAGTTTTGTAAATACACATCTTGGAGTAATGGTATAATTAAGAAATACACAATGCTTAGCAAGAGAACAGATGGCGTTTTCTTTAAACATTTACAAATAATCGTGTTTATTCAGCTTCTGTCTTTGTTCTGATCTGCAATGGCACGTTGAATTGCCAAAGAAAAATGAACAGTAACTTGACTCCCACTGCAGGTAATCTCTGAAAGATCAATCTGGGCACAACACAAAAGAAGTAATTTAGCTTGCAACGCTTTTATAGTCACATAGGTTCTGTTTACTGGAAAACCACTTTCTCAAGAGACAGGATCTCCTGAACCCAAGCCTTTTGCATGCTAGAGGAGCCAAGTGTTTTGGTGTACTATAGGACAAATGTGGCTTTCAAATGACCAAATATGCCAATTTAAATTATGGTTCTACACATCAAGCTATGCTTGCTTTTTATCCATTTCTATACATAATATTTTGGTGGGTTTTTGACGCATTTTTCTTGTATTACGCAAATTTTCTATATATCAGAAGGTAAGGTCGGACCTCATTATTTGATCTTCCACGGTAAAAAATCCATTACTTAACACCCTCTTTACTAAGGTTATATTGTTTCCTGAAACGCTTTTGAGCTTTTCGGGCATTTTTACTATATGCTTATTCAACCATTATTCACCCGTTACATTTTTAGTATACCCGAACAATTTAGGTATTGTTTTATCACCTGGGAACAAGGCTTTCTTTTCATATGTGTAGTCTAACAAACTGTATCACATTACCATACCTGGGAACTCCAGAAGAAGCACCGCGTGAACGGCCATTGACGTCAGCAGGCAGTCCTGGCCGCATCCCGCAAGGGTAGGCAGAGCCCACAAGCTCCCAGGTATGCACATTACATCGTAATATGGTACCATACACCCCAACATTTAAGGTGTTCCAATCGGGGAAACCAGTGTTGGGGGTTTGGCTAGAGGTGGATGGTGCCAGAGGTAGGAGGGCTGGCTGGAATCACCCATTAACATTACCCAAAGAGCCACCTTGTGTACAAATGTAAAACAAGAGGGGGGGAATCCACATTATGTCTCTGAACCAAATATTAAAAAATATAAGAAACTAAAGCTCTCCCCCTTTAGTAAATATATGTAATGTAGTGATGCGTCAATGTGCATTGTACAAACAGTGGTGGCAGTAAGCAACATATGGCTGGTTAGGCTTGTGTAAGATATGATAAAATGCCATACATATAATATATAAACATGATTCCAGATTAAAATGCATTTCCAAGCAACTTCTAGTGCAGTTGCTTTCGTTGACTGCATCTCCCATCACCATTATCATTATGGAAGGTCATCTGCCTGTTTTGTATTTATATTTTATGTATTTTTGTATATAATAACAAATTCCTTGGAATGTAAGAAAAAACCCAGCTAGTTTAAGCTAGTTCACCACTGTGGGCCAGGGGAAAATACTTCAGTTGGTGCGAAATAATAAAACAAGATATGTATTGTACTTCTGAATAGCCTTATTCTTTATTTTAGGGAAATACTACTAGATGATGTTGGAATGGACATCCCATTTGATGCAGCTGAATTCAGACCAGGTGAGATCATACTTTCTGTTTTAATTGCATGTATTACCATGGTTCACTTGGTGTTCAATAATTCATGGGGAACCCTATAGCATTTTGACTCAATTCTTCGTTTATTGTCAGTGCAGTAAAGGATTACATCCAAGTACATTACAATACAGGTGTACAGTTGTGTGTAACGGTTACATATCCAAAAGTGGTACTACACTATTGAACATATATGTACAATAAGTACATGAATTCAATGTTACAAATAATACGCACACAGACCATAGAAATGAATATAAATCACAAAGTATCGGGACATAATATGATATAGAAGTCATTTAGGTCACAGTATATATTGCATATACAGGAGTATCAGTATATAAAGTAACCATTGTCACAACTGCACAAGCAACGAAGATACACTGGTAACACATGTGTAAGAGTAGGAATGGCATACATAACATAAGTCAGAATAGAGAAAAAAATAATAAAAGAAAAAGACGCGAGCCGCATTGCCACCAACCCCAGTCAGACCATGAATATGTGTTCCATAAGGTAGACAAAGTAAGATAAGCATATTGTGTATAATTGTGTTATAATGTTTGTAGAACCTCCAAATTCATTGGATTTAAATGGATCCCACACAAGAAAAATAAAGCTTACTGCACCTAACATCAACCTTTCACTGGACCACAGTGAAGGCTCTATCCTGTCAGATGATAATCTTGACACTCCTGATGAGCTTGACATTAATGTAGATGACCTGGATACTCCAGATGAAGCTGATTCCTTTGACTATACGGGACAAGGTAAGATCATAGTCCGTGTCATGAAAGTTTATCTCACAATTATAGCTCGGCTCATTAGACCTTGTGTTTTCAATATATGTCTTAGTTCCTATTTCACTGATTCTAAACCCGTAGACACTTAGACCCATCGTGAAGATTCTATGTAGTGACCAAATGTGTTAGCCAAATGGTTCTAATACTGGTCCTCCTGGAAACCTTGACTTGTCATCTTTTAAACATATACATAATTGAGTCACCTGCATTCAAACAGGGATATCAATCATAACATACTGGTAGCAAAAACACCATATATATGATCACAGTAGTGTACAATAGGAAGGAATCAAATCCAGACTGTGGTACCCTGACATTGTGGGGAAAAACCCTAAGACTCAGGGTCAAATTCTGGGGGTTTCTTTAGTTGAAGGAACTTCATAGAGTATTAACATTCCCCTTAGGGAGCATGCTAGTTATTGGGTCTTCTGCAGAAAGGAAAAAGGTGAACGAAAGGTGAATGACACAAACAGAGTGAAGATGAACTAAGTTTGCTAAAGTTCCAGCAGCTCTGACAGTAGTCAGTTGAGCTGGTGTAGGAAAAAGAGCAAAAGGGTCAATCTCGCCGCCTGTAGCTCCAGAGCTGCAAAATGCATTATATTACTACTCACAATCTCAAAGGTTTGTTTGGTCATGCTACCATACACTAATATATTCTTTGTTATTTATGAATATTTGTCCAGAATATCTTGTCTGGTATTTATACAGTCAATAGCAATACAAAGAGGCTTACATAAGATAATCTGTTACAGGAACTGATTTCTGACCAAAAATGTATGATGTCTCTTGGTAATGCTTGGCAAATTGCCAAATGTTAAAGCATTTTTATTTTTTGGTGTAGATTTGTGTACCAGTCCCTGTCAGGGTGGGTTACCGCGTGTATTTTTCTGAATTCTCCAGAATTATCAGCATTGCAGTCTCCACTGTGCTTTTATCTCTTAGTTTCCACCTTTATAATATGTTTTTACTTTCCCATTACCCCATGCCCTCAGGTCATCTCCTGCCATGAATCGCGATAAAGACGTGTTACTCCTAAGCTTAACAAAGGAATAGGATAAGGATGCCCAAGCAGCTTTAATTGAGAAACAAAACAAACATCCTTATCATCTTACAAATACACACGTAGCTTTGTAATGTCGTGCGTTACCCAAGTAGCTTGTACCTCTTGGGTATCTTAGTAGCACATATAATACAAGCTCCCTGGAATTCTTTTCACCAGGACTCAGGGTCGGATTTGCGTCATATCATTGTTAAAGAATCGTGTTCGCATTTCATTTTATTACGGTCTCTTGGAGTCACTTAAAAAAAATACTGATTAGGATACAGCGTTCCCTTAGCTTTTAATTCATTTCAAAGTGTCCGGTATTCCACTCATTCATGCCTATGGCTTAGCATTTTTAAAATGATGGCGTTCGCTTAAAGTATAGCTTTGCTATAATTAGAGAAACTTTTATGTTAAGCTAGTATGTTTTGCAGATTTATGTTGCAGACCTCCCAACGAGAGTACTGCATGGGCATTTACAACTTACCTTTTGTTTTGGTTTTGATGTTTACTAGAAAAGAGTTTATAGAGAAGAAATGTATACAGTGTGTAGCAAATGCACATTTGGTCAAAGCATACATTCAGTTTATAACCCACATGTTATAGTCTGAAAACTGTGAAGCTACCATAAAACCCACAACATTTGAAATATATCCAAATATCTCACACAAAAAAAATCATTAATCCGAGTAAAGTGTTCCAGAAACTTTGGGCCATGCATCAGAACACACAACTAGATTACAAAGCAATTTGTAAAGACAATTCATATATATATATATATATATATATATATATATATATTTACTCACAGAGTCCATTGCACACCATTCCAAATGTTCCAAGCCCGGTGCTAGTAACCAGCAGTTTCCATATAAAACACTTTCAAAAAGATGGTCAGCACTCCAGGTCTTTAAATTGACAATTTCATTTTATTCAAAGTCAAGTCGACGTTTCAGTCATTACTGACTTTCATCAGGACACGTCGACTTGACTTTGAATAAAATGAAATTGTCAATTTAAAGACCTGGAGTGCTGACCATCTTTTTGAAAGTGTTTTATATATATATATATATATATAAAAAATCAATGAGGTAACCCCCAAAATTAACAGGATCACATTACGTTACATTTAATTTATTGAGTACCAGCAGATTCCTTAGCAAATAATAATAATACAAGGTTATAATAGGTTACTGTTAAAGGAGGGAAATGGGGCTCTTCCAATGACAACACTAATGTATTATGATTTAAATTCTTATTTATAGTAATAAACTAATACTATATGAACCTTTTCCTGTCAATTGTTAATCCCACATTTTGCAGTTACCTGCTGGACTTGATAATAACTGCTGGATTATCCATTAGGCATGATAGGCACATGACTAGTGGCCCCTGAACTCTGGAGACACAGAGTGCCTAAATCCAAAATCTAGATTTACAGTTTGTCCAAGACTGGGTGCTCACCTGGGTCATGTAACGCTGCGGTACATGTCTGTGAAGCCAGTCCTGTTGTGTGCAGGAGGTATTGGAACAGACGTGTGTTAGATAAGCAAATTTGTCATGTGTTTGTGTGTGTCCGGATGCCTGGGAGCCCTGTTGAGTTTTTCATTCAGCACTGTAGATAATCTCATGCAAGTCCTCTGAACCAATACCAATGAGCCACAAATATTATTGGAGTTGCAAATCTACAACACCTTATCTATCTTCTTTATGTTCAGCCATCTTAACATGTGGGTAAACACTCTATTTACCATTTGCAGGCATACAGATTCTGGTGCCAGGTGATAAAACCATCAGTGTGCAAGGACTTTGTTGCAACTTTGCACCCTATGACTTTATATATAAACTCCCCAGTTTGTGTTACTTGCTAAATTGGTAAACTCAGTTTACCCTGCGCGTCTTTAATAAGCATTAAGGAACCTAAACTCAGCATCTTGTGTGTTGTGTAAATCCCAACCACCGAGCTAGCCAAAGAATGCTATGTCTGGAGAACAAAAGAACATTTCAATATTTGCTTGGAAGATTTTGAACAGTAGATAAATCAACGGGCATTCTAATTTGCCAATTCTTCTATTTCTATGGACACAATTGGGCCATTGTTACTATTATTCGACCTTTCCCTCTGAAGCACTGGAGCACATTTTGCTTTAATCAGAGCAGCTAGGAGAGGCCTATTTATGTTGTTCACCCATTCGTGTCTTGATTGTTATTTCTTAGCAGTGTACGAATGATGTAGAGCCCAGGTAGAAGGCTTAATTTTATGTTCAAGATGTTGCATTAATCATTTTTAAGTATGTGCAATGAGGATTTGGCAAGCTCCAAAACGTAGGCGTGCCACTCTTGGCGTGCCACAGTTTGGCATGCCACGCACATGTTAACAATTAAGTAAAGTAAAGAGTGTTAAAAACAATATTCATTGCTGTTTAGGGCTTTCTATACCAACATATCATCTCATTTGGTGCCTTCTCATGTCTCTGGATGAATTCATTCAGTAGCAATATAATGTAGACATTTTTAGGAATAAGCCACATGTGATAATTTAGGATTGTTTTTCTCAAAAGGGACATTTCAATGGAAAAGCATCTGATGTTTTTGACACTTGGTGTTATCAGAGCAGGGGGATTTGTTAATCTTAACATACTATTTTTTTCATTGACATTCATTTTAGGAGATTTAACTATATCTCTTGGCACAGAGCGATGCAAGAGACTGATAAAGTCATACAGAAAACAATAACTTCAAGTTATTGCTGCTAAAGGTAGTTCTACAAGCGATCAAATCATATGGTGTACTTAGTTTATCACACATGGCTTCTCCATTTCAGCTTTATTTTTGTTTAATAAATCATGACAGTGTAATATGTCATGTGTTGTTCACCTGAGGTTGTATTTACCTAATTTTTAGACCTGCTAAGGAACAGATGATTGTTATGTCCTTATAGGTAAAACCATAGAATTCAAAGAGGGTGCACTCTCTTTTTCACATGACTTGTCTGTATGTGGTAATAATCCGTGAACACATAGTTATTCTTGTTTACCTAACCAGAATCAAATGTGTACATTTGCAGAATAATATAATGCCCTCAAGGCATATATAAAATGTATTTTTGTATATTTATTTGAGATGACCGACCTGCACTTGGGGAAGTTGCACCTGAGAATTTTGAGTCAATCAAGGAGTATACAGCAGAGGAAGAGAGAGCAGATAACAGATTGTGGAGGACAGTTATAATTGGAGAACAAGAACAAAGAATTGATATGAAAGCTATTGAACCATATCAAAAAGTTATATCACATGGAGGTATGTTGTTTATTCATTGATTTAATATACTTGACATATGTCTTACAACAGCTCTCTTTCCACTTACACACTTACCACTGGGAGTAACCATCTTAACTTCCTGTTCTTAGGATCTATGCAAATATTCATCTCCATTCTCTATGATCTTTGCCCTTTTTTTAAGTTACTGTCCCTGTTTGGTGGATGTTGACTGATTCTACCTGCCATTTAATGGTGGGGGGGGGCAAAAGTTTAAAAATACATACATAATAAACCATTACAATGATTATCTATTTGTACTTTGGAAAGGTCACAATTTCCAGACACTGTCCCCCCGTCCAGAGAATCTACCCCACTGTCCTGATCATGTGGGTGCTTGGCATCTGTGGCCAGTTCCCCTGACTGGTCGAGAGAGCTGTAAAATTAATGGTGATCTGTGCTGTAGCAGAAGAGCCCACCATGCAGCTCACACATGGAAGCTGAGCACTGCTAGATGGCTCATCAGGATAGGTGGGTGGGTGGTTGGGTGGCCACTCCTGCCACCAACTAGGCCCACTTCTGATACTGGTCACATCCCTCTCCACCTTTTGTCACACAACCCAACACAGGTGTCCCAATTGGAACACTTGAAATATTGGCAGGTATGGAATTTTCACTGTGTTGTACAGTCAAAGTTTGAAGAGGGCCCCAGAAGAATTCCTTCTTATGTTGGCCCTTAGTTAATAAAGTATCGTTGTAGTTACTAGTATGTGACAGAAACATAGGTGTGTTCAATTATTTCAGTTTGGTTAGATTCTAGTTATTAATTTTTCTCATAAATACATTACATTATTTTTCCAAAAGTTTGTACAGACTTCTGCTAAACAGTGTCTGCATTATGTTTCGACTTTACAGTTGAGCTAATTAAGAGCCCTGGTCTCCCAGAGTGGTGTGAGTTGGCAAGAACATGTGCTTTCTGTTGCCAGTTGGAAGAAAGGCATGTAAAATACTTTTGATTTAGCCAGTCTCAGAAGAGGGTGGGCTCAGGACATCTGGTGTTTGGTCTCAATTCAACATAGAAAATTTATTTAAACAAAACACGTTTTTTTGTTAGTGTATAATGTAAAAAAATAAGTATATTATGTTACATTAGAGTATGTATCTATTATTGTAATGTAAATGTTTAGCAAACTAAACATAAGTAATTTCCCCATAAGTAATTTTCATTATTACAGAATAACTTGTAAATACAATAGGTTACTGATTGGTACTGAATACAACCCCAAGGGCAGATACTTTGGAAGTGTATGTCTCCAGCACCAATAGCGATCGAAAACATATTTTTATTTTGTTGAGATAAAGGAAAAACAGGTGACTTCAAGAGTTCATAGCTAATACTGTTTTTTCAACTTCCATCAACTCATTAACATTATAGAAATTCTGCATCAGGGGGCATTTAAAAAATAAATGTATAAGTGAAGAATGCGCTGTATTTGGTAAAAGGCAAAAAAAAAACGTGCCCATAATAAAGTGCACGTTAACAGAATCTTTTAGCTGACAAATTGTGTATTTCTAAAAATCATTCATTATTACTGGTAACACCTTCCCACTGTCCCATTTTAAGCAGAATACTCTTGATATCCGCTGTCCTGCCAAGTTGCCCCACTATCCTGTTTATGAAGGCAGTGATTCTCATGGGTGGGTTGTGGAGATCAGAGAATGGGCCCCTTCGGCCACACAGATCTCCGTCAAGGTGTATAATGCCATATCCCCACATTCAGCTTCAACATATGTGACAAGGTGGAAAGCCAAGAGGATAGTCCTGTCCTCAGCCCTGTCTCTAACCATGTCCCTGCCTACCTCTAATCACCCTCCCTAACAATGTACCCTGCTTTGGACACCTGAATTGTTGGGGGTATGTGATTGGCGCCTCGTGGGTTAGGTTTGTTCTCCTGGGAAGAGGCTATGGTTTTAGTACCTGTTTTAGAGGCTTTGGTGCCAAATGTCTTTCGTTATACATGTAAGTGCTGCATTTTAAAATTTCCATTCATCTTTTTATTATTATATTTAAAATTACACCACTGCCTATGACGTACTTTGTGTGCTGTTTTTTTATGCTTATGCAGCAAATACGTTATTCCAATAATCTTAGTTGTATTTCTTTGGCAGGTTACTATGGAGAGGGTGTCGATGCCATCATTGTTTTCTCTGCATGTTTCCTGCCTGACAGCAGCTGCTCCGACTACAACTATGTCATGGAAAACCTTTTTCTGTGAGTACCGAGTTCTCATAAATATTATCATGGGCTTTATTGTAATGTGACGGCTGGAGCATTTTATTTTTTGGCTCCATCCTTTTAAGAAAACATGGCATCAGTTTTTTGGACAAAGAAAAATGATGGGAAACATATTTTACCTTATCACCCTAATGCTTACCAAATAAATCCCTCTGGTGATTTCAATCACAATTTTTCTGCCTATAAACAAAGAAAACTCTTGTTTTACAAAGTTAAGAGTTAAACCTTTTACTAGGTCCAGTTGTTAATAGAATACAGCACTACTCATTCTTAATAGGTAGTTAACAGGAAAATGACATGAGAACTGGAGAGCTCAGAAGAAATATTCTGTGGGTTGCTATGGCGATTACACAGCTTTCACCACAGAACTGTTGTTTATACATAACCCCTAACAGTTTAACAATCTATCCTTTGTTAGACTGAATAAGTCAGGAAAGTGCTCTGATTCAATCTATCTAATCCTTAAAATCGTTACACAAGGATAACTGACCTTCACATAAATGTACACTATGCTTTAATGTAAAAGGTGTCCGTGTTTGTTACTGTCCATAGAGGTATATAGATGTGAATAAGTGGGCGGGGGGGGGGCAGTGGCAGGGACACAGGTCTCGTTATGTGAGCCCACTATAGCATTGCAACACATGCTCATGGTGAGTGGCAGTGTGAGGCTTGTGTTAGAGTAAGTGTGTGTGTATGTTTGGGCTGCTATGATTTTTAATATGTTGTGCCACTGCTCAAGCTTCTTTTCCTCTGTATGTTTTGCTTGAAGCTCTACAAACAGCCACCATGGCTACCATTGTAAGAAGTTTAGACAATATTTACACCCATATCGCTTCTGTTATTGGTTTTCCACGCAGTGCGTTTTAGTGAATGTTTGTTGGACAGGATTGGCTATTAAGCTTTAATGGTCACCCCTTATTTCTCAAAGGGGCCAATGAACTCAGGGAAGGAGACATTTCTAAATTAGCTCTACTTTAATGATGAGGCTCAGCATTACAATAAATACCATTATTGCACTATGTAATGTTGGTTGTTACATAATATGTGCACATTGTGGCATGCCAGGGTGTGATGCCAACCAGATTATATGCTACTATTAAATGTGATTTTCCACCTAGACAAAACATTAATTGTGTTCTCTGGCAAATAAATCTTAGCAGATCTGTAATTTTGTTCTTTTTCCTTAAGATTTAATCACAGTAAAGTAATACAGAAGCCTTGTTTGTTTCCAGTTCAAGCACCCTTAAAGGGACACTCCGCCTATGATATTAACTTTAATGCATATGATAGCCGAGAGATCCTTTTAAATTTGCATGCCCCCACCCTTGCAAATACATGGGGGTATTCTGTAGAATCCCCCCTCTATACATTTGCCACTCCAAACAGCCAACCAGTGGTGAATATCGTCAGACGATGACCACCAAAGCTTTTGAGACCTGACAATTCTCTTGTTCAGATTGGTCCAGATTTTTATTTAATTTTTTCATGTTTGCCCAAAAAAGGTATCAGTTTCAACTAAAGAGTCAAGGGCCAGGCATAAAACTGAGATCACAAATCAGGGGATAGTTTACATTAACTCCACCCCACCCTTAAACACAAGAAATTAACCTATTATGTTAGTTTTTTTTTATAAACATGCTTTTAGAGAGAACATTTGCAGTAATCAGTTGTCATCTTTATTAGATTCCTTTCCCAATTGAGAAAATACTAAAACATATATGTTGACTGATTTGGCCGGGAATAATGAGTATGGTGTCAGCGTGTGAGCGTATGGTGATTTTGTGTTATTAAAATGCATTAGCATAAGTGTGTATATCAACATGTAGAGTGTATAGTGTTAGTGTGTGTTACTGTAAGGTGTTAGTGAGCATATGATGTTAACACGTGTGCCTATTGCTGTATGGTGTTAGAGTGTGTAAGTGTATGTTAGTGTATAGTTTTAGCATGAGTGTGTGTGCCAGTGTATGATGTTATTTTGAGTTTGCCTGTCAGCGTATGGTGTTGGAGTATCAGGGGGGAGTCTAGGTTTAGTGGCACCTGGAAGAGGAAGAAGGGGAGCAAGAGTGAGAATGTGTATGTGTGTGTATAGAGTGAGTGGGTGTTAGAGCGAGTTTGTGTGTTAGTGATAGGGGGCACTGAAGATATTCTGCACCCATGTGTCACTAACCCTAGCCTCGGCCCTGTTCTCACAAGGTGTGCTTATGGGAGGTTCGTAAGACAGAGTGATGAATTGACCAATGGGTGGGATAATGGGATGGACATGGGGTGGTCTGATGGGAGGGGCATGGAGGCCAATGCATTAAGCCTGTACTGGGCCCCAAGATTTCTGATGATGGCCATGTACCTCTTTAACAGTGAAGTTTGGTAAAAAAACAAAAAAGCTAAAAAGCATAAAAATTCCAATTTTGGGGAGCTGCTGAATTGACAAATATGTACAAACAGCAAAGAAAATTATCTGCACACACCTAGCAAATACTATTTAAAAGCACCTATGTGAGGCATAAATATTGGGGATCACTACACACTATACGATAAGGAATTATCATATAAGATAATAGAATAAGATAGGACTCACTTAAATTGGGGTTCTTTGATGTAGTAGCAGGTAAGCAATATATGGCCATAAAGTGTAATGGGATCCAGTTAATGTCCACATTTAACTCATTACCACTGATAAGATAACTTATTGGCTTTAAAGGAAGGCTTTAATAGTCTGTGAATATAACCCTTAGTTTTACAGAGTTGGTAACACTTAAGAGGTAAATGCTAAGATTCACATAACTATTGATTACACATATTACTGTCAGATAATGCCCTTTTTTATATAACAATTAATTGTCACAGGGACATGTGCCAACAGCAACTGGTGAAATTCAGAGTAGGCTTGCCAAAGACACACCCAGGGCCCCAGCTTGCCATGCTAAAACCAGACGGTACCACCTATCAGACAGAAAGGAGCCTTGCGTGCATCATCATGAACTGGGATGAGGCCAGTATTGGGCTTGGCCAGATTTAACTGAAACTCTGAAGAAAAACAAAATTTCACATACCAGTCACAATTGAAGGCAAAAGTTACTAACTGGCCTAGTAACGGGAAGGCAGATATTGGTCTAGTTTAATGTATATGCCAAGAACGTGTTTTGCTTTCATGTTATCTGACGATATTACATAATAATTCATTTTTTGTATCTCATTAGTTATGTGATAAGTACTCTGGAACTGATGGTAGCAGAAGACTATATGATTGTCTATTTAAATGGAGCAACACCAAGAAGAAAGATGCCTGGTTTAGGATGGATGAAAAAATGCTACCAAATGATAGACAGGCGGTAAGAAATTTTACTCCGCTGTGTTATACAATTGAGAAAAGCACCAATTATAGTAGAGCAGGATGTGAAGGAGACGGCTCCATGCTGAGAATTGTTTTCCCTCATGCTGTGTGAAAAATCCCAAAACCCAACGTGAAAGCATGAGAATTCCTAGGTATGCATGTGATACGTCGGCCGAGAGACACACACCAGCTTATATACCTGCACCTATGCAAAACACACACATTGACTCACGAAATACAGTTTCTTACAGTATTTACTTCCCTGCAACCACAAAATTGTTTTGATTAGGTTTTATCATTTTGGGACAAATGTATGTTTTATACAATGTTGGTTTTCTTGTGATAGTTCCCCTTTAACTAGAGAAATTCTTCATCAGACAGATCATTTGGCATGAATACAACATAAATCAACATGTCTGGACCCACCCGTTATAGTGCTTTCAAGACACAGACACAGAGGAGTCTTATTTTCTTGTTTAATACGCGTACGCTGTGTTCTTTAAATATATTTTTTTAAAGCCATGGTGCCACATTTGGTTAATTATTGTGTATATAAAATATAGTTTTGAAAAATTAAATGGAATTAGATAGGGAGCGAGAAAAACATATGAAGCAGAAAGACAGTACGATAATAAAAAAAAAAAAAACAGTGCTCGATTAGAACCCTCCGGGCACATATACATGCAAACATACATACATACATACATACGACAAGGGGGTCATGCTTTATGTATAATGCATTCTTATGTCCATGAGTACTTTAAGCTACCCCTTTGACAGCTGATTTTAGATAATACTACATGTGTTGCCAGCCACTGAACTGAGACCTGCTGGTATAAAATGTTCTATAAAAATGTCCTTGAAGTGACTGTTTAAAAACCCACATAACTATAGGTTGCATTAAATGTGTTTATGGCCCTGCGTACATGTCATGCCCACCATAAAACATGAAGGGATTGGAATATGATATGTCTAGTGACTTAATCAGACAGCTCCTATAAACGCACATTGTCTACTAAGTGCAAATATTGTTTAAAGCAATGCAATAAACGTCAATGCATATGAAATTCCCCTCTGGATTGTAAACTTGTTTCTGTAAATCGAATTGTTATGTTATATACTACTTGTTTATACATTGTACAGCACAGCGGATTATGATGGCCCTAAATAAAAAAGAAATAATAATACATTTAATATAATTTATGTTATATCTTTGCTATATGATCAATATTTGTGGTGCCATGACAGGCTAACAAACACAAAACGGTGCCATAAGAAACACGGTTGAATAAGACCAATTAGATATTCAGTGGGTAACAGTAAATCAAAATTGTCTGGAAGATACATTTGTGGGCCTAATCATATAGTGCATTATTCTCACGTATTGCATTTTGGATTCTTTGTTATACAGCTAGAGATATTGACATTTCCAATGCAATAAGTGGTTTATATAATATTAATTATATAATATAATGGTTTAATATCCGTATTATATGTAAAGACCATCAACGGCTTAGACAGACTTTCTGTAACATGTTTTGTTAGCAAACCATACATGTTTGTCCTTTTTTTTACATGTAAAGTGATATAGACAAGGCCTGCATTATTACGATATGTCTTTTATACAGTTTTTATTACAAATGATCTGTTTTAGAAAACAAAGGTAACTGTTTTTACATGTGCATGGAAAAGAGTTCATAGTGAATGGGCATTTGGTTATATATTTCAATGCAGGTTAAGGAAGAACCTAAAGTCATTCATAATTGTTCATCCGTCTTGGTTCATTCGGACTATATTAGCAGTGACAAGACCCTTCATAAGGTGAGCAATATAACTTTGGTTTGCAATAATAAAAACATATATGCTGTCCAGGTCTTTCCTATTGAGCACTACATCATTTGTCAAATAAGCTTATGGAACCGAAAATAGTGGATACAGTTCTTGGGATTACATCCTTGCTTTCTTAGCGCAACCTTTGTTAAGAGAACAATGGGTACTTGGATTCAATTATAAGCCTTCTTGAATAGACTGGCTGCTGTCAATCGTGACCATGGTTACATGTACCCCAATAAAGTGTATACATGTGGATACTAACAAGCAGACTATAGACATGTAGTTTTATTCTTAGAATGACTGAGCGGGTCATTATTAAATGGAGGAACGCAAGCCAAGACTTGAGAGCAGGGCCCTCTCCACCTAATGTATCAGTTTGTCTCAGTCTGTCATTTCTCGTCTTGTCATACCCCTTGAATATATGTATTGTATTAAGTGCTTTTTTTTTCATTATTTTTTTTTGGAGCCCGAGGTGCGTGCTCCTTTGGTGCTGCATTCTGTGCCGAAGCCAAAATACGCTACTGGGTTCCCCCGAAGGGAAAACCCAGACAAATTCCTTCTGGGAGGGCTAGAGCTTCAGGTCACTCCTGCAAGAGAGGGACCCCTTCTTTGGAGAGAGGAAGGGGCCAAAATGCTCCCAATCCTCCTCCAGCAAAGTAAGGTTTCACTGCCTCTAAAAAAAAGAAAACAGTGTCCAAAAAACGTGGGTACAAAATCGTGTCCAAAATCCTGAACTTGGCCTCGCCATGAGTTCTGGTAGCCGTGAAAACAACAAAAAAAGGAAATTAATTAGCACTTGTGAAAAAAACGAAGTGATGTATAAATAAAAATAAATAAATAAGGGCAGGCCATTACTGGCCTAGCCAGATACAAAAATAAATCAACTTAACCCTGAGTCCAAAAGGTACAGGGGGAAAAGGAAGTGAGAAGTGGACCGCCAGTGGATCGTGCGCACACCATGTGCAGCGGCGTGCAAGACTGTACATGGTACTCCAGCATTTCTGCCGGGGCAAATCAGCACCTCGGGCTCCATTGCTTTCCCAGCCCTAAGGCCACAGGATCAGTGTCCCCCCCCCCCCCCGGCATAGGGGTATTACACTTGATCTTAGCCAAAAGGCCGAGAAGCGATTAAGTGCTGCGTAAATTGTTGGCGCCATATAAATAGAAGATAATAATAATAATAATAACTCTGGTTCTATGACACTTTCTGGGGGCCCTAATGATCAAGCCTAGTTGCTGTGATTTTGCATGCTCTCCCATCTCCAATTGTTACTATTTTCTTATAAATAAATTACTAAATTCACAGATTCATACCAAAATATATTTTAGCTTTTTATAAAAGGCGTAGCTCCAAATTAGACCTGAAGTGAATAATTTGTATATGCAAAACCAACTTGCCTGACAAGTAGATGCGTCCAAGAGCAATAATAGCCTGTGGTTCTTGAAGGTCTCTATTATAAATCTGAAACTTGCTGTCCTTACATGGCTTTCAGGAAACAATAAACCTCCAATAACGTTGTTGCAATCCATAACACATAACACTTGCTTTGTGTTTGTCAGGCGTGTTGTTTTGTATATATATTTTTCTTAAAAAGCAGTAACCTGTCCTTTAATGTTGTACAAAGACCCCGTCAGATTACTAATGCTGCATCAACACCAAGGCTACATCGTATCCTACCTAGTTATCCAAAATAAAGAACTGTAAATTATTGTGGGTATGTGCCAAATTTTAATGCCACCATTCAACTTTCATTTTTATTACCTTTTAGCTCCAAGTTTAGCAGCAAGATAAAGTATGTGTCTACATTGGCAGAACTCAGAGAGTTGATTCCGATGGACTATGTGCAAATCCCAGAGAGCATTATCAAGTAAGTATTATCAAGTAAGACCTAAAATGAACTTAACAGGTCTGTCCTTTAGATGACAGAAACCACACTTTTTTGATCGGAAATAGAAATCACTGTGTTTCTGAAAGCATATATATATGATTCTACATCTTTTTTATGTGTGTTGGCCCAATAAAAGGTATCTCTTTAGAATAAAGGTGCCATCATCTCTTGAACCAGTACAGCTACATTCATTTTTCTTATTACATGATATGCTTATTTAAAGGCAAATGAGGGCTACCAGTGAGAATTGGTCAGAGGATTGCAACCCAGCTACAATTACATACAACATGTTAACACAATGAAAATGAAAAACACAACACTGTTAAATGGATAAGTAAAAGAGAGAAACTAAAGTGTGACTTTAAGAATGAATGTTTTTATAGACAGATCTCCGAAACCACTGCTCTCTCATACCCATCACTTACCCATACACTTTGTTTACACTTTGTTTACAACCTTTCAATAGCAGCTTGTCCAATCCAGTTGTAGTGTCCATTTTAATACATTGTCAAGTCTCTGATGTCCTTCTCAGATATCACATCAGTCTGTGATTGCGTTCCCTGGCATTTTTCTCACACATATGCTTCACCTACTTCTCTCTTGTAAGGTATGAAGAAACAAGATGTTTTTCAAGAAGTGTAAGGTAAATGCCAGCAGCCTGCCTTACCTGCCACTACTAACTAACCAAAAGATCTCAACAGTAGTGTTCAAATATCTGCACCCATATACAGGCAGACTAAACCTCGGTTACTGCAGCTGCCATGTACTGTACATCACGGTGTTATGTACAAAGTGTGCATTGATGCATTTGCCCACTTTCACTGTTGAGATCAATTTTCAAAGAAACAGTTAAACCAGTTCCCTTGACCTTCATCTGGCTGCAGCTTGCGCAACAATGTCTGGGTGATCTGCTGTGGCATGTTTTCAGTTTCCCTGCACCTTCTCGCCTGATCCTTCTCGCTTAAACATAATTCGAAGCACAGAAACCGCAAAGTGGGTAGTTGCTAAGTATAGTGATAGTGAGTATAGCCTACATTTAGTTTGGGTTAACTAATAAACTGTAGATTAGCACAACGGCATATTCTGGTTTAGGTTAGATGGGCCTATGCCTAAGGTGGCAGTTCCAAGGGGCCCATCCTATTGGTGCAATCAGACTCTCCAATGTGCCACTACCTGGGCATATACTCTATAAAGCACAGCCTTAATAATGTCCTTACTCCGCATATGCAATGCACTGGGGTTTGATGTCATAGCCTGGCACTCAGCATGGCAGACCCCATACATGGAGGTAAGTGATAGGGGGCAGCTCACGCCCTGCCCTTGGTCAGGCTTATGGCTGTCCCCAGTCGAGATACTTTTCTGGATTAGCATCATTAGTTTATCTGGACTCTAAAAATGTAATCTTAAATTATGTCTTGCCATGATGTATCTAATTTACTTCTGATTAGATAACTATCGGATAATAACCCACCTGGACTGGGATACTTCCAGCTCTGTCATCACTCCTACCCATCCAATAATTCAGCAACAAATTGTAAAAGGAAAACTACAAGACTTTATTGGATGGCCATTTGAACCTTTATGCATTTATATACATTCAAAGAGTGAATTTAAGTAGTCATATACATTCAACTCAATGTGTGTGATGGCTGGAGTTTACCTTTAATTGCATATTTGCACAATATACATAGTTTACCGCATCCTAAGAAACTACTAGTTTTAAAGCCATGTAACTCTTGTTCTATACATGTGTGGGATCTTCCTAGCACATTGTAGAGACATAGTACCCCCAACAAGTTTACAAAACAGTCTGATGGACATTACACTTTGGTGCCATAATGGAGCACCATATAAGTTGCACTTTTTTTAAAATGTGATGACACCACCAAACCTCTTCTGGCTTTGCTTTGCTTCTTACGCTGTGCTTGCTTTTCTCTCCTGCACAATAAATTATTACTAATACAGACTGGACGAAGAATTGAAAGAAGCTGAATCAAACAAGTAAGATACTAATTCTGTATTAGAAGTGTGATGTTACATATGTTTGTTTTCTCATGGGTGTGATTCTAGGGATGGAGTCAAATACAATACCAACAGTGTGTTACTTCATCCTTCCTGGTATACAATCACAAAAAGATATTCCATGTCTGCATTGTATAGCAGCTGTACCTTAAGGGTGTTCCGATGGATACATAAATACCTTTAAAAACTATTATCCTGAAATAGTAGACATGCTTTGCAATACAAAATGGGTGCCATTAATACTCATGTTGGCTGTAACATAATCCTTTGATGGTGTCCTTCACATATTTGCAAAACTGTTGAGAGGCCTGATTATAGAAAATACATAACTGAAACCATGAATGTGCCATACAGTACAGTATGGCCTCTTAGTATAGCCTTGGGGGTATTCCAAAATAGCAGTGTCTGGTCCAAGTTGTCATCTACATAGTTGGACCAAGAGCTTTATAGATGCTGCTGGAAATCCTTTTTACCACTATTAACTACCTTTAAAACTATTTACCAATATTTGAAAGTGTTTTTTATTTGTAAAGGTAATAAATACAGTATAAGTTTAGTAGATAAGCAAGGTGGCTCATATAAACTTCTTGTTAGAGGGACAGGGGTGTACAAGATATCTAACTGGGTATAATTTAAATGAAATATGGTTATATACCAGGTATCCTCTTTTAATGCAGCCTTGCAGAATGCAGTTCACATAAACATCCATTTTTAGAGATTAAACCTAGAACTGGACACAGTAAATACTTTATGTGCAAAAAAAGAATTCCATATATACAAACCTGGAAACACTCTTGTTTTGACCCAGTCTCTCTGGGTCAAGTGCTGCTTCCTCAAGGGTTCTAAATCACTCTCCTCACTCCTTCCTCAGAAGCTTTGGGTAACCTTGAATCAATCAATGCTGCAACAACCTAGCTGGACTAATTTATTAAAAACAGTCATCAAACAGAAAACCCACCAATAACCATTGATTCAATATTCTTTAGTATTGGTCAATGTGAATGAACCAAGATTATCAGACAGAATGCAATGCAGGAATAATCCAGGAAATCTAGGAATAATACATTTTGTAAAACTGCTCCTTTTCTCTCATTGCTTAAGCAAAACATGTTTAGTGTCTAACAAAGCCACATTTGCTTGTTTTTTCTCCACAAACACACACTGTCCACACATGTATATTATTATTTACTCCGTTCTTCCTTGTAACCAGAGCTGGCTGTCTTCCCGGTGAGCCGGAAATCACATCCTTGCATCACAGGTAAGTCTTCCCTTTTCTACCTATTGTTCGTACTTTTATTAATTGTATTTGTATTTTGTACAAAAAATTGTAGAGTATCTAATGTCTGGTTTTGGTTTAAAAGTCCTTAAATCTCTCTAATGTAGGTCTACTGGTTGTCAGTGTAACAAATTAATACGAGTCTGGGTAAGCAAGGTCTCTGAGGCCACCAAAGGAGGGTTAGTGAATGTATAAGTGAAATATATATATATATATATATATATATATGTCAATATAGATCAGTATCTACTTAATAGGAACAGACAGACTGACCTCAGTGATGCACCATGAACTGCCTTGCTTCCATTTTTGCTCACAAGGAAAAGATACTGAGCAAAGATACGTGCCTATTCTTGTTCTTGACATCATTCAGTGGGCTTGATTTAAAGAGGAGGCACTTCTTGATGTATTCATCAACTGGCAGTACACCAGTAACACCCTCTTGCTCTTTTTAATGCACACACTGGTATACTAAAGCCTTTGTAGTGTAGGCTAACATGATTATCAAAGCACTCTTTACGTAGTCATTCCTGAAACTTCACACATTGCATAAACAATAGTATGGTAAATATACTGTTGGTCATGAAAAAACAATAACTGGTTCTTTTCTTCTCTTTAAGATCTGAAAAGAAAAATGGAGACAACTTATGATACCCACGTAACAGAAGAAGAATGAGCTACGTGCTCATCAGTGGAATAATTAGACAATTGTCTTAATATATTATTTTTTCTGTGATTATTTTGATTGCATAATGCCCAAGACAATTTATGTACATTGTTTTTTAAAAGTATAATTTAATAATAGACTGCAATGAGGAAATCTCTTTAATCTGAAATAGCATTTCATTACTGCAAGGTATCAAACGTAGCTTGTTTTACTATAGTATATAAATATAAATATCACATGCAAATCATGGCATATATTGAGCATGCTCATAAGTCTCATAATGAAAATATATGGTAATTCAAGGGTAATTAAGTTAAATTACAGAATTTATTTTGCTTAGGCTTGGTTCTATCTTGTGGAAAAACACATTATATATTTAAATGGATAGGAGACTTTAATGCAGTATTGATCTATCTACATGTATGTGTTCTAAATCATTTAAAAAAATAAGCCTAGATAGCTGTCATGTAGCATATATACATCTATCATTTTCATATGAAATCCTGGACAAAACACAATAGTGGCTTGAGAGAGAAAAACTTTCTCAGGTTGCATTTTATTGAGTATTTAGAGACCATTTTAATCATTAGCCTAGAAGATCAATAAAATTACATTTATGGGAAACTATTAAAAAGCTTCTTCAAAATTTATACCATGATGATGCAGAACCACAGTTAGGTTAATTTCCTGTCCTTTTTAGATATTTAGTAGTCATGACTTGGGGGGGGGTGGGGGTGTCCCACACTTCCCAAGTTATATTTGTGTCTTTATTTTGTCCTTTTGAATATTTAAATTCCCCTCAGGGTAAACCAGAAACAAATGTCACAATAAAGGATTCAACACAGAAGTAATGCTTAACTTGCGTGCCTCACTGGAACACCAGTTCCTTTTTGGTGATTTTCTGTGAACTCCACTTCTGTAATGACTGATTGTTACTGTATTTGTACAGCTGCACAGGGAAGCTATTGTTATTCTTTGATCGGTAAGAGATAAGTCCTAGCCATAAGTAAAGCTTCACACGAAGATTACATAGGTAGAGTGTTGCTGTTATTTCCCTAACTTATGTGCGTATAAAAGTCTCTGTGAATTTCCTCCAGTAGTTGCTACTTGTGTTCACGATAGTACTCGGTGTAAAGAACTCAATTGCATACTTGACCTTTCTGATTTTCTTAGCTTTGTAATTGATGAACCACAGTTTTCCATGGAATGGAACATTATGCTTTTAAGAGGCGCTCCCTTTAATATTGAACGTTTAAAGTTTCCCAGTTCCACACGTCTTGCTCTTTAACTGGAATATCTGTCAAAATTGCCTTTGTATTGTTCTTGTGGTTTTGTCTTGTGGTAAAACGTCCAGTGTCGTTATGACAAAGCACAAGGAACAAAAGAAGAACTGAACATTCTCTTAAGGCTGCAAACTATAACATGTCTAAATATTTGTGATTTCAATGAAAAGGGCCCATCGCTTGTAGTTCTGTCATTGCCTGCATCCCTATAAACAGATTTCAAAAGACCAGAGCAGCACCATCATTATATTAAAAGTGTGTCAATCACTATATTTCCCTTGCAATATTAAACCTTATACCGGTATTTAAGATGTCATATTAAAGTTGTGTGCGCTGCCTCATAATCACATCTCAACCAAATTCATTGTCAAATGTTCCTTTAAGTCTACTGTTTCATTAAAGAGATGTCCTTGGAAAAAACACAGCTGTCAAAGACTTTTTTACCCAGCTACTTTTCAACTTATTTACATGCTTATGGCTTCCCTCCTCAAATTAACGTGATGCCACTTTTTTTATGGGCAGCCTGCAGGAAGAGGCCAGTGAAATATACCACAAACCACAGATTGAAGACCCTAGTTGCTGTAGAGCACACACACATTCAGTCCAATATCATACCCTTCCTCTCTCTCTTGTTTCTTCTCTTAGGTGTCTAAGACTCTATACTGACACATACGCACATGCTAACACCGTACACTAAACACAAACTCCATACACATACATATATATACACACTCTCATGCTCCTCTCTCTCAGCTTTCCCTCGCTCAAAGATCTCCCTATCCCTCAACTCTCCCATATATCATTCTTACCTCATAAATACCCTTTCGTGCTGCTTACACTGTCTGTGAATAATTCTGAGCTTTTACTCCAAGATAATGCAGCATTTGCTATGTGACCCCACTGGGCACCACCGTTACCAGGGTTCCTGGGAGCTGGACGGGTGGGAGTGTGGGGCCTTCCTGAGTGCAGGGCCTGCATTTTGCCCTATACAAAGGGCAACCCTGGATGTGGGTTACCAGCCTGAACTCTGCTGGCTTCTGAATACTGCTCCAGGGAGAGGAAGGGTAGAGGGGCTTTTTCAGTGGGATATCATACCCATGTAGTTGCAACATAAAAAGTGTTGCACAATTTTGGACTTAAAGGTGAAAATAAATATTTTCCATCAGATAAAATAAACACATTTATATTCCGAAATTATTTTGGTGGCTTAGTTTCATTATTTAGCTACATAAAATCGGTACACTTATAATGTCTGATCTGACCAAAAGCTAATCGTTGCCCAAGTTCAGCGATGGAATGGTTGATTAAATAACCTTTTATAACCAGACCCGGGTTTCCAAAAAAGCATAAAAAGTGTGGTGCGATATTAAAAACTAAGAAGTGAAACAAAATATCTTAATACAAACCATAAAAAAACTAGTGGTTACAGGATGTTGTACAAAGAGACAGCTTCAGGCATTAGTTAACTGAATGGTTTCAATGGGGTGTTGTCCTGTATAAAAAAACAGGAATGGACAGGAACATGGAGCAGTATATATATATATATATATATATATATATATATATATATAACAACTTCATTATTTGCATATGAACTTGGTTCCAAGTGTGGTGAGAATGCAGTACAACTTCACTACACGACGGCAAATGAAATTCCTTTACGCAAAGCTGCAGTAAAATTATTATTTATTGTTTTCTACAGCGACATCAGATTCCGCAGCGCTGTACAAAGGGTAGACAGGACATAACAAGATGACATACAGAAACAACAGGCGAGGAGGGCCCTGCTCAAATGAGCTTACAATCTAGATCAAACTTGGAAGTGCTCAAATGTAAGGGCACAGACAAAGAGGTTCAATGAGGTTCAGTAGCTGCAGAGTCTGTAGCGTCTGCTTCTGACAAGGAACTTAATGCATGGGTTTCAACTTTTCCCGTTTCCTCAGCATTGTGAGTCCTCTTTGACTGTATCGGAGAAAAATTCCGCTCTTCACATAAAATCTTCATTCCCATCAAAACTGACTAGTCCAGTGTAAAAAAAAAAAAAAAAAGCAGTGTTATTGCTTTCCGAATATAAAATTATAAAATTGCATAGAACATATACAGAATTCATTGTATAGATCAAGTAGCAGCATGTACAGGTACAATTTGAGACATAGAGAATCCTGTAGGTCTTAGACAGATCACTTTATCCCAGTGTTCTCCCAGGTGATCTTGCCTGCGTATGGTATTTTTTAAAGTTACTACCAACTATAGCGTAAAGGGGTTAAGGATAGTGAGGAATGAGAAAGAGATCTAAAGCTATATGAGAAAGGAAAATACAGTCATAGACTTCAATGAAATCTTATTGTAAAGAACAAGATGAAGAATGCATTAAAGTAGTATTTCATTTTCTGCATAGACATACAAGTATCTGTTTTTATAGGTAAAATCAGTGTAATAATGATGTAGCACAGTACATAGTTAACACTGCCCTAGGAATAAGTGTACAACATTTCTATGTTAAATTAAATGTTGCCTAATCCAGTAATATTGTTTCGTACAAGGACATAAACAAAACAGTGCTCTCCACCATCCTCATTTGCAACTCTGTGTACACAAGTTACTCATTTGGAGTCCTAGGCAACTTTAAAACTTCTCTGTTTAATCAGGAAAAGGCTACAATTTGAAGCATGTCTTGTATGAAGCATTTTAGGGTGGACTTTACTAAGGTGTATGGCATAAACAGCCGTGTGAAAAAGAAAGTACACTCTCTTTGAATTATATGGTTTTACATATCACGACAAAATAACAATCATCTGTTCCTTAGCAGGACTAATAATTAGGACTAAAATTAGAAACAAAGAAAATTAAGAAGTAGAGAGTTAAAGAGAAAAATATAGGGGAGAGATAGATAAAAAGGAGATATATGAGGAGAGATGGGGAGAACATTATCTTCAACATTGCTTTCCCATGTATATACTGTATATAGAAATGTATAGAAATATTTTAGCTTACAAAGAATGGGTGCCAGGGGTTTGCATGTATATGTAAGCCCATATGCTGCTCCCACTGCCATTTTCTTCCTTAAAATATAAGGAAAGGGTTAAACAATGCAGATTATTCTTCAAATTCCTGCATGTATCCCCAAACATAATTTATAATATATATAATTCTGTTCATGTATATGAATCCCCGGTATACTCACAAGTACTTTTATAAAAGCCAGGATTTTAGATCCTCTCCTCCACACATGTGTTACTCTTTTGAGGTTTGTACATTTTCTTTGGGCCAGAGGGCATAAATTGTCCAGCCCAGGTTGCTGAAGAATATTTCCTTAATCCAGATCATTCATTAAAGTAATGCGCTGTTAAATGTTCCTGGCGCAAGTTAATAGAATTTTATTGATATTATAAAGTACACATCTGATTTTAGGATGTCCAGCATTTAATTCCACTTATGGCAACACAAATCCCTTAAATGGATTAAAGAGAAATCCTTTTGCATGAATCAAATGTAACTTTACTAATGATTTGTAAAAACATTTCAATTGTTTTGACCTTGACATTGGGACCTCTCCTAATCCGTCCCAAAACAAAAACTTCAATGGCTGCAAAGTCCTACAACTAATTCATATACTCAAAATAAAGGTTTTACCAAAATATACCATCAATAGTAACCCTTTCATAACTGGGGAGATTTCCCACTGCAGTGAATTAAGCTTTTTGTCATTTTTCTTCAACCATGATTCCCCTTTTTAGTATTTAACGTATTGCACATACTGAGCAAACGTATATGTTGGACTGTATCAAACAAACCTAAATTTTAATTTATTTATTTTTTTAACAAAATACACAATTAGTAAATGAATGCTTCTGTGCTTCTCAATGATAAACACAATGTAAAAGAAATGTGGAAACGTAACTAGATACTGACATAAAATGAAAGCATTCAAAAAGGTATACAATCTTAAAACTGTGACATAAAGCACAAGCAAATACCTTTATTAACTGAAACAATCATACATTTAATAAGTGTCACTGTCCATTTTCATATACAAATATGAATATTTTTTTGACTATTATACATTCCTCCACAATTCCTTCATACCATAAAAGTTCAAAGGAAAAACATTTAAAAATAATCTAAAGTCAATGAAAAGTATATTTTAGTAAAACAGAGATAATTGCGCATGTATTTATTTTCAGAGTTTCGGATCACGCTGTACCTGTATGATTACATAGCTTTTCTAACCAAGACTTCATTTGCAAATAGTGAGGATTTTTTTTTTCTCTCATGGAGACCTCCTTGTATTTACTCCTTCACACAATGACACATAATTAGAAGGTCTGGCATAAACCACAGAGCATAATCTATAAATAGTTATAGTGGTTTAAACAAATTTACTTCGGAGAATATTTTATCCGTTTATTTCCCGTTCTGGTAAAAAAGAAATAGACTAATATATAAACAGTTACCATGAAAAAATTAATTGTAAGCCAACTATCGCAATATACTTGGTGAGGCTATTAAAAAAATCATCATCAAGTTTGTGTCTGCCAGACCTCTGTGTTGATCCAAGAGAAAGCAAACAAAATGTACCTTGCAATGGAATTTATTACTTCCTTATAATAAAAGAGCAATAATATTTTCCCCTGACTCCCACTTCCCTCCCCATCTAAAATTAATTTGTAAACATGTACCTTAACTGACGTATTAAGGACTAATCTAAGTTATCTAAGTGTAACCATTTATGGTACACGAGTGTAAAATGCCATCATAAAACTATACTGTACTTTAAAGGGGATTAAGCCAAATCACACAATCTGCCATTATTAATTGTGAAGGTAACCATTATTTTCAAAAAGAAGAAAGTCTGTCTCGCTGGCAGTCTGAAGGTCCAGTATAATCCACCCCAAGATAATGGTGGCTTTATGTAACAAGAGTCTTTAATATTCCTTTTGCAGTACTTGAAAAACAGTGTATAATGCTCCTGTCTATGTACTTATTTCTAAGCTCACAAACCCTGCACTCAACACTATCCGGCAGAACCTTGGTGTAAATCCTCAGTCATGTTCAGATTGTGCATACAGAGAAGGTCCAGTCAGAGTGCACTGCTCTTTAAACCCCAACTACTATGTCCCACACCACAGGGACAAACAGATTATCAATCGTCAGCAGTGGCGACTCTAGAAACAATATATAGGGGGGGGGACACACAAGATACCACAGTCAAACTGGGGGGGGCATTAATAATTTCCACCATTAAATCATACCACTGAAAAAACATATATATATATATATATATATATATATATATATATATATTGCCAAAAGTAATGGCTCTGCCACACTGACACCCCCGAACACACACACCAGGACAGGCTCTGCCACACCAACACCCAAACACACACCAGGACAGGCTCTGCCACACCAACACCTATACACACACACCCCAGGACAGGCTCTTCCACACCAACACCCAAACACACACCAGGACAGGCTCTGCCACATCAACACCTATACACACACACCCCAGGACAGGCTCTGCTAAACTGATAACCAAAAACACACAAATAGCAGGACACTACGTCACAGTCATCTACAACAGGATGGATTTTTCGAACTGCATTGTCGTTTATATCTCCCTTAGTGTTTTTGCCCCTTGTGTATTGATGCCCAAGCCAGTACCCTTTTAGTATAGATTAATGTGGTGCCCCCACACCCTTGTATGATCGGCCTCCAGCCACCACTATTTGTATTAATGCCCCCAGCAAGCCCCTCCCTTTATTATTGATTTATGTGATGGCCCCATCGCATATACGCGTTAGACATGCATTTTTAACTACATAATGAGTACTTATCTCTTTGAAGTAAAGACTATGATTGAAACATAATTTCAAAATTACAGCTGAACTGGCAGTTTCGTTAATATTAGACCCTGCTGCCGATATATATAAATATTAGCCCCAGTTGCCGATATATATTATTAGTCCCTGCTGCATGTATATATCAATTGAAATTCACTTGTGATCTCAGCACTGAAGGTATATATCAAATAAACAGAATCAGACATACAAATCCTGTATTTGCAGGTATACAATAATAATATATGAAACGTAGCATTGCAGGTATAGATCAAATAAATACATGGAAACAGCATTGCAGGTATTAATCAACTGAATATGACAAACCCTGTATTTGCAGACATACATAAATAATGTATGGAAACATAGCATAGCACATATGCATCAATAGAATTACATAAAAACCCAGCTTTGCAGGTATAGCTCAATTGGGATTCACATAAAAACACGGCATTAAAAGTATATTTAAAACCCCCTAAATTACAGGCATAGATCACAGGTTGCACACCCCAAAGCCAGCCCTGGAGTCCACACTGCCCACATAGAACCTGACCAGCACCCAGATAACACACATAAGATTTGCCATCTTTGTCCACAAATAGCCGAGCACAAGTCAACTTTGTCCCCAAGCAGTCCGTCATTTTTGTCCCATAAACACCCTACCTGCACCATCTTGGTGCCCAAGGCTCAAACATCCTGCTAGTGCCATCTTTGCCCTTCCACAATTATACATCTATGATACACGCAAACACTTTTACAGTCAGTCACTCACTTATTCACACTTTCATTCACATAATTATTCTCTCAGCCACCCTTTAGTATTGATTTATGTGATATGCCACCAGCCAGCCCCTACTTGTTTATTGATGCCCACACTGTCACACCCCCTTATATTTGTGCCATCCAGCCAGCCCCAAATTGTTTATTTATGCCCCAATTATGTATTGATTTATGTGATGCTCCTCCCAACCCCCATTATGTTTTAATTCTCCCTCACACTTGTATGTTGCCTCTATTGTGTAGTTGTGCCTCCACACAATTGTGTTTATGCCCCTAGCAAGGAATCCCTTTAGTATTGCTTTCTATATGATGCCCCACTCAGCCCTTTCTTGTTTACTGTTACCCCCACTGCCTTGCGCACTTATGCCCCCCCAGCCAGCCTACTTTAGTATGTTATTTAGATTTAATATATGTTCACTCCACATTGATTAGCGTCCCACCAGCAACAATTTTACTAATACCGTATTGATTCTTCGTTTCCTGGCTGACTTCTTTGCTCAGCCTGCCTGCTCTGCACTCGAAACTCACTGCACACGAGGAGCTCCGATGACCGTGTGAGCCCGCACCCCACAAGCGTCACGTCTCGTCTTAAAGGGGGGCGGGATGAAGAGCCTCAGCGTAGCAGCTGTCAAAGGCATCATGGATCCACCGGTCCCCAGATCAGCCGGTCCACCGGGAAATCTAGGCAGTCGGCAGTTTTGAAATTCCGCGGGGGGGCAACAGGGGGGGCAAGGAATAACCTAGGGGGGGGGCAATTGCCCCCCCTTGCCCCCTGTAGCGACGCCACTGATCGTCAGGAACAGTCTGTTATTTTCTATAATAATAATTCTGCACCAGAATCTCTAGTTATTGTGATATTTGCATATGTGTGTTCCAACCAATCACATAGCAGTATTCAAATTGTGTGATGATATTTACCATATCTAGTTTTAGTTGAGGAATGTTTATTCCTATTTTAGTGCCCCCTGCTAAAGAAGGAGGACACTATTTGATCTGTGTGATCCTTTGCCTGTTATGTATGGTTTGGTCCACATCTACAGCAGGTGGTGGAACAAAAGCTGATGTCAATCTGGATTTATTTCAAAGTGGGCCATTAAGAAGTGGGACTTCATGTGGAACTTTTAAGTTTTAAGTAAAAAGTAAATACACCACAAGGTATTTCAGACTTCGATGAAAGGTTTAGGCTTAAAGACAGACATAGAGCTACCCGGAACATAGGGCACGTTTAAAGTTTAAAGTCTTAGAGCTTAGAGTCTTAGAGGACAAGTTAAGTAGTTATATGATGTCAAATTCTAATCTAAATTACACCAGATATGTTTACTTATGGGTAAAAAAATACACCTTACCTTGGTACTATTGTCCATGAATCTCTATCAACACACATTCATCCAGGTTATAGAGAGAGATTGTTATTTGTTCTATTGAACACAAACTATGCAGGAATCTCCAATCTAACTGCAGTTGGACAGCTTATCAGTTTACAAAAAGAAAACAAGATATTTACCAAAGTTTTCTATATAGAACAGCTCAAACAATTCAGCAGCTCTCAGGGAACAAAACCATGTCTTCTTATTAGATCAGGGGCGTACGAATATTTGGCACCTGGGACGGATCCTGTATCTGGCACCCCCACCACACACACAAAAAATAATTTATTTCACAAATTTGTAAACTGGAAAAAAATAGAAATCTTAAAAAATAAATGATTAACTTATAAATAAATTAAATATGTTTAAATAAATAACATTTACTGAACAGATATGGCACAGCATAACTCCCATTACTATACTGAGCCAGACATTGACCGTAGTGCAGCATGACCACTATCACTATACGGTAGGCCAGACCTTGACGTGGTAGGCCTCTGCCTCTAAAATAGCATCCCCATGCCTCCCTGTGCCACAGCTGCCCCTAACACAGCCTGCCTGTGCCACTACTGCCCCTAAAACAGCCTGTCTGTGCCACTGCTGCCACGAAAGCAGCCTGGTTGTGCCACCTCTGCCCCTGAAACAGCCTGGTTGTGCCACCTCTGCCCCTGAAACAGTCTGCCAGTGCCAACTCTGCCCCTGAAGAAGCCTGCTTGGCACGCCTCTGCCCAGGCCCGGACTGGGACAAAAAATAGGCCCGGGCATTTAAGCCCGCGCAGCCAATATTTATTTATTTATTTATTGTTAAAGCCCACCCTTCATGTACCATCTTTGCATTTACTCATTCACACAAATCATTAACACGTTCATTAATGCAGTCTCACAAATCATTCAAGCAATTCATCCACACATGAATTCATTAATTGTCATACGCATTCACACAATTCATCCACACATTTATTCATTCATTCATTCTCATACGCATTCACACTACCCCCTCTCCCCATCTTATCTGCCCCTTCTCACTATGTTCCCCCTTTTCACTATGTACCCCATTTTCACTATGTACCCCCTTTCACTATCTATCCCCTCTCCCCATTTCTCACTATCTAACCCCCCTCTGCCCCTTCTCACTGCACCCCCCTCCCTCACCCTACTTACCTTGTTGCTGGAGCAAGCAGCAACTGCGGCCGGGCCCGCGGCAGGACCGGACTGACTGGGCCTATGCGGCCTCTACGGCCGCATTAACGCAGGGCATAAGGGGCACCTGCCCCTTAAGCCCACCGCAACTGCGACCGGGTCCGCCACTGTAAGGGGCCGGGAAGCCCCCACCAGGGCCGGCCTTAGGGGTCTGCGGCCGCACAGGGCTTACATTAAAACATCGGGGGGGGGGTTAACTTTATTTAACATCCTCCATGTTAAATAAAGTAAACAAAAACTTTATTTAACATGGAGGATGTTAAATAAAGTAAAAGAAAACAAAACCCCGATGTTTTAATTTAAACCCTGTGCGGCCGCACACCCGTAAGACATTAAAAACATTGCCCGCATTCGTCCCTTCCTATTTATACTAGTGTGGCTGGCCCTTCCCTACAGTGGCACTTTTACCACTTTTATTATACCCTAACTCCTTCTATTAAAGCTTTCCTTACCTCTTGTTTATGTAAACCAAACTGTTATGTTATTTACTACTTGTACCATAGCAGTAGCATAGTTGAGGATGTCTCTCTGTATACAGGGCATATCAATTAACAGTTATCAATATATTGTAAAAAAGATTTGTCAAGCATGGTAACCGTACACTAAATCTAGTAATGCTTGTGCTTCTTTCTCTTCCACATTCACAGAACACTAAAAATGATTTACACAGCCAATTTTGTTTGCAGATCAGAAATATAATCAATAATCATCCTTGTTATTAGCCAGATTACATTCCATTGGTTCAGGACAAGTCCCCTTTTTTTCTGTAAAAAAGTCTTTGTTACAAGATAGTAATAACTGTCAATTGATATTCACTCACGATTTTCCCACTGAAGAAGCCATTATATTACAAATATTCCAGGAACAAGGGTTTTGCATTACAATCAGATTCATTTAAAAAAATGGAAATGAACATGGAACATTTGCAGGGTATTGCTCAATCCCCTGCCTGAAATTATAAAAAAAAAAAAAGGAAATATGTTCCCAAACACATAATACTATAGAATAAAACTTAATTTTGGCCAAATCTTCGAGAGGGGCTTTATCTTGTTTGTTAGCTTGGTTCATTTAAATGAAAACAGCTCTCCCAGATACGTGACAAACATAATTATATGAAACTTAACCTTTGCCACTAACAGAAACTGAAATTTGAGTTTTCTTGGCCTAGTCTCAACACATGTAACTATGATATTAGAAGCTGAATACTGTGTGCATTCATCCCTTGTTTCTTTGGCTCATAGTAAACCCATCTCCATGTAAAGTTTTCTAAGTATTCTTTGTTATATTTCTTTTCAAGTAATCCACGTTACGTTCTTCAAAGCTATATTCTTCTTAACAATGAAAGCCTTCTTGAACCATATTGAAATACGCCTGGTTTCTTTCAATATACATTAGAGTCGGATCGCTTTATGCGTTGATGAAAACTAGCAACCTGGGGATGGGCCAAGACCGACGTCTTATTTGAGGCTCAGTTTCCAACACAGGAAACTGTTGGTTAACTGCGAGAAACATTACGAGAAAAAGTCTTACTCTGCCCTACAGGAAGCAGAGATCAAAATCATAAAAAAATGTAAACAAAACAAACACGCAAAAACATATATTTCATATTTACAGGCTTTCTGCACATAAGAGGTGTGCTTATAACACACATACTGTCGAGGAATAACCGTCCTAGGAGATATCAAAGACATGAAAACTTTTATGTGCTTTCAAATCTGCTTTCCTTTGGTGATATATCTAGTATCATTCATTTTTATGTTATTGAAAGACCATGATATTCGATATGTCTTTGAATGATTGTGCAGACATCCACTTATAATTACTCACTCATTTTTGCCATACACAGTGTACGTGTTCTCACATCAATCCCTTCCCCTTCTCATTACAACTTGGCATTACTTATGTATGTTTTGCTTATCTTATCTATGTCAATTTAATAAAAAAAAAACATCTGAATTGTACAGACCAACTTGTGAATCAATCTAATCTTGACTTCCAAAGGCTGCACAGGGGGCTTCTTACGAAATATATCTTGAACAAAGTGCATGACCGGCAGATCAGAAAAAATGCACTGTTAAGGAGGAAGCGATTAGACATATTCCTGAAGTGTCAACGTGGGCTTTCTGTGTCAAGGTACAGTCTCTCTGCCTTGATATGTATGAAATATAATTTTTATATTACAAATTAATACAAAAGTACTTTATCATTATTATTTAGTATTAGAGCCGCAGGGGCATTTCAATTAGTGCTAATAAATCAACACGGGGGAAGTATTTCAAAATTGAAGACAAGAAAACAACAATATGACGACAACTTTAGATGATTGATAGGAGGGTATTGGATATTATATTAGTTAGTTAGTTATAAAACATATTAGATCGTATTGTATCCAATCCATTTCCCACATATCCAATGAGGTTGCTGTTACACAGAGGCAGGGGTCTCCCCCTTCTTCGCAGGGGCTGAGGCTGCTGTGTAGTTGTAGAAGAGGGGGGTCTCCCCATTTTTCTTAGGTAAGTAACACACGGTTGACATTTTAACTACACAGAGTTGGAGGATCTCACCATTTGGCCTAAAAGAAGAGAAAAGACATTGAATGAGATGATCTTCGCTTGTCCAATTAGCTCACTCCTGTCATATCATGCTGAGGGCTTGTCCAATGGCTGTGCTGCATCTTTTAAAAGAAAAAAGCGGAGTAGTAACGAAGAGAGTGGCTGCTATATTTGACACTGCTGTGCTGCATCTGTTTATTTTACAGAGTGAGATTCTTCTGTGTTAGACTTGTTGAGGCTCAGACTGCTATTTCCTACCGCGCCTAAGACTCTCTAAAGTTTGATTTAAATAAGATCATTAATTTAACCAGTCCACCACGATCCTTAGCATTATGATTCTAAGCTAATTTTGACCCTCTTTCTTCCATCCATTGGTCTTAAATTCAACTTCTTCTACGCATTTATTGCTTGTTTCCATGGCAACCAAAATTTCCCCCCTAAAACACATTTTCCCAGGCGCGCAAGTCTACTTCTTATATACGCATTACACGCTTCTAATAACATTCACTGCTTAATGAAATCCACAGCTTTAACGGGCACTTAATACAAAACAGACCTCTTCTACAGGCAGTGAATATTGTTGTTCAACCGTTTCCAGGCTCTGTAACTGTATTGTATAAGCATAAAGGTATGCCCCTATGTTTGTATACCAACATATACAAGGTAACGACTTACATTTTTGTATTCCACATAGAGCATTTTGTATAGAATGTATTCTTAAAGGAACAGTAACACTCCCAATTATTTGGAATGTTTATAGTATTTCTGAAATAACAGGAAAATAAATGAGAGTTTGGATTTAGATTTTCTATTTGGTGTTAATATCCATGTTTAAATTAAGACTACCAAAAAAAACACAACAAAATAAATAAATACAAAAGAATGGAGCACTGCTTGTTCCCCATAACATAATGCATTAAACAAAACAGATCAGTCAAGGTGGATAAGATAGAAAACAAACATTTGCTTGAAGTAGTCGGTGTACGGGGAAAGTTAGAAAATATAAACACAAATAACTTTTAAAGAATAATAAAACTTTGTTTATCTAAGGACCTGCCGTTGTTAACAGCGATGGAGACCGAAATATTCTAGTTACCACAGGCAGTATGATGAGTCAGGGTGTTTGTCTAGTAGATTGGGCTAAAGCCTAAAAACATGCTATGCAAAAACTACAACTGGGTCGATCTTTTTAAAAATGACAAGACTGTTGCAGTGTTGCTGTTTAGATGTCATTTTCTCCTTTGTCATTAAGTGCATTGTGACAGAATGACCTGTCACAAAGAGCACCAAGGTAGTCAGAGATGGCTCCAGCCTGGCTGTCAAACAAAGATAGCACATGTAGAAAATCCATTGTGTAACTAATCGCATCAATAGGATTGCTGTCAGGGGAATAAAAGGTTGTGTTGAATACATGTATCTGTTAATTTATGTTAATGCAGTTCTGTGGATATATGAGTCTATGTTTTACAATAATAAACTGTCCATTCCTGCTGTATTAAATTCACGGTAGTTGTGTCTACTTATTGGGTACACATAGCAGGGTTCCAAGGTGTGCATGCTGACTGGTTCTGGAAGTGATGTCTGGGAGTTACTACAGCTCTCTTGCCATGTCCCTTTTGGTAGATCGTTGAAGCTGGCCACTTCAATTTAGCCCATCAAACCATGTATGTTTTGAAAAACCCAGGGTCTAGCCTGTCAAACTTTATGGTAGTTATTTTTTTCCCCACACACATTTTACTTCAAATATGAATTTACCGCTCCTGGTATTTGCCACTGTTAAACACCACCTCAATATCCGTTCAGGAACATCTCCTAAGTACAGGGATACTCCTCATGCATGGGTTTGTTGGGTTATTTGTGAGGTGTGCTTTTTTTTTGGATTTTAAAATGCCAATCCACAAAGGATTTTATAGGCACATACAGAATTTACATTTCAGACCTCTACGGGTCGATGTCACGGCATGTCAGCAACACCGATTACAATTGTTGATCACGTCGGCGGCCATTTTTCTCAGCGGTTTTCCTCCCATGATGCAGTGCTGGCCTCTGTGGATGCTGCAAAGCCATTGCAGGTATTTGAAAGCGTTGCATCACGAGAATGTACATGTACGTGAAGGGGATAATCGGACATCAGCAAGAAAAACATAAAAATAAATAAAACAGTCTAGGCCCAACAACTGAATTTTTTTTTAATGCACATTGGAAATTAATTAGACAACAATGCCTTGTACAACATTCTAGCTTTTGCCGTTTAAAGACTTTAGAACATGGGTTTAAAATGAAGTGAATTATTATTGAATCTTTGCTATATGCCTGACCCGGCGTGGCTAGAAATTTCAACCATTAAAAGGCTATAGATAGGAAGGCCCGGAGAAGAAGAAGAAAAGGTTGACAGGTAAGAGGTTAAATTTGGTTATCGTTATAACCTTTATCTAAACCATTCCTATTAATGTTCTCCCCATCACAGTGTAATGCTTACCTTTAGTCTGAGCCTGGCCAGTGAATAGTTTTTCAATGATTTTCAATTTGTAAAAAGCTATTCCACTCTGCACTTTGTCCAAAATTTCATTTTTTTTCAGAAAAAAACCCCAAAAAAAACAAAACGTTTTTTTTCATGGCTTTAAAATTTCCATAATTTTTTAAATCATTAAACAAGGGTCTGACTGTATGTATGCGGAAGGGGAGAGATTGAACATGTGAAACAGGGCACAAAACCCACAATTTTAATGGCAAGCATGTACACTAGTTCAAAAGAAAAAACGCAACACTGCCTTAGCTGAAAAGGTCACTGTTTATTATCCAAATCTTTCAATTATATACATACTACAAAGCTGAGACTGTCCAATTGTAAATAGAAATCGTAACCTTAAGAAAAATAAAGATGTTTGATTTTATTTGGTACACAATTTAAAAAATTATACAACTATAAATCTCAATACACAGATAGGCACTTAAATTATTACAGAACGCCCTGAGCGAAAAAAACAAATGCACTTTTTTTATGCATTGCGTACATTAGAGAACAACCCCAGCATTTAGTTGTATTAAAATATATCTATATTAAAAATTTCAATTGGTGGTATCATAAAATAAATAGAAAATAATATTTAAATACAAAATTTCTGGTTGCCAGCAGTACCCATAAAATGGCCAATTCGATGAGCATTTAAAGATCTTACAGCAATGGAGTGTCTCAGAGTGTCAATGATTTAGAACACGCAAACAATAAATATTTTGCCTACTTTTATGCAAGCCATATTGTAATTAACATATTTCTTTTGATCTTTCGAATGTTATTCACAGGGATTGAAATGTTGATGTGGGTGCCAGGGATTTTAAGCAGAAGTAATACATTTGTTGGGAACTAAATTTAAGAATTATATATATACACACACACACACCTGTTTATGTGACACTAAATAGATTAAAGAAAAATATCATCTGTATAAGAGCGGTTTGTTTGGCTGGCTGAGGATTGCAAGAGCCATTCATAAATAAATGAAAAATTTGTAAATATATATTCACACACACACACACACACACACACACACACACATTCATTCATTTTCCCATAAAGGCCAGATGATTGAAAAGAGAAGAAAGACAAATAAGAAAGACAAATAAAAAAGGACTAAGAATGTATGGTATGCCACCAATTTAAATTCCTTTGGAATTATTGCCCCTGGAAAAAAAATGCCAATTTTAAAGAATGTTTGGGACGTTGCCATTAAAAAAAAGGTATATGCACTTTTTGGCACTGGCAGCACTTGCACGGAACGATGCCCAAGCAACAAGGTGAGAGTTCAGCTCCTTTGGAACCTATAAAGGCGGTGCTTTCCCACAGGTACACATTTATAGTGCCACCATAGAACAGTTGTGTAGTTACTGGTCAGTACATCAAATATAAAATTACTTTGCCATTCTTACCTGCCACAGCCATCAAGGAGCAGAACACAGATTAAGGCACTGTACAAATACAAAGTTGGCTACAGAACATGGTGTTGAAGCAAATTGATTAGAAATCTCCACCAGATGGCCATTGTGTTGTCACTAAGAGTTATGACCGCTAAATTGAGCCACCATCCAAGATTCATTGAAACTACCCGAAGTTCTAGTAACTACAAAAAAGGCCATGGCCAAACACGTGCTTCAAAGCAAGGCAGCAGCCTTTAATATACAACTATGTGTAAAAGGAGTACAAACATTACACATATGGCTTATGGTAGACTCCACAAAGACACTTCATTACTGGCAGGTGTTACTGTTGAATAAATAAAAATAAATATATAAAGACTTTCCCCTGTTATCTTCTTGTAGATATGTTACTTTGGCCATCACTTCAGAGATACTTAGTCACCGGTTCTTTACACATGCTCATAAACATAATAAAATGGCTTCCAACCTCAAATTTGACCTACACAGCAGATTTGAGAATGATTCATAACACACCTGTTTAACATCACCATGTCACCTTTAGGTTAAACAAATTGGGCATGAGTCATAATGGTCATGGTTGGCCACTAAAAAGTGAGACAGAGGTAAAAACATCTCTAAGTGTATATCAAGCCAGGAATTTGCAGGTAACATTTGAATTTACCACCTTTACTATGGATAATTAGGGAGAAAAGTCACAGAGTCTCTACTGTAAAAGGTTTGCCTCGCCCTGTACAAGCTGTAGGTGAGATGACTCAAAATCTCCTCTCATCATCCAATACACCAAAAACTAAATCAAAGGCAATCACTCCTTTTGCAAACAACACAAAAAATGCTTGCAGGTCAATATTCTTTGTTAGATTTATGCACAGATTGAATGCAGCACAATTTAGTATAATAGGACTTTTGGACATGAAAAGCACTGGAGATTCCCACAAACAATTTACAAGTCCCTTTCTGGATGCAGAGCTGTGTGTCTCAAGTGTTCCTCTAGGCACTGGATTGCAGTGGGGTCTGTATCGATGTCAAATTTATTGCCAAATAAATGGTGTTTTCCCAGCATGAACTGCAAGTCTCCAGCACCGAATACACAAACGGCACGAACATGCGTCCCGCTGCAGGGTGGATATGGTGCTCCCTTTGACACTTCCCCTTCCAAGTACTGCCATTTTACAAACCTAGCAATCGCGTTCATATCGGAAATGTCATATTTGCCGTTAGCTGGCACAGAACCTGGCACTTCTGGAATTCTCTGTAGAGTAGCCCATAAGTATTCATCTGGACTGTAGGTGTCTTTAGACCATTCCAAAAACGCCTGAATTTTCTCATTTCTCAAAACATAGCTCACAAACGCTCTACTGACAACAAAATAAGCACTACCGGAAAAAATTGGAACTTGTAACGGTGGTGCCTTTTTGTCGGTTTCAGTTTTGCGGATGGCACCATCCATGATCTCATAATGTTTCCTCCACCGTACTTCCTTGTGTGGCGGCATCTTTTCGGTTTCAAGGCTGTTGGCACCCTTTAAAGCTTTTAACGCCTCCACAGTTTCTCTGTTGGTTTTAATAGGAAAGTCCATACCACAGAGGTTGATTAAGTATTTCCAAGTTACGCCAAGAGCATGTAGATCCTTCATGCAGTTGAGATCGGCCTGAACGCGAGACCATGATGCATATACCACCGTCTCCAACTGGCTGGCAATAAAGACATTTTCAAAACAGGCTGCAAGTGCCTCAACTGCTGCCTTAAAAGATTGAGGGGATTTTTGGTCAACATGAATGCAGTAATAATTTTGGGGCATATATATGGAACGCAAGAGTCTCTCTAGCATGTCAATCTTATGGTGAGCGACTATCGAATAAGCAATAGGGAAGTCATTCTCTTCCTTGCTTAGGGGAAAAAGAATATATTTCCGATCTTTGGTAAAAGAGTCACAGTCTTTTGTCATATTAATGTAGTCGTTTTCCGTCAGCCGATGATGCCGTTTTTTGTAATCAACGGTTAACAGATCTAGTTTGGCATTCTGGATCTCTTCGATATCGCCATGCAGAATTTTGGTGCAGTTCACATGACCGTCCTCCCTAGTCAACTCCAAGTTGCGGCCGCTACCGCTAAAAAAAGATTTGTGGTGATTTTTCACCACTGTTAAGGTTGCTACCATGAGAGCGGCGAAAAGCAGAAGGTTCACTCTATTCCTTTGGCAGTGACGGAATTTTCTTTTCAGCATTTCAGATGAGAATCTGTGCCCTTCAAGTGATAAAACTAAATCGCTTTCACAATGAATGCCTTGAATGAGAAAAGATGATTACACTGGGTCTGACGTCAACCATAGCATTTCTTGGCAACAGGAAGCAAAGAAAACCTAAAAAGAAATAAGAAGTCATGAGTAAATGGCTGTACAACCGCATGATAAAAACAAACATGTTAATCATTTATTTATATACGCGTTCGGGTTTTGTTGGTTTAACCTTTCATCATTTTACTTTTTAAAACTTTGTCAGAAGATGCCTTTGGGGACATTCCAGACCTTCACAGCCGCAAACTGCAAAAAAAAACTACGATGCGGGTTTTTTCTCTTTTTTTTTTTAAACTTTCGGGTTAGGTGTTAGCAGCAAGTGTTTGAGTAATTTTCTTTTTCTCGATTTAACCGGTTATCATTTTACTTTGTCTGGAGATCTCTTTGGGCACTTCCCAGACCTCACAATCTCTCATGTAACCAGATGGTGCAAAGACCACCTAGCACAAAATTGGACAAAGTTGTGCACCCCATGGCCAGTATCTGGTTAACTATGTATTGTGCAGGGTCAGCATTGCCCTTCATATACAAGAAGCTGATGACTAGGGAAGTCATTGAGCTGAAACGAAAATCCAAAGATGCAGGTAAGCAAACGGAAGGAGAAATATTTCATAGATCAGTGCACACTTCTCTATGTAGGTGCGGTAGATCAGAAACGGTCATTACAGCTAACCAAAGACATGATAAATGCTAAATTTCTTCTTCCATGTGGATAAAGAGCTTGACTGCTTTTGTATCCATAAGTAACACACTTTTCTAAAATTGTACTTTTAAAATAGATATACAGGTATGAAGCATGGACTGCATATTGTTCCAATATAATCTCATTCCAAAAAATTAAAGAAAAGAAAAAAAAAATCACATAAAATTATAATCACATAAAACCCAACACAGAATCTTTTAAGATTGCTATGGCAACAGATGCACGCATCCACGTCACATGACAGATGTGTTTCTGGCAAAAATTATGAATGAGGCATTCGACTACTAGATCGCTAAATGGTTTGCATGATAAAGATTAATCAGGAAAGAGATCTCAAAGAGCGAGAGGGGGAGATGGATAGATCAGAGAGAGTATTTAATAATTCTCTCTTACAAGGTAAACTTAAAGGGGTTTAATAAAGTCCAGGAGGGAAGTTTATCTCAACTGGGGAGAAAGGTTAGAACAAGTGGAACAGAGGTTTGGATGTAATGAAAGGGCATTTTACTTTACTAAGGGGATGGTAGATAACTGGAACAGCCTGCCAGCAGAAGTGGTAGAGGCCAATCCAGGGAGGGACTTTACGCATCCAATGCATTAGCATAAAGCTATCCCAAATCTATGACCAGACCAAGTCTTTACATTAGGCAAAGTGGAAAAACTAGATGGAGCAAATGGTTCTCTTCCCTGCCATCAAATTCTAAGTTCCTATTCCTGGAATGGGTTTGGGTATATAAAAGTATTATGTGCAACAATTACAATATGCGATACAGTTTAAATGTAGTTCAAAATACAATTTAAAACTAAGCAGAAAAGGTAGAATAGTATCAGTTTTTATTTTGTATTAAAGGATAGTTAAAATCCCCTACCCCTTTAAGTGGCTTTTAAAAACAGAACGTAACACAACAGGTAATAATAATTCACTAATTATTGTCCCTAGTGAGCAGAAGTACTATAAAATCCCTTACACATTAACAGATAATTGAATTTAAATGCACCCAATTCAGTTATTCCGGCACACACTGAAATACAGTTGGGCACCGGCAGTTGGGACACTATCATGGCAAAAATGCTTATCCTGCTCTCAGTTACATAAATTATAAATTTAAATGAGCCCTTAAAATATGAAAAGTTAGTCTTGCTTGCCTCCTTTCTGGCTGGTGTATATTCAGAGCATGTGAATTGCTGGTTCTATTGCTAGTAACCATACAAAACAAACAGCAAGTCACATTTTACCTTGTGTACACAATAATAATAATTAAAAAAAATAAAAAATGTATTTAATTGCAAGCCCAGGTTAGTTTAGAACAGGCCTCGACAAATCCTGGGCGCCTGGGAGGTATGCCTGGCTGCGGCTGCTCGTAAAACTTTACTTAGGACATGAAGTAGTGCATATCAGCAGATGCAACCGGGACATACAGAAAATTGCTGCATACACTAAACCCCGATCTTGCTTCCTGAGACCTGTCTGCAGGGCATGTAAGCTGTCCGCCGCTGTCTCTTGGGGCCACGTAATGGCACGTGGCACCTGCCTCAGCGCCCCCTAGTGTTTCCTGTTGCAAATGCTTATGAATGCTAATGCACACTCTTCAACCTTTTCAGGTGAGAGTGCCACCTTTAAAATAAAAAATAAAAATCTATTTCTTGGCAGTCTAGACACCCAAACACTCATTAGTATGTACTTACAATATTGTTATATATTTAAAAGCTGAAAGAAATAGTGTTCCAATTAGCAGTGCATAAGCCACAAGCAGGTTGATTGTTATACTTGGGGAATGTTTTTTATCCTGATCAATATTTTAGTGTGATTTCGTGTACGAATATGGTTTGAAACAAAATAATTGAATTTTAACTTCCTGGGAAATACCTTTCTCCTAACTGAGGTAGGGAAGGAAGATAAAATAAATAAATAAATAAAAAACCCATGGCAAATGTATTGCAAATGCCATAATGGAAGCAAACATACTCATGCATAAAACAAATTTGGGTGGGTAATAAATGTGCTGCACAGAAATTCAACCTCTCAAGGCATTCACGGAAGTACAACAGGGAAGGCAGCTCTTGAAAGACTTTCCTGGTGAAACTGAGTCTGCTGAAGACAAAGTCAAGGTGATAATGTCTAGCGAATTTATGCAGGCTACTCCTGACTGCAGATATGTTTGGAAGAGGCCACAGCTCTCTGAACAAGACGCAGCTACTGATGTAGTAAAACACACCTGCTCATACCCAAGAAGTTTAAGCATCATAATCTGTTGAGGATTGTGGACAAAAAGGATGGAAAATTAATCTCCGTCCTCTCTAACTAAACTAACAAGGGGAAAAAAAGAAAAGAAAAAACAAGACACTTCTTTTATGGAGTGCTAAAATCTTACCCAATCTAATAGCTACCTGGCGGCACCGGACATTTGTCTAGGAAGGCATCCAGGGCTGTAATTTGTACTTTCATAGTTGCAGGACACAGTGCCATTAGAACTCCATCCTGCAGAAAGTCTAGTATGACAGTAAGTCTCAACCAGAGGCACTACTGTCAGAATTTATAATCTGCAACTGGTGACATGGTGAGGCAAGGGTGGTTTCTGTGACAATATCATCAATTCCAAATACCAGATGTATGGGGCATGGCATCTAGATCTTGCATACTTTTGCCTGGGTTCAGGGGGGGGGGGGGAAGAGTGTTGACAGCAGTGGACATAACCTCAATCTCTAGATGATTCAATTACTTTGCATTACAAAGTGTTGACCGACATCTGTTGTGACATCGCCACTGACTTAATGACTTCTAAACCACTAGCAGTTTGCAACAGTTCAGGAAACAAAAATGTTCTCTAGCCACCATTCGTTCACCAATTTGTTTTTAAATGCGCTATCCAACCCACAGAACTGGTGCCAGCAGCGATGGATGTCCAATCGGGAGGGAGCCAGGAAGGACTGAAATTGTGCACGTGGGCCAACACCCAAGAGACAACGTACCTTTAAATAATTATTAGCCCTAGGGTTGGCATGCTGAACCTGATAAAAACCTTATTTTCTCACAGCAGTCAAAGAGACTGTTTAGGGCCATCCTCTACTTCTTAGAGCTGAAGAGAGTAGAAATGGAAGGTCCAAAAAAAATAGAGACCCCCAAGAGGTAATATCTAATGATTTGCATGAATGGGTATATGAAGATACGCATCCATAACATCCATTACACCCACAAAACCAGAGTAGATTTGACTTCGCTATTCTGAATTTTATTTTACAGCCGTCATTGTTACAGAGCACATACATGGGCAGAGAAGATAGTCAAGCACCATACTTTATTTGTGAAAGAAAACCTGCTGCCAAACAGAAGGAAACAGCCAAATAGCATAGAACAACGGGAGGTCTCTCTCTTTCTAGCTCCAACAAAGCTAGACAAAATAGTTAGGGCCAAGCCATCCTATCAAAAGCCCTTTCAGCATCCAAGTTCAACAGCATGGCTGGCCCCATCGGTAGGTCCCTTACCCCAACTGACAATTTGTCTGGCACCTTTAACTGCATGTCTGTTAGTTACAAAACCATTTGGGGCTGGTGAAATAATTGTAGAGGAATGAACATCGGGTATCTGTCTGAACTGTATTTAATAACTTGTAGTCTGTGTTTGACTGGAAGAGTCAAAGGACTTCTTTGTGTAGTTTAAAAGATGTTGGCTAAATCAGCATGGTTTGGTATGTCTGAAGTTGAGAAGGAAGTAGTTGGTATTTAAGTCCGATTGTGCATCTGTTTTCTGGGTTGTACATTCCATCATGACATACCACACAAAATAAAACCACAAAAAACTCCAACTTTACTATGGTGTGGGTTGTCTGTATCCTCGCTGCCGCTTAAGATGCTCCCCCTGTGATAAGCGAGCTTCTAAAAAAAAAAATAAAAAAAAAATAGAATGTATGCTTTGAGAGAGCTGAAGTTACAGCGTTTAAGCCCTTCTGATCGTATCCATTTCATGAGGCAGAGGTTAGAGAGGAACGGGTAAAGATTGGAACTCGTAAGTTGTTGTGCGTAAGTATTAAGGAGGCTTATGTGTTGAGCGGTTCCCATCAGAATACGTGATGTCGATAATTAGTGAATGCCACAGCCAGCGAAGAGGCCTCAGTGTGAGATTACATAAATCCTTATAGGGAGGGGAAGTTGTAAACGGTCAACGCACAACGATGAATCAGCTGAATAAGAATGATACCGTTAGCATTAAATATATCACTCCATCCCAACCATAACCTTTAGGTGTTGTTCCAACAGGAAACATTACCACCTGAGCCAAAAAATGTATAGCTAAACGCCACATAATAAAGTTGCCACTATTAGCATAAACATTTCTTAATGACCCAACTCGCTCAGCACTAATAAGAACCCCATATGATGAAGGTGATCAACTGAAGTGACCTGTGAACATAATATAAACAAAACAGCACATCATCAGTCTCCCTCCTAGGGTCCATCCACTCCAAGGACGAAGAAAAACAGTGTAGATTATAATAGTTTATACGTGTATCCTCCATTTGCTTTAGAAAAGTTGCTGTTTAATCCAGAGTGTCCATCCAAAAAATGTGGTCGACATTAATAACCTTTTACCTTTTAGGGTACAGCAAAATAATCTCAAGAGATAAGAGTTCTGTGGGACTGGTAGGTGAGTGGTCCTTTGGTTCAAAATCCTGCAATGATATCTTGTGTGTCAGTACAGTTGAAAAGTTGGGTTACAGAGCCCCAGATGTGATTTCCTGTGAATTAACACAGTCTTCCACCAGCTCCGTGTTAGACAAACTCCAATGTTTGCTGAAGCTTCCCTAATTTCCCTTCTAGCAAAGGAGATACTCATGCCTGGCAACTCCTGGGCTCCGGCTACCCGGAGCCTTCTCTTGCGGGACGCAGGTAGGACTGCACACTGACGTCAGCGGGCGGTCCCGCTGACGTTGGGGGGGGGAACCCCCCCTTTTAACCCTTACACTGCTAAGGATGTAGTGGTTACATCCTCACAAATGGGCTTTAGGTGCTAAGGACGTAACCACTACGTCCTGAGCAGTGACTTACCTCGGTGGAGGTCCACAGACTTCCACCGCCTCCTGCCCCGGCTATCTGGCCTATATCCTCACAGGCATCGCCGGGACGTCGTCCTCCAGCGATGTCATCGCGCAATGTCGTGATGAAGTAATCTAACAACTTTATTAACAACTGACAATTGTCAGTTAAACAGGTATGGGGGCATGCTGCTTGCATCTCAGGCATCTAAGCCGCTACAGACCCCCAACATATACCGTTCGAAAGGTAATCGCCTCACCTTTCCAACAGTATAAGGCTTGTAAAAGAAGAATAAAAAAATGTTAAAAAGTAAAAAAAAAAAATAAAAAAATATTATTTGGGGGTCTCTAAAGGCAGATAAAGATCAAAATTGCCTAGAGACCCCGAAATCTAAAAATAAACTAGTTTAACTTAAAAAAAAACAAAAAACAAAAAAACAAAAAGTAAGTATTCTAGCTAAATGATCACTGTTACCACAGTGATCATATAGTTATGAAAAGTCACATTCCCTTTTTAAAAATGGCTGATACCACATTTTAATCCCATGATCCCTTTGATCATGGGGTTAAATTTAGCCAATGGTAGAGGGAAGCAATTTTTAAAAACACAGGTTTTGATATTAGAGTTTAGAAAAATAAAATTACAAACTGATTTTTAGAGTCGGAAGTGAAAAAATTTACTTTTTTCCCCATTTTTGGTATATTTAGAATCTGCTGGGTGTGCTGAAAAAAACATGTGGTTTGTATAGTTTATTCCAAAATTTTTTACTTCTAAACGCGTTTAAACGTGAGCTGCAGCAAAATGCTCAAAATTGCCTTGGCACCAGGGTGGGAAATGGCTTAGCAGCAAAAAGGTTAAAGGAAAACCCAGAGATTGCCAGGTATGGAGATACTCAATCCACTACTCGCGGAGGTCACCGTGTTCATGCAGGAACTGCTGAAGCCAACCAACATTCATTAGCTTCTCTTAATGACAGCAGTGTTTTAGATTTCTTCAACCATCATGGAACCATTCCATACAGGACTTCTCCAGCTTGTAAAGGTGATGCCACCTACTTCTGCTTCCACTCTTATTGACCATTAAACACTTGATGTCAATATTGCTCACAGCTAAAAAATGAAACTGCTGTATGATGTCAGCATAATAGTAGCACTCTTTGTTGCTGTTCATCTTCTAACAAAGATGTTTTAACTGTGAGCGGTCATAGTTTGGAAAGCCTTGCACCCATTACCTGAATATAAGCTGTTTAAGATTGTCACAAAGGTAAATCACAGGTAAATACATTTTGGAAAATGCATTTCTCACAGTTACATCGTAACCAATACAACTGCCTTTTTCTAGCACAACTTGCCAAACACAGAAACAGATATCAGAAGCGTTTAACTGTAACAGGGAAATGGTAATTAAATAAATCCTAAAAAGCTGCCTTAGGCGGTTTGTACAGAATTTTCTATCAATTTATTATAGACAAGATCCCCTATAATGGGAGGATCACACTTTCTTTTGAATTTTTAAAATGTTACGTTTGAATGAGCTCATGTAACCCAATTCAGAATATTTCAAGACAATGTCCAGCTATTCGTATAGGTTCCAGACAATCCATAGTAGAATGTTTACATATACTGTAAAGAAGTTTACATTTAGTTTTGCAAGTCTTATACTGTATGACTTAACTATTAACTGCTGTTCATTCTGTGTATATTTAATTACAATTTAACGGAACATATACACTTTTAAAGTGTTAATCAGGAAAAGAGTCTATATAACAAGCGTTTGTCCTACATAGACCGCCAAATTGTCCATTAACATAGTTTATTCGTTAGGAAACATAACTTTGCAGATTATAAACAACCCCAGGTCTTGGCCTCTTGGACAGGGATATGCATTTGGCAGACTGGAGAAAAGTGTAGCAAGTGTCACACTACTTAACTCCTTTAGAGAGTGAAATACTTTTTGGTAATAATTATGCTGTACATTACATATTTTAATGCCCCTTTAAAAACTTATTAAGTCTGAAAGGTGAAAGAGAGAGCTGCTGATGAATTCAACTTCTGCGCAGCTTGAAAAAAAGGGGTAGCCGTGCAAACAAGTCACAAAGCAGAAACAGCAAGAGTTGTATTAATGTGAAATGCCAATGGGGAATCTTACAGGAAGTAGAGTCTTATCGGACTAGGAGGTACTGCATAGACTGAGAGCTACTCAGAAATGTGGGCTTTATCTCCTACATACACATGTGCGCACACAGCAACAAAATACATCACAACACAAACTACTTAGTGGAGGGTTTTAAAATCTGGCCCTCTACGGGTGAAGAACAGTTTCTCTGGCCCATACTATAAACCTAAATATCCACTAACCTAAGCCTACCACTCCAGGCCAGGCTCTGGAAAACCTCCCTCAAACGACACACAGACGTCCAGAAATGTAATGCTGTGGCTCAGGGATCTTCTTTTCACTCCCTTTTTTGTGCCTGAACTTACTCCCCAATCAACAGACTCTGTGAATTGAGAGAACTTACATGCCCATCGCCTTCATCAAAGTCTGGGACCAGACATTCAAAAGCCCACATGGACTTCCACATTGTTCAAAGCGAAGGAGCATTGACCCAGCCTGCTCTCCAAAAGTTTTACCGTAGGAGCCCACATACACGATTTGTGCAGCACCCGTGGACATATTACATTACATTCATAATATTATATTTATTTATATAGCACAAGCAGATTCCATGGTGCCGTTACAAGTCATAGAACATTTTAAAATCACACACAATAACAAACTGGTACAAAAGGAGAAGATGGACCTGCTCTTGTGAACTCACAGTTTAGTCTGTGGTTTAGGGGGAAGTGAAACAGTAGGAGAGGACTGCTTGGATGGGGGTTGATCTGTAGAGGTTGTTGGTCATCTAGATAGCTTGATTAGGATGATGGCTGAGAGTGTTAGGAAGGAAGCTGGCTTTCAGAGAGCTTTTGAGTCACGCACAAGGGAGAAAGTCTGATGAAACAAGTAAGAGAACTTCCAAAACCAAACACCTCCCTGGTGCTAACAAATTATATAATACATTAATTTAACAAAGAAAAAACATATGGCTATTTTAAACTGCCAATAAAAACATTTCTCCATAAGAACTTATGCAGCCCCTTGCTCACGACACTACGTCCTCCTCTCAGGCGCAAAAACAGACTACCGAAATCTGCATGCTGGCCAAGTATTGCAACAGAGCACATTATAGCACAGCAGGAAACCAACAAACAGTCCCCGCATTATTACAAAAGCTGACCTGACAGGAGCCATTGAGAACGTGCGGGCAAACACCACGTTCCTACCAACAAAAACACCAACTCCTGCTGTCAGACACCATAGAAAAAAACAAGCACGGTATGAATCATATATTGGCGAAACATTGCAACACAGCAGGAAACCAACAGCCCTGTATTATTAGAAATACTTTACAAATACTGGTCTGACATGACAGAACCCACAAACAGTGCATCCCTGCTACTGCAACTAGTGAAAAGACAATGAATAATTCAACCACTTAAAGGAAAAGGCAAGACGTGATTCAACAAACCATCCTGCCACAAGTCAGGAACTATTTTAATGCCATTTCTAAACGGACACTTACAAAGCGTTATGTACATTTCAACACATTCTTATATTTTACATATGTATTAGCGTAAGTCTATTTGTTTGAGTATATTCGTCGGCAAAGGAATCTGAACTGTATCATTCCATAATGAAAGAGCGCCTCAATCAAAAATGTATTCATATACTTGTCCTGATTTAAAATATATTTGTACTAATTATATATATATATATATATATATATATATACACACACACATACACTTTTTTTTAAATAACTCCCATCTATTAACCCACCACACTAACTACTCAATATGCATTTAAATTAGCGATTTAAAAAAAAAACTCTAGAGTCAGCTAAAAATAATTATTTTTTTAAACCAGGATCTTGGAACACAGGGAATCAGTTTTACTTCATGTGTTCTGTCTCTTTAGTTCATGATCAAAGTGGGGAGGGAGAAAGAACAGATGGAAAGGCTTCGCCATTTGACCGTATGCATGCATGTTGTTGGCTGTAGCAGAGATGACACGCACAGAAGTGCAGTAGGCGGACCACCCTGGTCATTGAGGGTCAGCTACAGCAGTGATGCAGCAATTACTGTGACATTGGACCTTTTTTTTTTTTTTTAACCAATAACATTCCAGGCTGAACACATCTTCATGCATGTGATACACTCACTAACAATGCTGCTTTGAGGAAGGCTACAAGTTGGGGCCTCTACAGACTCCAAGCGTATATGTGGAAAGTGCTGCCAGTCATTTCAATGGGAGAACTTTCTTGCCACTGATTAACAGCTGCAAGTGGGCATTTGCTGACAAGAGCTGTTGGACCATGCAGCAGGTCAGCCTCTTGTGTTAGGTGAACACATTACTCCAATATACATTATTCTATAATAAAAGAGGGGGGAAAAAATAAATAAATAAGATTATGGACAAACTAGACCTGTCCTGTCCTATCATGGTTGATAGGAAGGAAATTCCATTGTGGTCTAGATTATTATAAATCTATAAAAGACAATTGGTTTTAAAGTAGTGACATGGGTGTGTGACGGGTTATGGGATTTATATTAACCTATATTTTAGAGCCCATAATCCTATTGTTCCTTTCTTATAGGGCCTCAATTTTCTTTAGGAAGAAAAAAAAAATAGAAAAAAAGGATGCAGGGGAGATGGAGAGAATTCATTCTCTGTATGCACCAGAAAACTATATAAAAAAAAAAGTTCTACAGCAACTTCCCAATCATATTTCCAAGTTTCTGTGCCAAGCAAGCCGGCATGGAAAACAGTTTATATCACTGGATTAGGTGAAGCGACAGTGGTTGTCAGGGTATTCGCACTCCAAGTGAGACTCATGAGCAAGCCAAGGAGTTATGCAGATGGGAAATGATGCAATCTGAGCTGTGTGTCAGCCATTGAAACACTTTCATTTTTAGTTTTCTTATTTTGCTTTGTTACAATATCCAACAGTCATATTGTATGGATATATAACTTGATCCAGAAACATCCCAGAATGATAATTCTATATTTATGCTAGATAAAACACAAGACAATCTTGTGTCCCATCATTGAACACGTATTAGAGTTCTTCCAAAGTACTTTAGATGCCTTCTTTACCACTGCCAAGAAAGGGTACAGGCATAAGGGGATCTCATTGGACCCTCTGGAACTACAGGAAAATAGTGGGGGTTGCATGAAATTGTTTTAATCAATTTGCACCACTTACGTAAAGGTGACATTGAAGTGCATAAGATGGCTGGAGTGTTCCTTTCATCACAAGTGTGTATATATATATATATATATATATATATATATATATATATATATATATATATATATATATACACACACATATACATACACACTTGTGATGAAAGGAACACTCCAGCCATCTTATGCACTTCAATGTCACCTTTACGTAAGTAAGTTGTCTATGAGGCCCAAAAGTATTGCAGCTATAGCTACCCATTCGTCATGGCAAAATGCCTCCAGATCAGGCAAGTTATTTGGCTGCCTTGCGTGAACCGCACACTTGAGATCTCTCCAAAGTTGCTATATGATATTCAGGAGACTGTGATGGCCATTACAGAACCTTCACCTTTTCTGAAGGGTCAACTTGGCCTTGTGCTTAGGGTGATTGTCATGCTGGAAAAGTCCAAGAGTGCGGAAGAATGCACATGGTCTGCCATGAATATGCATTCAGTGACTGAATATAAACCTTTTATCTAGGCCATTTGGGTGATAACGGTTATCATTATGATTTAAATAGGAGCCAAACAACTATGTGATAATAAATGGCTTCATATGACATCTTTTGCATAATCAGTCATATTTTCAAAATCAATGCCAACATTTCACAATTTCTGCCAGGGTATGCTAACTTTTGAGCACAGCTGTATATACATAAACACAGACTGATAGTATGTTTATGTTATGCCTAACCCCATCAAGACCGGGACGTACCTGGTATGCCATGGTTTCATGATACCTGCAGACCGGGACGTACCAGGTACGTCATCCCAAAAAAATGCCCCCACGTCGCCACAATCATGGTGATCGCGGGGGCGCCACTGCTGCTGTCTGTCCAGCACAGCCACCCCAAGCCTTTGATCACTCCCACGGAGCGATTCTGTAGGCTCAAAATTAGGGCTGCAACAACTAATCGATAATTGATAGTGAAAATCGTTGCCAACTAAGTTCATTATCGATGAAAAATACCCCTCGTTTTATAATCCGTTTCAGTGACTCACAGCAGTTACTACTTACAGTCCCTCCCTGCAGTCACTGCCGATTGGCTTCGCCCATTTCCTATAGCATCCACATGGCTAAGACACTCATCTGAGTATAAAATTAATTAAAGGTAAAGGGGGGGCAAACTAAGGGGAATCTAAATCCTGGGGGCAGTGAAGATTAATCCTGTATTTATTTATAAAAGTATTGTGTGAGTATGCTGTGAACGAGTCTGTAAATCTATGAGGGGATTATGGGATATCTGGAGGGGTATATGGCATATCTGGGGAGGACGGAGTTACATATCTGGGGGTATAAGGGATATAAGGTATATAAGGCATATGTGGGAGGCAGTGTGGCATATTTGGGGGTATGTGACATTTGGGAGGTAGCGTGGCAAGCCTGGGCTCAGATGTGCATAACGGGGGGGGGGGGGCAAGTTGGGAAATAAAAACAAGAAATGCATTGCCCTGCTGTCTGATCGCTCCATGACAGCGTCAGTATTGCATTAACCCCTCCAATGCCGCAGCATTTTAGGGGTTAATACCCATTTTGTACGGGGCTCTGCCACTGTGGAAGCCCAGGCAGACCAGCAACAGCAAAAAAGAGCCCCCACAAGCCTTTTGATCACTCCTCCCTGCAATTGCCGGTTTACCGGCGATTATGTCCCAGCTGCCAGAGGCAGCTTCAGGGACAGGGAGAAAGAATTCTTCGGTCTCCACATGACCAGCCCCAACCCTCCCCTGCTTCCCCATTGCTCAATTAAGAGCGATTGTGGAGTTATAACCCATCCCAGCATTGCAGGGGTTAATATAAAGGCCCCACAAGCTTATGGGGACTAAATATCAATCAATGTTGTGCTCCAAAACAATGTCTGAAATACTGTATTTGGATAGAATGGGTTTGTTAAAAATGAAATTTTACTGCAATGTTTAGGATAGACTGGCACTAAAATAGTTAAATACAAAAGTGTTAAAATGCCCCTAGTAAAATACTTTGGGATATCATCCTTCAAAAAATACACTTTTGTTTAGCAGTTTTTCTTTTTCTGGCCGCTGTTGGGGCGCATCTCCCAGCATACCACATTGTTAAAAAATCTTGTTTAGAAACAGCGATGCGCATCATTCATATTTAACCCTGTAAGTGCCAAAATAAATGAAAATGAGGTGTTTCCAAAAACAGGACAAATACACATATATATATATATATATATATATATATAGTTATATATAGTTTTTATAGGTGAAGCTGAAAATATTTCCTTTTTTCCACCCACATTTTTAGATATCTTTCATATTAATGATGGTTTATATATAAAATGACTTCAATAGAAAGCCCTACTTGTGCTGGGGAAAAAAACAATATATAATGTGCGGGGTGCACTAAATGAGTAAGTGGGCAATCACAGTTGAATCATAGCAAAAGCATAATAAAAAAAATAAAAATAAGTCCTGAAGGGGTTAAACAAGATAACATTCTTTTCATACCCCCACATTTGTGTTACTTTCTGCATCAGCTTTACACAAGACAGGTAACCATTGTAGGTAGCGTCCCTAGGCATAAATAAGAGATATATATTAAAAATATTCAGTATAATTTGCTTAAGTATTAAAACATGTTTCTGCAAGTCAAGGCACAGGGAGGCTGAAAGTGATGTGCACGTACTGGCTGCCTGAGCATGATAGGAGTGTGGTTGCTAACAACTGCTAGCAGCTAACATCAATCACACTCATATCATGCCCAGGCAGCCAGTACAATAAATTTATGTAATATATATATTTTTACATTTTGGGCCCCAAAATTAAGGGAGGGTCTTATACTTGGGGAAATACGGTAAGTTATATACTACTTGTTATGTCAGTGTTGTACATTCTACAGCGCTGTGGAATATGATGGCGCTACATAAAATAACTAATTATCACTTATTGTGGACCTGCCAACTTACCGCTACATAACACTTCTTACCAGAAAAGCCAATAATAAAGTCACATAGGAACTGCATGGCGATAAACAGCATCATACAAAGACTGCAGACAGTCTCACTCCACCAACAGTGACATTGTCATTTTGTTTGGTGCAGGCATCGCTTTCTTTTAAAGCATTTGAATATCCAAACTGTTCAGGCATTGCCTTCCGGCAGAGTTAGGAAGGAGCACCGGCCTGTGGAGTAGAAACCATGCAGTGTATGTATGTATGTATGTATGTATGTATGTATGTATGCATATAAGTGAGAAGAATTGAATCTTCTTACTAAGTTCAAGGAAGGAGTGTATATGAGGATGTAGTTGTAGAAGACAAGAGGAGGTTGCGATCATACTGTGACCGCACGTCTGTGCCTCTTCACTCATCTAAACAATTGTCATCCTAACCGTAGGCAAATAAAAGCAGAGATGGAGTTTTAGGGGCTGAGGCTAAGTTTACGGATAAGGGGAACAAATAATCATTAAGATGACTGAACCCTGTGCACCTTTTACTCACAGTGAGCTCGAGTTCTACTTCTATTGAGCTGCCCTATATGCATCATATCACGACAGCAACAAATTGATTTGCCCTTTAAAATAAGGAGGGGGTATTAAGATAACACCCTGCACCGCATGTACCCACCTTTGTGTGCTCATGCTTTCATACAGGGAGTGGTAGTTATGTTAAAGGGACAGCAACAAAACGAGTCAACATATTATTCAGGGCTGGAATTTGACCATAGCTTTAGTCCCAACCCACTCAAAATAAAAGATAAATTAATCCCTTTTATAAATGGTATCTTCTTTTCTGGTACTGGGGAAATAAGATCTTAAACGTCTTAAAAAATTCTGTTAGTGATCGATTTAATCTACTGAAAAAACATATGCGATATTTAATTGTAACAAATTGTATCATTTACCTTTAAAAAAAAGTTTCAGTGGCTTTGCATTGATCCACCCCACAATTAAAAGATCTCCATCAACTAAAACTTTTAAGAATTCTGCGGTTCTGTATACCTTAACTACTAGTAATTGATGAACGTTAAGCGACAAATAATCAGGAAGTCATAAGGAAGTCCATTTCAAAGCTATAGATATCGAATAAGTTAATAGCAGATGGAAACGGACAGCAGACGGTACTCCTGAAGTTGATCAAGCTATATTCCGCTAAGGACGTCAACTGCCTGATGGCGATGGGATTGGTAATCCACTCAAATTGGAACACCAGAGGTTGCCTATCGCGGGTTACATCCGAGTTTTCGGAGGGGCAGGAAAGCACCTGTTTCCTGTTACAGGGTGCCAGGTCTGTGCTGCAAAGAGTGAAACTTAAACAGAAGTCCTTTAAATTGCTAGGGGAAAAAACGACAGGATATTGCCTAGTCAAGCGTTTCCTGCATGGGGTATAATACTTACAGATGGATTATTTTATCTAGAAGGGCTACATCAATGAAAGAGGGGGAAAAAAAGTATATATATATATATATATATATATATATATATATATATATATACACATACATACATATACATACATACACACACACAAATGTAGAGGATAAACTTATTAAATTCAAATGGGAAATGGAATAGCCAAAGATTTTATATATATATATATATATATGTGTTATCACACATAGTTAGCCATACCAATCCACCACGGAGCAAAGCAAGGCCATTTATATATATATATTGACAGAGTGTCAGATGTAGGAGAGGTGTAGGTGAACGTGCAGGTGTACTGTGCAGCATCACTGCAATGAGTGTGAATGTGAGTGAATGAGTGTTAGAGCTATTTACCAAAAGACCTGTTGTCACGCCATGCGAAGTTTCTCAAGGTGAGTATGACATTTGCCAGCAATATGACTGCACAAACTAAATGAGCCGTTAGCACGGCGAGCACTGCAGATGCGAAGCTTACCTCGAGCAGCTGCATGAAGGCGAGTCTCCATACATCCTCCGGAGCACGTCTGACAGCCTTCGGAGCGTCATGCAACGTGGTCCTCCGGTATATCTATGCACCGGCACATCACCAGAGGAAGTACCAGTGCCTCTCAAACCTCTGATTGCTAGGCGGCAACCCGCAGGCTGTCGAGGGAGGTGAGGCAGACACCTCCTCCCTGGCAATCGCTCGCCTTGTGCCTCACTAGGGGCCGCTTCCACGTCGGCCTGGGGGGTGAGTACTAAGCCTGCCAGGCTGGGATCACTGTGGCGTCACTTCTGATGCTCCGCACACTCATTTACCTTTTTTTTTTCTTGTTGCCTTCCGCTTGATGTGTGCCTTCATTGAGTATGTTGGAACGTGAGCGCCACCGCCTGGAACTCATTGGAAGTGCAGCTCTGATGTTCGTCACTTGCTAATTACACAGTGAAGCAGCTGCTGCTGTGGAAATTCAGTGAAATGTAGGCTTCTTTATGTTAGGGTTTTAAACTCATAGGCTTCACCATACATTATGAAGGTCCATCCCCAATAAGCTGCTGAAGGATCAGCCTTGACAACCCTCGTAAAATCAATCCTCTCCCCATGAACCCACAACTCCTCTGCAAATGCTCCAGTTAGTGAATAGACCCTATTGAGATTCACAGAGCACGTGTAGTGACATTGTGTAACGCTGGCTGCGGGCCTAAATCCTTAATTTAATAAACGCGAGTGATGTGGGGTTGTAGCTTTTTTATGATTGATTGCCTAAGGATGAATGAAAGGGGTAGAGCGCAGGGGATGGTTGGCAAAAACAGGGACAATATTGTTCAAATTGGTTCTAGTACTCAATGTTTGTTTTGTATATTGTGCTTGTTACGAAATTTGGAGGGATTTTTAAATCCGGAAACGAAATTCGTTGTCACCCTCAGTCACTGTCTCTCACACACAAACTCTCAATCTCTCCCTACCTTCTCCATCAAACATCTCTGTCTTGCCTCTTCTTTTTCTTCGCGTCTTCTTTCCTCTTTTTTAGTCCCCTTTTCCCCACTGTCTGCTGCATTACTCAGGCCTCCCTGAGTGCTTCCATAAAAAGGCGGAATCTCCTCGCACACCCTCTCCCCTGAATAGAGGAATGGGGGATCCATGGGGCATCCAAAGATGCTAGGTTAGTGGATAGCGAGCTGAAGCAAACCAAGAAGGAAGACAGAAAGATGAGGCAAGACAAGAAGTGGAGCTGCGGAAAAGGAGACAGGGACACAGAAGCATAGCAGTTGGAGGAGTACGTAGGGAGACATTGAGAGCATACCTGGGAACTCCCCGGGTTTTGCCTGGACAACTCTGGGAGAAGCGCCGCTTCTCCGGTTCGACACACAAATCCTCCGGGTCATGGGAGCCGGGTTGCTTTTACCCTTTAAATGGCTTATTAAATATCACACTTACTGCTTAGTATCACTAAAGCTATCACTATTCTACCAGCTGAATATACTATGTTAAAATATAAAAATGTTTAAGAAAATATGCTATTGAAATGTAATGTATTTAAGCCATTGTTTATGTTAAATATGCTGATTTCTGCCAGAGGAATTATCCCCTGATGTATTTCCAAAAATAAGGGCAGCGACGGGGCGATATGCAGTGAGTTGCGGGGCCCAGGGTAACTTGACTCCTGCAGGGGCCCATATCGGAAGGAAGGGGCAGTGAAATATACCACCTCTCCCAGGCTCAAGTAACCCTAGGCTCACCACTGACACTCTAAGGCTAGGTTTCCACTTGGTTTTTTTTTAGCTAAAAACGCCCATAAAAACGCCAATAGCGCCACCTGGCGTTTTTTTAGTGAAAAAATGCAGCAGCCAGATGTTAGCTGTTCTTCAATAGGAAATCGCAGAATGCCATATCCACTTGGCGTTTTTTTGTTTGACGTTTTTTCAGTCCTCTTTGGCGTTTTTCTGCTTTTTTGGGCTCTGTGGCAGTTTTTCAAAATCGCAGCATGTTGACACTCTGGCGTTTTTTGCAAGGAAATCATGGCGTTTTTCTCCAATAGAAGTCTATGGGAGAGAAAAAACGCCATGAAAAAGCCATGTGGGTTTATTGCCTTGGCGTTTTTTATGGCGTTTTTTCCACAGTTACAATGCAGAGGATGGACCCAGTATCTGTGTGTCCTACGAGAAATAGGCTGGAAACAAACAGTTTCACACAAAACAAAGTTCATATTGAATTCTACACCATTTGGAACAAACATGCAATTACAAACAAACATACGCGACACATCAACTGGATCCTGCGTGCCAAAAGCAACAGCAAACAATTTGCACCATCATTTGGGGCCAATCTTCCTAGAGGAGCAGACATTCGGAATAAAGCAGGCCTTACAAACCACAGAAAAGTGACAAAAGGGTCCGCCGGGGCGTTTAAGTAGAACTCTACCAAGTAAATGACATCGGGGGCAGATACTTGCCATTTATCCTAATCCCTTTTAGCTGGGTGAAACTTCTAACTTGTAAAGGCTGGAAAAACTGCCTAAGGTCAAAAAAAGCAATTTCCACAGAAAGGCTAAAACGCCAGAAAAAACTCCAGAAAAAAACGCCAAAACGCAGGAAAATGCAGTGGCAGTTTTCTTGGCGTTTTTCATCAAGAAACAGATGCATCTAAAGGTTAATCATCAAGTATGTGTATGACTTCATATCTCAGCGCACAATCCCTTATAGTGCATCCTATGGAGGGCTGGGGAGGTCAGAGATCAACCTTGTAACCTCTCCATTGGGTATTGACACTGGGAGGTGGGTAGATCATCAGTGAACCCGCAGTCATAGGCTTAGTCCAGAAATACCAAGAACACTATATTCGCAAATGTATTACTAGCTTAAAAAAATATTGTAAACTATAGTTAAAAAATAATAGGGCTGAAACAACGAATCGATAAAATCGATAATAATCGATAACGGAAATCGTTGTCGACGATTTCTGTTATCGATTAATCGAGTGATCGATTCGTTGTTGGAGCACTCGGCTCCTTTTACTTACCTCCGCGAGCGTTCCCCGCTTCCGCTACACGCGCCTTCTTTTAGTTGCGGTTCGCTCTGTGCGAGTGGCTCCGTTCGCACAGAGCGATTCGCGGGGGTGGGGGTGGGGTTTCAGGGGATGCAGGGCAGAGTGGGGGTGGGGGGGGCAGGCCAGGGTAGGAGACTGAGTGCAGGGCAGGGTGGGGGTGGGGATGCAGGGCAGGGTGTGAGTGTGGGGGCAGGGCAGGAGACTGGGTGCAGGGCAGAGTTGGAGACTGGGTGCAGGGCAGAGTGTGAGTGTGGGTGCAGAGCAGAGTGGGTGCAGGGTGTGAGTGTGGGGGCAGGGCAGAATGTGGGGGCAGGGCTGGGGGCAGGGCAGAGTTGGAGACTGGGTGCAGGGGCACAGTGCAAAGTGCCAGGGCTGGGTGCAAAGTGCCAGGGCTGGGTGCAAAGTTCTGGGTGCAAAGTGCCAGGGCTGGGTGCAAAGTGCTGGGTGCAAAGTGCCAGGGCTGGGTGCAAAGTGCCAGGGCTGGGTGCAAAGTTCTGGGTGCAAAGTGCCAGGGCTGGGTGCAAAGTGCCAGGGCTGGGGCTGGGTGCAAAGGGCTGGGTGCAAAGTGCTGGGTGCAAAGTGCCGGGTGCAAAGTGCTGGGTGCAAAGTGCTGGGTGCAAAGTGCCAGGGCTGGGTGCAAAGTGCCAGGGCTGGGTGCAAAGTTCTGGGTGCAAAGTGCCAGGGCTGGGTGCAAAGTGCTGGGTGCAAAGTTCTGGGTGCAAAGTGCCAGGGCCGGGGCAAAGTGCCAGGGCCGGGGCAAAGTGCCGGGTGCAAAGTGCCGGGTGCAAAGTGCCAGGGGTGGGTGCAAAGTGCCGGGTGCAAAGTGCTGGGTGCAAAGTGCCAGGGCTGGGTGCAAAGTGCCAGGGCTGGGTGCAAAGTTCTGGGTGCAAAGTGCCAGGGCTGGGTGCAAAGTGCTGGGTGCAAAGTTCTGGGTGCAAAGTGCCAGGGCCGGGGCAAAGTGCCGGGTGCAAAGTGCCAGGGGTGGGGCAAAGTGCTGGGTGCAAAGTGCCAGGGCTGGGTGCAAAGTGCCGGGTGCAAAGTGCCAGGTGCAAAGTGCTGGGTGCAAAGTTTCTTGAACAGTAATAGTCCACCTCTTTTCAGAATGTTTGGGGTTATTTTGTTTCATAAATATTGTGTTTGGGTTTTTTTTTATTACATCATAACAAAATAAGAATGTTAATGTAAATTTTAAGTTGTTTTTTAACATCCAGTTCATTAAATTATTTTAAATAAACAAAAAATTTGCATATTGTTTTTTTTATCCGATTAATCGATTAATCGAAAAAATAATCGGCCAACTAATCGATTATTAAAATAATCGTTAGTTGCAGCCCTAAAAAATAATATTATGTATTAAGCATAAGTGGAGGTCATACTGTCAGCTGTAGGTGTATGATATGTACTTATGTCTAGCAAATGTTTAAATGCTTTATGCACATGTTTAAATTGTCCCTGCTGCCTAATTTATTATCTAATCTGGACACTCGCTATCTGCCCAAGACACACAGCAAAAAAATAAATAATAAAAAAAAAAGACAAACAAAAAAAACCCAACAAAGACTATCATTGCTATGTCAGTCTCTTGTATATTTTATTTCAAATAGTTCTTTCGAAGCACAAAAATGTCCATTCATGCAACAGAGTTACTAAATCTTCAAGAATTCAAACGCTAATCTTGTGGACATCTAATCCACCAGCAACTTCAAAGGATTCCTAAATTCTTTGGAAAGTGAAGTTAAAATTGAAACGTGAATCAATGTGTTATGTGAAGGTTTTCTATCTAGGTACACCACTTATTAAGAAAGAGGGGATGCCAAAACGCATGTCATGTAGTCTTAGCTTTATATCCAATATTTCTAGAAAATTAACATTTTATAGGATTTCAACTATAATCATGACAAACCTAAGACAAGTAACATTAAGAAATGAGTCAAATTCATCACTAAACTAAACTATGGCCTAAATTCTGCTATCGCAAGAAATGTTCTAATTGTTGAGTAATAAAAGGATGTTTGCTTTGAACTTTATTTGTTTGACAAACATAGCAATTTTGTTATCTCTTTTGTGCTGCCACCCAGATAAAGTAGAAGTTTTAGCAGGGTGGTGGCTTTCATGAGGTTAGCTTAATTCTTACTCTATGCTTAAAAAAAAAAAAAAATACCTAGCCGAATTTGGATTATCTTAATTTTAGTGATTTTTTGGGAGGATTATGTGAATGCAAATGAAGCTCACCAATCTTGGTAAAAGAGGTAAAATTGCTAGGGCTTGAGTGAGTTAAGCAGGGAGTCGGCAGATTCTTGCAAACGGTGGCTTTATTTATAGCTCTGTGGCAAAGTGCTTAATACAGAGCATTCAGCACACAAAATCTTCTGTTTTTGTTGTGAATGATGCAAATCTATAGCTATATTCCAGAATTATTCCAGTATTTTCAAATATACAGTTAGGTCCGGAAATATTCGGAAACTCACACAAGTTTTGTTATTTTGGCTGTTTACCAAATTACATTTGGGTTACAGTTAAATAATGAATATGGGCTTAAAGAACAGTCCATCTCAGCTTTCATTTGGGGGTATTCACATCCAAATTTTAAGAAGGGTTTTGGAAATACAGCTATTTAATATGTAGCCTCTTCTTTTTCAAGGGACCAAAAGTAGTTGGACGGTTGACATGTTGTTTCATGGACAGGTGGGGCTATTCCTTAATTATTTCTTCATCAATTAAGCAGGTTAAAGGTGCCGCACTAGCACTAGGAAGCTGTGAACCCACAACATGGGGTAAAAGGGCATGTGAAAAAGGTCATCCTTAGCCTGCAACAAAAAAAATAAAACACAGAGAAATAGCAGGAACATTATGAGTGGCCAAATCAACAGTCAACAATCAAAAGGAAACACGCCGGTGAGCGCTGCAACACAAAAAGCCCAGAGTCTCAACTTCATAGCCCTGAATGGATGCCTCGAAAGCATACATTTTATTTTCCATACGTATGTGTATGTTTAAGTTTAGGAGCATGGATATGTAAGTGTGTGTGACCATGGATGTGTATATGTAAGTACATGTTAGTAAGTATGTGTGCATGTATATTGTCTTGAGTGTGCAAATATAAGAGTGTGTGTAAAAATGTGTGCCACTGTGTATGTATGTTTCTGGGCAAGGCAAAACGGAAGAGATGAGATAAATAAAAAGAGTTATAATGAGAAAGGAGGATCAAAAGAAAGGGAGAGAGATAAAAAAAAGGGAGAGGTAAGGGGGAAAGAGGATGGGAGATTTACAGAAAGGAGAGAGATAGGAAAAAGTGAGGTAAAGAGAAACAGAAGAAGTAAAAGATCAAGAGGAGACCTGTGACCCTAAAAGGAGATCACTGTGGGTGCAATCTGGGAGTGGGGTAAATCCTGTGGATGCAATCTGGGCAAATTCTGTGGGTGCAATACGGGTGCTGGGGCAAGTCCTTATGTCCATATTATAGAGTTAAAATTGGATGTCTACAGCAGATAGACTTGGTTGCCTTTTTCACAGTGGTTGCTGGAAATGAAAAAATTAGGTTCATTTAGAAATGTTTTGCAAATATTTGTGTGTGTGTGTGTGTGTGTGTGTATATATGTGCAGTGTGTGCAGTGACCACCCCCAAAACATACTCTACTGCTATAAAATCTGCTGTGGGCTCTAGACCTGGATCTTTTGGAGACCTAGCAATGCCTCTGGATGTGTGTTTAACAAGCTAGTGTTAGATGAAGCAGTATATTGGAAGACATACCTTAAGTTTTAAAGAGGTGTCCTTATTCCCTTTCAGTCCTTTACAGCATTTTCTCTCCCACACAGGCCACAGGCCACAGGCCAAGCAGTAAAGTGACATCCTCCAATTGCATCAGATGCCCCTTGTGTGAGGCTGCATATTTGCAAAGATAAAACTACAACACCAGGCTTCACTATGAGTCACAGACACCAGTTGCGGCTGATAACATCAGGCTTGAGGTTGCGTATTGCCAAAAATAAAGCCATAATTGCTGCAGCACCTGAATCCTCCAGGTTGCGGGAGCAGGGCCTTAAATGCCCCGCTCCACACCCATTTCCCCTTTAAAGGGGGTGTTTCCCATGATGTTAGCAGGAATGCCCACTGACATCAGCGGGAAGGCCCACAACGTTAAAGTTTAATATTACATAGGCTTACAACATGTACTTACTTTGTTTACTACAAAATGTACAGTATATTGTAGGTTTTGGGAATGTGACAGATCTTTTCAATATTGCCATCTGACACTTGACTAGTTTTGCTAGTTTCCTGTTTAATGTTGCCATCTAATGGACATAAGTGGTATTACAAAAATCTATAGATGGAATAAGTATCTTGTTATAATACCTTTTTTATTAGACTAACAGAATTTTGGAATGACAAGCTTTCGGGAGCTCTTCTCCCTTTCTCAAGTCTATTTTAGACTTGAGAAAGGGAGAAGAGCTCCCGAAAGCTTGTCATTCCAAAATTCTGTTAGTCCAATAAAAAAGGTATTATAACAAGATACTTATTCCATCTGTTATTTGATATTGACACCACTGGACTAATACGGCTACAACCTCTACTCTACTAAAAATCTATAGTATAGAAATCTGTTAGATGTCACAGCTGCTGCTGCATCCTGCCTTCAGTGATCCAGCAACACACTTGTGGCATACTTCCCAGACCGGCTTGTGGGTCTCCTCCAGTGTCCACCACGTGCCTCTATACATCATAGTAGGAATATTTTGATGTTTATGAGCTGCCTCTCTGGACAGTTTAATCACTCATGTGTCTCCTCCCTGGTACAGCATATCCAGTTATTGACTGCTGTGTGCCTACATCTGTCTGGGCTGTTGTGCTCTCCACCCGATTGCTCTGGTCAATAATGTCTTGCAAGGGGTGTTCGTTTATGCTTCTGTGATCCAGATATTCACCTGACAGAATAACCAAGCCAGTATGGATCCTGTAGGAATGGCAGAGCTGCACACAACCTTGGCGAGACCTACAAGCTTATTTGAACTTTCAAGGCCAGATCCAACAATTAAGGGTAACACCAGCTGGAAGAGCTGCAACTGCCACTGCACCAATATGTACTACCCACTGGAGCTATAAACACCAAAACCTATTGCAAGGAGAGCACGTAAGGAAAAAACTTATATACAAAGTAAATCTTTATTAAACAATGATTTAAATACATAAAAAAAAATATATAATAAAAAAAAAGCATCTCAGCACCAAGACACATATAGGAAGGTACATATGAACAAGGGCACAGGACTACAGGAACTAGGATGACCACAGCGATAAAGTAAAAAGGAACAAATGAAATGATATACAGCAATGGTACATCGGTGCTCAAAAGTTACTAACCAAACCTAGAAACAAGGCTGGAAACAGTAAAAAGCCTGGTGATGAATGGTGCAAAGTCCAAACGTACCAACCCCAACATACGTTAAGCTGCAATGAGCTTCATCAGGGGGCATGGCTAACAGCGCAACTGGTATACCTATTTATATATCTGAGCAGCCAATAAAAATGACACATGTCAGATCCACACATGTCTCCTCAAATCACACGTACCTCAGCCATAGGGTTGGATATATACACACCTGATGAATGATGGCGGTGATAACAAACATATCACCTGATCACATGTTGTGATCATATGACCGCTAGTGTGAGATCATAGGCACCAGCGAAGGAAGTAACATAAACCCCCAACTGATCACCTCTTTCGGTGATAACAAACATATCACCTGATCTCATATTGCGGTCATATGACCGCTAGTGTGAGTGTATAGCTGCGCATGCGCAATTGAGAGAACATCCGGATTTAATACTGACAAAAACAAACAGTGCACACCACATGATCCACAAAAACACAAGACGGGATCACTAAACACCGTGAAAACGTGAAAGAGCAAATGCACACAGTGAAGAGCAAGAAAAAAGTGCTCCTGAACCACAAGTTGAGATTCTTGATTGCTTCAGTTGTAACTAGGCTCTATTTTGCACCTTTATCACCTGAATTTCATTGGTTCTCTCACTCTCAGTTATACTCTCACCTACTCTTTTACACAGTCATGTTCTCTCACAGCCTCATTCACTCTCTCATTCTCTCGCTTAATGTCTCCTTTCTGAGCCAACCACTTCCCTGTCCCTGTTTTCATGCTGCACAACTTCAATTGTTATCTTGCATCTTCTTGTTCTTCTGTCTTCTTCTTTCTTTTCAGCTGCTACAAAAAAACATCCCCTCCCCGTTCCTATGACCAGGTGAGATGATTTGCCCAGGAAGCTCCACCATTTTGCAGAAGTTTACCATGAGGTTACTTTGGCAAAAGGGAGGAGGCTTCAAGCACACCCTTCCCCTGTTCCTCCAATCAGGAGGAACCTGCCGATTCTTTAGAAGAGGTCTGAAGAGAGCCATACAGATAGCACAAAGTTCCAGAACTTTGGAAGAAAGGGATCTCAGATGGGGATCCCACTGTCCCTGGAGATGAATGGAATGATAATGGGCCACCCAGCCACTAGCATCTGCGGTCACCAATTGGTAGTCCAGATCTTCTAGCAGAAAACCCCTGAAAAGATTGGTCATGTCTAGCCACCAGGAGAAACTTGCCAGAGGATGGTTGAGAGAGGCTAAAACTCCAGGCCTATAGTAGTTGACATTGAACCCGGAAGGCTCATTATTTATCTTGCAGGAATAAAAGGTAGGTTCTGGATATACAAGATGCTGTTCTGGACTTGGAAAATAAGATCTGAAGACAGGAATTATCATCCCTTGAAGTTAAAGTGTTGAACTGGGCACCCAGATAAATCAGGTGATGAGATGGAGATAGAAGATTCTTGGCCCAGTTGATAAACCGACCAAACCTTTGCAAGACCTGAAGAGACTTGAAGAGTGTATGCTCAATATCTCGGGGAAACTTGTGACAATCAGAATGTCGTCCAGGTCACCTGGATTAAGGCACAGATGAGAAGCAGCAGATGCGTTCGTGCCGTGAAGGTATGTGTGTGCGACTCTATTGGTCGCCGGAAGGGGGCTGGTCTGGCATCAACAAATGAATTGCAGTACTGCAGAATGCACTTCATTCGTTGATGGCAGGCGAGCCCCCTGCCGAAACGACCAATAGAATTGCACACACGTACCGAGGTGTACTGTACACAATACACATTGCCCGAAACTGAGGGCCAAGTTCCTCCGAGCAGTTGTCTTGTCTGACAACTATTTTACATTTTTAAATCGATTTTGGACCACTTTTAATACATGCCTAACATTTGCTACCTATTTATAATGGCATACTTTGCAACAACCCAACTTTTACTGGACAGGACTGGAAAAAAGCAGGACTGTCCACGAAAATGTTGGGTGTGTTGGCAGGTATGCGAATGGAAAAATGTTGGACAAGAACTAAAAAATAGCTTAGGGTTAATGTACGGTTATGTTTAAGATTATTAGCAGTGCACTGTTTTGGTTAAAGATGTATTATGTCTAAATAATATTTTCATTTTAATGGGTTTATTTAATTTTATTTTAAAGTTATATTTATTATTTACGTTATTATATTTATTCAATGTTGTAGTGCTACCCTACCCAGCTATACCTATGTGCACTAGCATACCTAGTTTAGCTAAATTTGATGGGACAGGAAAAAAAGCAGGACTGTCCCTGAAAAAGTTGGGTCTGTTGGCAGGTATGTGGATGGAAAAATGTTATAGGGTGAAGTGTGAGTTATAGCGTTAATGCTAGTGAGTGTAGAAGTGAAGGCCAGGGCAAATAACAGGAGGAAAGGTCCTTGTGATTTGTGAATTGTCACTGTGGCAGAAAAGAGACGCTGGCACCACCACCAGTAGCAGCAGCAGCAGCAGCATTGAAAAATGGAAAAGGCAAATGAGTAGGCAATTGGCGACCCACTCACCCGTTTCATCCCAGGGCAAAGCATCCGAACAACTGTCAGTCCTAGACATTTGGCAGCGGACTTCCAGAGCTCAGACACTAGGCCCTAGCGTAAGCTGGCTACTCCGGCGGAGGTAGCAGGCGTTGCCACACCGCAAACAGACGCAGCCAGGGGGGAGAAACTACCCTTACCATTAGGGACATTTTGGGCATGACTGTAGCCAGGAAGCGAACTGGCAGAGAAGAGACGCTGGCACCACCACCAGCACCATTGAAAAATGGAAAAGGCAAATGAGTGGGCAATTGGCGACCCACTCACCCGTTTCACCCCAGGGCAAAGCATCCAAACAACTGTCAGTCCTAGACGTTTGGCAGCGGACTTCCAGAGCTCAGACACTAGGCCCTAGCGTAAGCTGGCTACTCCGGCGGAGGTAGCAGGCGTTGCCACACCGCAAACAGACGCAGCCAGGGGGGAGAAACTACCCTTACCATTAGGGACATTTTGGGCATGACTGTAGCCAGGAAGCGAACTGGCAGAGAAGAGACGCTGGCACCACCACCAGCACCATTGAAAAATGGAAAAGGCAAATGAGTGGGCAATTGGCGACCCACTCACCCGTTTCACCCCAGGGCAAAGCATCCAAACAACTGTCAGTCCTAGACGTTTGGGAGCGGACTTACAGAACTCAGACACTAGGCCCTAGCATAAATTGGCTACACCGGCGGAGGTAGCAGACGTTGCCACACCGCAAACATGTGCAACCAGGGGGAGAAACTACCTTGAACATTAGAGAAAGAAAATTAACTTTCCAAGCTAAGAGCTGGGTAACCCAACTTGGGCAGATTGAATTTAAGAAAAGCAATCTGCTCCATCAGATGAGGTGCCATGTGTGAGCTCTGTGGACTCAGTATGTTTTCAATCATAGAAAACACGCGCTCACTTTGAATAGTGGTTGGAGGACATGATAGTAGCTGCTGCGCAATCCATGAGAGTGCAGGCCACACACTCTTCTTTTCATCCCAGTAGCTAAGAGGATCAACATTAGGTGCAGAAGGAACTTCACAGAGGTAAAGGTTGACCATTTCAGCAGCACTACTCTCCTTTCTGCTGCTAGCTCTGTCAGATGGTCCAACTATACTCCCAAGCGCCTCTTCCCAAAACGCTGCTGCTCCACTCAGCTGTGTTGTGATGCTTGTGGCACTGCTGCTGATGCTGCTGCTAGGAGTAGCAGACCACATAATCTCTTCCTCCTCCTGCACCTCTCCCTCCTCGGACAGCATTCCCATTTTACGCTGCCAGTCACGCACCTTGTTAACCAATTGCTCCTGGTAGCTACTGAGAACATTGAATTTCATTGCTAGCTTTCCCTTAATTCTTGGATCGCAAAGGCACTCTAGCATCACTTCGGGACTCTCTTCCATGCTTTGCGAAGGTGTACTTTTAGCAGATCCTTCAGCTTCCTGACTATGGCTGCTACGTCAGGATGTAGAGTCCCACCTTGAACAGCCTCACAGTTTCCAAGGAACACATCCATCTTGCTGCCTAGATGGGAGAACACTGGGATTACCTGGGCCAGACTGGCAGAGTTTGATCTTAAATTTTCAGTGGCATCACTGAATAGTTTAAGGACTGCCACTAGCTGGGAATAGCTCCCTATTCAATGGAGATGTAATCCCAATATTATGCTCTGAGGCAAGATTTTGGATTGCCCTCTGCTGCTCCAAAATCCTCTCCAGCATGTCTAAAGTGGAGTTCCACCGCGTACTGACATCCTGTCGTAGGCAGTGTACGGGAAGACCTGACCTCTCTTGCTCTTCCCTCAAAAGTTGGCTAGCCTTAACACTATGGTGAAAGTGTCCAGCGATCTTTCTGCAGCGGGACAGAACTACTGCTTCTACATTAGTTCCTTCTGACATTGCTGCCTTCACTACAAGATGGATGATGTGGGCTGCACAGCGCACACCAACAATATGACCATCTCGCAGCGCTTTCACTATATTGGCACCTCCGTCAGTTACCACAAAACCAACTTCAACATTGGTGCCCGCCTCTGCTCCCACCCAAAGGCTAAACATTTTCCTCATTGCATGCAGAATATTTTGGGAAGTGTGCTTTTCATCCATCACTTCTGCATGGAGAAGGAATGATTGGTAGCCTGCTGCAGCAGCTTCCTTGGGCACACCAGGCTGCCACCAGTGTGCTGTCAAAGAAAGAAAGGCATGCTGCCCATTAGGTGCACTCCACAAATCTGTTGTGAAATGAACAGACTGACCAGCAGCCTTGGAAAGCTCCTCTTTCACTGCTGAAACACAGGACCGATACAATGAGGGGACAATGTTCCTACTGAAAGTGGAACTTGACGGAACTGTATATTGTGGAGCCACAGCCGCCATCAATTGTTTGAAAGGCTCCCCTTCAATCATGGAGAAGGATGCCCCTCCAACAGCAATGAACTGACCAATAAGTCGCGTTACTTTATTGGCCTGCTGTTTGGGCATTGTTCTCTTGGAGTGGAATGCCACAAATTGTTCCAGAGTGGGCTGGACATGCAGTGCTCCAACCTGCCTTGGTCTCTGGCTGCCAGCACTAGCTGCTGCTGCTATTGAGTGCTTGAGTTGAGTGCTGAGGTGATGCTTCATGCTAGCACTGGTAAAATGGCAAGACACTTTCCCTCTGCTTATTAGCTTCCCACAATGTTTGCACTTTCCATAGCGCCCTTCTTCAACATTTTCAAAGTGCTCCCAAATTGGGGCGCGCATAGCCTTGGAGTGTGCCTTGGGTGCTGCTTCTACTGCTCGGGGTGGATGAACAGAGGCAGAACTGGTGGTGGTGGCACTGGTGGTACCAGTACTGGCCATAGTGGGACTGCTAATTGCTTTAACGCTACCAGATTTGATAGCTTTTGCTGCTGGTGGTGGTGATGATCGTAGCGGAGAAGTTGGAGGCTGAGGGGAAAATTGTGCACTAGTCATTTGGACACTGCTCCCTGAGAAATCTGATTCCTGACCACTCATCTCCTCTACTTCCTCTGGCTCATAGTCTAGTTCTTCATTAGCCAGATCAAATGGAATTCCTGCTAGGCTGGAGCTAAGACTGATATCGTGACTAGTAGTAGTGCGAGCAGGAAGAACAGACTCTGCACTTGGCCTCTCAGTCTCAGGCTCCTCTGCTACCTCGCTAGGTGGAGTTCCACTATATGTAGCCCTCTCTCTAACTGTCTTCACAAAAATATTGTAAGGACTTGGTGGCTTGCTAGAGGTACTAGGAGGATATGGCATGGCGGTACCGGTGGGAACAGTAGGCACAGCACTAGTGGTGGTAGAGGCGGTAGAGGTGGTGGTGGTGGTGGTGCTTTTCCCTACGAAGGAATGAGATCGCTTTGGTTTGGGAAAACCCCTCTGAGTCTTGCTGCTAATTTGGCTCTGCTTGGTACCTTGCATGCTGCTTGTGGATGGGGAAGATGCTGCTTGGGGCAAAAGGCACTTCTTTTTAGTCACTGGGCTGGTAGAAGTACTAGTTGTGCTACCCTTTAACTTTGAATGTGCTTCTGGTGCTTTAAGCTTTCCGTAAAAAACCATAGAGCTTGTGGGCCTAGCAGCACTACTACTGCCTGCTTTTGGTGCCTTTCCTTTACTTGATGATCCTTCAAGCAATGCTTTCCCAAATGATAAGCGAGAGCTTGGCCTACTTGGCCGACTAGACTGACGCAAAGGTTGCATCTTAGAACTGGTAGTGGTGGTGGTGGTAGATAAAGCTTGTCCCTCTTTAGTCCCAAAAGGAGGATCCATTTCAAATTTTGTGTTGTGTGTGTAGTGTAGTGTTTAAAAAAACTATAAAAAAAAAAATTTAAAAAAGGGGAAAAAAATTAAAGACGAAAAAATTAGAGGAAGTTCTCTTCAGTGCTACTGCTGAAAAAGTAAAACTATGCACAACTGCACTGTGCTGTTGTGTGCAATCTGCCAAAGTGCTCAAATTATTTAAATTATTAACTCAAGATTAACTATATTAACTAGCAGTATTTTATTTTTAATTTGAATTTATATGGGCCTAAGAGCCTAGCCTACTACTATGCTAAGCCTAAAACTATATTCCTTAGTATTCTAGTCTAACTCCAGGCAGACGCTCTCAAGCCCACTAAGCTAAAGTGAGGTTAAATTATATAATATTATTAATAGATTAGAATTACTTATATTATTGATTATAGATAGAAGATAGATTATGAATTAGAAAGAATTACTTATATATATTATAGATTATGAATTAGAATTTATTATATTATGTTATATAATAAATATTAGAAGAATTACTTATATTATGGATTATAGATAGAAGAATATAGATTATGATGTAGATTTTAAAATTACTTATATTATAGATTATGAATTAGAATTTATATTATATTATGTTATATAATATATTATAGATTAAGATTAAAGATTATAATTATTTTAGTACTACTTTGCTTAGTACAGTTGTTGTCGTCACACAGTCAATATTTCTTGAAAAGAAATTAGAAAATAAAATGTAAGAGCAAAACAGCTTCACTGCTTGCTGAACAAAAACACACAGCACTTATGCGGCTGCACTCACGAGCCCGACAAGTTCACTTCACTGATGGACTGAGGTGAGCAAAACACTAAGGGTACTTTTAATAAAATTTAAATAAAATGTAAAATGAGAAAATCTTTGCAAAACAGTTAACGTCACTGCTTGCTGATTAAAAAAGAACACAGCACTTATGCGGCTGCAGTAAGGTGAGCAAAACAAATGAAATAAAATTAAATATTATTAATTAAGAAAAATTGACTTGGTCTCTTGCTGTTGAGAGCTGTAGCACCAGTACTAATAAGATTACTAGATTAGCTGAACTATAAACTAGTAGTAATTAATTATTAATTTTATTTATAGCTAATTAACTATTAAGCTAGCTAAAATGAATTATATAATATTACTAATATAATGATTTTAGATTAGACACTAGTAGATGTATTGAATGTCTACAGTACACTCTGCACTAGTATTTATATATATATATATATGGCTGACAAATATATATAATATTATAATGTATTAAATTATTATATATTCTATTACATTATTATTTATAAATTCTATTATTTAATTTACCTAAGTGAAGACAGGACAGGGAATAAGCAGTGCCAGCCCAGGGCAAGGGCACCCCAGTGCCAGTGAGGCACTGGGTGCACTGTCAACTCAACAGCACTACACAGTTGATGACAGACAGATCACAGAAGCACTGAAAAAAAATTAAATTAAAAAATGACTAAATTAATTAAATTATTAATTCAGTAGAACTGAACACAGTACACTGTGAGAAATGGCAGGCTGAGGCTTACCAGTCTCACACAGAACAGAACTATCTCTCTGTAACGCTCGGATGCAGCACAGCAGTGTTGCCAAAGCAGTCACAGCGAAAAATGAATGGATCTTTCAGGCAAGCTCTGGTCTTATAAAGGCGGTTTCAGAATTCAAAAAACAGCAGCACAGGCATTGGATGAGAACCTTAGCGTGACGTCACACGGGCGAGCTAATTGGACAGACAAGGATCAGCTCACTCCTGTTTGAAATTTTGGCGGTTGTGCGGCAAAAATTAAGACGATTCTTCGTGATTGTGAGTCTTCGTCTTCGCCTACGTTTTGCCGGCACTGTATTCTGTTCTACGTTCCTTCGGAACGAACAAAAAAAGGACCTCTTTGTGCTTGTTTCCATGTTCGCCCGAAGACGAATGCGCAAGTCTAGGAGCTACCCACTTGTCATGCTGCCATGCATAGCCATAGTGTATAAATCAGTAGTGCCCTCTATTATTTTGGTGTGTCAGAAAGGTTTCACTACAGACAGATATCCAATCACTGGTGTCAGACACATTGTTGCAGCAATGGCCCAGCGGAAGGGAGGATGCACACACTCTTCGAATGGTTGTAAATTTAGACACGGAAAAAGTGTTTAAAAGGGTTGCCTGGCCCTACCTTATTTAAATTACTCTAGGCTCAAACATTATGCACCTCATTTATTGTACAAAGTTTAATTATCACAATCCTGATGCTTTCATGCCATCTAACGAAATTTAGATGGGGCGCAGGTACATATAAAGGGAAAAAAATAATAATACAATATAGTGTAGATGATTTGTTCAATGTGAAACTAAAGTGATATAATGCACTCACAAATCAAAGAAGTAATTCCAACCCATCAATAGGACTGTATATAATCTTTAATGTTCTTCTTGAGAAAATCTAAAAAACAAACTTCAATGGTGCAGTATTCCAAAGTGAAATGTAGAGAAATGGAAAAAATGCACTCACAATTGTATATGCACTACAAGTGCATATATAGGCGTAGAAAGTCCACCGGAGTGTGGGATATATCGATCTCCAATTGAAAATCAACGCGTTTCACCCGTAGGCTTCTTCAGGAAAATCAATTGAAGAAAAATGTCCGTAAAATTCAATGTAAAATCAGCAGTCCGTAAGTGTTTTCGTCTTCTTCATCTGTTCTTTTATATCCACTTCCGCATATCGCCGTTTGTTGACCTTTCCCCTTTGGTGTCATCGCGTTTTTTCAATGTCGTCATCACGTTTCATTTGTATTGTCTGTCTGTCTTCTCATTCATTAATAAAGTTTATGCAGAGCAAAAAACGGAAGGTCATTTCGCCTGTATCCGGGAAGATCTTTAAACTCCATTTATGGGTCGCGAGTGGGCTCGGTCTCAAAAGAATAATGGATATGTTAAAGACGGACTAAAAGAATATATATAACAGGAAGAAACGAAGGCCGAAATGAAAGACAAGCCGGAGAAAGAATGAAGAGAGAACGGAAAGAGAACAAGCGTGCCCGCCCTATATGTTAATTGTGTATGTATTCTATCGTACGATTAAAGTGTATGTGAATAAAGACTGAAAATGTCTTTTACCAAGAGAAATATATTATTTTAATTAAAACAGAAAGTCATATATTATTTTTGCTTCATATTCAATGAGAATGTATGTATTTGTTCCATACGTGATTTTTATATGTATGTGTTATGTTATATTCCTTTATGTAACGAGCATGTTTTAACTGTATCCTCAATGAATTAATTAATAAACCAGTGGTATATCTATCATAATCTCGGGTGTATGTGTGGTAAGTGAACGGATGAATGGATGCGTGTGCATTATATCTTTAGGTGAATTAATAAACAAGTGATGAGTGTTACGTGTCTGTGTGTACAGTGTATTCGTGAATGAGTGTATATCCATTATATCCTTAAATGAATTCGTCATCCTAAAATGATTAAATAATAAACAAGTGATTTTCATTGTTACGTGTCAAGTGAATGTGTATGTGTGGAAGTGTGCAGTGTCTGAATGAATAAATCAGTAATTTTCATTAACTGTGTGTGTATATTAATTCAATATCTAAGATAACTTAAAACACCTGAAAAGAGTGAATCCACTCTTATATGATAAAAAAGTTGACTGCCTGTTAGTGTATGTAAAGGGAGTTGGTGTATATAAAGAACAGTGCCAAAATAACACTCTATGTCTTTGGACACTTTTTTCCTTTTGACTGGTGACTGGGAAAATAGTTGGAACCTGTTCTGCGTATAGATATCATTACTTCTTTTAATATCAGTTCCAATACCATTTTTTAGAGTCATTATTATTATCTTTTAGTGTTATTTTGGCACTGTTCTTTATATACACCAACTCCCTTTACATACACTAACAGGCAGTCAACTTTTTTATCATATAAGAGTGGATTCACTCTTTTCAGGTGTTTTAAGTTATCTTAGATATTGAATTAATATACACACACAGTTAATGAAAATTACTGATTTATTCATTCAGACACTGCACACTTCCACACATACACATTCACTTGACACGTAACAATGAAAATCACTTGTTTATTATTTAATCATTTTAGGATGACGAATTCATTTAAGGATATAATGGATATACACTCATTCACGAATACACTGTACACACAGACACGTAACACTCATCACTTGTTTATTAATTCACCTAAAGATATAATGCACACGCATCCATTCATCCGTTCACTTACCACACATACACCCGAGATTATGATAGATATACCACTGGTTTATTAATTAATTCATTGAGGATACAGTTAAAACATGCTCGTTACATAAAGGAATATAACATAACACATACATATAAAAATCACATATGGAACAAATACATACATTCTCATTGAATATGAAGCAAAAATAATATATGACTTTCTGTTTTAATTAAAATAATATATTTCTCTTGGTAAAAGACATTTTCAGTCTTTATTCACATACACTTTAATCGTACGATAGAATACATACACAATTAACATATAGGGCGGGCACGCTTGTTCTCTTTCCGTTCTCTCTTCATTCTTTCTCCGGCTTGTCTTTCATTTCGGCCTTCGTTTCTTCCTGTTATATATATTCTTTTAGTCCGTCTTTAACATATACATTATTCTTTTGAGACCGAGCCCACTCGCGACCCATAAATGGAGTTTAAAGATCTTCCCGGATACAGGCGAAATGACCTTCCGTTTTTTGCTCTGCATAAACTTTATTAATGAATGAGAAGACAGACAGACAATACAAATGAAACGTGATGACGACATTGAAAAAACGCGATGACACCAAAGGGGAAAGGTCAACAAACGGCGATATGTGGAAGTGGATATAAAAGAACAGATGAAGAAGACGAAAACACTTACGGACTGCTGATTTTACATTGAATTTTACGGACATTTTTCTTCAATTGATTTTCCTGAAGAAGCCTACGGGTGAAACGCGTTGATTTTCAATTGGAGATCGATATATCCCACACTCCGGTGGACTTTCTACGCCTATATATGCACTTGTAGTGCATATACAATTGTGAGTGCATTTTTTCCATTTCTCTACATTTCACTTTGGAATACTGCACCATTGAAGTTTGTTTTTTAGATTTTCTCAAGAAGAACATTAAAGATTATATACAGTCCTATTGATGGGTTGGAATTACTTCTTTGATTTGTGAGTGCATTATATCACTTTAGTTTCACATTGAACAAATCATCTACACTATATTGTATTATTATTTTTTTCCCTTTATATGTACCTGCGCCCCATCTAAATTTCGTTGGTTTCATATTTTAACACTTGGAGGAGAGTGTTATTTGGGTGCTGCGGTCCAAATCAGGGAAGTATCATTTTTATTTTATTGTTCACTATAAGAGCACGTATTTTCGGTTTGGTTTCATTTTTCACGGTGTTATTTATTTATTTATCTTTTCATGCCATCTAGTAGTCTTAATTCTCCCTTGTTTCTCCTAGGTAAAGACACATGTCAAGGTTGTCCACCTTCCCCCTTTTAATGTCCAATTCCTTATTAACCATCTTAGTGACGTACTGTTCTGTTGGCTCAGACTACTTGGTGTGCATCTGTGCTACAAAGCCCTCCAAGGGCAAACATCATAATTAATATAGTTAAATAACGATATAACTAATAGAAATCAAAACTAGTTGACACTGATTTATATATTTCTCATATACTGTATAGCACAGCTAAGAGAGTCTGGCAACTCAGCTTGACACACTAAATTATTACAGAGGAAACAACCATAATCCTTTTTGCAAAATAAGCAAAGAAAATATCCTTCAGTCTAGTCCTAAACAAATCTCACTTTTCCCCCTGAAGGTATTCCTGATCACACTGTACACTGGCAGGGCAGGGATTTCCTTTCTCAACATATGCCCAGATCAAAATGTCTCTATGACTCATGTACTTACCATTTGACTGTACTCATTGTACCTTACCTGTATTATACTATAAACGGAAAAGTCTGTTAGTGCTAAATAAATTAAATATACATTTATACAAACAGAGAATGCAGAAGTTATTCCTTCTGTAAGGATGTGAAGAATGTGCAATACCGATATCCACCACAAGATGTCAGCTAATCACAAAACACTTAAAATATTGAAAAGTAGTTACCGGTATGTGCCAAATTTAGTTAATCTTAAACTCAGCAGAAATTTTAACATTTCAAAGGTTAGATAGTTTGACGAATTCAGCAGTTCATGAGTAGCTCAGCAATCACTGGGTGCTCACTGGCTAAGCCTTCATTCACATGGTGAGTCAAATTTGCTACCCACCAGATGGTTTGGAGATCAGCTGATACACACTGGATACATACCAGGATATCCCAAACATAAATAGATATAAATAATCTGTCCAGTTAAACAGAATTATAAAAACTGGCATATTGACTTATATTGGCATTAACATTAGAATTATTTATAAAGTGCCAACATATTCTGCAAAAATTTACAATAAAGTAACATATAACCTAGACAAGGTGAAACACAGAGTAAGCCATGGTCCTTCCCTGGGTCCTCTTTAATCTGGAGGTACTGAAAGCCAGATTATTCATAGGTAAGTATTTTGATTTTGGGGAAGAAAAGTATACCTTTCAATTTCACTATTGAATTGGTGAGCCTCCATTCAAATTACTAAGAAGCGGAAAACAACAGTGTACAGATAGCATGCATGTGACTGGCTGTTGACGCTCCCATTGACTATAAAGGGTATTCTACTGAGCATATGTAAGGCAAGTATTGGATAATGTTCCCTGCTTTCAATAGATAATGGGGGGGGGGGGGGGTATGAGACAGAAGTCTGGTGTTCTAATTCAAATAGTTAACCCCTTAACTACCTTGTAGATGTACAAGTGTGTCCACCCGCAAGGTGGGCAAAGCCTACCTTTAGGACATACCTGTGCAGCATGCATAGCTCCATAGTGACTTGTCGGGCACCATATGCACTTCAATAAATATGATGGCTACTAAATATGATGTCCTACCGTTGGTCATCAATATCAAACTGCTAACATTTTGATGAAGAGAAACAATGAGGGTGGAAACTCTGCAAACACACAACGGGTGGAACTCGAAGCATTTACAAAAAACAGGGCCGGATTAAGAGCATCATGGGCCTGGTGCTGAGGATTTTGGTGTGCCTTTTTGGAAATAAATAACAGAATGGACAGAATCTTAACTCCTCAACATCCATGTGTACTGGATAAAGAGAACATCCGTGCTCGGCAGATAGTATAAGATAGAATCTTATGTGATGGGAGTGGGAGTACATCAGTACACTAAAAAAAAGTCATCATACACGGGACCCCTGAAGCCACAATTTAGTGCCACTAATCCTTTTTAAAAAGATATGCAGGCTGAAATAGAGTAAATAACACAACACCTTTACTTTTGCTCTCACTGATTTCTGGGCCTAGAATTTTTTGTCCTCTGAAGTGACTACAAATTCAAGAGGGCGTTTTATCTCTGGATAAGTAAACATTAAATAGTTCACTTTATTCCTCAATTAATATTCAAATTTGGAGGGGTCATCTTATAATCAGGGTCATCTTATAAATCTATAGTAAATATCAATGTAGGATGGCATTAGCGCTCCCAATGATCATTTTTTTCCCCTCAACATGTATTTTAGTGCTTGCTCAGCAGTACTTTAACGTGAATATTAACAGTAAGTACAATGGTTGCAGAGTGAAACCTTTGAACTCCTGGAAACAGACATGTGCGCGAGGACTATGAACATCACTTTTTGAAAAGCAGGTTACAGGCACAAACATGTTCTTAATGGTTCTTAACCTAAAAAAACAATAGTATATAGGTTTGTGTTAAGAGAAAGCTATACAGCAAAATTCTGTATTACACATTCCACCTTACAAGTGACTTAATATGAAGTCAAAAGCATAACATGATTCAGGTATAGCTGTCACAGAAAAATGCAATGGATGCAGGGCTGGACTGGGAATGGTCAGACTGACATTTCTTGGAATCGCTCATCACATTCACGAAATTCTGAGGATTATTTTGACAAAATTTGGAGGGTTGTTTTCAAAGGGGAGGTGCCTGCCACCATCTGGACTCACCTTTCACTTACATCAGCAACTCAATGTTTAGGTATAGACCCAGACTCGATTTTGCATTGCAAGACTACCACAAAAAACACCAGCACTACACTAATAGACAGTAGACTAGACCAGTAGCGTACCTAGCGGGGGGCGGTCCGCCCCGGGTGCCACTTGTCAGGGGGCTGCCACGGGCTAGGGTGACCACATGTCCCGGATCCCCGGCAGCCTCGTCGCTTTTTTTTTTTTTACACGGAGGAGAGAGAGGGGTGCCTAGCAACCGCTCGGCGCCCCTCAGTCTCCTTCGCGAGGCCTCTAACTCCGTCGCAGTGCCGGCATGTCATGCTGAGCGCCGAAATATTATGTCATATTTCGGCGCTCAGCAGTGAATCAGCGCAGCGGCAGAGCAGGAAGCAGAGGCAGAGCAGGAAGACGGAGGCGTCATGCTCCCACCGAGGGACTTCTGGATGGTGAGTCCAAAACCTTTAACTACAAAGGGGGAGAGGGTAGATAGTGAGGGGGGAGAGGAGGGTAGATAGTGAGAAGGGAGGGGGGAGAGGAGGGTAAATAGTGAGGAGGGAGGGGGGAGAGGAGGGTATATAGTGAGGAGGGGGGGTAGATAGTGAGGAGGGAGAGGGGAGTAGATAGTGAGTAGGGGGGGAGATAGTGAGGAGGTGGGGGGTAGATAGTGAGGAGGGAGGGAGAGAGGGGTAGAAAAGGGGGAAAGGTAGATTGTGAGAATGAGTGAGAGAATGAATGTGTGGATGAATTGTCTGAATGAGGGAGATAATTAATGAGTTTGTGAGAATGCATTAATGAAAGTGTAAATTTGTGTGAATGAGAGAGAATAAATGATTGGAGGTGAAGTGGATGGTCTGTTCAGCTGCCTTGGATAGCTCATATTTGAACAATGAGATACAAGACTAAGACAGTGTTGCATACCAGGCGAAGTAGCTGTGGTATTAGTTTTTTTCCATGGCACTATTAGTGATGGTGGTGATGGTGGTAGTGGTGCCAGTGCATGTAGGGGAACCAGCGGTAGTGTAGCTAGGCTGCACATCCCACAGAGAAATTATTGGAAGATGTGTCGCTTGACTCTTCCTCCTCTGGATCATAATCTAAGTCCAGGTAATCGTCATCAACATTGTCGATGACCATATCCTTTTCCACTTGGGCACAAGACGGAGAAAACCCCACTCCTGCTGCAAGAGTCAACCTTACCTCTTCTTCTTTACTTTCTGCTGGACCAAAAAATAATCTGCTGCTATCTTTTAATAATGCCTGCTCATCTTTGCTCTGAGCTAGAAACATTTCAGTGCTGGCAGTGCAAGCAGTGGTGGTGGTTGTGGTGGCACTGGTAGTGATTTTATTCTGATTTTAAGCATCATAGAATAGCTTGAAAGAAATCTCCACCTTTGAACCCACCAAGTCTGCACTACACTACTGACACTTGCAGTAAGGTAGATAGATGAACTTTAATCTCAGCTGAATCTAACACCTTCCCTTTCACTGTCTCACTAACCCATCAGTCCGTGGCTGCTAATAACAAGTAAATATGTCATCAGCACACAAACAGAAACCCCACAGGCTGTTGGGCCCATCAATCACAGCCATAATTATCAATGTGATCCTCCCTCTGATTTTTTGGACTACTTCTGCCTATCAATTACTTACTATGTATCCTCCTACACAGTCTCTTTCCCTCCTGAAAGAGCATCAAAATGTGTTGTAATGGCACCAAAATGTGTTTTGTTGGCTGCCCTCATCCATTATTATATCTATGGAAAGGTGTATTGTGTTACTATATTAATAATCACCAGGAAGATTTAAATCCATAGTGACTTGTCAGGCACCATATGCACTTCAATAAATATGATGGCTACTAAATATGATGTCCTACCGTTGGTCATTAATATCAAACTGCTAACATTTTGATGAAGAGAAACAATGAGGGTGAAAACTCTGCAAACACACAATGGGTGGAACTCGAAGCATTTCTAAAAAACTTTCCCATTTAGTTATGAATCAGTTGGGCAAGGACACTGGGAGTTGGCAGGTGTATTATTTTAGCTAATAGACTTCCTTATGCATCATGACAGGCCAAATCTAGTGAGTTCATCCATTAATCTCAAAATGTTGACTATTTACAATGATATGTAACCAGCTTCAAAAGATAACTTGTATTATACATTAAAGCAACTAAGCTACTCCCATTGGAACCAGCTGCTCTGCATCATGTCACATGATCATTTCTGCCAGCCAATGAGAGGGATGTGTCATAGTGCCCAGGATTTCAGGTGTCCAAATCAGGATACCTGTGTTGGGTTGTGTGTGACGAGAGGTGGGGAAGGGCAGGGCCATCATAGGAAATGGGTACAATCGGGGTGTGACTGCTAACTCATCAAACAGGAAGTGCTGCCGAGTAATCTTTGAGCCCCACTGCCCAGGACATTGCCCATAAACCGTGACTACTGGGAGCAATAACTTGTTCATGGCAACCTATCTTTTTCCTAAATATCAGCTTCACTGTGATTGTATTATTAAATGTACCTTCAGGTAAGGGTGGGCCTGGCCTGGGTTCTACTGCGACGGATGTTCAACTGCTGCCTGAAGTCTCCTCGAAAGATACCCTGACGGCTCAGGATATTGCTAACGTTATCTCTCCTTTATTGGACTCTAAACTTGAGAAACTATCCAAATCCATTAATACCGTACTAGCTGAGCTTACTTCCCATGGGAATAGAATTACTGTTCTAGAATGCAGAGTCTCTGACCTTGAGGATGGGAACGAGACCATGGCAGCGTCCATTCGTTCACATGACATCCTGGTCACATCTCTGCAAGAACTTATTGACGATCTTGAAAACCGCAGTCGACATAACAATTTGAGATTGATCGGTCTGCCTGAGGAGGTTAAAGCCACAGCACTACATGACCTAGTGACAACCTGGCTTCCTAAATCTTTGGGAGTGGTGCTTCCTCAAGGGGAGCTGATCATTCAAAGAGTGCATCATATAGGTCAACCTCCCACCTCCAACACCTCTCGTCCTAGAGCGGTAATCTTTAAGATCCTCAACTACTCTGATAAAGTTCAGATCCTGGAAGCGTACAGGAAAACTTCCTCTCTCTCCTATAACAACCACAAACTGCTATTATTTCAGGATTTTTCTGCGGCAGTGTCGGCCAAACGTCGCCAGTTTTCTGAAGTCTGTACTGAGCTCCACTTCAAACGGGTGAAATTCGCTCTCCTCTACCCGGCGAAGTTGAGAATCTCTCATGAGGGTCGTTCTTATTTTTTTGACACCCCGATGGCGGCTAAAGAATTTCTTCGTAATGGCGCCAATTCTCCGTCCTCCTGCACTGATGATCAGACGAGACCAACGGTCTCGTCCCCACCTCATCCTCGCTCTAGCTCTCGCATCTCTCCATCTACTTCTCCTAAATCTAGGGATTTCTGATGGTTGTTGGTGTTTGTTCATGTTCTGCATTTCTGGTAGTTACCCCTACTGACCATGTGTTTTCTTAAGTTTTTGTTATTGTTCAGTTGTGTTTATTGGCACAAGGTTTACTGTGCCAGGTTCTGGTTTATAAAAAATACAAAATGGGAGAAGCATGGTATTCTGTTACAGGTGTTAAGTACTCATGATGTTTATACTATTCATTGGGCAGTCAGGGGGGCTGGCTGGGACCCCCTTGAGCCATGGTCTCTCAATCACTCATCTATCCCAACGCTCGTGCGACAGGGCGTTGGGTGAGGGCCTGTTGTCATTACTGAAATGCCACACACATTTAGTCATGATGTTAAGTTGTCAGCACTTCGTATTGTGTCCGGGAATGTAGAGGGTTTAAACACAACCGTTAAGCGTAAACAGGTCCTATCTCATCTTAAACGTCTGCGTCCAGATGTCGTTTATCTCCAAGAAACCCATTGGTGTGACCCTGACAGGAATATGTTGAGAGCCCCGTGGCTTCGTGCTTGTTATTCTGCCATGTATACAAGAAGTCCAGGGGTACCACTATTTTACTTGCTAAAAGTTTATCTTTTGTGATTGAATCTGAAATCTGTGACCCGGAAGGTAGATATGTCGTTCTTAAAGTCAAACTGGTTAATGAAACTTTCACTATGCTCCAAACTCTAATCAATCTGGTTTTCTAGCCAAAATCTATTCGCTCCTTTTGAGTGTATCTGCCACTAATGTAATTTTGGGAGGTGACTTTAACTTCGTTGACAATGTCATGTTGGATATATGTGGCTCTACCTCCCGGCCCGTGGAACACTCCTCCCTGCCCATGCTGGATTACTATCACTTGAGGGATACTTGGAGATACCTTAACCCAACTGATCGTCAATACACGTTCTACTCCCATTCTCACGACTCATTTTCCAGGCTAGACTATCTTTTGATCCCTGATTTGTTCCTACACCGACTACTAGATGCTCAAATTGGTCAAATTGCCATCTCTGATCATGCCCCTATATGGATGGATATCGGCTTGTCCTCCCCATACCAGATCTCCCGTAACTGGTGGTTCCCCAACTATCTGTATAGTTCTGAGGCGTTTAAAACATACCTGATTTCTAAGTGGAACGATTATGTTGATGATAATCATGTACATCTGGACAATCCGGATTTATTTTGGGATGCTTCCAAACCAGTTTTGCGAGGGCATATCATTGCCTATGTTGTGGGACGCAGGAGAGAGGCCGAAGCTAAGTTGGCTCACCTTACTGATGAACTCTCCAAAGCATACGTTGCCCACAAGACTTTGAGTAACACGGATACGCTTCAAGCGTATAAGGAAAACAAAACCATATATGACACTTGGGTCACTGAAAAAGCACAGCTATTGTATAACTACGCCCGTAATGCCTTTTTTTGATGAGGAAATAGATCCGGCAAACTTCTGGGTAATCTTATTCGTCATTCTAAAGCCAAACATCATAATGTAACTCAAATCCGGGATACTTCCCAGTCTGTAGTCACTGACCCTAATGGTATTGCCCAATGCTTCGCCAAATACTTTGAGGGTTTTTATTCTAATGAACCCCATGACCAAGATGCAATGCTTCAAATATTTCAGCAGGCTAACCTTCCAACCTTCTTGTCACCTGAAAATCGTGAATGTCTGACCAGACCTATTACCTCTTTTGAGATCTCCTCCGCTATTAAATCCCTTCCAAATGGGAAGACCCCGGGCCCGGATGGTTTGGGTGCTGAATATTATAAAATTCTCTCTGCGTATCTACCGACCCATCTTGCTGATGTATTTAATGGCTTTTTGGACGGGAAGATTCCCCCTAAGGAATTTACGGCCTCCCGCATTATAGTGCTCCCCAAACCTCACAGGGATCCTGCTCTGCTTTCCTCTTATCGACCTATTTCCCTGTTAAACCAAGACCTGAAGATCTTTGCTAAGATTATGGCGTCTTTATCCGCCGCCGGTGTTGCCTATGGTCCTATCCAGTTTATATTTTCTATTCCAAATGGACTTGATCGAGTCGATTCTACATACGGAAAGTAAAGCCAAATATTTTTTTTAACCGCTGGGCTCCTTATATCGCGACTTTAAATAGAGACACCAGGTTGCAAATATTCCAGGAGTTTCACTCCACAGCATGGTATTGTCTTCAGGTTTTGAAGGGCCACCAACCAATTACGGGACTTTAAGGCACTTCCGCTTACCTCGGTATTACTGATGCTAGAACGCAGGAGATAATGTCTTTCCCTAATCTATGGCGCCTTTTTACGTACTTTCTTGTTTAATGTTCTTGACCTCACTTGTGCATTGCTGGACCTCTCTGTTGGTGACTGCGCTCACCTTATTGCTATGTCATTGTAATTTTGATATTGTACTATATGTCTTCTCCGTATAATAAAGAAAGTTATACAAAAAAGACAAACGGGTAAATAGCTTTCTCAGGAAAATCATTTTAATGACAGATACAATAAATCCAAAAGCCTGAGTTCCCTACCACAATATTTCTACATTACAAAAATACATTATTTCCACTATTAAAACATGTTCGCTACCACATACTGAAAATCAAATTCTCAATATTTAATATGACCACTATTTGCCTTAAAGGGCACTTTAGTGCATAATAGCTGAGAAGCCCCTATAAATGATGCACCCTTGCAACTGTATTGTTCAGACTATTCCATATGCATTTGCCCCTCACCCCTTTAAATCATTGCACCACAGAGGGAAGAGGGCAGCTGCAGGGCTGCAGTTTTAACCTTGGGTGTTTTTTTTTTTTACAAAGTACTCTTAAAGCACTTTGATACACAACCTTTTTTTTTTTACAGGGTCTTAAGGACATAAAACTTTCCCTTTTAATAACTGATTTAACTATTTGGCAAGGATTTTAGACATGTGCACAGAATTTTACAACCCACATCACTCCATTACTACACTAACAGCCACGGCATACTAGTAACAAGGTTTAGATAACCTCAGATCAATGTACAGTATGAATGAGTCAGATCCAGACTGATTAACCCTGAGATTTCGACCCTTGACTTTGAGATTGGAGCAAAACCCAAGTGTCACAGGTCCATCCATAGTAACAGAATTGGTATCAGCTCAGCTGTTCAGTTAAAGCCCAATACAACACATACATATGCACCAAGAAGCTCGGAGAAAATAGAGGAAAGGTCACGATGGAGTTGTCTTGCCTCCCCGTGTCACCAAACACATTAAGAATTGGCCAAGGCGCCTGGTATGTTTTATAAGGCTCATATTTACGACCGAGCAAGCCACTATGCCAACATAAGGACTTTATATATATCATTACTTGTAGAACTATAACACTTTCAAACTGCGCCTTTGATAATCACACCGGAAACACCAATATTTCGCAACACTGCCTCGGAATACCGCGCATTGACGTAACCCGGCGTTCCCAGAATGCAGCTGGGTAGTCACGTGACTAAACATAGTAAACGACCCAAGTCACGGTGACAAGAGGTGAAGGAGAAGCGTTAGTACGAAGCACCGCCCAGCTCGTAGTGACGTGCGCTTACAAGATCACTGCATTACCAGTTAGCTGCGGGGGAAGTCTGGAATCTTCTGTCGTCCTCTGTAGGCAGTGTCTTGGGATCGTTTGTTTGTAGTCACCCCTTTCATTAGCGTCGCCTTTGAAATGGCCCAGCGTCTTGCGTGTAGCGGCCGGCTTGGCTCTTCCTCGGCAGCAGGTGGAGGAGCCGGAGCTGTAGTAGTGGCTGTACCACCGCCACCACCAGCAGCAACCGTGCCGGCCGGCGACTTCCTGCGTGGGCATAAACTGCAAGGACCGGCGGTGTTGGCTGTAGATCTTCCTCGACCCATTGGAACCGGCGAAACGCTGCCTGTCGCCAAGAAAAGGGGAGCCATGAGCAGCTCCCTACCGTATTTCTGCCAGGGAGAGGTGGTGCGGGGCTTCGGGAGAGGCTCAAAGGAGCTGGGCATCCCCACAGGTGAGCACAGAGCAAAGGAGTGAGTGATCCGCTTCACCTGCTTTCTCTCATGCTTATGCTCTCACATAATTGTATAACATTCAGTCCTCACACATCCCGCGCCTGGGAATGAACCATTTCTAGATTCGATTACACAAGTGTTTCTCAACCTCCCCCCGGCTTTTGTAGCAGACTGTGCATGGCAAACGCCATTCACATAAATCGTTGTCCCGTTTCCTTTATTTATAGCCGGGTATCAAGTGACCCCGTATTGAGTTGCCCCCTTTTAATCACTTGCCCTGATTAGCAAATAGGCTACACTTTGGCTCCAAAGGACAAAGCAAATGCGAGAGGCGGCGTTCTCAGTAAGATGTAATTGCTGCGCGGAGCCCTTTGCTCCCTGGTCTGCGCATTGTGCGTTTTATTTAATATTTAACGCCGTTATGAATTATGAGGGGCAAACATAGGGACACAAAGTACCCTGCTGGGGTTTTATGAGGTAACCACACTGAGAATTGGGACCATTGAACACAATAGGCCTCTTTCATTATAATAGGCGAACCCAGAGTCCATGTGGCTTTTTGTCTTATAATTACTTAATAGTCCGGTAATAGATTGGGAAATCTTTATAAAGCGCGGTCCTCGGGCAGGGTGCTGAATGTGGATGAATCAGCTGGAACGTCCCGTGGTTGCCATAGTGACCAAAGTTAGGTGCTTGCCTTAAAGTTTCAGGGTAAGGTTTCAGTTGGGTAGGTGACATCCAACTAAGCTTAAATAATCATGTATGTCATATTACTTTTTGGAATAACAAACTTTATTTTTTTTTGGGGGGGGGTGCGTTATTTTAACTCTGCTGCTCCAAATTCTTCTTGTACCTGACTAAGAACTGGCATCCGTGTAAGTCTATGTGCCAGCTGTTGCATGTCCCCAATGGTCTTGTGACTTAATAAGTAGTACATTTTGTAACTTGCGAGCGAAGCAGAACATTAGTTTTCTCAGATCTGCACGATGGCCTCCGTATACTTGGGAGTTAATTAGTCAAGCGAAACTTCTAAATGTGTCTTCTAAGCTACAAGAAACATGCAGAGAGAAACTACAGTTCAGTATAGTCCTCCATTATGCGCCCGTAATGCAAAGTCTCTGCTTCACAAGCATAGGACGATTCAATCATTTTTGCTCTGTTCCTGTCATGGCAAAAATGGCATGGAGGTATATATACCAGGAGATCACTTCACGTTTGCGAGCATGGCTCTCTCCACCTTGTCTTAGTCTGTCGATTCTCGTCTTATGTATAATATATAAATGTCATGTGACACAATTAAATGCTTATTAATGATGCTTCATGTATTATTTTTTTTTTCCCAATAGCAAATTTTCCTGAGCATGTTGTGGATAACATTCCCACTGACTTAACTACAGGCATTTACTTTGGATGGGGATGTGTCGGAGGTGGTGACGTTTACAAAATGGTTATGAGCATCGGCTGGAATCCTTATTACAAAAACACCAAAAAATCTGTGGTAAGAAAGCTGTTACTCTTTGTTTTGGTCTTGGATAAAAAAAATAATAATAAGATATGATCTTAAAGGTGCAGGCTGAGAACAAAGAGCTATAAATTGGAATAAGGTTTGGGACCTAAACCAATAGGAGTCGCTTAATGCATACATTGTAAGAAAACAGGCAGCTGTTCTGCATCTTTATAATAATGACTAGATCGTAAGTTTGAAGAGCCAGAGACCTCTTTTGTACCAGTTTATTATTTATCCAACCGACTCTGATTGTAAAGTGGAATATGCTGGCACTATATAAATAAATGTAATGTAATTTCTATCAACCATCTGCATCCATGCAATGCAGAATTGGTCAGTTGTTTAAAGATGCTAGGAGTCACCATAAATGTCTTGGGACAGGGCACTTATCCAGTCTCCTTATTCTGTATATATTAATACTGTACTCAAGAAATACTCGCTATTTATGAACCCTACAGACATTCTCTTCTAAATAGAAAGAATAATGTAAAATACATTGAAATTTGCTTCTTTTCTCTGTTTGCCCATCTCGATCACTGTTTGTTGAGTAAACTTCCCTCAAGTACGGTCCCTGAGCTGAATCCCTGGATTTTCATGCTTTTATTCCCCCCCCCCCCCCCCTCAGGAAACGCACATTATTCATCGATTTGATGAAGACTTCTATGGAGAAATTCTTCGAATAGTCATTGTTGGCTACATTAGACCAGAAAAAAGTTTTGAGTCGCTGGGTATGTCATTATCATATCGATATTGTATGACAGTGGTACAGTGAAGTATGCTTTAATAGTTTACTTGGGGCAGAACTAGAAAAAAAAAAGCCGAAGCCCAGGCTTCATATACAAATATATATATATATATATATAATCTCTATCACTACAAAAAACTATTTCCCCAAGTGCTAGAACTTCTACATTATCCATGTAGGCAGAGTAGCACCTTTTTATCTGTATCAACAGTAAGCATGTATTCAAAGTGCATGGTGTAATTACATTTACAACAACTTGGCTGAGCATTTAAGTGTAAATAAAAAAAAAAAAAAAGGAAAAGCAACACATCAATACTGCCAATATAGTCTATTGTCGTCAATCAAAAATATAATTTATATAGTCTATAATCATACTATATTAACCTAGCAACCCGTGTAGAACATAATCCATATTAGACTGTACCCGTGTGATGTTCCCCCAGCGTTTTGTCATGGACACCTTTTATCAAGGGTGAAAAAGATCTGGGATTTTCTTACGATTAAGAACAATCTGTCTTGCTTTGTCTCCCAATTATTTAAATGGTCTTAACAACCTAGTCTGACTTTGCAATGAACCTCCTAACCAGTGCTCAACAAAAGTGTAAGTAGTTAGGGAAACAAAATATAAATATAATTTATGTTGCGAAGAGGGCATCACAAACCTAATAAGAGGACACAATGAATATTCATTCATCTTAAAGTAACACAACACCACTGTTTTATTAGCATGTATCTAGGAGATATGGGCTTAATTGAAAGACATGGTCATATAATATAAGTAGTATGTTTGGTTACTACTTTCAATTGAATTATGGTTCAGTGGATTATTTAAAAAAAATAATAATAAAAATATATATATATATATATATATATATAATATATCTATAATATATCTCATATAAAATGATGCTTGTGTAATTCTAATGCTCCCTATCCTCAATTTGCAGATGCCCTTATTGCTGCTATACATGGTGACATTGAGGAAGCCAAAAGACAGCTGGACCTGCCGGAATTCAGAGAACTCAGAGACAATTATTTTAACACTGCATCTCCTAAAATAATGAATGGCCATTAACCCAAGCTACCATTGTGGCCACATTCTACTTGGACACATGTTTGGTTCTTGCTGGCTTTAAGGCTTATTTTATTTGTTTTATTTAAAATAGTGAATCAAATTGAAATAGAAAAGTATAAAAAAACATCAACTATTTATATTTAGCCTGTGTTCCATGAGCAATTACAATGCACTTTAGAGTTATCTACCAATTACTGCTAAATACTGTAGACTAAGACCACTTTTATGCATTTCTAATTTTTGATCTGAGCATAATAGATCAGTTGGCAGACTTACCAAAAGGTGAAATGTTACAGGAGACGGCTATCTTGCTTTAATCTGTAGCTCTGTAACATACAGGTTTTTTCTTTTTCCGCAATCCTTTTTCCTCTTGATATTTCCCAAGAAGTGCTAGAACATTCTGCATAAACAGGAGTACTTATTACTCCACACGTCTCTGTGCTCTGTTATGTACATGGCTTTAAAATGAATAATTTTTGCTGTACACAAGATTATGAAGGCTGAAATCTGCAAGTCTTTGGTTTACAGCAAAATACCTGTAAGCAAATTACAAGTATGCTATATAAACAGTTATTGGTCACTGCCTTGACAACTTTCTGCAGTTTTACATTTGTTTCTGGTTTAAGAATGTTAATGTTTACAAGTCAGTGTTGTCTACATCATGTAATTTCTATAAAAAAGGCAATATAAGAAATCTTGGATTATAATCCATTAGACATGAAAAGGTGTTAAACATTTTTTATTTTCGAAGCCATAAAACTGAAATAACGTGCATAACTTTATACATTCTTGCTGGGCACCTAAAGTTACCCAGGAAGGTACACTTTTTTATTTTTTTATTTTTTTTTCTTCTTCTTTGTGTAAATTAATTGTTCAGTGGCAAGTACACACCCTGTAAATGTATATGTTTAACTTCCAGCAGTGAATGTTACCGACACTTCTATCAATGCTTTGTAGTGTACCTTCCGTATGTATGTATGTAAATGTCCCCAAGGACCATCTTACCAACCTCTAGGCCACGGAGTTCCAGTGTACACGTTGTGAAGTGTGTTTCCCAACCAGTTTAAAAATTTGCTGTAAATGAGTAATGGTTCCCAAGTGCTGTCATCCGCTACAGCTAACTGTCCACTTGTTTAAGTACACCTGTTTGATGTTCGTAGTGTAGAGTCTTCTACGGTTGGAATAGGTATGCATTTTAAATTGTTCCTCTCTTTTATGGTGGTCTTCTATTTGTATTTGGAAGAAATCTTTTGGTATAGCCTCGGTAAATTCACTGGGTGCACAAATGAATCCTCTGAGATATAAATGATAAACTCCAGGGTTCCTTTTGCAAAGCGGTTTTGTGGTCTGTGGCTTAACTGTTTAACGAGACAACATTTGAGTAATTATATTATCCAATAATATAAAATTGATATAGCTCTAAATTGTAGGTAATTCTTGAATAAGATTATTTTCCGTACTTCAGAATATCTTCTGGTTCAGCAAATCGCAGTTGAAAGCAAGCAAACCAGACCATTGGTGGTTCAAATGTACCAGTTAAAGCACCTGGGAAAAAAGACCTCTCTTAAAAAAATATTAGTTATTTCAATCCTACAGGATTCTGTCAACATTTTAAAAAGTTACTATTTTTTTTCAAAAAATGCACTAGATATGTTTGTTTTTATGTAATGTAATTTTTTTTTTCTTTACATTTGAAATGCCTTAAAAGCCTACTTAAATTCAAAAAAATTTAGGGGACCATGTAAATTTGTTTATAAACTTTAACGAGTCAGAACTACTTGGCTGTTACATCTAAATTTATCTGCTTTGGTCTAGTTCCTGCAGGCGAAATATTTTTTTTTCTTCTTGACCTCTAATGAATGTGTACATTAAATGTATATTTTAATTAAAATAAACTTTATTTTTATTCTCATTTTGTACTTTCATTTTGTGTGCATTTAAAAATCCTCTAGACTGTAGGTTCATTTGTGGTGTTAATGATTTCTCTGTACTTAGTCACAAATTTTAGGGCTAAAAAAGTTATTATAAACGAGCTGTATAAATATTTTGCAACGATGAAGTTGGCTTGATTTATCAAATTTTTATTTGCTTGTACTTCTATAAGCATTGCTATCAGTGTGACTCTCTAAACGGCAGCATGTTCTCTGGCCTTGTGATACTGTCTTCTAAGACTGTGGAGGTGTGCGTTCTTTACACTCTTTTGACAAATTTCTCTGTGGAGACAACTTGGAAAAACCGTCCAATGTGGCAAGGCTGTGGTCCTTCCTTGAGTGCTGCCAAGCAGAAAGGAGCCAGGAGCAGGGCCCTTCCATAATTCTGACAGGACTAGGTTGTGAGGGGCTTCAGGAGAGTCTCAGAAAAGTTGGGGTTCCATAAAGGAGGGATGGTGAAGTACTTTCACGTACTATGATGGTGTCTCGCATGCAGGATTATAGAGATTGCCATCCTTGCGTTACATTAAAATAGGCGTAAGTAGTTCTTACAAGTTAGGGCAAGTCTATCGTCAATGCTTATGAAAGTAAGTTCCTGTTCAAATGAGCTTTAGGTAAGGATTAAGACAGGTGTCTGAGTAAGGAGTGTTAATTTCATCATTGGAATAATGTATGATTTAATTTTGTCACCTTGGTTGTTGTGAAATTATATTGAATCAGACACTCTGGCATGGTATTTGAATACCATTAGTGTAATACAAGAAGTAGTTAACCCTTTTGAAGACAAATGCTGTCTGCTTTTTTGGGGACTGATAAACTAAGAGCCATCTCCCTGCATCTTAAGGCTATTCTAAGTCTGCTCTAGAGGCCCTGTCTCCCTGTCAATCAACAGCCTGGTCTCCCCTAGCTGAGTCCATATTCTATGGTCTCAAGCTGACCCATCTAATGTAGCAGCTTTCACATTTTGGGTTATTTAAATTCCTGAACTTCTGTTCTGGCATTCCCTTTCTGGTGACACCACCAGAGAATCACCAGGTTTCCCTGGTGCTGAACACACTTTTGAAAACCACAACTGCTGGAAAACTACTAAGCATCCTAAATGCCCTCTTTTTTTGTAATAACTCAGAATTCTACACTACACAACCATACCTCCCAACATTTAAAAATGTGAAAGAGGGACACTTTTTTTTTTTTTTTATTTCACAGAACTCACCAATACAAGCAATTCCACTTTAAAATGTCGTGCTTGCATCGCCACTTAAAACACGCTTCATTTTTGTCAGCACAGTCATGTATTTTAAAAATAACCAATACATTGAATTGAATTCCCATGAGGCTCAGCCAGACATACTACTTCCATGATGCTGGCTGAGCGTCATGGGAAGTGCAGCAACAGTAAACCTGCAGATGCTAGCTGTGAACTAAAATTCCTATGATTCTCAGCCAGCCAGGTGTCCACCATAATGCTGGCTGAGCATCATTGGAAAAGTAGTCCACAGCAGCAGATTTTTTTTTTTTATTAAAAAAATGTTAGCCTCCCTCCCAGGACCCCTACACACTGCCTTTACACACACCTGCCCATAAACACACATATACACATACACTGCCTTTATACACACACACACACACACACACACACGGACACTGCCCTTACACACATACATGTACACTGCTCTTATACACATACATATACCGTATTGGCTCGGATATAGGCCGCACCCTAAAAGTTAGGTGCTTTTTTAAAGAAAAAAATGTCTTAGTAAAAAAAAAAACACTTAGTGGAACAGATATGCTGCCACTCTGCCCCCGCGAGATATGCTGCCTGTAAGGACTTACCTGCCTCTCCGGTCCCGCTCCATGGCTGCTCCCGCGGCGCTTCCTCCACAGACGGCTTCCCGAGCAGCGAGTACCGCAGCTACCCGGTCGGCGTCTTCACCGCATCGCCGACAACGCGGCAAACAGGTACCACAGCGCCACCGTGTGGGCAAAACTTAATATTGCACATTACATTTGTAACATGCCTTTATAACCTCGGGTGACCTCTTCATGTAGGACACGCCTCCTCCTCTCCTATTTAAACCCGGACTTCCTCTTCTGGATCACCCTTGGTTGGTGTATTTTTGCTATTTGCTTGCGCATTAGATTGTGACTGCTCCGGTTTGACTTGGCTTGTTGACCTCGTTCCTGTCTCCTGATTCGGCTCCTGATTCCTGCTCGTCTGGTATTGATTCGGCTTGTTGACCTCGTCTCTGGATTCTGATTTGGCTTATCCTGATTACCTGTCTGACCCAGTTGGTTCTCTGACTTTCTGGTTCCTGTGTGGCCTGGCCCACTCCGCCATCTGTGGTCCTACCTCACCATACCATTACACTGCCACTCTGTCCTCCCAGACATGCTGCCACTCTGCCCTCCCCAGATATGCTGCCACACTGCCCCCCCCGAGATATGTTGCCACTCTATCCCCCCCTGAGATATGCACTCTGCCCCCGAGATGTGCCCCCCCCGAGATATGCTGCCACTCTGCCCCCAAGAGGTCCCTCTCCTAGACTTACCGGTGCAGACTCCCCGGGGTCAACTTCTGGTGCCGGCACCTCCGCCGTTGGAAGTGCCGGCAAGGAAGATTGTTAGCGTACATCGCGCAGGTGTTTACCGGCTGCGGCGATGCAAGCGTTAACAGCCTCTTGCTGCTGGCACGTCTGCACGATGTGCTTTAACAATCTCCCTTGCCGGGACTCCCCCTGTGGGAATTCCCGGCAAGGGAGATTGTTAAAGCACATCGTGCAGATGTGCCGGCAGCGGGGGCTGTTTACGCACATCGCCGCTGCCGGTGAACGTCTGCGCGATGCGCTTAGACAACCTCCAGTGCCGGCACTCCCCCCCATTGAAAGTGCTGGCAGGGGAGGCTGTCTCAGCGGGGGATCTGTATCCTAACTCTGCTGCCTACCCGGCGCTCGGCACTGCATGTCCCGGGTGTCGGGCGCTAGACCCCGAATATAGGCCGCACCCCCACTTTAAAGACTTAAAGTGGGGGGAAAAAGTGCGGCCTATATTTGAGCCAATACGGTACTTGTACACTGCCCTTACACACACATATACACTGCCCTTACACATATACACAGAGGCGTATATAGGGTATGGCAGCTATGGCACGTGCCATGGGCGCCATCGCAAGGGGGGCGCCGGTGAGCGGCTTTTAAATGCCGTTTTGTTTTATTTTTTTGTTTGTTTTTTATGCGGAGGAGAGAGAGGGGCGCCTAGTAACCGCTCGGCGCCCCTCATTCTCCTCCATGAGTCCTCTACCCCCGTCCCGGCATTTCATGCAGAGTGCCTCAATATGCCGACATATTGCGGCGCTCAGAAGTGAAACAGCGGGCACCAGCGAGCGGGTTTTAAACACCGTCTTGTTTTTTTTTTTTTATGCGGAGGAGAAAGAGGGGCGCCTAGCAACCGCTCGGCGCCCCTCATTCTCCTCCACGAGCACTGTACCTCCGTCCCGGTGCCGGCATTTCATGATGAGCGCCGCAATATGACGTCATATTGCGGCGCTCAGCAGTGAAGCAGCGGGCACCAGCGAGCTGCTTTTAAACACTGATGCGGAGGAGAGAGAGGGGCGCCTAGCAACCGCTCGGCGCCTCTCGTTCTCCCCCACATCAAAAAAAAAAAAAAAAGACAGCTTTTAAAAGCTGGTCGCTGGTGCCCGCTGCTTCAGCGCTGACCGCCGAAATATGATGTCATATTAAGCCGCTCAGCAGTGAAGCAGCGGGCGCCGCAGCAGTGCAAGAAGGCAGAAGCCTCGCGCTCCCGTCGCTGGACCTCAAGGTGAGAACTACAAAGGGGGAGAGGGGTTAGGGAGTGATAAGGGAGGGAGAGGGGTTAGGGAGTGATAAGGGAAGGAGAGGGGTTAGAGAGTGATAAGGGAGGGAGAGGGGTTAGAGAGTGATAAGGGAGGGAGAGGGGTTAGAAAGTGATAAGGGAGTGATAAGGGAGAGAGAGGGGTAAGGGATTGATAAGGGAGGGAGAGGGGTTAGAAAGTGATATAAGTAAAGAGTGGATTAATGTGTGCATGCATTGAGTGAATGAGGGAGAGCATGAGTTAATGTGTGGATGAATTGTCTGAATGAGGGAGAGCATGAGTTAATGTGTGGATGAATTGTCTGAATGAGGGAGAGCATGAGTTAATGTGTGGATGAATTGTCTGAATGAGGGAGAGCATGAGTTAATGTGTGGATGAATTGTCTGAATGAGGGAGAGCATGAGTTAATGTGTGGATGCATTGAGTGAATGAGGGTGCGCATGAGTTAATATGTGAATTATTGTCTGAATGAGGGAGAGCATGAGTTAATGTGTGGATGAGTTGATGTGTGGATGAATTGTCTGAATGAGGGAGAGCATGAGTTAATGTGTGGATGAATTGTCTGAATGAGGGAGAGCATGAGTTAATGTGTGGATGAGTTGTCTGAATGAAAGTGTGAATTAGTGAGTGACAGTAAAAGGGTTTGTGTGTATCATAGAAGGAAGGGCAAAGATGGCACTAACAGGAGGTTTGAGCCTTGGGGACCAAGATGGCACAGGCAGGGTGTATATGGGACAAAGATGGCACAGGCCGGACTGTTTGGGGACAAAATTGACTTGTGCTGGGCTATTTGGGGACAAAGATGGCAAATCTTATGTGTGTGTAATATGGGTGCTGGTCAGGTTCTATGCGGGCAGTGTGGATGCCAGGGCTGGCTTTGGGGTGTGCAACCTGTGATCTATCCCTGTAATTTAGGGGTTTTAAATATACCTTTTAATGCCGTGTTTTTATGTGAATTCCAATTGATCTATACCTGCAAAGCTGGGTTTTTGTGTTATTCTGTAGAGCCATATCTGCTATGCTATGTTTCCATACATTATTTATGTATACCTGCAAATACAGGGTTAATATGTCTTATTCAGTTGATTAATACCTGCAATGCTGTTTCCATGTATTTATTTGATCTATACCTGCGATGCTACGTTTCATATATTATTATTGTATACCTGCAAATATAGGATTTGAATGTCTGATTCTGTTTATTTGATATATACCTTCAGTGCTGAGGTCACAAGTGAATTTCAATTGATCTGGGTTTGTGTGTTGATCTATACCTGCTATTGGTATATATATATATATATATATATATATATATATATATCGGCAGCAGGGACTAATATTTATATATATATGGGCAGCAGAGGCTAATAAATGGGTTTTAGATATTTGGACAGGGGCGCAATTTCAGTGCTTGCCATAGGCGCTATTTTCGGTAGATACGCCTCTGCATATACATGTACACTGCCCTTTGATTTTGGAATCAAAACATTTGGTACTGCAAACATTTTTAGATGAAAAAGTTCTATTTTATTCAGTGGGACAAAACAGTGATCACATTATTCTTCACGATATTCTTGTAAGAAACTTTTATTTCTTTATTAATTCATGTAAACTATTTTTTCATATTTAGTAGAAGCTATGATTGAGAAATTTTAGTTTTTTGTTTTTATTTCCTTTTATTTGCCAACCTGCCCCCCCCCCAGTTATGCACATCTTCCCCCAGAAGTGCCCTATACCCCCTATATGGCATATATGGCACTCTGCCCCCATAATATGCCTTTTAATCCATTATATGCAAATCTGCCTCCAGAAATGCCTTATTCGCCTATATGCCACTCTGGCATATAGCGGGTTAAAAGGCATATCATGGGACAGAGTGGTATATAGGGCCTCTGCCTCCAGAAAAGCCTTAGGCCCCCCATATAACACCCCCCCTCCAAACGTACCACTGCTTCTGACTCTCTGGTGACTGGTGGGGCAGCGGGTGGAGGCCGGCGTTCATTAAATTAAAGGGGCTGGCGTGCCACGCCGCCCAATTGCCATGTCTCAAGTAGAGTCATCAATCCTACTTCTCAGCATAAGAAATTGTCACACCAAAGCTGAACTGACACTTTAAAATCCTTGACACCCCATGCTGTAGAAGTGAGTACTTTAATATGCATTCCTCCAAAATGAAAAAAAGCTTTTACCTGACACAGAATTTGTAGCCATGGTGCGAACTCTTCTTTCTTCCTCCATGATCTGAAATTTCTTGCCACTGGGAAATGCATTTGGCTGAATATTTTGCACAGCATTTATGTGGGGATAGGGAGAGAGGCAATTGCATTTGAGGACATTCTACAGAATCCCCCCATGCATTGCAAAACAGACCATAGGAAAACTTATAGGGACCATGCATGTATCATATGAATTACATTGAATATGAGGGCTGGTGTTTTCCTATAAGAAAAAAAGTAAACAAAAACAAGTCTGCATTGTTGTGCCATGCCTATTCTGCATCCAGTGCCTTCTCTTCAATCACTTCCCAAAGTCTATCAGGGATTACCCCTCACTTGGATTTATTCACTACTTTTATCAGCTCTTTGTGTAAGCAGTGAGTCCTGTTTCACCATCACCTATGCCCTGATTAATATAGCTGTCTGTGTCTGTAATGGCAGCCATTATTATGCACTGCCAAATACCTGTGCATGTGCATAATTGGAGTATGAAAAAGCAAGGTAGTCAGGTTATGGAAGAAGAAATGAAGAGGCTTTTTTTTTTTCCAGTAATGGAGGAAAGTACAACTTAGTGATGTCACTCTACTACCAACTTTTGAATTATTTGATATAAGGAAAAATTACAAAAATTCATTAAAAGGAAGACTTTATTTCAAGTATACAGCAGTCAAAAACAGAATTACAGGCAAACTGGCACCAATGTGAAACAGAGAAATATGGTACACTTAAAAGTTAAATATGATTAAAACATTGTTTAGTTTCCACAAATACTTCCTTTAATCTATTTAGAAGTCCAGTAAATAATCCCACTGGTATTCTTATCTGTTATCTGCAAGAGCAAAACAAATTCTCAGTTCCCTTGTTGATGGGCTAAAAGTCATCGCCATGTCCTTCCATTATCTAAAGTTATAGCTCTCATCATCGTATTCTAAATCATCTTCCTCATCGTCTTCCAAAAGACCATACTTAAATTTCCGATAGACGGTGCCATCCTGACCCATGTAAACAATATCATCGTCATCATCATCATCCTCTTCCTCATCACGGTCATGATACTCAATCACTTGATCCTGCTGAAAACTGGATGTACTTTCTCTGCTGCTCTTAAAAGACTGAAACGATTTTGTTTGGTCTGGAAGCTTTTCATATCCGGCTTTGGTAACAGGTTTAGCCTTTGATCGAGCTCTCCTCCAAAAAAATATGGAAGCTCCTATGACGAGCATCAGTAAAATCAATGTAGCCGCGATCAAGGCAGTCTTCTTTCCTTTGTTCTCTGATAAAAACCCTATTTTTAGGACACATTCTTCTGCAAAAACAGTACAAAAACATTGTTAATATACATCTTTCATGTCACACCATAGCTTATGTGGAATAAAATTAGTTACACTGCTGTAACTTGCTTTAAGGAATGCTCAGGGGTTTACAAAATGTGGTGTGCTGGTCAATAGAATGTGCAAGATAGCTCCCAGGATGATGTAAAACATGTTACAGAAAAAAATTGTTTGTGTCAGTAAGACAGCAAATGGGAACAGGAAAGGTATCTCATTGCATCTTTGTAACTACTATCTATCTTTCAGCACCTCTAATACCTCTTATGAAGACCTCCTCTAAACATACAATGAAAAGAATAAACTCAAAGAAGGGTAATGCTTATCTAGATAGAGTAAGCAGGGTTTGGTGGGGGAGAGACTTCTAGATTGAAAAGAGCACATCTAGAGCACATCTACAATTGGTGTATGGTTCTTTCAATGGATATGTGCTCACATGAAAGCCTGTACTGGGGATCTACACGCATACACACCCCAATGTGTATGGAGGAATAGTGGTTGGTGGCAACTATGTTTGATGTCTTATTAAGTTGCCTTGATGACTTATTGAGTTGATGATTATTTCTGTTAGTAATCTCCATAGTCTTACAAATAAAGATATGTACAGTATTGATTTTATAAAAGAATAGTCATGTGCAACCAGGTATTTCAGATTCAAATGAAGGTGGGATCATTAACACAGGCAACTGATAAGCCTAAATATTCTATAGCTAAAATGGATTGACCCTGACTGTAGTATAATTTACTGTTGGCAAATCCCTCCTCTGCTGTATGGGCTTTAGATCTGCAGTTCACACACACATATATACGGACTCTTGCAATTATATAGGTTGTTATAGGTTGTTACTGTATGTTCAGCTTACCCAGTGATTTGGTACAGTCACAGCATTCAGCTGACTCTTCAGGTTTGGCACTGCAGCAATGAATACACCGGCTTTCATCCACATGAAGAACCATGCTGGCTGGACATGTTGTACAATTGAGAGGGCCAGGTCCCTTACACTCTATGCAGCTATCGTGACATCTCTCACACTGCACTTCCGGATCCTTACAAAAAATATATACCATATACAATTACACATTAGACATTTTTTTATTTTGCATATTAAGCTAAGCACAATGTTGTCTTGTGAAACCAAGAACTCCCTTTTAATTTCTGCTGCCTCGATGGCAAGCTCAAATATATTGTTAAGAAACACAGTGACCGGGAATATATTTCGCACACAGACAAGATGACTGATAGGAGAGGATTGTTAGATCACTGACTAGTAATGGTCAAACAGATATTCTCCAAAATTATTCTTGTAGTGTTCACAGAAGGAGCTACAAAACAGCAAGTTATAAAATAAGGCCTAAAGTGCACATTAATGTGTACGCGTGTTGAATAACAATCAAACGAGGGAAAATCCTGCATCCTATGATCCAACTCTTAAAGGTTAAATGGTAAATCAGGCCAGGGGCCATTGCCCCACTGCCTCTTTGCCAGCCCTGTTCTCCCTTTTAACCACCCAGGGACCCCGGGCAAACCTTTGTCATCGGCAGCCATCCAGGTCGTGCCTGCCCCATGTCCTATTTTTTGTGTTGCAACATGCAGCTGTTCATTTGGCAGCCACATTTAAAATCTCAGGATCAATGGCCCTGAAAACCTCCTGCTTCTAACCTCAATTTACCCCATGTCCCTGTTCTCAAATACCATTGTCCCCTGTGCTCTATTGTCCTCTTGGCCCTGCCTCCATGTCCTTTTTCCCCTGTGTCTTTACTTTTTAGCTCCCCAACCTGACTATGTCCATCGCCATTCCACCGTGTCCAGGATGCCTGTGCCTCCCATCCCACATTTGCTACCAAGTTTGGTATTAGGAGTGAAAATCTATTGTGAAGTTGCTTCTTTAAAAAGGTCAAAGAAGCAAGTTACATACTATGAAGAACTGACTGCCATACAAGAATACCTCTTTAACTTTAAACTCTCCAGCTAGACAGTCGGATTGGCAAATTCCTCCCACAAGATGGTAGCTCCAAACACAGGATGTACAAGATACGGCCCCAAAACCTATAAAGTAAAAGGAACATTTTATCAAGCGGAGATTAGTCGCAAACATCAACAAACTATTATGACTGTGATCCAAGTCAGCAGGGTAGATATGGTTGCAAATGAAGGTCTTTTGTTATAATTCCTCGATGAAGGAAAGAAGGTAAAGGTGGCCTTGAGTGCTTTCATGAAGATAAAAGGTTACAGCTGCTGAAAGTGGCTGGGTAGCTTTTCTATCGGCATGTTCTCTGTGGCTTATTTAATAAACAGTATAATGCCTCTCACACTAACGTATAGATTGTACACATCTCCACGTGTGTTTATGTCATGTGCAGTATATTTAATATAAATAATAATTTTATTACAGATAATAATACTAAATAACACCTTAGCAAAATAAGTGTAGCTTAATCAATCCAAAGAACATAGTTTATGTAATAACTTGATAATTTCAAAGTGCCTAACATATTCATATAACAAAGTCTAGTCTGAAGTGCCTAAATACAATGTAACCTCATAAAGTTTTGGATTGTGAATCAATTGTATCTGTGCAAGCGTGGCGTATTGGCTTGCGGAGCCTTAATCCACCTCTCTATAAAGCAGCCTTACATGTTGACGTGACACGCTTGGGCATCTGGCATAAGGACTGAGGTCTTGAAAAGCTGACATGCCTCTATATTATATCCTATAAAAATGCTATCATACCTCGAGGCGCTACAAAGGAGGCAAGTTTCAGAATTTGGAAAGTGTGAACGTTGCTTTCATAAAGTTACACTCATTAATGCTTTCTAAGTGTATGCGTTCACATGCTGGAATAGTCACGTTAGAGTTTTACTAATGATGAATCACTATTCAGAGTACTAACGTCCACGTAACAATAAATGCAGTCGATTCATACAATCTATAGACAAAGTAATTTAATATCTATAACGGTTGCTCATAATCATCTGGACTGTTGAACAACAATAGTGTTGTAACGAGACTAAACAAGGATTTGTTTTCTACTAGTAAAGGAATCCTAGTAGAGAAGCATGCCTGAAGCAATCTTTTAAAATAGCAACCAATAAACTGCTTCTGCTCATCGGATAATTCCATAGGTTTAGACTACTTTTCAAACGTTTGCGAAAGTAATATCTTTATATAAAATAAGATATATTTTATATAAAGATATACTGGTTTGTGCCCCCCCCAGTTAAGAATACAAGTGGGTCGTATCCATCTCTTACTAGTGCATGTCTTGCAGGTGGGATGGCATCTTTCACAGGTTCTTTTAACAGTGTCTTCATGGTAGTACTCCGGACACGAGCTGTAACATTCCTGTTTACTGCGCATGAAGAAGAAGTTCTTGTGGCATGACAGACATTCAGTAGGTTGGGGGCCTGAACACTTTTCGCACTTCTTGTCACACATTTCACACTTTCCAGTGGTGTTATCCGCATAATAGCTAATGTCAGGGAACAACAGACAGACAATGTATTTATTTTATTTGACCCAGATGGCCACATCTCACAATTCATTAATAACATGTTTCAAGGCAGGGATGACCAATTAACCCATCTTCCTAGTTTATTTTTTTTCAATCTTTCATTCCATTCAGGAAAAATAGATTTCATCATATTATTTTATGAATAATAGTTTTTTTTTTATCACTTCCACTGGAGTTTGTGAGCACACAGCTGCTACTCTTTCACAATCAGTAGTACTTCGTAAAATTGGGAGGAGGTACAAGGAAAAGGCATTTTTCACTGCTTCCTTCCAGACCTGTCTCTTTGTCATGATGCCGTTACTCATTAATTACAAAACTGACAAAATTCCCTGCAAGGTAACAGGGAACACATCTGTGATACAGAGCTGTGTTTGGGACTCACTGAATGTGTGACCTCTATAGGTACTTCTAATGGTGAAGTTTCTGGCCAGCAAATTACTGTATATTGGGGCTCAAAGATCATTATTACCACATACTCAGGTGCAGTCTATTACTTCTCTGTCACTCAAACCTCCATATCACCTACTCCTTCTAAACTGTTCATCTATCCTGTCCCTTGTTTCTCAATAGTTCCTTAATCCTGCATATTTTCTTTCTACTCTCAGTAGCTTCTCTGTCCTACCCTTCTCCTCCTCCTTCTCCAGGTCATTCATCTTTCCTTTCTCTCTCGCTTGTTCTTTACTCATTACAACATTTCTAGTTTGATCTCCCATCCATACCTGTAAGTTTTCAGGTAAACTGACTCTTGAGTGTGAGTGTGTTGGTTAGTGTGGGGCATGTATTACGGAGTGCTGCATGTGGCTGTTTTTGGATCGCGTGGCTGAGGTGTGTGATGTGTATGTTTGAGTGAGTATCACTCACTCAATCACTGATTCTACTGTGTGCATTAGGATGGAGGCGGGGGGGTTTGTGTTTGGGTGTACGTCATTGTGACTGAGAGTGGTCAATGTGTCTAGACCTGCATACATTTGGATGAGGTTAGTCAGTGGGTTCAAATTTGTGTCAGTGTGGCAAAGAGTGAGCAGTATGTGTTGACATCAGTGGGGTTGAGAGTGGTCAGTGTGTCCTGGTTTGTGTGAGAATGGCTGACTGCGTTGGTTTGGCTGATGGTGCTCAATGTGTTTGAGTTTGTGAAATGTCATCATAACGGGTATGCATCTTTCAAAAGATAGTTTAGGGTTAACTAAGTATCTATTATAAATGTTGCTCTTTCTTTCACCTGATAAATTTATTTTAGGGGAATATGAGGATTTTGGGAAAGCACAAAGGCCAGTGGTATGAAGGTGGTGGGGGCACGATGCCAGTGGTGTACTTATTATGGGGGTGCCGAACAAAACAGTATGTTTGTAATAGCACTATGCAACATGAGGATGATATTTAATTATTTTCAGGCCATTTTTATTCCTAATCTGGCCCTGCCTGCATGATGTTTAGTCTTATGGGATATACTTGGTGAACTTATTATCTATTTCAAATGACATGGTTTCTTTCACTATGTAAAACAAATAACATAACTGGACTTGTAGGATGAGGTTGTAAAGCTATGCAAGGTTATGATATGACGATACAGCCTAATATTTTCAAAAAGTCATTTTCTTGAGATAAAGCTTGAGGTCACCTTGTTCCAAAGCGGAGAAAATAATTAAAATCCACAAGGTCTGTTTATCAAAAACCAGCTACAAATCTGATGCATAGTAATTCCAAATATATCAAAAGGCAAATTTACTCTGCTGTCAGCTACACTTCATGTTTGTATTAAAGCTAGCTCTGGTCTAATACCACTGTAGTTCTGGTGCCTAAAGATTATATTTTAATGGTTTTTATTTGACCACATGAACTATTTAGTTTATCAAGGTTAATTTATCCTTCAGCCTCATTTACCAAACTCCAGCAGCTCAATATTTTGCTGTACATTTTTAACTTATGTAAATTCATACTCTTGGGTCTTTTCACTACTAGTTGAGTGATGGACCAGGCTTAGTGACATGCTAACACGTGCAAAACAAACCGTATGTTCAGCAATTGATCAAGGACCACCTCCTGCTTCCAACACCCTTTTTGCAAGGGGTTGGGGTTAATAAACAAATCAGCCATCTATAAAACCCCTATGTGGAACACAGAGCTCTATCCCTGTTAAATCCCTGTTAGCTGAGACCTGAGCTGAGTGGGTAGTTTAAACTAAATCGTCATCCATTGCATAGTACATGGGTAATTAAATCCTCTGTTTCCATTCACAAAGTTTAAATTTCGGGGGCAGCCAAAAGCAATTTCTGAAGCCCTTCCCATTGCCGTGAGCACTTTTTAACTGTATTACATGGTACGTAGACTTCCTCTTCAGCAGAATTTCTTTAGGGCTGAAACAACTAATCGATAAAATCGATAATAATCGATAATGAAAATCAAACAGAGATCGGATTATAATACTTCCGTCTCTCTCCCATACACCCCTCTGACTCCTCCCCCCTCCCATACATCACTCTGCCTCTCTACCCGGCTCCGTTACTGACTTCATAGAAGCCTCAGCGTAAGTGAAGGGCAGTAACGGAGGCTGGCTGTGCGCATCATGCAGACCCCCCCCCCGGCTGACAGAGAATCATCCTCTCTGTCAGCCGGTGGGGGTCTGCATCGCACAGACAGCCTCCGTTACTCACCTTCACTTACGCTGAGGCTTCGATGAAGCTGCAGTTAAAGTTCCTGTCAGTAACGGAGCCGGGTGAGAGAGGCAGAGTGGTGTATGGGAGGGGGAGGAGTCAGAGGGGTGTATGGGAGCCACCCTCCCATACACCACTCTGGCTCCTCCCCCTCCCATACGCCACTCTGCCTCTCCACCCGGCTCCCTGGTGTCTTGTGAATCTCCGTTGCTGACAGGAGGCAGAGTGGAGTATGGGAGGGGGGAGGAGGCAGAGTGGAGTATGCGAGGGGCGAGGAGGCAAAGTGATGTATGGGAGGGGGAGGAGGCAAAGTGATATATGGGAGGGGGAGGAGCCAAAGTGATGTATGGGAGGGGGAGGAGGCAGAGTGGTGTATGGGAGGGGGGAGGAGGCAGAGTGGAGTATGGGAGGGGGAGGAGCCAGATTGGTGTATGGGAGGGGGGGAGCCAGAGTGGTGTATGGGAGGGGGAGGAGCCAGAGTGGTGTATGGGAGGGGGAGGAGCCAGAGTGGAGTAGGGGAGGAGCCATAGTGGTGTATGGGAGGAGCCAGAGTGGTGTATGGGTGAGTTATAGTGGTGTATGAGGGGTATTATGAATTTCTGGGCATATAGGGGGTATAAGGCATATCAGGGGGGCATAAAACATATCTGGGGTAAAAGGTATATCAGGGGGCTCAGTGGCATATAGGGGGTATAAGGCATATCGATATTAGGCATATCAGGGGGGCATAAAACATATCTGGGGTAAAAGGTATATCAGGGGGCTCAGTTGCATATCACTGGCATATAAGGAGTATAAGGCATATCAGGGGGCACAGTGGAATCTGGCATATAAGAGGTATAAGGCATATATGGGGGCAGAGTGGCAAGCTGGGGGTCAGATGTGCATAACCGGGGGCAGTTTGGTAAACAAAAAAAATTTAAACAAGGCTTTTTTCTCATAGTTTTTATTAAATATGAAAAATAGTTACCATATGAATTAATATTTACTAATAACTTTGCATTAAAACCTAGTTTGAGAAACACTGTGTTTGGGTTCTTGTAGCTCTTATTATTATGTCAGTAAAATAAGAAGGTGAATAGAGAGAGGCCATTACAATAAAGAGATGAAAGTGTAAATTGTACGTTTTTTATTACATTATTTTAAATTGAAAAAAAATTGCATTTTTTTATCCGATTAATCGATTCATCGGAAAAATAATCGGCCAACTAATCGATTATTAAAATAATCGTTAGTTGCAGCCCTAAATTGCTTATCGAAGATATTTACTGTAGGTCTGCAGTTTAATAATTGATACCCTGTATGGTGCTCTTTTACAAGTTTACAAGCTTGCACTTTACGCCAATGATAATGAAGCAGATGCATCTGCTATTATTATTAACCACGCATATACAGTAATAACCACCAATTGGTCTGTCTGTGAAACATTAACCCAGAAAACTTTTTCAACTGCTTGTGTGTTACCTGAGTTGACTGAATGCTAATTCATTGTTTTATATTTCATTGGTTTTAGTTAGTGTGGTGGGTGGTTAGGAAGTGGGGATTTGTAAAATCGGGGTTAAAACAAACAAACAAAAAAGCTATAGATAGACCTTTAAAGAATGTAACTCACCCAGTGGTGCAGACATTTACACAAGAGTGTCCCAGGGCATACAAGCCTGCTTTGCAAGTTAAACAGTTGATACTTCTCCTCCCTGTGCAAGTCTCACAAGTGCTGTGACAGGGGACACACGAGCTTTGCTCCTCGTCTGCATAGTATCCATCTGGGCAATTCTTCACACAGGTGGAATCTGAGGACAGGTTTGGAGATTTGGAGAGTCCTGGTGTTATTTAGTTATCCTAAATAATCATTGCCTGCATAGGTACCTGTTATGGCCTGAAACTCCCTAGCGTAGACAGATTGGTTATGGTTTGAAGGCCCTGCACAGAATGTCTTCAGAAGTGATGTTGAGAAAATATACTATAGCTGTTGAAATCTACTAAATAATATGCTTGGAGAATGGAAGAAAAAATTAGTTTACCTGACTGCACCAGCATAAGGCAAAACACAGACAAAGGATATTTGTTGATGGCATCTTTGAAACTGTATACTTCTTCTAGATTCAAAGTAGGACACAAACAACTTCATTTTTTAGAAGCCCTGTGTCTTCTATAAGAATTTTGGAGTTTTTGAAACCTGAAACCTGTTTTCATTTCAGAACAATCCTTTTTCTTTGGTGAGACTTATGTTGGATGATGCACAACAGTCTTTAGATGCAACAGGGGACTTAAAATATATTCTCTCATATCGGATAACTTCAGCAGTAAAGCTAAAATTAAGGTAACTCATCTAAGATGTATAGTATATGTATGAGTGACCAGTCAGCTAAGATTATATAAGGAATCTTTACCATCATGTTGGCTGTAATGTACAATAAATAAAACAATTGTCGATTCCATATATTAAGGCAGGAACCTACCAAGAAGATAGTGATTTTCTTTGCAGGTCAGGCAGTGGTGTCCTGTGGGCCCCGTACACCTCAAGCACTGCTTATGACAAGGACGACAGCCCCTGTACTCTTGTAAGTACTCATACAAAGTGCACTCACTGTGGGACACGCAGTCGCCTTGGCTGTTTTTAAAAAAGTCAGCTTTACATTCATCGCAAGACTCCGGGGAAGAACAAGACTCACATGTTGTATCACAGTCTGTGGGAAAAAAGATACCTTGTGAGATGCCATCCGCAATGAAACAAGGTATTTGTAGGTGGACATACTAGAGTTGATTTGAATGTACACATCCTACACATGTGATCATAAGAAACACATGTTGCTAGTGATATATTTACAATTGCTACATATAAAAGTAATGTCATACCTTGGCAATCTTTGGTTCCTGGTTCATAATATGTTCCTTTAGGGCATTTCTTGAAGCATTCACCATTGTATAGGAAGTAGCTAGAGCTGGAACATTTCTCGCAGTCATTTGGGTTTGGCCCATTACATGTCGCACACATTGGGTCACACTGCAGACAGTTTCCCATATCATCATAATATCCTTCAGGGCAATAGTCCAGACATTCCTCCTCATAAAGGAAATAGTCAGGCATACACGCTAAAAAAAAGTAAGTAACACAAGAAACAAAATGCTGTAAGCATACATGTGGCTTTAACTGGAATTAAACTGTTTAATCTGGGGATGGACAAATACTATGCAAAACCAGTAGTAGGGGCGCTGGCTCCTAACCTTTTGCTTATTTTTATATTGATTTCTATGGTTTAAGCTATTTTTTCTTGATGGAAATGCTTTAGTACCATAGCTATAACTACCGCATATCTCCCAAATTAGTATGCGATAATTAAAAGCAAATAGTAGTTGGTTTCTGAAGACACATTTTAACTATAAGCTTCCTAGTGATTTGTTCTCTACCTAACAAGTAAAGCTTTGCGAAGGGCAGCGCTATTGATGTATGTGGGCAGGGATAGCCCCAAACACCTTAAAACTGAATGAGGGTGGAAGGGGAATTGGGCAAGAATTGGGCTTGCTTTGACTCTGCTACCCAGAGACAGAGCACCTTGACCACTAGAAGTGGTGCTTCACCCATGGACTCTAGGCAACACCAGGTTCCCAGGTATGATGGTGAGAAGAGGGGTCTAGCAGCTGTGCAGAATACTTCGCACGGTAACACTATTTTACATTGATGCAAATAATTAGTGTTACATCCATCCAGTATGGGGCTTTTCTTAAATCTTATACTTTACAAACACAACAAAGAAGAATACAGTTAAATATTACAGTACCTGTGCACCTGTCTTTATCTGAACAGGCCAGACAGTCAGAGGAACAGCGTTCACAAACACCATCAATGTCAATGTGCCCCGCGGAACAAGCGCTTTTACACAACGCTTGTTCCAACACTTTAGGGCTACGACATGACAAACAGGTGTCAGCACTTCCCTCACAAGTTTTGCATTCCTGGCTACATTTGGTACAGTTTCCTTTCAGCCCAAAGTATCCTCTGTGCAAAGAATGTTGGGAGAGAACAAGACATTACAATGAAAAATAAACAGAACATTTTATCCAGATAAGAGCAAATTAGGAGAAAACGGAATCAACTAAATTAAAAATGGAAAATTCAGATGGTTATCTCCGCATGGTACAGAAAGTGATAATATCTGCGCTCTCTACATCTCACAGAGAACAATTTAGGTGATAATACTATCATGTATCTTCCATACGGTTCTAATTGCATTATGGATTTCTTCCAAAACCAGCCAAGTGAATAGAAAGCTACAAGAGACGATGATAGAGGAGGCTTATCTGTCTACGTTATTTATTTCACCTGTAATGGTGGGTGAATATGCATCATTAGCGCAAGCTGCAAGACATAAACGGCAAAGGCAATTTATGCCATGAGTTTATAACTCCAAAATAATTATGTCGTTCTTTGATTAAAAAAAAATAGTAAGATGTGCTCTTAAAAGAAGGGAGAGCAAGTATTTATTATCTTTATGTCATGATGTATCTATAGGGAAGTTGGCTTAGGTGTTTCATTTCCCAGTCGGTCTACTTTTTTTAAATAAAAAATTGAAAAGCCGCATTTTTACTTCCAATTACAAATTTATTGCCCAGATTTTCTAAAAAGCGCTTTTCAGTCTTTCGCATCGGGGCCAAGTACATATGGCTACTGGGCGAGCCCTAAACTTTCTACTTGTGGGTCATGCAGGCAGAGGAAGCCAGCCAGAAACCCACATCTGGTAAATAACATGATCAATGAGGATTATGCACACAAAGTTTGAAAAGTGGTCTTTTATCACCAAAACAACAAATGCAATAGTCCAGTAAGCATGAACATTCCACCGGTTGCCATGGTGATAGGACCACTATATAGAATCATATGAGTCCTCTATGTGAGCAAAGTATATCTTGGTCTTACTCGGGGCATGTCTTGTAACACCTCCCATCATGCAGATAATCATGTGAGCACTTCATACAGACATTGTGTTCTGTGCACATCTCACAGTCTGGCGTGCACTTCTCACAGCGCCTGTCTTTCTTATTACTGAAACTTCCTCTTGGACAGGTGTGGGTACAGCTTCCCTCAAGAAGAAATGTGTCTAGAACAAACACAAAAAAAGGCAATATTTTATCCGCACTATCGTTTCCAAATGATTTAACTGAAAACAAATTAAAAAAAAAAAGGTAAATTAAAAGGACACTCAGAGGTCAAATTGTTCTGCGTAGCTAAAAAAATACGTCAAGATGAAGATATAAGAAACATAGCAAAGGCTGCATTACATTTAACGGTATTTAACATTTCCCAAGTGGCCACATGCTGAAGGCTGATTGCTGTAGCGGTAAAGCGAGGCATTTCTAATTTAAGAACGTTAGATAAATAAAACAATAAATTAATTCTGCTGTCTCCCCCCCCACCAGTGGCGTCGCTACAGGGGGGCAATTGCCCCCCCTAGGTTAATCCTTGCCCCCCCTGTTGCCCCCCTGCCGAATTTAGAATAAAGTCGCAATGCGACTTTAAATCTCGTCTTTTTTATTTATTTATTTTTTTAATGCGGAGGAGAGAGAGGGTGCGGCCCGCGTAAGATCGGCAGCCAGGGCAACCGATCTTACGCGGGCCGCACCTCGAGCCCTGCTACTTACCTGTGGGAGGGTCTTCTGTACTGCATAGAGGAAGCGGAACCTAGCAGAGTTCACGTGACATAACATGACTCTGCTCCAGTCCTGCTTCCTCTGTGCAGTACCAGAGAACGCAGAGGGAGGCCGCGCCCTCTGCTGAAGTCTGTGAGCGGCATCGAGGAGCTGCAGTGCAGGTAAGGGGGTGGGGAGGGTGTTTGAATGAGTATGCCTGATTGATGGAATTAATCTGTGAATGAATGAGTATATGAATGAATGTGTGTGTGTGTGATAGCATGGATGTGTAAGTGCTGGAACCTAGGCATGATGGGACTGTGATTGCTGTTAGCAATCATACTCCTATCATGCCAAGTCAGCCAGTACATGCTGAAACCTAGCTAGCTGCCCCCCTTGTGTATTGATGCTGCCAGCAGTATGGGGTCTACACATCATTTACAGCCACCCTGTACCAGCATGTACTGGCTGACCTGGCATGATAGGAGTGTGATTGCTAACAGCAATCACAGCAAGCACAGTCCCATCATGCCTAGGTACCAGCATTTACTGGTTGCCTGGGTATGATAGGAGTGTGATTGCTGTGTGGGCAGTGTGGACGCCAGGGCTGGCTTTGGGGTGTGCAACCTGTGATCTATGCCTTTAATTTAGGGGGTTTTAAATTTACCTTTTAATGATGTGTTTTTATGTGAATTCCAATTGATCTATACCTGCAAAGCTGGGTTTTTGCGTTATATCTATATATTTCCATACATTATTTATGTATACCTGCAAATACAGTGTTTGTATGTCTTATTCAGTTGATTAATACCTGTAATGTTGTTTCCATGTATTTATTTGATCTATACCTGCAATGCTATGTTTCATATACTATTGTATACCTGCAAATACAGGATTTGTATGTCTGATTCTGTTTATTTGATATATACCTTCAGTGCTGAGATCACAAGTGAATTTTTAGTTGATCTATACATGCAAAGCTTGGTTTGTGTGTTAATGTGTTGATCTATACCTGCTATCTGCAACTGGGGCTAATATTAATATATATGGGCAGCAGGGGCATCAATACACAAGGGGCAAAAACACTAAGGGGGGTATAAACGACAATGCAGTGTGAAAAATCCATCCTGATGTGGACGTCTGTGACGTAGATTGTGTCCTGCTGTTTGTGTGTTTTTGGTTATTAGTGTAGCAGAGCCTGTCCTCGGGTGTGTGTGTATAGGTGTTGGTGTGGCAGAGCCTGTCCTGGTGTGTGTTTGGGTGTTGGTGTGGCAGAGCCTGTCCTGGTGTGTGTGTTCGGGGGTGTCAGTGTGGCAGAGCCTGTCCTAGGGTGTGTGTTTGGGTGTCAGTGTGTCAGAGCCTTTCCTGGTGTGCGTGTGTGTTTGGATGTGGGTGTGGCAGAGCCTGTCCTGATGTGTGTGGGTGTCTGTGTGGCAGAGCCTGTCCTGGTGTGTGTGTGTGTTTGGTTGTCGGTGTGGCAGAGCCTGTCCTGGTGTGTGTGTCTGGGTGTCGGTGTGGCAGAGCCTGTGTTGGTGTGTGTGTTTGGTCATCTGTTTCCTGGCACTTAACTTACAGTAGGAATTATTTCATTTATATTTATCCAGAGATAAAATGCCCTCCTGAAGTTGTAGTGACTTCAGGGGACAAAATGTTCAAGGCCCTGAAATCATTTACTGGAAAAGTTATTTATTGTGTTATAATATTTATTTCAAGGATTAGTCACACTCAATTGTGGCTTCAGGCTTCCCATGTTGAATGATCAAGTATTATTTTAGCCCAATAACAAAAGTATAATTCCATAGCACATGAATGCCCCCCCAGTTTGACTGTGGTATCTTGTGTGCCCCCCCTATATATTGTTTCTACAGTCGCCACTGCCCCCACCTGTAATGCTGTTCCCTAATGTATCTTATTCCAGCTCTACCAGAATGAAGTCCATGATCCTGATGCACCTACACTCCATCTTCCTGATCGTCGGATCCATTTCTCCCTTTAACTTAACTTGTCTCCATCAGGGCCAGCATTAAGGGAACTATGTCTCTGATGCCCCTTTCTGAGTTAAATTGCAACACTAACCCAGAAAATGGTGCCATAGCAGTCCGATTACCCCCAGAATTCCCTGTGTCTAAACAAGAATGCTATTGTTTGGGGCGTAGGGTTAGATGTAGGAGGGCAGGGTCCTGGACCTTGCCAGAAAAGCTACTTGAATCTGAGCTCCACAAGGTGGCCAAGTGGGAGCTGCAACAGCACAGACCTCCATCAATATTACAGCTCCCTGGGCCAACAAGAGAAGATCACAGGACCTCCCAACTGACTCATGATTAAAATTCATAAAAACTGGGACAGTGGGAGATTTCAGTGGGCAATTCATCACAATTGGGGTGTCCTGTGAAAAATGAGTGGTATGCAGTCACTCTTCAGCAGCCTAGACATGCTATTTATGGCTGTACTGTCCCAACACTATAGTAAAAAGAAAAGTGGGGGTGGGATACTAAATTTGGGTGCCAAATGACATGGTACTAACATACATAAACATATTCATTTTTTTAAAATAATGATTGCCTTTACATAATATATCAAAATAAGTATTACAGTAACTCCCCATCATGCCATCTTGTCTATCACATTGCAGCATACAATAAAAGTTTACAAAGTCAGCAGTAACAAATTAAAGACTACCGACATTCTACATCTATCACATCATTCATTGGTTTTAGAAATCTAACTCAAAATACAATAGCTTGTTTTTGTTGAATTTCCTCTCCAACAACTAAAAAATAAAAATAGGCACGAAATTACCTGGTGGACATGATGTGCATTCATTGGCAGACCCATTGCAAGTTTTGCATGATACGTCACATGGCTTATAATCCCCTTCTTTTTCTAGAAGGCAACAAATAAATAATATAAATCATGTTTCTTAAACACATTTGCAAATGTAGCTGCTTTTCTTACTAGCCAAGACAGTATGTTTTTTTTCTGGTGTTTCCTAGAAAGAAACAGTGTAGATTCCATGCTTTCAAACCCTGTCACTGTTAAATGTAAAATCGCTGATCTGGATAAAATTGACATCGGTAAAGCGGTCTGCTCAGCAGCAACATACGTCCAATGGCCTCCTATACAGAGATGTTCTACAGACACATGATGTGCATCTAACGCCTGACAGAATGTTTAGAAGAACGGCCATTGCCCCAAATGCACATCCCCAAGAGCACATTCACTTTTGCTGTTTCTGCCAATGCCTGCGTATCCAAACCTTTTGGTCACAGATCTCATTGGAAACAAAATTGCAAATTTTTACGGTTACCCCGGAATTGGCAATATCTGTCATGTGATGACAGCTGTGACACGGAAATGTATACTAAAATGCTGAATGAGACAAAAACCGCAGACACTCACCAGATTGTAAGCTCCTATGAGCAGGGCCCTCCTGACCTGTTGTTTCTGTCTGTTTAAGTTAAATTGTCACGTTATATAGTACTTGTTATGTCCTGCCTATCCATTGTACAGCGCTACGGAATATAATGGCGCTATATAAAACAATAAATAATAATAATAAATAATAATATTTCAATATCTATCTATTTCATAGATTGGGTGGAAGCTACCCTAGCTAAGGAAAAGACAACTAAAAAATGTTTCAGTATTTGGGGGAATTATATTAATACCTTGGATGTTGAATTGCAGGTTTTGGTGCAAACCACCTTCCAATATACCTTGTGGTACAGCCTGCAATTACCTACCTACTGGCCCATAACACATATCTCACACCTCACATTTTGTACATTGACCGAACTGGGGCGACATGATGAAGGGTTGGGGTACGGTCTGTCTGATTTATTCTTTCCTTTCTCAGAAGTGGCAAGCGTGATGTTAATCATCCTGTACCAGGAGCATTCAGTTACTCAGGTTTTATTTGGTTAATGTGTCTCTGTTATATTGGTTTCACATTACGGCAGATACCTTATGCATTGTAAATACCACATGGTATGCACAGGGTTTATTTTAAATTCTCTTTTGCTGCATATGTCATTGGCAGTTGAACCCCTACGGCCCTCCACGTGACAAAGGTCAACCCATTCCAGCCAGAGGTTCTGTTTACTTTCCTTAGGAGAGTTATTACATTGTACCATGGGGCAAAATGAAATATGATGCGCAGTTGGAATATTTAATGTTTATTGCATATGACTAACACTAAAACCTGCATATGATGAAAAACAGTGTTTTACAATAAATGTAAGAAAAAGTATAGTTAAAATACCATTTATTGGCTAAATGTAAAACCAACACTAGATGGCAGCACAACATAGCTGTGCCTGTCACAACATAACTGAAAGGTTGGCCTATGCAATATATATATTATCTACTATCTACTCTTAAGAGTTGCTATTACAGACAAAGAGTAAATATTTTTCTAATGATTTAGGAAAATATTTACTGCTATGCAACCCAAATGTAATATCACCTCAATCCAAGAATAACGAAAGGTCATCATTGTCATTGATAATATTAAAATCTTTTTTCACCAGTGTATTCTTGTGCATCGGCACCAGCTCAATTGGCAACTGTTCCTTTACTAGACTAAGCAGGGGAATCCACTTATTTGTTATGCTGTTTTGGTTTTATAAGCTGTTTGTCATGTAGGCGTATTAAATCATCAAGAGGTTTTAAGACATACCATTCCAGAAGACTCCTTCCATACGTGCGCTCTTTGGATTGATACACTTTCCACTTTGCATTATGAAGCCTGCTAAGCAGGTAGTGCATTCATCATAATCTGGTCCCACGCACGATTCACATGTTCTATAGCAGGTATCGCACTCTCTTTCAATTTCATCAGCATAAAATCCAGATCCGCAGTCACTGACGCAGACACTATCTGGGATGATGAAAAAAAAGCCTAGCATTAATCATCTCATTGTCAGAACAATTTTGAAACTGCATTATTTTTTGCCTTAATAATAATACGGTAATTTAATGCCCTTTTAAGATTCTTATACTTAATTATTGCAAATGTATGGTACGTCCCCAAAAAGTCACTTTGCCCCTAAATAAATGCTGAATATTTTCATACGTTTATGAAAGATGTTGCTAAGCAAAGACAAAACATTAACTATACCATGTACAGCATAAGAAAATCAAGCAGATCTTATGGCAGAACACCATTGCTAATTTTGGCCTTTTTTTACCGCTAGATGTTCATTCAGGTTTTTTTTAAATGAGAAAACTGTTCATCTAACATCAGTAGCTTTATGACCCCATAGCAAGAATGCAACCCTTCCAGATTCTGTGACAATAGCTTTCATCTGCTTTTGTACGAGAAAACAGATACATTATTTAATTAATTTCTTCATTATCGTTTGCCAAGTTGACCCCAGACACCAGACGAGCCAGAAGGCTTGTTTTTTTCCCTCAGAAATCTCGTGGTACTGCCACAACCACAAGGGATTCTGGGTAGGCGCATGCAAATAAGGTCAACAATGATCACCTTTTGCCTCTATATCCACTTTATACATGGATCCCAATTGCCCGCTGTACAAGACAGTCTTTAGACAAAACTGGGGTAAAAGGTGCAGTAGCCAGATCACCACTCATGATGATGAGTGGCGATTGTTGACCTTATTTGCATGCGCCTACCCAGAATCCCTTGTGGTTGTGGCAGCACCACGAGAGTTCTGAGGGAAAAAAACAAGCCTTCTGGCTTGTATGATGTCTGGGGTCAACTTGGCAAATGATAATGAAGAAATGAATTAAATAATGTATCTGTTTTCTCGTACAAAAGCTCTCAACTCAGAAAACTCGTATACTCAATATTAACTTACCCTGGAGAAAGAATCCCTCCTCGCACAATATACACTCCTCTTCGGTGCAGCTCGCACAATCCACATCACATTCGATACATCGCATCAAAGAGTCTGTACTGTATGTTTTCTCAGGGCAAATGGCATAGCAGAAACTTTCATACCTGCAGGAAATCCGCGACATTTTACGTGATTTCACCAAAAACAGTGGTATGCGTTCATTAATGGCAATGCGCAATTCCAGCCTTTATTAATTCTTATCAATAATCTTGTGGATAATAAATGTCATCTGAGACATTGTGATGTTATTCTTTTTAACATTTGTACACTTTTGCCATTTGTGCCACACTACACAACTCTTGGAGTTCCAATGGTTTAAGAAGTAAATAAATATGTCTCGCACATCTTGACATCAACGAGCATATTTAGTGAAAAAACTACCGTGGAAAGAAAATTTGACTTTTCAGCAAGTGCTAGGTGGTGAGATTAGATTTCTATGGGAATTTGTGACCTACTAATTTACACAATTACATTTATAAACGTATTATTTACATATCATTGTGATTTTTTTTAGGGTGTTACACCTAGTAAACATTCAGTGTTCCTGAAAAATAGGGACACCTGGGGAGGAAAAAGGGACTTCAGGATTTAGGATTTACAGTGGGACTGTTTACACAGGGATACGTAGGTAGTATGCAACATTTATAACAGTCCTACATAGGTAGACAGTCATATTGCTTTTAATAGCTGATATTCTGCATCTTGTTTATAAATTTGTCTTGAACTGATCTTTAAATAACAATAAAGACATATATAAATAATCATTCTATTCCCAGCTGCAACATAGTCCCCATAGATTACTTTCGGCTTTATTCTGTATCTTGTGTATAAATGGATTGTATATGTGTGAAATTGCAACTTTTGAAATTCTATTTGCAAATCATAACACCAGGGAAATAACAGGAAAAATCTCTAAAGCAATAAAATAGCCCCCAAAAAACAAAAACACTAGATAGTCATATGTTCCTTAAATATATTATTATGTTCAAAATCTATTACATGCTGGTTTTCCCAGAACAGCAATTATGTACCTTACACAAATATATATATATATATATATATATATATATATATATATATATATATATATATATATATATATATATATATAAAACAAAGCATATACATAAAAGGACAACTTACATATGATATCCAGCTATGCAGGAGGTGCACAATGTGGGATCCGCTAGGAGACAAAATAAAAGACAAATATTAAATTAATTGAATTATTGCAGAACTCAGCATGTAAGTACTATTTTTTTGGGATGGTGAATGTATGGTACTTGCAATAGTAAAAATAGAAGAAAGAATGTGTAGGACAGGTGAAGGCCAAAGGATGCAGCGAACGGTTTATAATAAATGATTGCAGCCCGGTGTGGCTGGATTTATACCGGCTCTTCACCAAGAAAAGTCGCTGGGACAAATTAAAATGATTTACTTTGAATTGCTGTGGCTCACAGCCCACTTACAGTGTAGGTAACTTGATTTACCCTTACATCAATCACGTGTGTCTTATGCACTGAAGTTAAAGCGCAGCGCCCAAAAAACAGGGTGATTGGTGTGTTATTATTCTATTTCAATGAAGCGATATGTTAAATACATTTTAAACATATCATTCTTTAATTGACAAAGCTTACTTTGCTAAATGAATGAAAGGATTTTTCACCTTATAACCAACTAAGCTTCTTTGAATAAGTTGCCGTGTGGAATTAATCTTTATATATGTTACTATTCATGCCTAAATGTATAAGGGTAGTATGATTTGGGGTTCAATTTCCCTGTAGCAGGACATGTTTAGATGCCCAAGTAGGCAGCATCTTTGCACAAAAGACAGATTACCATAATAGTCGTAGAAAATGTAGGAAAGCCTGGCTCTGATGTGATACAACCTGTTTTGGTGAGCAACTTTTTCCTCCAAATCAGCAGAGCCTCTATAGTTTACTTCCACCCTGCCTTTAAATGGCCGGCGGGAGAGAGGAGATGCTGGTGGCACTACCCTGGGTTAGGTTTAGGACACTGCCAAAGTAAAAATACGACACTGGTGGTATGCACCCACTGCAACCACCTTCGTACTTCCCTGGGCATGGTCAAGCCGGTCATATACTGGCGACCCTAGGCAGTACTAATAATTAATGGAGGACATGAGTCCATGGTATTGTACACAAGTGTGGCACTTGCAGTGCAAATATTGTGTGGAGAGCATCAGTACACATTAGTGATGTATTTAAGCTTTCATGGCCAATTCATTGGCTTCTATGGCAAACAAGCTCCATCTGAGAAATCTAACTCATTGCTACTAAGGGGGCTTTTGAGCAAGAGAATGCTAAGGTGGGTACATGCTACCCACATGCCTAGGAAGCCAAGACACCCATTAGCTACACACAACTAGTCCCTACTAAGGGGGCTCTTGAACAAGGGAGCGTTAAGACAGGTTCATGCCACCTAGATTCCCCGATAGTTGTGGTATCAGGTGCACAGTATACTCGCCATCAGGCTGCTCTAGCATTGGCTCACATGATAGTTCCAGGGGGTCCAATTAGAACTCACACACGTATGGGCAGAACGCTCTCTTTGATTTCAGTGGGAGTACTTCCCTGCTAGTGATTACTGTTGCTAAAACTGGACAAGAGTGACGGTGGTGCACTGCTTGTGAAACCTACTTTGCTCTGCATTTAGCATCTTGAAGGTCCTCAAAAAAATCCAACTGAGATTTTTTACCCTGGTGTCCAAAAGTTCAAGTTAAAAAACACTTCAGTTGTTATGCTATGTATGTACAGTATGTATGTGAGTGGACTTCTTTGTAATAACATTTATAATATATGAAGATTTTCCATAAACATATACAGTCAAGGGTCGATTACTTACAAGGCAGACTCTTTTTCAGGAGCATCATAACGGAAAGGTCTAGGTGTCCTATTAGTCATTTTCCCCAGTTCCATCCATACCCATTTTATTTGTGGTGGTCAGCTTCTTAATGTCTCGCCTGTGTCTCACCTACAAACGTTTTTTTTTCTATGGGAAAGGGCTTCAATTGTATTCAATCTGTCCTGTGCGTTATCTTTGCCTCAGGATGAAATGAGGTTGAGAAATACCTCAAATATTCAGATGCCCACTCCAGTTCATATTTCATATTATGTCTTTCTGCAAGCGTTTGGCTTACAAATAAATGTAATTAATCAACCTGCTGTCAAATATTTATTGTGATATATTACATATATATTTGGCTTTGGGCCATTCTAACTTGTAAATTCAACTGAAAATATGAATAATCTTTTAATGTGATATCCTCATATGACCTAAACATGGAAACTTCCTGAAAATAAATCCATATGTCTGAATCTCATGTCTATAACTTGCATTCCTATACACATGTTGGCCTTACGGAGCATTTTGTTTGTTTTTCTTATTTTTGTTTCAAAGATCCATCTTTATAACTTACAGCAGATGTGACTATACTGCATATGAAGGATGGTAATTCTAAGGCAGTGCCAATGAAACCCAAACTACTGGTCCTGCAGTGGGGTGCCCCCACAATCCCAAAAGGATTAAACTCATTACAACTGAGGTTGCTGAGTATACCTAAGGTGTTCCCTAACTTGGTTACCAACTCATTGGGCTTATTAAAAAACAAATGTGAGCTTAGGGTTGGTTGGAGCTTGGTGCAGTTTATATTCAGTGCCCACCTATAACTAATACACAGACTAAGATGCACACAATATGCTCACACAGACTCTAACACAACACACTAAGCCACACAGTCACAAATACTAACAGCATACACTAACACACACTCGAGCTGATACTTACATAGACATCTTAACAACATAAGCTCAGACACACATGCTAACACTATTCACTAACACTGTGCACGAATACACTTTAACACCATACAGTAACATACACCATAAGCTCACACACACACGTTACCACCATACTAATATATGCATGTACACTAACTCTTAACACCCTACATTTATACACTCAATCAAACATCATACACATGCACACATTCACCCTCCCCTCTTTCTCTCCCTCTTTCTTTACATACTTTACTATATATCACTCTCTCTCCATCTCCCATTGTTTTTATTATTATCTTTTATTTATGTATAGTGCCAACAACTTACACAGCACTGCTTACAATACATATATTCAAGAGGTATGACAAGACTAGAATTGAGAAGGCCCTGCTCGCAAGCTTACCATTAAATGTAAAAATGCTCCTCCATACATTTCTGCCCTCAACTCCCCTACTCAAGCTTTACGTTCATCCACATTGGGATTCTAATGAATACATCCATGTATTTTGCAAGAGGAAAACATGTTTCTTTTAAGGGGACACAGCTATTATATGCATTAACGTGCATATGATGGCTGGAGTGTCCCTTTAAAGAGAATGCAGGGAGAAGGTAGCCTCCCATCTGTCAGCAGACTGTATACAAAAGACTAAAGTGTCTATAGTTGATGAGACCTCTGAGGTCCTGGAAGTTTATGTAACCTAACCTCTTTTTCTGCATCGTCCCCATAAAAGGTATCAACCTCCAATAAAGTCTTCAGAATGTCCACCACAAAGCTTTTCCCAGCTTATACTACCTTATTCCAGATGGTTCAGTTAGGGTTTAATGAATAGGAGCCAATGGTCCCATCCTTTTCACTGGAACAAGACCATTTCCCAACCATAGGAGAGTGTAATTCAAGTGAATTCGAACCTTAACATTTTTGTAAAATGTTGTTGGCGGTAAATCCTTAGTAACAGAAAATACATAGTAATGTTTTTTGTTTGTTTTTTAAACTATTATTGGTCCACATTTAAATAACCCTTATCAAAAAGTTTTATCACTAGATACTTACATGGGTCGCATTCTCGACATCCCTTTTCACATGTCACACATTTCTTCATATCCATATCTTCTACTTCCCCTGTGAATCCAAATGGGATTAGGTTTTATATACTTTGTTGTAAACCTATATATTCATGCTATTTGTAAGGCATCTTTTTTATATAAACATATGTCCTTAACCTTTAATGTATTTTATCATTTTTATCGAATTGATATTCAGCTGTAAACCACTTCCTACAAAGACAATCATTCTGTGCATAATTTAATTTTTATTTTGTTTAAATTGTTTCTTTTAGTTCTTTCAACTGAGAATCACCATTATGGAATGTGTCAGTGTGGCCCCAATCATTGAATTGTTATCTGGGAATATCAATATGGGTAAGGCTGTATTCTCTGCATTACCAAAGGGCGATTCTTCCAAAAGGGAATGATGATTATATACAGAGAAATCTCAACGCATGCGGAGACAGAAGTGGCTGTAATAATGAGAATGCCTTATCAGTAGAACACCAGCAAACATTCATTATGTTGTCTTAATTGGCCGGAATACTTGTCAGCCTGAAATGGCACTTCTAGACATACTTATTAAAAAGGTTAAGCAGGTTAAAACAAGGATAATGGTAAATGTAGCAAAAACAGAACCAATCTTTTGACAGATGAATAGTGAAAGTAAGAATCTGGAGCTCATATCTCAAGAGTCCTGTCCTTTAAGAGGAATACATTTTCTCTAACTAGGACGTAAGTGAGATGCTAGTTATCGGTGGATATCACGGGTATAGGGAGAGTGTCTATAAACATAACCTGCGGGTTTTAAGAAGCTATGAGATCTTCCATCTTTTCTGCATATGTCATTATGGCTTTGCATGTTTTTATAACAGGAAAGGCTTATCCATAGTTTGATTATAATTGTGTTGTGACTGACAACCTAAAGCCATCCCCAAGAAGTCATGGGCCTGAACTCAAATATCTTTCAGTGTTTTTTTTCTACAGATGTGTGCCTGCCATATTGATCATTGTTTCCAGGATACATATAAGTTTCACATATTGCTAAACACCACATGTAAAGTAATTCGTATTGGTACATGGGATACCTTCTTTGACTTTATACATTCTTCATACAGCAGGACAGTATTTTACTGGTGCTGGTCAGCAACATGTGAAATGTATATGTGTTCTGTTAAACATGGCCGATGTGGCAATGCCAGTTACAGGGAAGTCTAGAAATGGACCAGTGGCTCTCACACCTATTTGATAAGGGCCAGTATAGGCCAAACTTGACATATAGTGTCATAAAGTGCTATTATACCTTACATTTTGAGTGGTAGGAACCTTTATAATGGTCACCCATCATGCTTTTAATTTCCCTTTACAAATGACATATTATCTTAAACTAAGTCCTTCCATTTCTTCATTTACCTTATAGATTCCCACAAAAATGGAAAAAAGTTTTGCATTCACTAGTATTATAAATTTCATAGCACATAAAAATTTACAAGGCCAAATGACAATATATCTTTTGGGAAATGAGTGGCAAATGCGAGGGCATGAAACTATCTTTCATTAAATCATACGTTCTTGCAGTTCTAGCATAACCTTGGTAATCTCCACAAAAAAGGAAGCATAAAGTCACTGTTTCTTATAATATATATGTCTGTCTTTTTCTGAAAAGCTGCATATATATACTCAATATTGAAACAGCAGTTTTAAAATATACAAAACCCCATTTTTAATCTTGACACCTCCTACCCTGGAGGAGTATAAAGCGGTCTTGAAATGTCTCTTTAATTTATTGCCTTTCAGCGTCAGCTTATTTAATGTAAAAAAAAATATGGATGAGCTCTTTTTTACCACAAAACAGATGGAAAAAAATAGTGGAATCCAAGAAACAGCTGATCTTTATATGTTGTTTTTTTTTTAATTTGTCATAACATACCATCCGCACATTCAAGCTTCTGGCAGTAGTCATCATCCAAGTAATACCCCTGGTAACATCTCACACAGGTAGAATCACTGCTGCATATCTCGCAGTTATCTGGGCACCTCGCGCAGGTGTTCTCTGCAGCGTAATACCCCCTGGGGCATCCATCCCTGCATTCCCCATTGTATAGGAACCTCATTTTTCCACTTTCATCTAGGTGAGAAAAACAGGGAATCAAAACACTAATTTATCCTCATTTAGCTCAATCAAATGACAGCTGTTCAAAGCAATTTAAGCCATTATGGAATTCCGCCCTTATTTCACTTCCCGTGGTTCAGAAAGTTCATTATTCTCTTTTCTGAGTCCAGGTCATGACATGCACAACTGTTTCTACTTTTCTCGCATAACAGCAAACCAATACAGGCAGAGCTGGGGGATGCACTTTTGGTTTTGAGTCAGGAGATGCTCTTTAACCCCTTAAGGACAATGGGCGGTCCCTAAACCCATTGAAAACAATGCATTTTGAGCCCGTACATGTACGGGCTTTGTTATTAAGGGGTTAAAAAAAAAAAAGCTCAAAACAGAATAAAAAATAAAGAAACTCCACCTTTCATAATATAACATGTTTATTTTGACTTTTTTCCTAGTATTTCTTCAATCCGTCTTATAGATGTACAGCATTTTTCAACATTTCAACATCAAAGAGTTAGTTTAAAAGGATCATTGGAATGCTGATTGGTCACACTTGAAGTACACAGAAATGTTTTATACCTTATTTTTTTCAATAAAAGTCTTATATTCCAGAATATATTATGTTAGTTGCTGCACACTATGCAAATATCCCAAATTTAGCCGATTGGATGATTAACTGACCCATAGAGAGTTGGTTACTTGGTTAGTTGGTTGTTTTAATCCCAAATAATCCAGTGCCCCTAATTGACTCACTATAGCGACAACACTAAAACCTTGCAGTCTGGAGCCTTTTGTTACGAGTAAGACACACAAACCACACACTTTAATTGTATGGCCCAATCACCTAGTTGTGCGTATTTCTGTCATAAAAAAGCCGTGCTTTTCCAGAAATAATATGTTTGATATTGAAATCATCACATTTAATATCAAAATACATTTTTAAAGTTGTTATTATCACTATAATTGTCAGTTTAGCATACAACTAGTATTGTAATGTAATTCAGCTAACCTCTGCACATCCAATATGCTAAATGAGACACACACAGCTGATTATGTTAGTAATAAGCAGAAATACATATAAAAAAAATGCCAAACATATGAATTTAGGGAAACACATTATTTCAACACCATAATATTATATCACAATTCAGCTATTGATTATAATATATCTCTGTTACTGGTTTTCATCTTTTGGAAGGCATAATACCACTATTAGTGCAAAAATATCCCCTGGCCATTAGGTGGCAGCAGCACAGCATGTCTTTTTTGGGATCCGATATACTGGATAATTTTTATGAAGGGCTATATTTTTAAATCTAAAATTTGTAAAATCAAGCAATAATGAAACATTTTTAACTCATTCAAAACTGTATGGATTTACAACTATCTAACTGGATTATTTATCATATAATTTATGAATGTTCTAAATCTTATGCACAGCTGCATCTAGAAAGTGTTCTCACATTGCTTTTGAAAAATTGAGAGAGACCTGTTTCTATAACATCATGGCCCGGCTAATAGAAACAAGGTGCCCTGTCACAATACTGCAAAATCTCATCTTGTAAGGTGAACTCTGGGCATAACATTTATATTTATCACATTGAGACAAATGAATATAATAAGTGGTTTCCAATTCAAGCAGTGGCGTCGGCAGGGGGGGGCCAGAGGGGGCCATGGCCCCCCCTACATCATGCTGTGCCCCCCGGTGTGCCCCCCCAATTGAAACGCCGGCTTTTTTTTTTTTTTAATAGACCCGGAGGAGAGAGTGAGAGGCGCCGAGCGGTTGCTGAGGAATAAGTTCTCAGCAACCGTTCGGCGCCTCTCACTCTTCTCCGCGACCGCGAGGCCTCTTCCTGGTTCGCAGTGCCGGCATTTCAAGCCGAGCGCCGGTATATGTCGTCATATCCGGCGCCCAGCAGTGAAGCCGGCAGAACCAGGGATACAGAGACCTCGCGATCTCACCGCTGGACAAGCCCAAGGTAAGGGAACTTCAAAGGGGGGGTTAGAAAGTTAGGAGGGGGTTAGAGAGAAGAGGTAGATAGGAAGTGAGAAGGGGTAGATAAGGATAGATTGGGAGGGAGAGGGGATAGATTGGGAGGGAGAGGGGATAGATTGGGAGGGAGAGGGGGGTAGATGGGATAGATTGGGAGGGAGAGGGGGTAGATTGGGAGGGAGATGGGGGTGGATGGGATACATTGGGAGGGAGAGGGGATAGTTAGGATTGATTGGGAGGGAGAGGGGGTAGATAGGATAGATTGGGAGGGAGAGGGGGGTACATAGGATAGATTGGGAGGGAGAGGGGGGTACATAGGATAGATTAGGAGGGAGAGGGGGGTACATAGGATAGATTGGGAGGCAGATGTGGTAGATAGAGAGGCAGTTGTGGTAGATAGGATAGATTGGGAGGGAGAGGGGATAGATAGGATAGATTGGGAGGGAGAGGTCTTTATGGGACAAAAACGGCGTACGTTCAGCTGTTTGGGGACAAAGTTGACATAATGTGTAACTTAGGTGCTGGTCAGGTTCTATGTGGGCAGTATGGACACCAGCGTTGGCTTTGGGGTGTGTGACCAGTGATCTATGCCTGTAATTTAGGGGGTTTTATCTATACCTTTAATGCAGAGTTTATATGTAATTTCCAATTGATTTATATCTGCAAAGCTGGGTTTTGTGTCATTCTGTTCATCTGTATCGGCTATATTTCCATACATTATTAATGTTTACCTGCAAATATAGGATTTGCATGTCTTATTCAGTTGATCAATACCTGGAGTGCTGTTTCCATGTGTTGATTATTTGATCTAAACCTTCAGTGCTGAGCGTACATGTGATTTCCAGTTGATATATACCTGCAATGCTGGGTTTGTGTGTTCTGTTGGTTTATACCTGCAATGCTATGTTTCCATACATTATTTATGTATACCTGCAAATACAAGGTTTTTTTTAATCTCATTCAGTTGCATGTGCTGTTTCCATGTGTTGTTTGTTTGATCTATACCTGAACTACAGGGTGTAAGTAAAAGAGCGCTATGGTTTAGTGAATGAGGGGACAAAGGGACTCTGGGGATGATTACAGGGGAGAGGACTTCTCAATGTCACGGTGCAGTCAGAAGGAGGGAACACTGCACTGACTCTCACTGTCTTCCCCTGATCTGCAGTCAGTGTGGCAAATATATTGGCAGCAGGGTCTAATATTAATATATATTGGCAGCAGGGGCTAATATTAATATATATCGGAAGCTGGGACTAATGTTTATATATATCGGCTGCAGGGCCTATTATCAATAAATATTGGCTGCAGGGGCTAATATTTATATATATTGGCTGCAGGGACTAATAATATATATCGGCAGTAGGGGCTAATATTAATATATGTTGGCAGCAGGGTATAATTTCTATGTATATCGGCAGCAGGGTATAATATAAGTATGTATCCGCAGCAGGGGCTAATATTAATATATATCCGCAGCAGGGGTTAATATTAATATATATCTGCAGCAGGGTCTAATATTTCTATATATCTGCAGCAGGGTCTAATATTTATATATATTGTCAGCAGGGGCTAATATTAAATAATGAAAAATAACTGTCACTTTAGCTGTTATTTTGAAATCATATTTTAATCACAGTCTTTACTTCAAAGAGATAAGTGCATATTATGTAGTTAAAAATGCACGTCTAACGTGTGTGTGTGTGTATGTATATATATATATATATAGTGTATATGTACCGTTTTATAATTGGCCCCCCTACTTTGGTCCCTGGCCCCCCATGTGCCCCCCCTAAATATGAAACCTGGAGACGCCACTGAATTCAAGGTCTCGCTGCTAACACTTTATTCATCTAAGTTAATGCTGCTAAATTCCCTTGATGTTACAGATAATACACCTCGTTGTGCAAGAGAGGTCTTTATTCAATTTTTTTGGAAATGCAGAAATGCGTGTGTTTTTGTCACATTTTATTCTAGGAGCTACCTAGAGCTATTGTTGTTGTCAGTGGGTACTATTACGACTGCTATCAAATGTGAGGCTCAAAAAGATTTACCTCTGATGTGAAAAACTGAGATGAAACCAGTGGCTTTTTAACATCCTTAAAAAAGGGAAACGAAGTCTATAGATCAAGTCTTCTGTGTATACAAGCTATACAACTGGACTTCTTTGATGCAAACTGTAATTTGTGTGAATATTAAACCCCTGATGCTTATAAAACAGAGCGGTCAACCTTTGCTCTAATATTATAAAGTATGGGGTTCTGAGAGTATTTTTGCAATTAATGCACAAAAAGTAAGTCAGTACAGAGAACAGTTTAGTTAGGATGAAACATAACTCTTAAATTTATGAGAGACTATCACAATATGTTCAATTAGCATTATAGACCTGCAAAATATGTTGTAGTAGTTGGTCGCAGACCACTTACCATTCCCACATGATGTACATTTGTCAGGCTCACTGCCACTACAGTCACGGCAGGTATGGTGGCATGGGTGACACTGACGATTGAATTCATATTTGCCGAGTGGGCATTGCAGAACACAATGCCCATCATCTAAAATCCTAAGGAGGAAAACAAAAAATATTTTAGAATCATGACAGCTGAGGCCACACACATCCAATAGCAAACAAAGCAAATGTACCTCCATAAACTGATAAAACCTACAGATAAAACCTACAGGGCTACAGTTGACTGCTGGGTTGTCAAATGATGGGATATACAGTAAGTTTCAGAAGGAAATCTCCTAACAAAGAGGTAGCGAATCACCTCAATCTAGACTGTAAGCATTGTTTGAGTATTTGAGTCCCCAATTCCTGCGAGCAACAATAGGATATCCTGGTTCATTACTCATGGAAAGATATAACAGTCCATTGGCATATGTATACATATCCCTAAAAGCAATCTGGTCACCAACCTGGCCTGATCCTGCTAAAAAATCATCACTATTGTGTCTTTGTTCTAAAAAAAATAACACTTCTATACAAAAGAGAGAAATCAATTAGGATTTTACTGTAATTTAGTTTCACACACAACTGAAGCAAATTGCATAAAAATATATAGCGTTGATCTAATTTTCATGCAGAATTTCTAAAATCCAATCAATTTGTACAATTCCTTGATGTTTTTTTAGTTAATTCATACTTTTTTTTTTTAAATGTCTAAACATTGCTGAAGCAGCTTGATTAAACCTGAATGAAATATTCAGTTGATTAAACCAAAAAAGAATATGTAAAAAAATATGCCATTAAAACAGGGCTTGACAAACCACAGGTGCTGTGTCACCAAGGCAATTTGAAATCCATTCTTAGGCACCCGAGGTTTTGCAGGACAAGAGGGTCGTACGGGCCAGGGTGCCATCGGAAATCTGCCTCCCCTCTGCTTGGATGCAGGGGCGGGTTGAAGTGTTAGAGTCAGTGTATGTATGTATACTGTAGTGTCAGATTCAGTGTGTATATGTATAGTGCTAGTGGGTGTCTGTAAATGTATATTGCCAAAGTCAGCATGTCTACTGTATTGTAGTGCCAGATTCAGTGCCAGATATGGTGTTAGCATGTGTATGCCTGACCGTGTGTTACTGTAAGGTGTAAGTGTTTGTGAGCATTAAATGTTAGCGTGCGTCGGTTACAGTATGTGTTAAAGTGTGTAAGTGTATGTTAGTATATGGTGTTAGCATGTACATAAAAAAATGGTGCTTGTTTGTGTAACCGTATGGGTTTGGTTGCAATGGCACCTGGAAGATGGAGAGGAGGCTTCACAGATGCGCCCTACACAGAATCACCCAGCATAACGTGCTTTATTTATTTTTAACGTACTAATGAATTTATCAACTTTATTTAATGGAGAAAAGAAAAATGTCGGTGCGCTAAGCTAGTTCCAGGCTCAAATAATAAAAATGTGTAATATGAGGCCTACCAAACAGTGTGAGCATGCTGCAAATACAGTGTGTTTGGCTGTACAATGTATACAAAAAACAAAATACTGTCTGCGCTTCTCACCCTAATAAAGTTGGCAACAAATATATAAACATAATATAAATGAGAGGTTTTGGTTATATGAATTGGCCAAAGCATAATTAAGCTCACCCGCCACGTCAAGGTACACTCTCAATAGGGTGAGAACCTACTCTCACCTCCTACATAGTGGACACACAAAGCAGTTTATACTGCCACAATTAAACCCCCTCCGAATTAACCCCTGGACAGCAAGCTGCAACCAGACAAATGAGGAGCCAACAACCTCACCTATGTGCAAGCAGAGAAAAGAAAAATATAAAAATGTTTTCTATTATTTATTACATATATTTTGTGACATCTTTATTTTTAGAAGAGGACACCTTAAACAGTAGAGTGAGGGGCGATATGACTGAAACTTTAAATATATAAATAAATAAAAGACCCTGATTGCCAAAATTTTGATCAGCAAAATAGATAACTTTATATATTGTAATTGATCCTGTCATATTTTCCTACCTTGACTAGAACAATTTATGCTTTGCAATTCAAATACAATGTTGCTTGTTTAACAAACTTCTAATTACATAAAACTCACAAATACAAACATATGTCTGAAATATACCAAGTATAGTTTTAGAAGCACAACACAAAGGAGGCAAATAGTAGGATTAAAAGAAACTCTTGAACTGAAGCGAATGGACTACCCGTGTATTGACTGCCATTCTAAATGAGTAAACTATGCATTGTGATGGTGATAGGGCAGGATGGGCTTCTGTTGCATACAAGTAAAGCAGACAAAGACTGCCAAGTTGTTTCACAATGGTTTATCAACGGCTTTAAGAAGGATGCATCTTTTAGTCATTATAGACATCATTGTAATGAAAACCATTGACCAGACAAAACTCTTTCACTATGTCAATGTAATGAGCCGTGGCATTAAGGATATAAAAGGCATTTTGGAAGAAAAAGGGGCAGACAGTACAACAATGAAGAAATGGCCTAATTAGGCAGTAAGAGCTAAAATGAGGTCGAAACAATAGCTATGGTAGCTTGGCATGTAATAGTATTAAATGTTGTAGCGCAAATCATTAGTTTCACCAAATTCACTTGTAGTGCTATGTTATCACTAAAAACAGTACACAGTGACAAGGGTTAATCTTCTCTTTTTGGTGAACAAGTTTAAAAATCCCCATACAGGACCATATTCCATATAGTGGAGAGCAGTAATATGTGGCCATTTAAAGGCTTCTGTATATTATATATATATATATATATATATATATATATATATATATATATATATATATATATACACATTAGTATACTTATGACATTCTAATTTTCACTGTATTGACTGTATCACTTTGCAGCAGAATAATTCAATTTACATAATGACAAAGGAGATTTGCTTACCTTGTAATGGCACAAGCTATGCAACTTTGTTTGCCAGGTCCAGTGCATTTATAGCAGGGGGCATCACAAGACCTACAGCCCTTAGATACATCAAAGTATTCACCTTAAAAAGAAAAAATCAACGTAGTATGTTTGCTGCTTCATCGTGGAAGATGGGGATATACATTTATGTCACTTCTATAATCAGTATGTTACATTGCTTAACTTAATACGCTTAACACAAGCTACAGTGTTTTTGATACAGAAATTTATACTGTTTTTTGTGTTTGTTTTCAGATGACAGATATGCTTTAAAAGTCATATTATAGATTACCAACTATTAGAGATGAAACACAGACACATCTGGCACTCCACACCAGGCTGACAGCGCCCCATACTCACCTGAGGCAGAACGGGTGCTCCAGTGTGTGGCTGCCGGCTGGATATGTCTGCATATGCCACGCATATCCAACTGTTGGCCACACGTACATCATCAGGGTGCTGCAGCTGTTAATATTGTAGTCAACATTTCCTGAATATAGCCAAGTCCCACATACATACATTTGACATGTTTTTGGGATGTTATGGGATCTAAACTTGAAAATTTAACTCAACAAAACTATATATATATATATATATATATATATTTAAAAACAACACAATCCAGGGTTAGAAAAAATGTATTTATTTATCCAAAAGTTGCAATTTCAACAGTTTTTCCACTGACTGGATGTATACAGGAACAACAAAAACCTCACAATTTGTATTCTGCAGCATCTCTAGGTTTAGCATGTTTATGTGGTTGCAAATTACATTTGGCTAAAAGAAACTTGCATACTTGCCATATATAGAGGTCATACATGTATGCCAATGACATATACATAGTTATATGTTTTAATATTTCTTTTCCCTACAATAAAAAAATAACTACAAATCTGGAAGCTCCTTGGCTTGTATTAAATAAGGATTGTTACATTTTGTAGTGGTCTACCGTTTCACTTTCCCCAGGACAGGTACACTTTAATTTAGCGCAACTTGTTATGTATGTTTTCATCTTAAGTTATGATTTGTACTAAAATTCAAAATATTGAACTAAATTATTATGTTCCCAAGTATTTGGATTAGTGTTATGATTTGTTTTCCTTACGTTAAGCAGTGGCTTTGCGGACATCCATTTTTCACACAAGCGTATATACATATATTGTTAATTTTAAGTCTGAGCCGCTATAAGCTCTCCTTACAGGAGTAGCAAGTGTTTCAGTGACATTCTTATTAGAAAAAAACAAAATTGCCAAATTGCAATTGATGTTTTTTAAATGAGGTTGACCACAGACCAGAACTTGCAAAGAAAAAAATGTCTGAAGGTCTGTACAACCTGATAGGTGCTGTGTGTCATAAATTCACATTTTATTTAATATTTATATGTCATCATTCTCAGTTTTTTATTCCACTCCGCCGGGAGCTTATTATGAACTTCCCATAAACCTGATAAGATAATTTATAACCCAAATCTCAATGAGTTTCTGAAATGAAGACCAGTGAATGGTTTATAGCTGAAGAGACAGGGCAGATATTGACTTTATTGTTTAAAGTAAGGAATGAAATAAACCTATAGATGAATCAGTTCTTGACAATGTCTCTTCTTGAACACAAAGAGACTACTATTAAACCCCTATGGTATCATCTGGGTCACATTCATAGACTGATGAGTTATCCCAAACTAAGAGTTAAGATTGTGTAGAAAGAATATTCTCTCCAGTTTAACATTTACAAAAGATGTCTACTTCTACAACTTGAGGTTGCTATATTCACACAAGAGCAGTAAATAAAATAACACTGTCACTGACCATGCAATATTTTATTTACTTTAGGCATTTTAATAACTTCTTACAGAGATGCCTAGAAGAGAAATAGACCTAAAGATAAATGAAGATCTAGAACAAACGTTTGGTTAAGGAGCAGGTGCGAGCTGCTCCATGGATCAAAAATATACAGAAATGAGATCAGATGACCTTGCAGGGACACCAATGGTGATTTGAAAAAAGCACCAGGTCATCGCACTAGGGGCTGTAACTCACAATTGCGTGGGTCTCTAATGTCACTAATATCTCTTTAATATTGATAGCATGCTTGGTGCTCATGGAAGGACTATGATTACTGGGAGCAGTCATAGTTCTCACTATATGAATGACCATTATTCTCGTTATTCTCTGTTATTCCTGTTCTGTGGTAGAAACTGGTTCTGGGAAATGGTTTGAGAAAAAGGTATAGACAAAAAAGGACTTTTCCCCTCAGCAGGGATCATGTCATATGGATGTATTTTGCAGTTGTATAAAAACTGAAGTCCTCCATTGCCTCTGTGCCCTAAGACTGTGTTTATGGGAAATTCTCTGTAGGGTTGCTCACTCCCTTCCCTTTGGAAGCGCTCGTACATTCAATCCTGAACCTGCATGCTAGGGTTATATTGAACCTGATCTACTGATTTTTATGAAAGTCCATGTGTGAAATTACACAAGCATGTTTGCAAAAGCCGTAGCAGTAATTGCGAAAGTAAACAAGCAGTATTTTTAAGTGAAACTGCTTGTTTACTTGTGCAATGCCAAGTATTGGCAGGACTTATGTAAAGTATACCACCACTGAACTCTGGAGCAGTGGAAACTTGTTCTCCAGAGTGATGAATCTGGAAGTATAATGGACAAATCTGGGTTTGGTGAATGTCAGGAAAACATTAACTACCAGAATTCAAAGCATCTACTGTAATGTTTCGTGGAGGAGGGATAAGGATCTGGCGCTGCTTTTCAGAGTTTGGGGTAGGTCCATTGGTTTCAGTGAAGGGAAATTATAATGCTGCAACATTTATGGCACTAGTTTGGAAAAGGCCCTTTCGTGTTCCAGCATGTACCCCAGTGCACAAAGCAAGGTCCATAAAGACATGGTTTTTATGAGTTTGGTTTGGAAGAACTTGACTGTCCCGCACAAAACCCTGACTTTAACACCTTTTGAGATTAATTGAAACTCTGAATGCGAGTCAGACCTTCTTAGGCAACATCAGTGTCTTACCTCACAAATATTTTTCAGCTAAATTGGCACAAAAATCACACAGTGACACTCCAAAATGTTGTGGAAAGTCTTCCCAGTAGAGAGGAGGCTTTTATAGCAGCAAAGGGGGACCGACTACTTATTAATGCCCATGGATTTGGAATGAGATGCCCAACAAGCTTATATTGATGTGATGGTCAGATGCCCACATACCTTTGGTCATCTGATGTTTACACACACTGCATATAAATAAATAATAATCCACAGGACATCCTATTAACAAGGACCTTTATCTGTGTAAAGTGGGGAAATAACATTAATCTTGATGTGTATAGTAGCCAAGTATTTTTTCCCTCACACCTATCCCCTGCTAAATTCATTTAAATTCATAAAATACACACATCTCATTTACAGTGGGAAGGCTGGTTATAAAAAAATGAAAGCTCCTTGGGGCATCTACGCAGAAGGGTAGAGAGTAAAAATCACTGTCTGCCCCTTGTCTTGGTAAAAGGATCATCATTTAGCTTTGCAGGGAGCAACCAGCGATGGTCCATAAAGCCATTAATCCTGATTTTTGGTCAAAGGAAAAAGGCCAACCAAAAAATAAAATAATTTTGAAAATACACTGAAAAAAGTAAATAAAATTCTCGAACCTGATGGCAGTGAATTGGAAAGTGGCTGCTGGTAGAGTGGGAGTGTTTAAATATACGCCCAGGTGCCAGTAACCTCCTTTATTTGGCTGTTGCCTTGCATCCTTGTTATTGAGGGTCCATTAAAGTCAATGAGGATACCTTGCATTCTCCAAACACTGGGGGCCACTGGTGCACAGTGCTCATCAGACTGCCACTTGAACCAGTGTCAATCAAGAGTAGCACTGCTGTGCTAATTTTAGCATTATATTTTTGTTCAGGTTTCCTGAAGAAATTAGTGATAGTCAAACACAATAATGAATTCAACGGACTGGCTGTGCACATCTTTTGTGGCGATTCCTAGACTGTGATATATCATTTGTTATAAAGAGAAGACTTTATACATATTTTCTCCTGGCTGCTGGCTTTTATACGCCATTCATTGGGTTATACAGAAGATGTGCTTGTACTTCAATGAATGCTATCCGTTTTTTGTAGTGGTAAATTGTCATAAAATGTTCCAAAAAGTATTACATTATTAACGTACGATCAATTAGTTGAGGATTTATTGTCCTGAAGTACAAAAAGAAGTGGAAAAACATCAAACTTTTTTTATTGGGCATATGTTACATAATTGGCATCTGCATGAATTGTGATTTGGGGCATATTATATAAATATAAATCTCAGTGGATAAGTTGTCATTGTAAACATTGAGGATTTTTCAAAATAGCTATGGAGATTTATGCCTTAGTTGGTTTGCTTTGTTATGAGATCTGTTAATAATCTTAGTTTTATAATTGTTTGAAAAATGCAAATCCTTCTCTGGAGCATTGAACAGAACTGTATGGGGATTTTGAGAACTCTTTTGAAATTTTTTCATTATTCAGGCTATATAAAAATGATGTAAAAATAATTTATGGCCATTAATAAATGTATTATAAATACTGCACAGTAGATCGTTCGCCAGACCTTCTAGCAAATGAAAAATCTCCATGGTTAACATTTTCTTTCCCAAAATATACTTCCACTCAAGAAACACACTTTTAACAAAATCCAAAGTCCAACAGTTTACAGTTCAGAACACAATAAACCTATGTTAAAATAATCAATATATTTGTACCAGAAACCCATTTTATTTATGTACCAGGGGAGCAGCCATCTTAACTTCCTGTTTAACGATCTGGCTGCGTATATTATTGGGGCTATATAAATAAAAGATAATAATAATTTCTCCCCATTATTTTATTTATCTACATTTGATAGGTTACTGTTCTCCTTAAATTGAATCTATTTGGATCCATCCGTAATTTTAAGGATGGTGGCACAAACTTGGGGGGACTTTATAAACCAGAGAAACAGAATTTAAATGCAATTTTGGCACAAATGAATTTTTACTTAATAAGATGTATCTAATACAATTGAACAGGGCCGGCCCGACAATGGAGCCGAGTGGGGCAACCGCTCCAGGCGGCACTTTTGAAGGGGCGGCACTTCGCCGCCCCAAGCCCCCTTTTTTTTTTTTTTTTTTTAAGCGAAAGAGAGAGAAAGGGGCCCTCTCTCTCTCCTCTGCGGCGAGTCTCCCTGCTCGGTCTCGGTGCCGGCTTGTAATGCTGAGTGCCGGAAGATTTCCGGCGCTCAGCATTACAAGCCGGCACCGAGACCGATTTCCGGCGCTCAGCATTACAAGCCGGCACCGAGACCGAGCAGGGAGACTCGCCGCAGGACTGCTGAAAGGTAAGTACAAGGTGGGGGGGAGGGATGGAGGGAGAGGAAGGGTAGATAGGGGGGGGGGGGGCATTTTAAAATTCGCCCCAGGCGGCATTTTGCCTTGGGATTTTTGAACTAAATAAGAAACAGAAACATGGGCAGTTACATGAAATACAATTTTGTCACTTTAAAAGCTGAACGGGTAATACAACCCTGAAACAGGAAATGTGGATGCTATTGCTGATAACTAGAGAATTTTATCAACATTAACATTTTACACATTAGGAATGACTGTTTTTTTTCAATAAAACCACGTTTGGAACATAAAGATGAAATTAAATGTAATGTATAAATTATATATAATGTTTCAAATTGCATATATATATCATGGAAACATGTTTATTTCTAGATTGTATCATCAAAGATGATTGTAACTCATAGATGCAAAACTAGAAAAAACTATTAGGCACGACACTGGTACCTTTGTGTCATTTCAATTTCGAAACCTTCTTTTTTTGGCACCTAGTATTCTGTTCAGTGTGTGACATCAAATCTTTGTACTCTCATGAGGTAAGTAGTTAAAAGTGAAGCTTTTTAAACGTAATTTTTTGGGCCTCCTGGGAGACTTTCCATGTCTCACCGATCTAGTTCCTAATGCATTCTACATGCAGGACTGCAGAGTGTTTGGAACAGCTAAGCGGACTGTTATGTAAAAATAAAAGACATATGGCTATTTCTTTAACCCCGGTAATCATGGAAGGACTGGTAACATTCAGTCTGGGGGAGGAAAATAATAGCCGAAAGTACCCAGCAAATAAAGCATCTGAAATATTTGGTAGACAATACAATCCCTATGCAAACAGATGACCCCAGAAGGTTTTGCATAAAAATAAAGGAGAACAAAATGGCGCCAGCCTGGTTGTAGGCCTCCAAAAACCTGTGTTACCCTATACAATTCTATTTGGGATTGCAAAAAAAAACACATAAGAGGCTTATGGCATCAAATCCCATAACATCTCTAGGCAATTGAACCCCTCTCTCTTCTCTCTAATTTTAAAATTCACAGTTTCTGTTGATTTAGTCCTGCAAGAATTAAATCTATTAGGGCAAAGCTAACACATGTAGATAAATACAAATTCACTTTAATCAAGAATTAGCTTCGTTGAGTGCCACGTGATAGGAGTGTGTCTGATCCCATTATAAGGATCAAAGAAAAAAATCTGTTGATGGCTAGATTTAAGTTTTTATTATTAATCTCTCTCCAAAACTTTATGTACTGTATCTGAATTCATTTATCTCAAAGCTTGATAAATTTAATGAAACAAAATAAGGAATAGACTTTTAACGAAAATAATACAGTTGCATTAACGACTGTGGAATTTTGTGGTACAGAGAGGTTAAAAGGAGTGAGAAGATATTTATTTTTTTCTAATATCAGTAACTGGTTTTGTGAACTAAGTGAAGATAACGGAAACTACAAAGAATGTGTAACATGTAAATATCTGAGCACTAAAAGCAAATATGACCTCAGGAAATATTTGACCATGCATAATGAACGTGTTACATATTTACAACAGCTGAGGACGAACATGATGTAAAGATGTGGTTCTCTAACTAAACATTTTATTTAAATGACATAACCAGTTAGAATTGGCTGTCTCCTATTGCTAATCTAGCAGGCATGAAACAAAAAAAAACCATATAATATAATTTTTTTGCAATGTATAAGACCAGTAGTGTTCGTTATGGTGCTTGCTTTAGATTTCAGTAGGGTTATAATCTCCATGTAGATGAAAAATTACAAAGAGGTGAAATGTTAGAAATGTCTGTTTAATTCATTAAAACCTGGCTTAAAAAAATGGGAAATCTGTATTCATTCTCCATCTTTCTTACCTCTTTGTAATGCGATCCAGCTCATGAGCAAACTCATACACATAAACACCCATCCTGTTGAATAAATACACTGTAGATATCTAAAAAGGGACATAATCATAGGAATAAATATGTCTACTCAACTAAATGGATACATTATTTGATATGTACTGACAATTCCTACTTCTATATATCATGTAAATCTGTTTCTGTGCTTCCACTTCCTCCATCATACAAAGCTGTCAATCTTCCTGTCCCTGGTGGTTTGAGATAATTTCTGACAGCCGGCATTACATAAGTGTTCAAGTACTAGCTCTCATTTTCACCATTTAACATAGATCATTCTGTTTAGATCACACTTTTATTGGCTAAATGCATTGAATTAGAAAATATGATTGAAGAAGATACCCAAGTAGGCGTGAATACCTACAATGTAATTCAGTCCATTTAGCCAAAAAACGAATTGTCATGGCTAACAGTACAATTCTCCCTGGTTGCTTTGGGGTTAAATATAAGGTACATCTGATGAAATCAATGATCCGCTACTTCTTTTGTTCTTGTTTTTACTTTCTATGACTGCTCTATTTAATCTTTATTTTAATAGTAATTTGCTGCTTGGTATGAGCGAAAGTCAGTTGGATGTAAATGCATGTGTAGCTGTATTTTTCTACCCTCGTAGCAAAGAATAGCAAATACTTCAGGTTATTATCTTCGGTGTCTCCATACCTCTATTTTTGCTGTGGATGTATACTACTATTAATGTATGCATTTTGACATCATTCAGTTTTATTAATTAGCTTTGCCAAAATCTTTTGTTGTTTGTGATCTTAACTTTTAATATTGTTTCATTTATAGGTGGTAACGCCTATTTAAGGCTTGAATTCAAGTGGATTGTAGAGTTGCTCTATGGCTTATTAAGGAGGACAGGTTATTTGTATGGTTTTCTATGGCTCTCCAGCTCTGTTTCTTCAAACCTCCATTATCCTGGAAATGACAGCACAGAAAATAATCTAAAGCCACAGGTCAAGCAGACAACCTGTGAAACTGACCAGAACCCATTTAGTGTTTTCTTGCATTGGAAGAGTTATTTGCCCTGCGTGCTGGTTTCACGGTAATCTATGCTAGGCATTTGTACTTACCTTGTTGGTTTTCTGTGCTCAAAATGTAATGTACATTCCGTGACACTCTTATTCTTTAACACTGGTTGTCACAACTTCAACAATACATTGAGCTCAAATGTAACTAGATTGATATTCATTTGAAAGATGTTTTAAAAACTGCCTAAAATGAACTCATTCCCCATTGATTTGTACATTAAGCACTTGCCACAGACACTGCCTATTAACAATTGTCTTGGAAAGGAACCGGACTAAACTGTAGACATACTTATCTGTCTTGGGGATTGAATTGTAACCATATTTAGTGGTCTATGGCTGGCCACTAGTCCTAGGTAGCCCTCTGCCACAAAACCAGGGCCAGATTGAACTGTTGGGCAGTTAGCTTTGCTTGGTGCCTTGTTAATTGATGAGCCGTTTGGGGAGATTAGTGATATCCATTTTTACTGCTCTTTTTACTCTATGTAGTTCTCTGTCTAGCCAGCAAAGCCTCTAACGCATCCTTAGTCTGCACCATGTTTCTTCTGATTCAAGGCACCAGGACCTCACATCCACTCAGCAGAGAGGACAGCCGCTCCACAAAGTTTAGTCATGAGGTTCAGCTGGGGCATTACCCAAACCAAAATACATCACTGGTTTGTGTCCTATGTATTAGGCCAAAATACTATACGATATTAGATTTGTCTCATCTTGCTTATCTTTCCCACCCATTCTCCTATTCATACTACCTCGAAATGTCTTTACTTACTTTTGTTTTCTTTGTGGGTTTTGAAGGGAACCTTATTTTTTATTTTTTTACCGATTAAAATAGAATATTTGTTTTGATGAGAAATCAAAGTTTAGTAAGAAAGAAAATGCATTTCTTTTAAGACATACTTCCCTACAGCTGGAGCTACAAATCAATAAAATTGTTATCCAAAAGGCATTTCTATTTTTTATCATTCTGCGTTATGTGACACTATCAAAATTTAAAAATGTATGAAACCCAAAATCTAACTTCCCTCTATAGATTATTTTTAACAGCTCAAAGTCAGATGAAGGGAATTCAAATCCACGGGAAAAAAATGCCATGTTTCACTCCCTAGAGGTTATTAAGCCAGCCCCGAATTGTACAATCTTTCAAAATTGCTTTGACTGTGCATAGTAATGTACCAGAGACCCCTGGTTTTTAATTTACAGAATCGCTTTCTTTTCAACATAAAACAGATTGGTTTTAGAAACTTTCTGTCCCATGTGTTTTATAGCGCAATGACCTTGATTTATCAAAGAGTAGAACTCAACACAATCATTTGTTCCAAAACCACAATTTTTTATGATAATTATTAATGGTTTCTTGTGAGAAAACCTAATGCATACAATTTAGTAAAGTGATACAATAATATATAGACCTCAATGACATAGAACATTTTAATCTCTAGACTGTAAGCTCGTTTGAACAGGGCCCTCCTCACCTGTTGTCTATGTAAGTCAATTTGTTATGTTACATACTACTAGTTATGTCCTGTCTACCCATTGTACAGCGCTACGGAATTTGATGGCGCTATATAAAAAAATAAATAATAATAAAGCTGTAATAAGCCTAAGAGATCATAGTTGTTTAATGATGGTTTGTATCACAAACATGTTAAATCGACTTATACATTCAGATTCGTACACATTTTAACTAAATTTGCCTAGTTCATTCATTCATTTCTGCGCTTCTCTTTCACTGTGGATTGACAAGCATTATTCTAGCCTCTTGGAGAACTGCCTCATCAGGGGGAGGTTGTCCCTGTGGTGTGCGGTGATACAGAAGGAGGCCTGGGTAACGCAGCCGATCTATGGGAGAAGCAAATCACTGGAGAAGAAGAATGAAGAAGCGGAGAACACAAGGAAGAAGGAAAAGAAGCGGAGGACAGGAAGAAATAAAGGAGTAGAAGCAGAGAACAAGAAGCGTAGCTGTAGAGACGCGGAGAAGGTAAGGAGACATTGAGAGAGTGTTTGACAGAGAGTGAGAAAGAGTTGTTTCCGAACTGAATTTCGTCTGAACTGAAAGGGCAGGAAACAAACTTTGTTGTCCAAAAAATGAAACAAATAATTTGTCCGAATCATTTTTGTCCATGTGCATAGGTCTGATGTTAAACAATGGAGGCAAACATTTTTGTGAATGTTTGAAATAAGGTTTGCATAATGCCAATGTTTCCTTTTAAAAGGTGTGGATACTATGGATTGATAGTCATGCTACCATGTTTTGGTACTTTGATGGATTTATAATACTTATATATATATATTCATATAACTTTATTTATATAGTTTAAATAATAGACAAAACCGGGCCCCAAGGGATAGATAATGAATGCCCATTAGGTGTCTGCAATGGGGTGAGGCAAATAATACACCTTCAAGGCAGACACAGGGCCCCCTGCCCAGTGAGTCCCGACATTGAGCCTTTGGGTAGGGCTAGTCACAAAAAAAATAAAAAGCCAGATGAAAACTGCATTAGTTTTAGGTGGCGTAAAATTAATCTTGTATATTCCTATTGCCGGTTTATACTTACATTATACCATACTCAATTCTCATCAAACCAGAAGCAGTAATTGTCATTAAAAAAGGCAACTAACTCCTTAAGAGGATATAAAATTAAATACATGTTACCTCCACCTATAATCCACAAAGCTTAAAACAAAAAATAGACAAAAAAAACCCAGGAGGGTGAAAAGTGCTCCAACTCTATGTGGCGGTTTATTAAATACACCCCAACGAGGCACAAGGGGGGATTCTGTTACATCTTTTATAGTCAATGGAGGGTGCGATATACCCTCTAACTATATGGGCTGCCGACACCCAGGAGTGTATAAGCATGCTTCTGTGCGATCGGTGGTCATTTTACAATCTGAAACACTGGTCACAGACCAGAACTTTTGGTTCCCATTTGCTTTTTGGTTTTGTTTTTAAAACAATGGTCTGAATAGTAAAACTTTTTTTTTTAAGATTGTACTTTTGGATGCAAACCTCAAATGGTATGGTAGGCGGTTTAGAGGGACGCCTCCTTGGTGGGCCCTGTGCCTCAAATATATTTGGTTAATAGTGGAGCCTTTGGCCTATACTATGGTTAAAAGGGTTTCGTTTGGGATAAGGACATGTGAAGTGTCTTTCACTTAACTTTCATGACTTGACTGCTCAATTTAAAGTCACATACACTTTCAGGCAACTTACATTACTAAATATATGAATTGCGGCATTCAATGTCTGTCAAGTCTGGCCAGGTGAGTTAATCCTAACTTGGTTTACCACTCAGCTCTGGGAAACTTTCCTGTAAACTTCTGCTTTAGTGCAAAATCCTTAAGCTGAAAACATGAATTTAACTAACATAAATGGAAGAGAACATATAGACTCTTCACAACTTATTATTTTTCTTCTCTATTCATGTGACATCATCATACCTGGGACGCTGCTTCCTTGGGCTACCACGGGGAAACTCCGGGTCATGGGAGCAGTGTTGTGAAACATCCCACTCCCTGCCCACTTTCCCATCAACAAAAGTGTGTGTCCCACAACATCAGTGGGACCACCAACCATCAGTGGGACCACCAACCATCAGTGGGACCTCCTACCTGCATCCCGCGAGGGGGACTCCGGGAAGCTGAAGCCAGAAGTTTCCCAGGTATGGTCATCATTATTCAGCAACCAAGCTTTACTTACTAAGAGCCTTCTTAGGCACAAAGCAGTTTAAAAAAAAAAAAAAGAAAACAGTAAACATATGTGCAGTGTATATTAGAGAAGTGTGATTAAAGTGTGATTCATTTACGCGCAAAACACATTAGTGAATAATCTTTAATTTTAAAAATAATAATAATCTATGATAACAAACACTCATACGATATATTATGATCTTACTGAGTAATTTTATACTGGAGACCTCAGCCAATGTAACACTGCAGTTATTCAGTAGCAGCACTTCCAACATGGTTGAATGTAGCAGCTCAGTTTAGGGAAATGCTTTATTCACAACATGGCATATTTGCTCATTAACCTCTGCAACCCTGAAAGCCATTATGATCACTCTTTTCCCATATTCTGGGAGCACAACACAAAGGTGTACTATAACATTTATAAATCTGTACATTTCCTAAGAATATGAGCTAGTAAATGTAATCACATATAACAAGTTTAGAATAACCCGAGGTGAAAATGTCCTAATGTTACCAAATATTTTCACTCATTACACATGTAAATTAATAAAATATCGTTGGTATATTGAATGAATGTTATACTCAGTAAGGCAAAGTGCTGTTCGCGCATATTGTTGAAAGAAAAAACTAAAGAGTGCGTTGGGGGCAGGAGACAGGTGTGAGGATGGGCAGAGGTTGGAAAGTTATAATAGGGCAGTAATAAGGTGGAGATAATAAGGCTTAATTTAGTGACTGACATATACGGTTGTTTTATATATTATTTTATATATCAATTCATATATTGATACAGATGTCTCAGGAAACATTGTTAAAAACAAATGTGGCATTCTAGAGCCCAGCAACACAAATTGTTCAATAGAGGGCTGTTGAAGTGTGTTGAATGCTCATACGGATAAACAAACTCCTTTCCACTATATTCTTATCTTTGCATATTTGATGTTCTTGTAAGTGTCGCTTTTGGTTTGCTGCATCATCCCTTATTTTCGTTTTATTATATTGGCTTGTCTCCAGATCTATTGGCCACATCAATCACTGGAGTATAGCAGTGAGATGAAAGATCTTTAGAAATTAAATTCTGACACTGTGCTTATTTATTTATTTTTGCTTGCCTCAGAAAGCAAGATACAGCTAAAAAAGAAAGTTAAGCCATGTTGTCCCACCAATAGCCTCTAGAGGACAAACCCCATATAAAGTATCTAGTCACAATACAAATGCTCCCAAACTTTAATCTGTATGCGGCAGAAAGTGCAGTTTAATGACATCAGAGGATGATGCAAGCTACTATCTAGGAATTTTACACTAAGATTTCCAAACAGATCAGAAATACAGTGAGTTTTTACGACTAGAATTATTTGTGAGGATTATCAGTGTTAATGAAATTAGGTATTTACTTCTACTTAACAACACAGAGGTAGCTATCATTCTTTTTGGTCAAGTCTGTACGGAAAAGGTGCAATCTTATCTCCGGCTCACTAAATCCAAATAAACCGAAAGCCACAACAGGATCCTGGGGTTTTCCCTTAATAGAAGCCTATAATTACAATAGTATTAGTTTTAAAACAAATGTTCCCAGATTTGAGCATAGGTTGGAACACTCATGAGTTCTCTCAACGAGATTTAAAAGGATTCATCCAAATATAGACCCCTTGCTCATTGTACCTTCTACCTAGAGAGATACCGGCCGCACAGGGGCCTAGGAATTATTCTCAGTTTTCTCACGAGTAATTTAATTAAAAGGTAATTTGTCTCACATTTTTACATGGACTAAATCTGGGATTAGTCTCATATGTAGATAGACATTTTTACTCTATAATGGAACAAGTGAGCAAAAAGTTGAGACACTTTTGAGGAGGCTCGCCATAAGGTCCCTGACGTTTGTGCAATTATCTATTCTATTATACATATCTCAAAAACGTATATATGTGATATCATATACACAACTACTTTATATGCTTTTAATCAATGTTAAACAGGCTAGATTTTATAAAGACACTTTCGAGAAGAGTAATTAATAACATCATTAAAAATTAACTTTTTTGGGGTACATTAATTAATATGGGAAAACTACAGCATTCATTTTATAGTATGTAAGGGATGCTGGATCTCCATTTTATGAAAATTATCAGGACTATTATCAGGATTTACAGCGGTTTAATTGTAATATTTTGTATTTTTGTGTTTCCATTTCGATATGTATTAAGAATGACTCATTATCTAATGTACATTTAATTGTTCCCTTATCTCTTCACCTCTGTTTTGTATTCAGCATTGTTGTATGTGTGATGAGATTAGTCTGGTGCTGATGGTGCCTGCATAATCCCTTGCTAGAATGTTATGTATTCATTGTGTTAATAATTTCCTGTTTGTTAATTTCCCCATCTCTGCTGAAAGTGGCTATATAAACATTGCCCAGTGCTAATAAAGTGTGTTCTTTTGCATTCTAACGGGCGTGTTGTGTCGTGACTTGTGTTGGAGTTCTTTTGGGAGATCATTTTCCCCCCAGAGAATCTCCTTTGCTCCAAGAATGAAAGCAGTTACCCATCTTCGCTACAAGGAAGGCAGCAGCGATGAATAGGGACTTCTTTGTTCCCGTTACATTGTATGTTTCAGGAATAGCATTTACACTGTATATTGCCCAATACTAAGGAACCATGCAAGAAAACAGAAAACTGAGCTGCATATATTATTATATACCATATTATATTAGATAACTATGTTTCAACAAGGTAAAATGATATATGTGAATATTGGCAATAATGAATATGACGTCAGATTCAACACCCAACTCCTTTTGCTACTGGCGCATACCAAGTTGCAGAATGGGAAAATGTGGAATGATTGGTTTAAATAGAAAATGCCAGTATCACAGATTTAGCATAAGTAAACTAATTTATTAAAACTTACAGTAGCTTGTGGGATTTATTTATAAATCAGTATAATTGTTTTGGAGATGTTGCGGTTAAAAGTTGACTTTACGGAAGCTGAGAGCAGTGGTAGCTTGGGACAGGATCAGCATTATCAGATAAGCACACTGTCCGGAGGTTCTCCCCACCTCCTCATTCACGCTTACAAAGACTGCCTGAATTAATACACAACAATCAGAAATCTAACAACAGCTGAGATATAACACAATGGGTATAAATAACCATGAAGATCCCAAGAACAGGAACATAAGATAGCTGCTCCCATAGTATACATATAGTTTAGGTTTCTGATACATACATTTTGCTTATTTTAGGGTTCAAGTTGTGTATACTTCTGTAAAAAAGCAATATTTGGCAAAAGTGAAAAATCTGTGAAATGCTGTACCCCGCCACATCAGTTTGCACCAAAACTGTATTGAAATCAATAAAAAATATCCCTAAAGCAAAAGAATGCTTACAGAACATAGTTCCTTACAACACAATGAACAGATGTATAAAAATATTTTTTAGCAGAAGATGGACTTACCTGGCAGAAAATTCTGACAACACATATGTCAGAAATTAAGTGAATTGTAGCTATAGACCATGCTGAAGATGGCAATACTGCACTGCTACTGCCACCTCTGGGAGAGCCAAAATTCGGAAAATACAGGGCTCTGTAATTAATTTGATGTTTCATTTGTGTGTAGATTACCTTTGTAGGGGATTTCTTACAGCTTAAACTACATCTTTCTGTAACTGTTTCTCCCACATTTGGTTAAAAAATGAAGCAATTTAAAAAAAGTAGCATTGTCTGTTTTAGAAAACCTTTGCTACCGACCAAAAATCTTGCTATAGGGTGTGAGTGCTTAAAAATGTAAAAAATGCTAATTTAAAGCAGAAAACTTGCACAAGTTAGAACTCCCTAATTTCAATGCAATATATTTTTAATGGCATTTCACCAAAGCCAATTTGCATCAGCACTTGTATACACTCACTTGCAAGATTCATTAACCTGTGAGTTCCTCTCGGGTTGGAACCTCTCTTCCCCTGGGGATTGCAAGGAGGGAGCTGATTACCCCCTTTTTCCACACCCTGGTTCAGGGAGTAATAAAATTAAACTGGGGGTATAGTCTCCTCAGATTATGTATTAAAAAAGAGTAACATGACCCTATACGAAGCATGGGCGCAATACTGTGCTGACTCCCAAATTCTGTTCCCATGGGATTTAAAATAAACTAAATGCCCTTCAGGCACCCCACTAAAGTGAGGGGGTCAAAATGTCTTTGGAGAGACACGGAGTCGGACCCTATCAAAGTGCATTCAAAGGTGCACAACCTTTTGCTGGTTCATCTAGCAAAAAGTTTGTGAGTTTCAGATAAAAACATGCAAGCTTTCATTCAACTTGCATGCCCTCTCCTTCAACCTGCAACATTTCAAGCACTGTTTTGAGAGTGTTTCAGTATGACACGACAACTTAGTTAATAGACCCATTTGCCTGGGATGCAAAGCAACCTGCTGGGTTGGACGTTATTTGACCTGCTAAGGCCAAAAAAAAAAAAAGCTAAACAAGACATCATAGTGTACTACTGGTCTAATGGAAACCCTATATACTGGACAGCAATACAGGCAATAGAAACATGTTATACACTAATTTTACAAAACCATCAACCCTTATACCTGGTCGCAGAAAACTCCATAACTAGACCAACACATTTTAAACGGAAAAACTGTGTTTTAAATCTTTTAATCCTGAGACAAATCTCAAACACCTCCATTTATTGTGGCAGACAATTTTTTTTTCAATTCCAGAGAACCAAAGATCCTGAAAGACTTCAGTGATGAAGAGGTTAATTTTGAATTGTACTTAACAAAACAACATTTGTTCGCTGTTTATGGGTAAACCAATAACGAAACAAATAAAAATGGAAAAAAAAAAAAAGGTTAAATATAGTATGTACAATTACAGTGGAATAAAAACATAAAGAATTACAAACATTAAAATACATAGAATGCGTCAGAAGTGACATTTAAATACTTATAAGGAATATAGTCTTGCTGTGCAGAACCAAAGTCTCCCAGGTACAGGCCCTTTTAACCCCTACAGCACTGGCGAGGGACAATATTTTACATTTGATCACTGAACAGGATGGTCACAGCTAAACAAATTGTATGAAGTTTGCCATGTTATAATGCACCAGAGCAAAATGTAATAGCTCAGATTGCTTCTTAAGCTCTGTAATACATTTGTGGCCCACAAATGGTTTAGCATTGTAGTTCCTTGTAGCCATTAGATATAATAAGAAAATTGATATCAATGTTAAACAGATTAGTTTAAAACCAAATAAAAAGCAAAGGGAGCAATTGTTTTTTCTGATGTTTCGTGGCAATATCACACACCGTGAAACAGGAGACTGTGGGGGTTAAAATGGGAATATTACAAACCTGTCCATGGGAGAGACCAAACAATGAACAAGAAGGCAATATCTTTTTGAACTGACATCACATCATTAGCTGTACCTTTATTTTGGCATCAATGCTTTGGTCACACAATACTGACTGTGGTTCCAGATGTTTCATTTTAAACACCCAGCTATACAAGGTAGGTCTGTTGTAGTTTGTTTAATTATTATTATTTGTTTATATTTTTTGTCTGTATCTTTGAAGTTCCAACAAAACAGTTCATCATCCCTTTCCCCCCCTTCACAGGAGAGTTGAAGGGCAAAACAGTGAGAGAAATAGGTGGCTTTTTATTATTAATATGAAAAAAATCTAGAAGTCTAAAAAGAAGAGGGGACCTCTGTTGTGGCTAATTCATCCCTTCAGTGTACATGTTCTGCAGCAAAGTTGCTGAAGTACTTTTCTTATACACAGATTGTTCTTTTTCACTAACATACAGAAGCTACCCTCTGCCCACGCTTCTTCCGTTGCTTTCCAGAGGTTGAGAGTAGGAAGGAGCAGAAATATCAAGATTTTGAATGGGACACGGTGGACACGAAGTTAGATTTGATTTGGTAAGAACAGGCAGATTGGAGAAACCATTCAGCAGGCAGGAAACAAGCAAATTTGATCCATCAAGGGGAAATTTCATTCAACATTGTTTCGACAGGAAGGAATATAGTGGTCCGACAGTGAGTGATTGGAATCCATTGATGGAAGAGAAAAGAAAAAACAGTACAAAGTTAGAATATAACGAGAAATCATGATAAATATCACAGCATTTCATGTAGGATCAAGAAAGAAAATAACAAACAGCTGAAAAGGAAAGTAATGTTTAAAAACCCATAAAATAAAACAGTCTGAAAAATTTAACTCAGTATCTATCTTGCCAACTTATCTATGCCCACAAAAATGTTATTATCTAAGATTGTGTTGACAGGCTTCTGGGATATTCAGATTCAGATATAACAGATGAAGTGGCTGCATCCAGACACAATAGCTTCTAATATACTTTATATGATTGTTATCAACCACAGTAAGTACAGAAAATGTCCATGACTGGGGCAGAGACTAGTCAATGATAGTTGCTTGGGTGGCCGTTGAAAGAAAGTCAACATATATATTAATGTATGTCCTAGCAATTCAAATGACCAAAGTGGGACATACTTGTCTTTAGGGGTATTATTAGAGGCCTGTCCAAAGGCAGTGCTTAACAGAAACTTTTTTATGTGTTATTGTACCTTGTTGGTAGTTATGTATGTAACCAACTAAGGTATCTAGACAAAAGTATTTTGTTTACATACTTAACTTCTAAATCCATTTTTTGCTTGCTATATACATATTATTTGGACTTTTAGGGCTGTAGAACACTTATAGCTATCACACATTCTCCTAGAAAAGAGGAATATCAGTGGAGGGGAGAAGGTTAAGGGTCTCAAAGGGAGGACAACTGGAAGCATGTCCTGTTGACAATAAGTGGCATATCACATCAGGCTTCGAGAGTTGCCATTGGAAAGTGCCCACTCTCCAAGGGAAATCACAAGGACCCTGTTATTCTTATGTGTATACACAGGTGTATATTTTGTACCGATGCAGTGCTTGGGCTTGCATTCTTTAGAAATTTTGGCTAAAAAATATGAAAAAATTTAATTTCTATGTATACTCCCATAAGACTTAAATGTTATTAATACATCATACATATGGAAAACCATTAGCAACAGCGATGTTTTCAGCAACTAATGGCAAACTGGTTGGAATTGTGCACTGGAGCTACCAATGACACAAACATAGCTTATTAACAGTCTGTGTTTACCTTTTTAATGTCATATCATTTTGTAAAATGTCGATAGAATTGTTAATGAGATATAAAAATTGTCTACTCCTAAACAGCTTTAACAATTACTTCTAACACCATAAAAGAAAGGCATATGCAATTATTTGACACTCTATAAATAAGCCTGGTGTGAAAAGGGTTTTGTTCTTAGATGCTGTTCTTGTACTGCATCCAACAGACCAAAAACAACTCAAAGAAAAAAAATGACAAAGGCATGAAAGAGCTAGAGAAAACAAATGAGAGATGCAAGTCCATTGCTCACTGGGACACACTGAACAGAAAATATCTAAACAGGACAATCAAGACATATTTCATAAGATAAGAATAAAAAGATATTGATGTGCATCCCATGCAGGCATTAATTGTCAAATACTTAAACACCGTAGACTATGCAGCATGATTTCAAAATTCAGACACAAGTAACCTTCATTTAGGGCTTTGCTGAAAGCACTACATAGCATTTAATTGCAGCACTGTACATACTATATTGTTCCGATAAATTAACAATTATCATGCAGCTTTATGTCTAAATAATACATTTTTGGGGGGACTGAATACTCAAACGGGGTGAGAATTCCATTCTCCTATAGAGAAAAGAGCTTTTGGAAGAGTAACCTAGTTTTTTTAAATGAAGCGCATTCCACCGACATTATATGAAGGGCTGACAACTTCCACTGTTGCTTTGTTACTCTATGGAAAGAATCAGACTAAATAGGATGCTACCTCCCCTCTAAATTTGGGGCCAGTCTGCATCCCGTACCCACGGCACTCAGGACGCTCTTAACAAAGCGGCTGCATCATCTCTCTGCCAAGGGATGATCATACATGACAACGTGGTGGCGCAACATAACTCTAGCTCTGCTAGATAATTTTCAAAACATAGTCAACCTCGCTTGTTTTAAATTAAAAGCCTGGGCTAAGTGGCAGTGCAAATCAGCACATGGTGGGGCATGAAAACACAGTCAATTTGCTGACATGGTGCATCTAATGGGGTTCATTTTGTTTCTATGAAAGATATTCCTAGAGTGATGGATGGTACCTGGTAGAAAACACTGTTTGATAAATTGACTGTACAGAATGCATTAAGTGATACTTATACAAAAGATTAAACCCATAGGCAAGGCTGCTCAAGTGCAAATGTTTCACCAAGGGTCACATGATTTAACTTTGCTTTGAAAAACCCTATATATTCTTATTTCAAATTCATATACAGCTCCTTTAAACATCCCTTAGGTGCTGGGAATGTGTTTAACGAATACCGCTTCACCGAACACCAGATGGCAAATAGCCTTCACCATATACAAATTAACAGAGGGTTTGTGAAACTTCCCATTATACATTTTATGATCTGTAAATAATATATGAATGAAAATGAAATCTCAGTTCAACACCTGTGGTTTCACATCATGAAGGGGATATTGAGAGATATGAAAGGGATCTAAAGCTCCTGGTATAGCTCGAGAAAACAAATGTAGTGCTTCTCATTCTAAACCGAATGCCATGTGAGCAGTAACGTACCTAGTGGGGGGCGGGGGGGGCGGTCCGCACCGGGTGCCGCTCATCAGGAGGGTGCCAACTTGCCGGCACCCAGCACCCCTCCAGAGACGGACAGTAATGTCCGTCGCTAGAGGAGCAGACTCGCAAGGGAGCGGCTCCCTTGAGTGATTTTAAGACGGGTTCAACCCTTGTGGATTGGTATATGATTGGTATATGTGTGGATTGGTATGTGTGTGGATTGGTATGTGTGTGGATTAGTATGTGTGGATTAGTATGTGTGGATTAGTATGTGTGGATTGGTATATATGTGGATTGGTATATATGTGGATTGGTATATGTGTGGATTAGTATATGTGTGGATTGGTATGTGTGGATTGGTGTATGTGTGGATTGGTGTATGTGTGGATTGGTGTGTGTGTGGATTGGTGTGTGTGTGGATTGGTGTGTGTGTGGATTGGTATGTGTGTGGATTGGTATGTGTGTGGATTGGTATATGTGCGGATTGGTAAATGTGTGAGAGTGATGGGTGTTATGCTGTACCATTTCCAATGTATTTTTCATTATATAATTATGCTCTAGTATATCATAACTCCCATCACTCTATACTGTTCCATACAGTGGCAGAGCTGGGAGACAGAGGCCTTGCACCCCCACCGCAGGACTCCTGAAAGGTAAGTGAACTTCAAAGGGGGAGAGGGTAGATAGTTAGGAGGGGGTAGATAGGGAGAAGGGAGTGAGGCGGGGGGATAGGGGGTAGATAGGGAGAAGGGAGTGAGACGGGGTAGGTAGGACAAAAGGGAGTGAGAAGGGGTAGATAGGGCAATCATACTCCTATCATGCCAAGTCTGCGAGTACATCCTGGAATCTGGGTATGCCAGGGCATGACAGGAATGTGATTGCTGATAACAATCATATATATATATATATATATATATATATATATATATATATATATATATATTAATATTGTTATTTAATTGTTTTGTCCTATTTTGGTGTGTTAGATTTTTTTTATGGTGTGGGGGGGGGGTCATATTCGGTTTCGGCCAGGTAAATGCTGCATTTTCGGTTTCAGCCCAGAATTCGTTTGGTGCATCCCTACTACTAATGAAGTGGTAGGCCTACACCACATCAATGTTTGGCTTAGTATATAGTGATAGGAGTTTTGCTGCACTATTGTCAATGTCTGGCTCAATGTATAGTGATAGGGATTACGCTGTACCACCGTCAATGTGTGCCTCAGTATATAGTGATAGGTGTTATGTTGTACCACCATCATTGTCTGCCTCAGTATATAGTGATAGGTGTTATGCTGTACCACCGTCAATTTCTGCCTCAGTAAATAGTGATAAGTGTTATGCTGTACCACCGTCAATGTCTGCCTCAGTATATAATGATAACAGTAAGTGTTATGCTGTACCACCTTCAGTGTCTGCGCCGGTATATTACGTAGAAGCTATGCAGTTTTAAAGTGTGTGTGTGTGGGGGGGTGCCACATACAGGATCCGCCCCAGGTGCCAAATACTCTAGGTACGCCCCTGCATGTGAGTAACCTGGAAGATGTCCTATCACACGTTTGGTTTCATGGCTTGTCACAGGTTACTCTAAAAATAAATCACTGAAGGACAAATGATCGAAAGGACATTGTGGTTACATAGGCATGAGTTTAGGAGGTAAAAACTGTATATGCAACATGTTACAGACTGACCACCAAAGTCTGGGCAATCCTTCACTTATCACATCATCGGAAATACAGCCATTTAGACAAGAAATTTATTAGAGGAGGAATAAAAAGATAAAATGTTCTTTTGAGAAGACTTTTCCCCGTTACTATTTATATATTTGTTTCTTCTTTTGCCAAGGACTAAATATCTTTCAAGGAACAATCTTGCATACCCCCAGACTAATTTATTGTAATGATATTGAAAAATATTATTTCACTGTCAACAACTGACTGATTGTGTTGGGCTGTTTTACTGGGTACATGAATGTCCTGTAGGTTCCATCCACTCACCATCTTTACAGACTGTTCCCACTACACAGACACTGCCTTCCAGCACGTAGCTGTCCAGACAACCCGTACAGTTTTTGTCTCCCGGGCCAGAACAAGTTAAGCAACTGGCATCGCATCTGCAAAAAATTAGAAAAACTGTTACAAGCCACATACGGAAAAATGCATCTTATTTTCTGCAAAGTGCTAGCAATATGCATTAAAGTCTACTTGTCAAATTAAATGTATTTGATGTAGGGGGAAGAAGGAAACAAACACCAGATGTGCCAAGGTCTTGATGAATAAAGAACCCCAGTGATTCCCAGCCTGATAAGGTGCCTACTGATATAACAAATGAACTGCAGAGTAAGGACTACGCTAAGAATTATGTTCTGGATCACTTCTTCAACATGTCACAGAGAACACCGGGTGTGTTGGGTTGGCCCAAGACCCAACCAAATGCTTCATTTGAAATGCTGACATTTTGATATTCATCATTTCCATGGTAATTGATGGAAGCTGTAAGTGGTAACTAGCTGGCAGTGCGCTGCTGCTTGGAAAGAAGGTTAGGTACTGGGCCATCTGAGCTTTCCTGTCAGCCTCCCATTCACTTAATTTGAGAAGCACAGCTGGTCCTACTATATGCTACAAACTCATGGATCCAGTCACCGTAATAACACCGAAACCTTGTAAAGATATATAATGAGCATTAATATGTGTGTAACTGCAGGCAGAACATCCCGCGTCCATGTAATTAACTATGGCAGACCAGTTAGATTTCATTTGATGTGAACGCAGAGCTAAAATGTATTATTAAATAGAGGGAAGTGTTAATTAAACTTAGACATTCCAGATCCATCCCTGACTCTGACTGGATACACCAAACTACTTTAAAATATTAGATATTTCTATATTATACTTTATTATTACTGTTATACCCATAATTATGAATGAATGAAGTCTGAATACATATTTTGTTTTCAAAAATTAATTTTTGAATATCCCCCCCCCAAACATGTGGTCATTTTGCATATACTTAAGTACCAATATATTTACATAGATTAGAACAGCCTGTTTTCAACACTGGAATAAAACCCTAGTAATATAGATTCTACTTGCAAATGTGAAACTTTTTTTTTTAACACATATGACAACAGGAATCTGAGGATGAACAGTATGCATTCAGCATTCAAATAAAGTCAAACACACCGTTAAAAGGTTCCATATTCCTGAGAAATGTTATTTTTGAATTGATGAAAAAGAAATGATTTGACGTTACCTTTAAACAACATGGTAGTAATGAAAAAAAAAATATGCAGGGTCTCAATGGATCACAGAATCACTTGTAGTATGTCTAGACTGTGACTAATAACATTGTTAATACAAAGCACTGAGCTATGCAAGTTACAATAAGCTGGTTAGACTCCAATATATTATAAGGCATTAGTACTTATTATTTTATATTCCACAGCGCTGTACAATGGGTTAACAGGACATAACAAGTAATATATTTTACTTAAAGAAACAACAGGTAAGGAGAGCCCTGCTTAAACAAACTTACAACCTAGCGGCATCTACTAATTAGCAGAAGGAAAATGGAATTTTAAGCAAAGCAAAAAAAAACTATTTTGGTTAAAACTGTTAAACCCTGAGCATAATGTAAAATTTGAGATCAAAAATGTACTCCCAAGATTTTCGAAATCAGATTATGCTCTAATGTAACAATTGATAATGTAGATGCAATTAACAAAAGAACAATTTGAAATAAATTATATTCTACCCAATAAATCAACTTACTTTTTGCAGGTTTTATAAACATTCGGTTTGGATTGTGCCAAGTAATATCCGGGACCACATGTTTGTACGCATCTTCCATCTTCAAATAAGGTGTCCTCGGTACAGTTTATACAGTTGTCTATTCCAGGACCTACAAATCAAAACAGAATTCTCATTGTACATCGTGAAAGCACTGGTTATGTAGTGCTGACTACCTTGTGACACATGTAATTATGTGAATAATGCTGAATCGGCTATAATTGGAGTTACACGTTTGTCTGGATATCAGAAAGTGTTTCTGAGCTTTATCATTCTGTCGCCTCCATGGAAGCATTATCAGTTAGCTAATGACTATTATCACATTGGTAAGGGGAGAACAAGAATGAATTATATTTATAAAAATAACTACATTCATCTTGGTCACTATATGGCACATTGATGTTATTCTTCCCCTTAAATAATATCACTTTATATTAATTATCCTATTCCAGAATAGTTTTACTTTTCATTAGTTTCTTGGAATTGCAAGATAATTTATAAATAAAAATACATAGAATACACAATAGAGCACGGCTGCAGGAACTTGATTTCTGTAGCGCCAAAGATGAAATGAATACATAAAGTTCTACATTAAATAATCAAACACCTATAGAATTGGTATGTTAGGTTGCTGGGTTTGAATTACAACAAACCAACATATGATACCTGTACACGTGGCACATGATCTGTGGCATGGCTCACATTCCTTCTTTTGGATACTGTAGTATTTTCCATCCTCACAGCTGATAGCACATTTAGATCCTTGTAAACTACAGAGATACGAGTTAGAGAAACATGTCAACGAATCTGGTACAGGCAATTCACTATTTCCACCTCTATAGACACAGCTTTATATAGAGGAGCATACAGACTTCTAAGCACCACTTCCTATAAACGCAGAACTCCCAGCATGAGAACAATGAGGCATCCTATAATGTCCTCTTCAACGTAATTCCTAATAAACACTAAATACACATAATGATGGAATATTCAGTAAGGACCATATAGAAGCCCTAAAAGAAATACGCACTGCATTATCAAAGGTTTTTCACCCAAAATAATGCAATCAGTAAGTGTCTCATTGCTTTGCTTCTGATTTGCCCGATAAATTAACCTGAAAAAACAGCACCAGTTGGCTGACAATTGAAAGGTTTGGACTGCGAACAAACATTTGACATCCACCTGCCTCAGTCCACATGCTTGCAAGCGCCTTGCGGTGAACCAAATGAAAATGTTCTCGTGTTCTTAACATGAAGGTTTTTCTATAGACATATCTTCAGCGGTTATTAACAAAGAGACAGTATACTGTACATCTCCCTGACTGTATTCCCTGCCTGTTTAGAAGCTGCTAAACTATCCTGGATACTGCATCCCATTAGGGACATGCTTTCTCTGGCAATAAAACAGCATACAAAGATACCGTAATGAATCCTTGGGGCAGTGAACATGTATAGATCAATGCTGCTCCTTGCGCTTCCTTTACAAGTATAGTATGCAGTAACACAGAAAGAATCAAACCCACCCCAAAGCTACAAGCAAAACTAAGTTCCTTTGTAATATAGTTCTCTTCATGTATGTGTTTAAACATCATACCTTAGACCATGCTTGCACTCTGTACAGGTCTGCTCCGAAGTACACGTCTTACAGGTCTCACTGCACTTTCGACACAGGTTCTTATCTGCAAACACAGGAGGATAGCGCATAAAAAATGGCACAATTTATCTATCTATCTATCAATTTATCCTAATGTATTTTCAACCTAAATCAGGCATGCAACTAAATTACAAGCCTTTATGTTCGCTGACAGCACAGTTAATGTGCTACTTGAGTGACAATGAGAAGCTAGCAGAAGAAGCCCACTGGGTTTGCCTTCATAATGCCAATGAGCTGAACAACGCTTCTGCAAACACCTGCTTTTGTAAATAAACCCAAAGTGAGTAATGGAAGCTGAAGATGGGATATTAACAGAACAATTGGATAAAGAACGAATTTCCGTATGGACAGATGTTGCGAGTGTTTTCAGGATCAGACAGAAAATGTTGGAGCCACTGAAGTGCATGACCTTACTTTCATTTAGGTAGAAGCCATCTGGGCAGTTAGTTATGCAGCTGCTGGTTTCTTCATTTAAATAGTAGCCAGATTTGCACGCTGTGCACTGGTCACTGCGGCTCCCAACGCACATTTCACAGTGTGAGTAACATTTTTTACATCTTTTCTTGTCTGCGAAGTAGTGGCCGGAGGGACATTCTGATACACAAATCCTGGAAAAGAACAAGAGAACGGGTTCAGATGCACAGCCAGCGCATGTTACATTAGAGAAAATAAATCACAATGGTGTATGTCTTTTAATAAAACATCATTTATAGGCACGCAGCAGTGGTTTGATCATTTAAAAGTGGGTGCGCCATTACTAAAATGACTCAATAGTTCAAGGAACAACAAAAGGATGCCAAGGAGTATATTCATAAATACATTAGTAAATCTGACGCACAAAGAGTATATATATTTTTTTTTATTTTTTTTATTATTATTATTTATTTATTTTTTTAATCACCTTATAGCTTAAATATTTTATACGCAAGAAAGTCTCCAAATAGAGGCTTAAGCCACTATGACAAACTTTGGGGTATCGGACATACTACGGTAATACTATCATATTACTCTGCATCTCTTACACATGCAGAATTGGCCATCTCCCCAATAATTAGGACATTGGTCAAGACAGCCCATAGGTGGGACATAAACCTAGTTGTTGGGACATTCATTGTAGATTTGGGACTATAGAAAGGGAATAAATAAATAACACCTCTCATTGACTTTTGATGGTACAGATTAAAAGTCTCTGCTGCAAAGCTTTTCACATAATTGTCAAACTTTATGTAACAGAATATTATACACCATCCATAATGTGATTGATTTTTATACTGCAATACGCTGAAGCAAAACACAAGTTGTCCTCAAATGAAATGTTTAAATTCAATTTTAAATTCAATCAATTCAAACTCAGAATTATTTACGCGATGCAGATTTCTGTTCCAGCAGCAACTGTAAATAAAATATTTGTCTCCGAACGGTTCATTTTAGTTTATCAGATATATAAGTGGAAAATGGTTTGCCATGTAGAGAAAGATCCGCAACAATCACATTGATTTAGCTGCAAGAAACGCTCTGCAAGATAAAAGCTAACTAGAATGTACGGAGTGGTTCTTTCCAGTAATACCTAAGTTTACAGAGCTTCAAAGATGCAGATCCCACCCACTATTACACTCAAACAATAAATATAATAACTTTCTGCATCATTTAACTATATAAATTATTAATGTTTGTGAAGCCATGCAGAGGAGCCACATATTCAAGAGGAGATATAGTCGTCATAATTTTTTTTTATATATAGCTGCTCATTATTATAATTAAGAACAGAAAAAGACATTAAAATCCATTCCTGGTTTATACAATAGTTATGAAATATGCTGCAAGTGTTTAAAAACAATATAATCTAACCTGAAGTAACAGATTATATCAATTGCCAAATGCACTATGGGAAGCCCTTGACATATAACAAAAAATCCCTTTACTTCCGTCTGCACCATTACTACTGTATTACTGCCCAAGCTAAACTATACCTCGCTGTCCCATTCATAGACCCGTGCCGAGAATTCATAGACCAGAGCAGAGAATTCATAGACCAGAGCAGATAATTCATAAGGGGGAGTATGGTCTATTTAGATGTCTTACCTTGTGTTGTTTTTGGCTTTGTAATAAAAGTGTAGACAGTCACTGCAGTGGTGGGGTCCTGGTCCATCACAACCTACATTACTGCATTCTGCGTCACAGGGACCTTTTGGGATTGCGATAAAACAAATCAAATACACTGCACTACATGAACAAGTTATAACATTCTGCGGTTATCTTAAATTCGTTTTTATTGAATGCAAACTAAAGAAACAGAGAAGTCAGGGGTCTCACCGAGCAGTGGACAAAAACAATGCGTGTCTTGTCAAAAGACATTTTGTAACAGACATGAAATACGTAGAATTTAAAGAAGTTATTTAGTAAATTTAAACATATATTTGTATAGTAGACTTAGTTTAGCAATTGTCTCACCTGTATACTCATCCATGCTGTAGTCATCTGATGGTTCCTCAACAGGACTAGAACGCACACGCTCCACTTTTGGGACATCATTTCTAGGGGAGTATGGCTGGACAGATGTCCCATACAGAACTAAAGACCATTCTTTTAGTTTCCCTTTAAGCGAAAACAAAAAGAGAGCTTAAGACCTATGCAGTTCACTAACAATATGTATATTTAATTGTAATATCTATATATGTGTACATACAAACTTCTGCCAAAGCACTTAAAATTAATACTTTTGTGAACAAGTAGTTCAACTGAATAACTTTCATGTAGTTATATCACTTGAGTTGTGATACTTTTCAGGCACGCCACCCAGAAATGTATCAAAACACAATGGGTTATTCAAATTAGTATGTTCAAAATACATATTCATTTATCAACATAAATGAAATCCAGGCTACCCCTGTACTAAACATAAACTTCACTAATCGGTATAATTATACTTTAAGCTATAATTTAAAAATTGTTGTGGAATTACTGGTTTAACAAGGCTTTTAACCTACTCTGATTATAACAAGACTAGATTAATAATACTTTTTTAAAGTTTACTGAAATTGAGCTTAATTTGTCAATTGCTTGGATGCACAGAGGTTTTCTTTGATCTTCGCAGACTTGTGGTGGTTCAGACCTGGGATAAGCACGCACAGTGCTGTGATTATGAAATTTGCTCACTTAATATGTACATGACTTCAAGCAGTTAGAGCTCCTTTTCTGTTAGCTCAGTTGCTTTGTTGGCCTGTATATATTCAGCAATCTGCTTTTTCCAAAAATGTCTGGTTTTGAGATACATAGCTCGTTGAAGCAAGTCCACGGTCCGTCACAAGTACTAATGGACCTGCAAAATATCACAATTTGACTCTCTGGGCTAATGGGCTCGTTGTCACATGGTCTGCTGCATACCATACTATGACCTGTAGGTTGTGGCAGCACCATGAGATTTCTGAGGGAACAATAAGCCTTCTTGCTTGTCTGGTGTCTGTAGATGAGTGTTTAATAATGCTTCTATATACCCCTAAATTTTAGTGGAAGGGTTTTCCATCACCTTTACCCACCATAACTTATGTAATGGTATTTCATGGTTACCCCAAGCCTCAAGTATTAAGTCAGTATCACAACCTCATGCTGACGAGTCCCATGATGGACAAAACAGCTGTCCATGAGTAGTGATCTGCCTATTGCACCTCTTCCCGAGTTTTGTCTAAAGGCTGTCCTGTACAGCGGGCAATTACTTTCAAGGGATCCATGTATAAAGTGGATATAGAGGTAAAAGGTGATCATTGTTGACCTTATTTGCATGCGCCTACCCAGAATCTCTTGTGGTTGTGGCAGCACCATGAGGTTTCTGAGGGAACAACAAGCCTTCTGGCTTGTCTGGTGTCTGTAGATGAGTGTTTAATAATACTTCTACATACCCCTAAATTTTAGTGGAAGGGTTTTCCATCACCTTTACCCACCATAACTTATGTAATGGTATACTAAGACATTAGGAAACTGTTTGTCCACAACAGCTGCAATAGAGTTGGCTTTCCAGAATAAAAATCCTTATCCATAAATGAACCAAAAATCTCTCTGGGGTGTTGGGAAAAAAATCATGTTTTGTATGAAAATGCCACATAGAATTATTGAAAAATAAACATTAGTAAAACATTAAGGATTCAAGCTAAGTGTATTAAGTTAATAGGAATCAACATTGGCCTTAATTCAATTTATATTAAAATAACTTTGCCTAAAGAAATTAACTTTGCAAAGCAAAAGGTGAAATGTTCTTTCTGGAGTCAACTGAAAGGTATAATGTCATTAAAACTATTCTACCACAGTAATAAACGCTGCTCTAAATTGACTTAGCAGATGTAAGATGAATGAAAATATAAACGGTAGACCACTGCTAAAGGCAAAATTAGATAGTACTTTCTAGTTAAATATTCCTTTAAATTGGACATAAAATGATAAAAATATATATCACTCAATAAACAATCTTTCATCATCTGTATACTTTTATAATCCATCTTCGTAAATGGAGCTAAAAAAAGAGCAATTTTTTACTCAAAAGTGATGAATTTCTGAAATAAATTGCAGATGACTCTGATTAAATGTTGTATATTAAGGTGTGTTGCAACTTTAAGATGTTTTGACTTTAAACATACATTTTCTGGGCAATAATCAGCAGCAATTAAACCCTTATATCAAACACAGTGAAACAACTTATTTAAACTGAGGACTGTTTAGTTCATAAGAAGAATTTAAAAAGGAATAATGGAAAATTTTGAGTAAAACATTTCCTTACAATAATGAAGGTATGAACTTCAATTTCTGCCGTTTGCTCTAACATGACAAAAACGAAAACATTTTTGGTAATGCGCTTTCCTTGAATGTTCTAATTAACGGCAGTTTATCAGGCCACGATCAAAAGATAACAAGCAGAAATAGCAGCCAAATACCACAGTTTATTAAGAAAATACCAACTTTCATGCCACTTCATTTTAACAGGGCAAAGGTTATCCAAACTGCATGTATACAAACGGAAAACTGTTTCCACAAGAGGCCTAAATGCTTTTTGTAAATGTTTTATTTCCAGATAAAATCTGGCCCAGTGGAATTAAATGTTCCCTACCTATAAAATGTTCCAGAAATCTGTTATTTTCTCTATCAGCTAGTGGTTCAAAGGTTATTATAATAATGATATCTGTGACTTTCTGTTAACAAAGTAGTAAAGGTTTTCTGAACGGTTTATTTAGAATATGAAAGAGGTTCTGTTGGTATTAGAGCGGATTTAAGCTTTCATGTTTGGGGCAAAAAAAAAAGTACATAAAGCATGCTTTCAGGAGAAGTAAAACCAATTACGGTAAAATATTTTGTAGGCCTCTTGCAACTGGAAAAGTCAAGGATACTTCTTTTGCCGGCCAAGGTCTCTCTTAAAATTGATCACATAAACATTCATTGTTGAAAGAACACAGGATCAATACATTTGATAGCTTTAACATTTTGTGTTACTAATGCTTCCAAACAGAGTCTATCTCTTCTGTTACCAACAATTGAGCTGCCACAAGATGCAGGCCTTAAAAAAGAAAATGCTCCCACAAGCCCAAAAAAGTGATTTTATTTCAATAAAAAAGGGAAAAGTGGAGCATTTGCCAAAAAATAATTAAAATCCCCCTAAAAAATAATGATTATGTAATTAGTTTGATTTGGTACTACTTTTTATGAGCAAAGAAAGAGCGATGAGAAAATGTACTATAGCGGATGTTCTGTATTCACCAGAATATACTTGCAAAATAAAATGTTTTCTGTATGACTATTTTCCATTTTACTACTAGCACAGTTTAATGGTTGAATACATATAGTACCATCAAGGGATGCTATTTTGTGAATGGTACCTTTTTGTGTACATCACTCTGGTTCCTCCGGTGAGTTAGTTTTAATAGTGTTCATGTTTGACAGAAACACTTCTATCTTGTTTGGGAAATTTCTTCTTTACCAATAATGTTTTATATTTTTACATACAGTACCACTGCATTTTGATAAATCTAAACCAATTGGATACTATTTAAATAACAATTGTAAATGTCTTTGTTCCCTTTAGGTTATAAACGTGTTTTGGTCTTACACGGCATTATTTTGGCAAACACTTACCTGGTGTTTTGAAGTTCCTTAGTTGGGATGGGGTGTCATAAATCTCCAGTATCCAATCCCCTGATGCCTTTTCTCCCCAACAGTGAGTCGTCATAAACTCCCAGTTCTTAAACCCCTCCATGGAATGGTCAAACAATCTAGGAAATGTACAGGACAAATTATTCACAGCTGTTGGAGAATACCTAATTTATCAAACCCCGAATTTAATCTTAAAAATGTATAAAACAATTGATATTACGTACATTGCATAAGACCGATTATTCATTTACTGCAAATAAAATGCAGACCAAAAACCCCCCACCAACCAACTGTAATAACTAATCAAAACTCAAAGCACAAATCTTACATATAACACATAATCAATGATTTCATTATATCCTGCTTTGCCAAACCACACAAACTGCACATGCATCTAGAAAAAAGCCACTTTTAGTCAAGCTGGCAGTGTATTCCAATAACATTGAGGGTGATTTGCTTACGCAAAAGGCACTCGGTCAACCCAGCCTGAGCCATCACTCCAGACCCTCTTAGGTCTCATGAACAGTAAGGTTTGAACATTAAAATCTTTATATGGACTACAGGGGAACATACTGTTATGCTTCAAATATGGCCCTCGACAGGTTGTCCCTAAAAAGAATGGATCCTCTGTCAAAGGAACCATATATAAACTGTATCTATGTAATCAGCCTGGTATAACCTGGTACACATTAATTGTTTTACTATTAGATATTACATGTTCTTTACAGTAAGAACAGTAAAGATGGGGAATTCACTAACCACAGATGTTATGCTATTAAATTTGATAGATGCTGTTATATATGGGCTTGATTTTTTTTTGGCAAAAAAAGGATATAATTAGCTTTTGCTTATTCGTTCAGATATCCATTTGGAATCAAGAGAATTTTCCCCCTTTTGAAGCCCAATTGGAAATTGCTTCATTTAGGGGTTTTTTTTTCATTTTTCTCGATCAACAACAAGGTTGAATTTGATAGACTTCTGTTTTTTTCTCAACCTAAATTACAATTTTACTATGTTATGTTACATGCGCAAATCGAATCAATAATAGTAAAAATAATACTATTTTTTTTTTAGATTTTTTAACCCCTTCACGACAAAGCCCTTACATGTACGGGCTCACAATGCATTAATGGGTTTTATATAATTGTCTTAAAATGGTTCTTGTCAAGGTGAACATTTTTTTCATTCTCTGAAAAGTGACATTGAAAATGTTAAATGTGACAAGAGGATGACAAGCTAATTATTGGTTAGCAATCCCTTTCTGTCTTCAAATGTCTACAGAAAATCACTTTATCCACTACACAAATAGTGCGCTAACGAGGAAAGAAAACAGTTCATACAATTTTAGAAGAAAAAAAATATCCTTGGCAATGTAAAGTGAGGTATTGTAAGTACCTCCAAAACCAAAGGTATTGTTGTGTGGTTAAAGAACACTGAAAACGTTTGTAAAAGTATGAAAATGTTTAGAATTACCTCCCAACTAAAACCTTACACAAAGGTTCCATCAACATCATATATATCAAAAATATAATCTCACATTAAAGAAGGGCGTGCCCATGGACGGGATCGCACAGTGACATGTTATGTGACCCCATGGCAGTTCGCATTGAGCGTCTCTTAGTTATGGGGAGAGGAGCAACAGAGAATTGCTGCACTTAGGCACCACACACCCTAGACTATCCTCCATCAGTGTGCAAACTGTGCTATAGTTCACCCTCACAGGAACTAAATGGACTTAATCAGCATTAATCAAGTTAATAAATAGGTTGAGTTTTTTTGCCACGACATCAGGAAACAACTCAATGTAGTCTTCTTTCTGATTTCTTTGGAAAGCTTGAGTTGAAATTTTCACTTGATTTTAGCTGCTTGGGTAATCATCTGCATTTCTGATTGCTGCTTGTTATTACTACAGTGCTGTGAAAAAGTATTTGTCTCTTCCGGATTTAACACTTAAGTGTTTCAAATAATCAACCTTTGATAACACTAAATGCAATTTTAAAATGATTACCAGTATTTCAATGTATATAAGGGAAAAAAAAGTATATTTTATATATTGAGTTCTATATTCAATTTTGGGGTTGTTATCTGACAATAGCCAATTGTCAAATAGGATCACCTCATTTAGTATATGTTACTTTTTTCCTATGTTTTATTTTTTTATAGAGTTGACCTTTTTTAGTCTTGATTTAACCAACAGTACTAGATAAAAAGTTGGATGTTGTTGAAGGTGCCGGCCAAATGAGCATCTCTCTACATTGTTTCTATAAACCTAAGAATCAGGAAAAAGTAATTAAGTAACACAATCCATAAGATGCAGCTGGCCACATTCATATGTATGTCTGCCAGGCATCATGAAGTCAAACTATACATAAATAAAAATCCAAAAAAGTTTAATTAACACTTAAAGCCCACGGGCACCACCATCAATCCACAGTTACACATGCACATAATCACAGTGACAGAAATACACTGTGAAAAAGACAAGCTTTGGGCAGGGTACTAATGCTATATTTTCTTTTACACCTGTAGTTATTGGATAATCATGTTTTTATTCCTTTGGACATCTGTTCTCCACAGGGGCTTGTACAAGCTGCCCTGCAGTTTGTGAGCGATGTTAGAAAGCCTATCTGTACGCCAACCACAGATTTGATTGCTCTCATCACCAGCATTTTTGTGGAGGGTTTCCACCATATAAGAAGTAGCATCTCAAATTGCTGAAGTGTGTTATGTCTGAAAAGACAAACAATTACAGATGCTTTATTCCACTTTGGTGGACGTGCTGAGCAGCATGACTGGTCCTCATTTAGCAGAAAAAATATGGCTTGGTTCCCACCTGTAGGTGAAACGGTATTCACAATACACGATGATATATCATTTACCAAGCAGTATGAATCAAGGGGGACATTTTTTCCAATAATTTGTTTTTTCTTAGCCTTTCATGAATTAAATACATTCAATTGGAACAAAAGACTAACCCTTCGTTCTTGTAAAGAGGAAGTATAATCACTGCTTAATGAATTTCTCCCATTACGTTTAAGTTCCACCAGCTGACAGAGCAGATGTTTCTTTTTCAAGAACACTGGGCAAAGGTTTTCAAGATTTAATTCACTTGTAACCATGATGGAATCCAGTGAACTAATTACACTGTGTTTTGCTTCTTGAAAGTATTTCTCTGTTAAAAGCAATTAAGCCACACGACATACAGAAGCCAGTTTCGGCTCATCTGTATTCCAAAACAAATTAAATAAGTTTATTATTTGATGCATGGAACACTAAATGTCAGTGCAGTTGCTCATTTTGCTAATAACGCCCAAGTACATTTGCTTTGCACGAGGTCTTCCTTAATTTTCTCTCATAGCATTTGCATGTGGCCCATGGCTACATCTGGTAATCACGAACCATAATGAAGAACAGATCTTGAGCTAGTCTCAGCTTGCTATAGCTTACATTAAAAAAAACCCGCTGAGGATGTCATCTCTATGATCTGTGTCTAAAGGCCTGCATAGTTCAAAAACAACAACAAAGAGCAGATGGTAATTGCAAAACACAATCCCAAGATGCTGTAGAATACAATGGTTTGGCTAAAACTACACTTGGCTAGAGCCGAGCTTTCTTTGTGAAGCTGAAGGGTTTTCTTTATTGAATTATACATAAACATATTACCACAGCAACTGTAAAAACCAGAATCCATTTTCAATTAGGTATTGAGCTAGATATCCTTGGCGCAAGCAGTAACCTAGCAAGCACTAAGTTCTGATTTGGTTTTCTGGCAAAGCTGGGTGAGATATACATAAAAAAATATGCATCTATGGCTTTTCTGTCAGCTACTGCTGGAAATCTCAATGTAACAACGGCAAGAGTGGAAGTCGGAAGAAACAGGCAGTTTCCAACCACTGACATTGCGCAACATCTAATGTATCATGAAAAATTGAGTTTTGCCACATTGTGAGCGGTCGTGTGATGTAAATGTGACATATACCATAGAAACTCAGCAGCATGAGCATGGCTTTTTTCCTGTGAGTTTCCCCAATGTTCATTACAACTGATTTTTGAAAGAGCTTCTATAAGGAAAAAATAGCTCAATTACTTTTAAATGAAATGTCTTGAAAACAAGTACTAGGACTGAGAAACACACAAGATACAGTTTAATTAAATACATCTAATTAGGGTTAAAGCTGTGACTGAGATGGTTCCTCTTTAGCCATCAACCAAGATTTTACTAACCCAACTCCAATGGCCAGTTCTAAAAATATTAGAATGCAAGGAACGATAAAGGAAGACATACGTAACAATAAACAACAACAATAGTTATGCCTCTTAAGCTATGGCAGGGTGTGATAAAATCCAAAATGTGATACTATATATCTACGTAAATGCCTTGCACTTGTTTAATCAAATTTATATGTAATATTTTGGTATTAAGAATTGTATTTACCCACATAGGTGAAGGGCATACCAGGGCCAGAGACGCTGGGTGAAGTGTTGCTTCTCTAGGTCACGGCCCAAAAGCTCTGTGTCGCAGGAGCAGCATTTAGAAAGGCCCACTCCCCGCTTATGGCCCTCCCCATACAAATATAAAGCGATCAGAGCTAGGCTGCAAATTTCTCAGGTATGGTGATGAGGAGACATGATTAGGCTCTTGTGTTTGAAGTGAAACATTTGTGAAACATTGATTTTGCGTACAATATATAGCTGGGGAATAAATGGGTAGACTAGATAGGCCTAATGTCTCCTATCTGCCATCAGTTTCTATGTCGATGTCACACAAGATGGCTTCAAACGTCAGCCAGGAAAGCAATAATGCGTATTAGTTTATCTTTTCAATCTTGTAAGAGAAGTCCAGCGATCTGCATTCCACAATTCCCCCGCATTATATGGCACTGGTACATTTTAAGTTTATTCTTTCTCACACATCTGACCGCCAAGAGTGAAGTAATTACTTCTCTGCAACTAGCGCGGCTGAAAATAAGATAAGTACATGTAGCCGTCTACCTTCCATGCATACCAATCAGTTGCAGAGGTGAGATGCACAGGGGGACATTTGAAAGCGACAGCTGGAGGGACTGCTTTGTATTACATACACAGTGTTGCTTAATATTTATTTCTACCGTATTAGCAGATCTCATTGTCATTGTTAATACTTCTGCCTAGATTAAGATACAAATGTTGCCTGGACATGTTTTTTAAATATAAAAAAGATGAGACCAATACATATCTTAATGCAACAAAAACAAACCCGTGAACTAAGGTGAGCAAAAGATCCCTTTCAATGGGAAAGTTAAAAAAACATGCAGGGCAACAATGATTTTTAAATCATTCGTGCAGCTCATATTTTACATAAAGGGATTAAATAGAAATCTGGTGAGCTATGAAACAGTAACTACACTTTTAGGATGTACAGTTAATGGAAGGGTTTTCAAAATTAGGGTTGAAATTCCTCCAATTGGTTGCAGTCATCGAAACGTAGGCCAAAAGTTACCTGCCCTTGAGCACACAAATAGGTTTGTGAGTGTGTTACTAAAGCATTGAGCCATGGGGAAATTTTGGAAGAACACTCATTTGGGGAATGAGTATTACAAATGGATACTCACGATATGGATAGAACTGGTACAAAATGAGGATATAATAGGAACAGAAATGACAAGTTGTTCAAATAAAGGATTAAATGGTTTTAATGTTAATATTATAAATATTTTTAAAATAAAACATTCTTTCCAGGTTTGCTGTTGACTATAAAGTTTTCCTACTTGTGACAAAGGAAACAGATTTATCTTAAAGATAGGTTAGTACCACCTTGTGTACTTCAAAGAGTTATTATGATCAACATTAAAGGAACCAGTTTTATTTTGTTTTAAAAAGAGCCAATGAACTAAACTGAATGCTAGGTCAACATCACTACTAATTCAGTGGACTTTTGGAAACACAGTTTAAGAATAACGATGCCTTAGGTCTTATATTTGTGGGAAAATGCTTTGCATTCACTGTATTAGAAATTGCTAGCTTTAAACAGACTCTTAAGTATATAGATAACTACGAAACGTAGAAGTAACAGAGCAATATGTGTCATTTGTTGGTTAATTTGAGAATGCCATCACCTTAAAGTACATGAAACATGATGCTTAACAGAATACATAGCTGTCAATATTCTAGAATACGCAATTACTTTGTAGAGCACATTTTAGCCATAGACTAATTCTAGAGACAGGATTATTTTTACAAAGCATATTGACAACTTGATAACAAAAGTGACCTTATCCTCAGAGCTAAGATGTGAGTTTGTCTGTTCTTCAAACTACCTTTTAACAACAGCCTTCCAGAAAGGTATAAACAAAATGATGATTTAACTTGTTACTCATATGGTGTCCTGAAGTCAGTGGGATCTTTGTTTACAACACAAAGCAGAAGATGTAGGCCATTGTATCACCATGGAAGACCTTACCTGTTAGCCAGCAGCTGTGATCTGGTGCCTGACGGTGAAGTCAGGTAGATTGCAAGGTCCCCACGCCGCGGATGTGTGATAGTGATGCGCACCACAACATGCTCCAAGTAAATAACATGGTGATTAGAGTTGTCTGCACAGCCTGTGGCTTTATAGATGGAACGGACAACATTGTCTGGGCGAATTGTTCTGCAAAGCATTAAATGGTGAAGAAAGGTCTATATGAATCCGTGTTGTCATTAGGATATACATACATATATTAAAATCATGCTTCAGCATTGCTGAATGACTTATTTAGATATATTTCAGTACTTTTGAATAGCTAATATCTATCTATGTTTGTTAAGCAGGCCATTCATTTTAATTGGTGTAGTACGAACTCTCTGAAACACAGTTTCCATTCTAGAACTAGGATGTACCTGCAGCTCCTTTTATATGAATTTTGCATAGTTCAGTTTGAAAATAACAAGGACTGTGAATTAGATTGAACCTCGCTGTCTGTATAAAACAGAACACGATTATGTTGCAGAGTCTATAAAATTAATTCTGATTTTGGAGATCCTTCTTAACTTCCATCAAACAGGGGCAGTCTGCGGGATGGCATAAATCCAAGAATAAATTATCACTAATAAACAGTATGTTTGTAATATTAAGTTCACTACCTGCACTTTACGATAGCTCAGGAAGGAAAGGCTATTTAAAGTGTGAACATAAAAAGCTGCATTAAAGAGGCTATTTTAGTTTGTGGCTGAAACCATTAAAAGTATTACTTTATCTGTCTGTCCGTGTTCTCTACACAAATGTGCTGTGTTGGGACAGTCATCCACTTCTCTGCTTCTATCACCATAGCTTCGGCATCCATCAGACCAAATCCATAGAGATGGCTCACTGTCAGAGATAAAAAGAAACATGGTTTTCTCCTAAGATCATATCGCCCCTCCTATGCAAGACTTTAATTGCATAAATAACAATCAGGTCCTGGAAATAATACCTCATTAAGTCACTGCACAAGACAGACACCGAGAAATGTACATCCACTAGAAACCTTTTGGAGATTTTACTATAACTAATACATAAAAAGACAAGACCTATTTATAGATTGACCAAGCGAGATGCAACACCATCTGAGTTCTGGGAAGCATTTTATTTTCTTTAATTAAATAAAAGGCATGGTAGGGGAACAGCCTGCACAAAGAGAGCAATATATTCTTGCGTTCTACTGTTGATTGGTCATTGTTATTTCTTTCGGTGGCATACATCGTGGTAACATAAAAAGGACTGATATCTGATGTCTAGCATAATCATTATCACTTATTACCAACACTTTCGGGTGTCTAGCATCATTATTATCAACAATTTCAGCATAGTTTGACAGGGTTGTTAGTTTGTTTCGCCCTCTCGCCCAATCAAATTGTGTGTTTTAGTCCCAGAATTTGATAGCTCAACAGAAATAGTTAAGACTTCTAAAGATTATTTGGGGCCCTACTTTTGCTTTTGGTGCAGTATTGAGATTTTGGGTGAAGAAACTTGTCTTCTGCCTGCTTTTGTATTACAGATTAATTTACACATTAATTTAAACTCATGTTACCTTATGTGAAATCCATATATTTTCTAAGTTTATTGTCCCTGCTAATGAGCTGATGATGACAGCTGTTTGATATCCTGCAACAATTCACACCATAGAGAATAACAATAGTTGTGACTTTAATCAACAAGCATAATAGCTTTTAAAATGTGAGATCTATAACACCAGAGTTTCACAACTACAGCTGGGAGTGCAAAAGGCTTCCACTTCTATTTATGTTACAGAACTGTACTTCTCCAAACTCTAATTTTAGAAGTAAAGTGACTTGATACAAGAGGGACAGATCTAAATATGTTTTTTTTTTAAATAAATTAAATTCTTGGGACGGGGTCGCATGACAGTCTGTGATAAATCAAAATACATAATCGTTTGGGCATTTAGATATATATCTGTTTAGATATCATAGACTAGACTACAGTGAACTATTCTGCAAAACCCCTCCATGATATAAAAGGACACATTCCAAACAAATTCCTCTTTTCTGCGTCTGGTAATAGAGATACACAGGTATCTGAAGTTAATCTCTCACAAATTACATAAAGAATCCTAAAGACAGAATCAGTCTTTGGTCTTAATTGGAATATCAATTAATATTGTAGCAAATAAAAAACACATTTCAACAAAATTTGAAATTCTGTAAGTGTCCTTAATGAAATAACAGTATGACATTTTTGTGTTAGTCTTCATAAATGTGTTATATTAAGCCTGTCTTCACTAAATCTTTAGGGGCAGAAATACTAAACATCCCTAGTGAGTTTTTGGAGTCACAGCTTTTGGTAACTTGTTTTTGGGTACATACCAGATGTACACTGCTAGGACACCTGTCAGCTACCTCTGAAAAAGAATAACATCACTGATGCCATCTGCAAGGATGGAAACGTCTCTACAAGTGAAAGTGTCAGGTCTAGTCCACAAAATATTGTTTTTAAATATTCTTTAACTTTTTTAACCCCTTAAGGACAATGGGCGGTCCCTAAACCCATTGAAAACAATGCATTTTGAGCCATTTTGTCATTAAGGGGTTAAATACATAAGAGTTGAAAACCAAACCTCTACTAAAACTAAAAACCACTGTTTTGGCCATTTATTCAGAATTTTTAGGTTCTCTGTAGACATTCTTCTTGAATCGGTAATGTGTGTTTCTAGTAAAATCCATCCTTTTGTTGAGTCATTTCTGCTGCTGTAAGAAGGATCATAATTGAACAGAGTTATTCTCCTGTAGACTTCTTTTTCATCATGGTGTAGCATTCTGACAGTAAATGATCTGAGTCGGGAAACTTATGCCTATTAACTAGTTAAAGTGCTGTCTAAGACCAAAAGATGTAAGGCCAGTATCATGTTTTATTCTTGAATGGTTTTCATAATCTCTCCCTGAGCAGCTCAAGGTCAAGAAACCTTACTGATCTTTTTATAAAAAAAAATACCAGGGCTTAGATTTTTATCACTTTTAGTTTCCTTGGTAACCAGGCATTATTAGATTTTTTACCATAGTGAGCCACTCACAAGCATGTGTATCTTAGAAAACCCAAAGGATATTTTTTAGTAAAAGTAAAATATAAAAAAATATGAACATTCAATTTAGCCCTAGGAAAAATATGCTATACTGTGTTAATCAGCAATCACCACATACCCCTGAGACACTGAATCGGTGGGGAGAGGTACCATTAGGTTACCTCCTATGTTTGTCCGCAAATGAAAGCTAGTGGAAGGGTGCATGGAAGACGTAGTTCCTTTTGTAATGTACCCTGTACATCTCATACTATGATAACAGCTAATGCTTTTTAAGCTGCTTCCTGAAATACAAAGCAGATCCTTTCCTAGAAAGCATGAGCTGTGTTGGCAAACATCTAAGTCTGTTTCAAGGTAGCCTGTGTTTCTGGGTGGATTATAAAAAAGCAATATGAAAACGCACAGTCAGCAATGTTACCTTTGCTATATGAGCTAAGCATCTCATACCAAGCTGCTGCTTAATTCTTAGCTTTTTATACACATCGTATATAGGTTGTTATTCTTCCACGGTTGAAGAATGTCTCTCTTTGCTAAAAGAACCATCTGGTAAGTCATAGACTGGATCTGTAGACCTCAGAGCTGGTTTAAGGGGAAAAAAAAGACTTGCAGATTTTGCGTTGTCATATGTCACTAACCTTGTCACATGTATTGGCACTTTGCCAATACCCACTTGTAACACTAAAACACATTTGTCACTTTTCACAAGATCTATATGTTACGGTTTCATACACTAAATAAACACATGCCTGGGTTGTTAAACTCAATAAAAACTCTTTGAAATCCACAGTAATGTGTATAATATGGAAATAGGTATCCTAACTCATGATAATTCCTCCCCATGAACTTCTCTGCCATGTTGTGAAGTTGTTGGTTTATTTTGATTGGCTCATCATCCTTGGTAAGAGTGGCTGAATGGAAGAAATAGAGCTTTGGGACAGGATATTGCCACAGACTGCCACCGAATTAAAAAGGTTAATTGCCCAAAAAATAACAGGGTACATGTAGTTTCATATGAATTTGCTAATGTTAAGAGCTTTGATAATGACAGTGCCCCTTTAAGAAGAACACTGATTTTGGTGCTAAGAGAGTTATAGCATCTTCTGCTCAAATATGAGGTTTTGTTACATACCACATGGCTGATAAGGAAAATCTCAGTTCTTAAGTATATCTGGAAAGCAGGGTTTATGACCTCCCCTCTAGAATATAAATAAAACTAAACTTCTGAGCAAATCCTTTGCAATTGTGACAATGCAATTAAACACATAAAAATGAACATAATTAGATAAGCATAATGGACTTGTACATCATCTAATTTAACTGGAAGCGGGCCATGTGCTTGTGGATTTACTTGGATGCCTTAACCTGGGCTTTCATTAAGTGGGACTCTGTTTGCTGTGCTATGTGTGTAATGTCAATGATCTTCATTTCTTTACAGAAATGGGAGTCTTTGGAAAGGTATATTTTTGAAAATGAAGATTAAAGCCTCCGTAGGAATCTTCATCTCTAGCATTTCACTGTTTAGTGCCTGGACAGTTAAAATCTCAAATACTATGTAAAAGTTTACAGCTATACGCATTATACGGAACATGGGCAATGTGAAGGAAGCCATTTTCAGGAAGATATTTAATAGGAACCGCTTCTTACACAGAAAAAGAAAAAAGGAAACAGAGCTTTTTTCGAAGGTTACGTTGGGTTTTCACTATAAGTGAGCAATTAGTCTAGTAGCGTCTGGGTAGATCCCCGCAGGTTATGTTCTACATAGTAAGATAAGGTCGAAGAAAAACGTCTATTTTCTTCCAGATGCTTCACTAAGAAGATTGTTACTGTGCCCCTCCGCTGTTTGAGTGGCACAGAGCATTAGCCTATATTATTTAAATATTTGACAGCTGATTATTTCTACATGTTCTATCTTCTCTGAAAAGCCCCATTATTATATAATTCATTTGCCATTTGTCTTATTCTCTGAAGCCTCTTTCTTATTATAGTAATCACACCACTGCTAAAAATATACCTCCGCTGGTGTGATCTGATGTATTAAATGATGGTAATTAATGAATTATCTGTCCTTGTTAAATTAGAGCTCTCTACAGTAGACTGCAAAGAACAGAAACGTCAAAGGTACAGGAGCTGCATATTGTAAATCATGGGTGAGCATTTCTTTATTCAGTGGAATTTATTCATTTTCTTTGTCATACTCTACCAGAGTAGTTTTCAGCTCGTGGCAAAATCAGGGCGAAAGTCAAAATTACACGAGGTGTGGTATACTGGTATATATGTGAGAACAAAACGGTGACATGGAAACAAACGCATTTTTCCTAATCCATGCTTCATGACTTTGCATTTCTCCATTGTCTAATTGCTCTACCTGGCCACCAGAATTCAAATACACACCTAAAAATCATTACTTTGATCTGTTTCGGTGTATTTTATTATGTGAATCTGACTTTAACCATGTGGCCCTTTCTTTATCTGTATGTGCTGCTGTTTGCATTTCTGTTGTCTAAACAGCTATAAAAAGCTGACAAATTGCCTGTTGAGTAATTAATTGTATTCATTATTACACATTGCGATCTGCAATCTTCCCTCTCCTCTCTTCTGTGTTACTTTCTTTATGCTAATACCATTTCAAATCTCTAACATCAACATCCCACAACACTGTACCAATTTGCGTGACATCCCAAATTTCTCTAAAGATCCCTTAACCATGTGATGTCTTTTATTGATATGTAAGAACCGACAGTCACTTAAATAGTCTCAGAATATACACTTTTTCTTATATTCTCAACCAATTCCCAATCACACCTCTGGTATAAAGCTAGTAGGACTACTGCAATCTATGCATTCTCTCTCTCTACTATGGCCAATTCCTGCCCATTTTAAGTCAAAATTTTTACAATGTTATGGAATAAATCTGTTTTATTAAAACAAATCATAATAGGACTGATAGGATTGTAAATGTTTACGCCACCAGAGGTAAGGCAGTTTTTTTTTTGGACAGCAGAATTATCTTCCTTATGGGTGCTTGCAAAACGAAAGCCCTTTGAATCAATCCCAATAAAACTGTCTGAACAAAACTAGGATGTAAAAACACCCATTAACCAAACTGTTCCCTGTAGAGGACAATATACGGAGGATTACATTCGCATCAAGCTCTGCACAGAAGTTATTTCTCTAGATATACCTTTGGCAAGGAGATCCATTTATCCCATCTAACCAAGATTAAAAATAACAAAAAACAACATTCTGTAAAAAGCGTAACATAATTCAGGTTTAGACTATGCACATCCAGTGCCTGGAAGAACATTGGTTAACAGGTTAACTTGTTAGGCTTTGAGCATTTACTTTACAATATAAGCTGGGATTGTCATGATGTTTTCTGTTACACAAAGATACAATTTAAGTAAACTAACTCATCTTTTGTGTATTAACCCCTTAAGGACAATGGGCGGTCCCTAAACCCATTGAAAACAATACATTTTGTATGGGCTTTGTCATTAAGGGGTTAAATTCAAATAATCCACTGTTTCCGGAGGTTGTCCCCTTGAATGACATCATGAAGGAGATCTTTTTGAAACATATAGTAGGAAACTATTCATGGACAAAGGAGTCCATTTAATAAAATTCAAGCAGTCAGTTGAGTTAAAGGGTTAAATCATGATAGCTATTGTGTACTTGCATGATACAATAGACAAAGCAGCCCGTGTGACCATTAATATTCTATGGCTGATATGAGTGTTTCTTAGTTTGTAAATTTGCGAGAATCAATCATATGCAAGTTGGAAGCCAAATTTAACTCAACTAAATTAAAAATGCCCAATGTACTAAAAAAAAAACTAAAAAAACTGGCACACAGAGAGGCATTTGGATTGCATTGTGTAAAAGATCATACTTCATTTTAGGAAGATATGCATGTGCAACCCCTTTAGCAGCCTGGCAAAAAAACCGTTGGGTGGATATATTAAAATGCCCCAGCACTCGTATGTTTAGTACGATCTCTTCTCCCTCTTCTTTCTGTACCATTTCTCTTTAACTTTTTATCTTATTTTACAACCCACCAATCGAAAATTGTGTTTTATTTTGTGGTATTGCCCCTCACTGCAGTTCTGTTACCTATGATGATTATATTAAATATTAAACCTTGCCATATGATGGTGTGCTCTGCTTTAAGCCAATCAGCTGTCCGGCCATTTCATTTTTTAAACAAGAATGTTGTAATTCGTAAGCTAGAAAAGTAGCAGTCCTTCCTGTTTGTTAACTCGCTGCCAAATACATGTCATAATAATACTCCGGAGAATGTCTTTCTAGTAATCCGCTCATCCATAAAAGTAGGTGCTAATTGTTACTTTTGGCAACAGTTACCAGTTAAATCACATACCGAATTAAAACAGAAAACGGAACTCTGCAATAAAACCTTCTTTTGCATGTCTGTGTGTGAGGGCTCTTTTTTATTTTTATTAATTTACTTAGAAAGAGATTGGTGATTTCATGACAAATGTTCTTGTGTCTCTGGATACCTGGACACTTTTTTTCCCCGGCTGCACGCTACATGGAGACGCCACAATGATTTCTCATTCCTTCGCATATAGTTGTGGATCCTGTGATATGACTACACACCGGAGTGTTCTCACCCAAGGCTAAATAACTTGACTTGTTTTCAGTTTTACTTGATGAAAAATGATGCATTTGGTTGTACAATAATCATCACCTTTGACACAACACGCTTCTTCCTCTCGATATGTTCTACTGCATTAAGGTTATACAATGTAAAATAAAAAAAGGAGCATTTGGATGAATGATATATGAAACCAAAGCTACAACATTATTTGAAAAGCTTCCCAGGGTGAAAATGTAGCAGATGGTGTTGATTTGCAGGAAATATGCATTAGTCACATTTTACAAAATATTTGTTTGGAGTAATAGAAATATAAATCATAGATATGCCCAAAATGTCTAATAAGAAGTGGCCAAGGAATCTTCAGCCTGAATATATGCTGAATGTTGGTAACATTTCATTCTTGTACTAGACTATAGCATATTTGATTACACCAATATATTTTAAAGGGATACCATATGAGATAAGATGTTTGTCTTAAAAGTACATCTCGCTTAACAAGTACACTTTCCAAGTGTATGCAGAAAATCTGACTTGTATTTTAAAGGTACAGTGATACACATTGGACATTTTTCATGGTCTCCAGTGCAATCTACTGCTTGGAAATTGGTGCTTGCATTCTTATATAAGAGTTGGACATCTAGTGTTTCTTATCATTCAGGAAATCTCCTTAAATGAACATTACTGTAAATGTGAGGTGTTTCTGTTTAACAGTAGTCTCATGTTTAACACAACTGTAGCTAGTAAACACGATTGAAGGTTTTCAATCATGGAGAGAGGACCTTACAGTGCCACCACATTTGAGATATGAAGTTGGCTCCCTGGGTTATCTTTGCCAACCTTCTACCAGATGCGTGGTTGGTACAGAAAACGTTAGTTCATACTTCTGCCTGATTGCTCCTTAAGCAGTGAAAGCCCTGTTCTTACCTAATCCTTAATTATGGCAAGGAATTTGTGTAAAAAGTAACAAAAAAGGAACTGAAGGAAAGTATGGATTGTATGATCTTGTATCCAAAACAAACTAACCTACATCTATACATACAATTGTGAGTAAGTAAATGTAGGGGAATGGTTCATATCTTACCCTTGTGTCCTGCAGCATTGGTCTTCCAGTCAGGTGCATTGAGGTGTCCCTGGCGAGAGGTCCTGACAATTATATGTTGAACATCCCTCCAGGTTAAAAATGGGCTGTAGGGAAAAAACAGACATAATAATGAGCAATACATGCGCAGTGTCTTGACTGAGCCTTCCATCCAGTCAACTAACCTAATTTCCCATCAAGTTTGTCACTCACATTTACCAAAATGCTAATTTTATTTTATAGTGCAGGAGGGCATATTGGATCTCCATTCACAAATGCCCTTTAAAGTCTTGTCCTGATTATATATTTATTTGAACACTTACACATCCATACCTTGAGTTTAATGAGTTAGTGGATTATACTGTTGTTTCCAATCACATTTTGAATTGGATAATTAATCAGGTACAGACAGTGATTTATACTTGTTTGCAAATCCAAACCGCTCATATACGTGATCATGCATAAGTACGAATATTTCACACTCGCATCATTAACTAGTTTTTGATAGCTTTCTTTAAAAACATGGTGAACAGTTAAAAGTTTACTTTACGGAAGATTAATACATCGCCACTAAGGCAGGAAATGCAGGTCATTAATCTTAGTTCAACTAGACTACTAGCGATAAAAGGGAAAAAAATAAGCATTCTCGATTAAGAAATAATTTCCATATGCAGAAATGGGTGGAAAAATGGAAACTTGGTTCGGATTGTAACTTTAAAGGGTAACTCGTAAGCTACACTGTTGAATTTGTCTCACTTTTTATTTTCATGAATAATGTCCAGGTGAACAGTGTATGGGGAGAAGTGAAGGTTTCTCTAGTTTAAACAGATTAAACAGAGTTCTCTTCTTTCCTTCAGGCAATCCTTGTTTCTGCTTTGTCAAATTAGTACTCAAAACAGTATGGATAAGTATGCTATTAGGGGCTTTTTGCTGGTCTCCAATTTAGAGCTAAGGTTCAAGATATGGTTTTCACAGCCAACTTCAGCAGAGTTCCCAAGAAGTTCAAAATGATCTAACGTGATTTTTAACCAAAAGACTGCAAAGTAAACACGATTAGGATTCAAACACCCTAAATTAACAGTTTGCAGACAAACTTGAATCTAATAACTGAACCACCTGCTTTTATAGGGATATAGTAATTTAGGTTGAAAAGAGTCACAAGAAGTCCATCAAGCTCAGCCTTCTTTCATTTAGACATTTTCATTAGGTTACACTGAAGAAGGAAACTTCATGATACCAAGCACCAAACGATTCAGTATATTACACATGTCTTTAAATGGGTAATATACACCACAAAACTAGGTTAATTCATGTCTGTTCTGTCGTTGTTTTTTTTCACTGTGTCCATTTATATTTGTTGGATGGATTCCAACACCCCAGTAGAATAAAATCCCAATAACACTCACAGGGTTGATGGCTTGAGATGGCCCTTTAAATATTTCAAATATTTTGAAATGAAAGACATCTGAAGTTTTATCTAAGGCCTATCCTAGTTCCAACGCAGACTTCTTAAAGAGACAACAACTTTTTTTTGTTGTAATTCTCAATGTTTATTATCAGTTGTAGGACTCAAGGATCCAAAATTTGAAAAATGGTGCCATTGAATTCCACTTTGAAATGCAGTATGTTCAAACTGTGCTAGTATATAAACATAAATGGCCTTTTTATAGTAACAGATTGCTATTCTAACTTAACGGCTGTGCGGAAAGAGGACAAAACCCTCCCCTTTCCTGGTTTGTTAAAATATCCACTACACGATGGATTCGTCTATTTAGACGGTAATACAATAATGATATCACAATGTCAGGCAGCAAATATGGTCAATCATACTATTAAAATTGGTTTGGTATTTCTGCAAATGTAAGATAATGGACAGGAATTATTATTTAAAGCACACACAGAGCCCATACCCTTTACACCTCTATTAATCTAAATGTAAAATTGATAAATATGCACAAGTCATGACTTGCTGAACACAGGCCTCCATACACAAAAATGCAGTTTAGCCAGAAGTAATAAAAATGTCTTTTCTCACATTTAAATGCTCAAACCAAACCTCCTGTGCTAGAGGTAATTAGAAACTAAGCTAGACAAAAAAAAACCCCAACAGAATTACATAGTTAAGCAAGAAACATGTGGGACTAACATTTATTTGTTTCCGCGAACCAGATGATGGAGGAGAGGTATTATTTGCAGTAGCAAATGGTTATGGGAACATAATTGAATTATAATCTGTCATAGTTGGTTATAGAATATAAACAATAGTCTTATTAACATTCCAGTTTCTCTTTTAGTTCAGCCACATTATGAATTGTGCTCAGCTATGCTGAAACGAAAATACAACTACATTTTAAGACACCACTTTACAACTTTAAAGCTTTTCATGAGTTTATATAACTTGTAAACTCAATCATAGACCAAATAAGTTTATATTATTAGTACTATTATTTTATTATTATTTTTATTATTATTGTTATTCCTACCATTATTATTATTATTACTATTACTATGATATATTATAGAACATATTCTTTCTGAAATATTGAAATCTTTAAAAGTTCTAAAACAGCAAGAAAAAATGTCCGCTATGGTCCTGATCTAAATTATATTATTATTTTTAGATCTATACAGTAGATTTATAAAGTAATGTACTTAATAAAGGGAAACAGTGTTTTTGATGCGGCTAAAGAATGAATCCTACCAAAATAAACTTTTATTTTTTTTATATTTTTTTTAACAAAGTAATGCTGTCTAATGATCAGCATTCTGATATACAGCCTCGGCTTTTCAGCTATGTCTGTCTCTGTATGAGCCCGTTTCTTTACAGAGTTCTGTATATGGTCTTTATGCTCACATCTCTATGTCTCTGCCTCTCTCAACAATTTTTGTCTGTTTTTCTTACTTTACAGAGCTCAATTCTCTCAATCTCAATACAGAGTGGGAGAGGGAAGGACATGTTCCGAGTATGAGCAGCTTCATGTCTCAGAATTTCAAATGGCAGTTTCCTACCAATAAAAATGCATAGACTAGATTACATAATATTTATAAATGTGTCGTCATTCCCTGATTTGTTATTTTAAGTGATATTTTTTACAGGAAAGTGGGATAAATGACACAGAGCTCTCTAAACATTGTCATACAAGTAGTATAAACACTGTGTACATGCACATTCAATAAGTCAATTTCCGAATTATAAGACCTTCATATGCTCTATATTTCATACCACAGTTTTCCTATAGAGCATTAAGTACTACTTTTTTGCACTGGAATCCGTACTTTATTTGACTAATGGACATAACATGGTATGGTTATTTAGTTTCCATGCTCTTAACACAAACCATCAAAATGCATGTGAACAAGAGCCGTGTGAGCTGTCTTGTTATCATGTCTGTCCGTATGATCGATACTTACTTAGCCTCCAGCGCCAGAGCTATAATTCCTGCTGCCATAGGTGCGGATGCTGAGGTCCCAGTATGGCTGTCTGTACAGCGCTGGCGGAGATCTGTGGTAATCTGAAAAAGAACGTGTAATTTGTGTTATTTTGTTTTCTGTGCTTTGTTCAGTGGAGGACTTTTACATATAGAATTGTTGGCCAGAGTTGTTCTCTTTGTGCACTAAAGAGATCAAAACAGCTGTCTGTAGGTGGAATGCTCAGGCTTTTGCATTAACAACTCTATGTTGTGCTGTAATGCTATATCTAAAACAGCAGGTATATGAAAAATAGGTAAAAAAAAGCCACATACGTTGGGACTTTGTGTTCTTGTCTTAGACTGAAATATCCATATTGTCTTTTGTTTCACTTTTTATTGTTTATTCCAAATTGCCCGATTAGGTTAAGTAATGGAAACAATGCATAATATATATATATATATATATATATATATATATATATATATATACACACACACACATAAACAAGTGGACTCACTGGTCTTTTTCCCTCAGATACATTTATTGGATGGAGTATATGAATCCGAAAGAAAAAAACAAACTTTTATTTTAAGAAAAAAGACCTGTGAGTCCACTTGTTTTTTGGATTGCTACATAATTGGCAGTGGACACAGTTGAGTGCAAAAGTATGTAGCTCTTCTTACAAGTTATGTAGTTCTTCTTACAAGTTATGTCGTATGATAACTATGATGGAAAACCATTAAACGTTCGGTATTACATCATATTTTGTACAGGGAGTTCAGAAAATGATTTTGCCAATAATTAATTAGCACTGAATTGTGTATGGTTATTATAATTCAATATATTACAACGCTAACAAAAAAGCCAGAAATCACTCTTCGATCACTGGTAAACACACAGGATGAAAACATGCATTTTTAGCCTCTAATTGCATTGCAGTTTCCTGTTTTCCAGTGTGTTCCAACATTTTCCAGTACCAAAAGGTTTTATTTTTTCTTAAACAACTACAATGTGGTCCTTGTGTTACTTCTAAAAAAAAAAATGCTGCCTTCACCACGACACCAATATGATGATCCAACATAATGCAGAAAACAAATTCAACACGAACTGGATTTCCACTTTAAACGACTGAATTTTATGGGCAGAATTTAGTAATTACCACATTGTATTTCAGTAGGGAGATTCATAAAACGTGGATTGTTGGTGTGCCTTGAGGGCTAGGAGAGGGGCAAACAGGTAATTACAATTTTATGGGGTGGACAGAGTATAGCGGTACATAATGCATTTTTACACATATATTCTATACCATAAACATCTAGCAATAATTATACCAGTGACAATCTTACCCTTTCAATGTCAGCACATTGATTGTAGTGATTGTGGCATCAAATAAGACCCCTAAATCAACTATGCTAAATGACATGTCACTGAATTAGCAGTTACAACTACTTATCAACCATACCACAATCACAAGTCACTTTCTTTGGTATGACTTCTTATCCAACCACAAATTTTCCCTTTTTTTTTTTTTACCAATATTCGATACACAAATGTAATCATGATAGACGTTATTTTAGTGTTCAATCATGATTTTCAGAACAAAAAAAGCCTAGCTTTTAGGCAGGTCACTGAAATGAGTCCATTATATCCCATGGTGGTTACGGTGGAAAAGTGATATATTGATCCTCAACCTTATGAAAACAGGCAGTGAAAATAAAGTCGTCATGTGACAGCAGCTGGTGCCGTAACAATCCAGGAATGTTTACAAAAAAAAAAAAAATTGAAGCCTGTTCCAAAATGAACTGCGGAAGTATTGTTAAAAAAAAATATCGGATTTGTAATAAGCTTACAGAGATTTGAATACAGATGTTCTGGCATTGGTGAAGAAGCTAAGTGTACTGGAATGAAATGTTTAAAATAAACCATTTAAGCCTCAAGAAGCCTATACAGCCACATTTTAAAATTATTTACTGGATCTAATTCAAGAATATTGCTACAAAGTAAGCTGGAATAACTGCTCCCATGGCTTTACATAGCTGATGGAATTTTTGCGATGTTTAATTTTTGATAAATTGCATAAAGGCGCCAGAACCAAATATAATGTGATTTAGAATACATTTTAAGGGGAATTGTGGCTATGGGAAATACACAAGACTTCATAACAAACATTGAAGCGAATAACATATTAAAATTACAAACTCTAAATAGCGATATTTTCCCCCCCAAAAAAGATACAGAGGTCTAGCAGGACCCAAGCATGGAACAGAATGGTTCTCTGTCACCTTCAGGTCCGTATGAGGCTCAATCTATTAAAGGACCACCATGTTTCAATTTAGATATTTCTTTAGTATGTATGTAAGGGCTCAATTTTGCAAATGGTAGTTAGGGCAATACAGTAAATCTAAAAGCTGCCAAAGCTGTGAGTTTTCTCCTATTTAAGAATTTCCCATAAACTCTTCATTTGGCACTGATACTCCACGGCAAACCAGAGTAATATTTTAGCAAATAAGTTCCCTAATTGCTATTTTGTTTCCACTTTTTATACATAAATGTACATATACCTTTTAAACATAAATGTAAGTTTCTTTTACGTTTCATAACCTTGGACTTCAATGTGAGGAGAAAAAAAACATGGTTATCGATAATCATATTCATTTTCTGCCTGACAGAGATAAGATACTTAGTTTTATTTAATATTACTACTTATTATAACTGATAAATTAAAGATCTATATATATATATATATATATATATATATATATAATATCAATATTTCTTCAACAAAATTCGGCATACACATAGAGCCTCTTGTCTCTAGTATAAATGACCACCCAGTGAGACAGAGACGGCGTGATGTTAATCATTTCTATTACAAAAATAGGTTTAAGGAAAAAGGTTTTTTTTTTAGAGGCGCCTACTGAACAGTCCTGTAAAACGCAATACGTTTTCTGCTCCTCTTCAGTACAAATAATGTTGGCAATGGCTTCTTACTGGGAATGTAAGACACATTGAAGAGAAAGAAAAAAAAACTGGAACCCAGCCGGGAATATCTTCAACGTCGAATTTATGTTAATTTGAAGAAATGCCAAATTCAATACATTCACAGTAACAAGGGCGAAACAGAAAGTGTCAAATAGACACGTTCCTCTCAAATCATCCCTACGTAAGCACTGCGGTGTGATTTATATTTTCTTCACTTGGATAACAGACGAGCGAGTGGATAATACCTAGAGAAAGCTCCCTGGCTGGAAAATCCATCAGGGCCCTTTCAAAAGGAAGTTGTTGACAGGAGTTGAGATGTTTAAGCATAATTACCAGAGAGATTTGAAACAAGGGTTTCAGCTATAAAGCATTTGCTTTCACAGAGGTCCTCCATCTATCTTAAGAAAGAAATAAGAAGGCCATGAGACCACCAACAGGCAGGAAAACTTCAATAGCTAACATGATGTTCCAAATTCAAGACCACGCTGGGTCAGGCTCATTAATCACAATATGCTAGGGTAGGACTGTCAGTATTAGGAAGTCAACATGTGGAGAGAAGTAACGTGCATTAGGCCCTGTCAAGCACAGATATTTACTTAAAAAAAAAAGCTGAGAAATAGAAACCCTGCATATATACTAATGTGTTACATTTAAGCTCGCCTCGAGAAAAAAGGGTAAACAACTCTCAGTTAAAAGACAGGCTGCAATATGTTACATTTCAGATTGTTTTATGATATAAACATAACCTCAGGAAACCTCGTAATGTTTTCTTGATAGGAGTTATATGCCGAATACAGCCTTGAACTGGAATGCCTGGGAACGGAAATGCCATTTCTTAACGTCTGTGCTTGTTGATAGGGATTCAATTTGGGAACTGACAGGGCTCGTAGTATAGAAGCGCTACCTTTCAAAAAGCTTAACTGCCTGTTTAAAAATGCTTTTCTACCTTAATTCCCTCTTGGAGGCCGTTCCACTAATCTACCACTCCCTCAGTAAAGTAAAATTTCCTTACATTACAGCTAAACCTCTGACCCTCGATTTTTAGATTATCCTTGCTCTAATATTTCTACTCTTTTAGTTTATTTAGCTTACAGAAATATAATGTTAAGGATTTAGAGAAAGTGGCAGGTTCACATCAACGTCTTAGACCCTCATAAGCCCTTTCCTACAAGAGCCAACTCCTCCAGCCTCGTGATACCCCTAAGCTTTCAGTCCAACAGGCCTATGTTCAGGTAAACAGGTTCCTCTGACAAGTTAGTGCTGGATACTAAATGACACGAGTTCTATTATTATTATAACGATCATTAAATATAATGTGAGGGAAATCTCTGCATCAGGAAACCCAGGAGGTTGCCTGTGGGCAAAAGGCTGCTGTTTCTTGAATAATAATTTAATGAGTAATGCAATTAATCATTTTTTTATTGTAATATCATCCAGTGTCTCCCATGCTGAGACGAAGTCTGCTCAAAATTATGCTAGAGGGGGTTGGTTTGCATCACTTGAAAATGAGTGTATTGTGACATCATTATTATGTATTTGAAATAAACAGAAAACACGCAAGTGTGTGTTTGGCATTCCCTGTTTTAAAACAAAGTTCTCTGTTTCATGTTTTAAGTAGAACAGCTTCCTTACACATATAAAATAATAATAATGTATACACATTGTAGATGTTCTCCAAGAGGCTGAAAACATTTGAGCAGCACTAGAGCAGGACTATTTTTCCTGCAAAGCTCTGTTTGTGACCTTCGAAGGGTTATTGATTATAAAGAAGAGGAAAACGTTCTAAACTGACTGTGGAAGAATTGGTACAGTATATTTTGGCAGGGTAAATTGTATGTAATCTGAAGAAAAGGCTCCAAGTATTTGCACAATTCTAGTTTTTGAGCCAATGCTGTTCTTCAGATGGGCTATATCACATAGCTTGCTAAACAGCAACAGAATCACTGTACGCTTAGGTGATACGTAGTTACATATAGCTTGTTCCAATTCAAGTGATTAAAAAAAGGTCCAAACAATAAACAAACATAACCAAACAAACCAATTTAACAAGTAACAGGACTCCGACTTAACAGACCTCATTGGCTTCACTTGATTTTAGGGCCATACTGTTCATAACACAGCACTGAAACAACCCTTTCATATAGGAAATATATTTCTCTTAGCCGTGGGCTAAGGCTTTTCTCTTCACTTATCATCTCCTCGTTTTCCCACCTACAAGACTTTACCGGTGCTTCCTCATACCAATGGAATTCACGTCCCATAACCTCTCCCTCTCAATATTCAAGAATAAAACCAACTTCTTCAAAGAAGAGTACGATCTTTGCAGCTAAAACTTACCTGGCACTAATGAAATCCCCATGTCCATCTTCAGCACTATATCTCCATACCTCATGTTTCTCTATAGCCCATTCCCTCTAGAGAGTAAGCTTGCTGGGCCCTCTTTACCTAATGTACCGGTTTGTCTTAGTCTGTCATACCCCTTAAATATGTGTACTGTAAGAAGTGCTGCGTACATTGTGATAGCTATATACATAAAAAGATATAATAATCATCCTCTATGACAGAATAGCGCTATACAATTTATTTAAGATCTTTTAGTGATAAGGCCAAGTTAACCGAAGCTGAGAATCAAGCCAAGTTACTGTCACAAACTGTACTGAGTTTTTTTTAATGACGACAACCTGACTACATTTCAGGTCAATTGAACAATCGCTGCTTCTAACTCTAGTTGTAATGGAAACCACAGGAACTCAGGTATTCACAGTTTTGCTTTTGAGTTGGTCAGCTGCGAATAAAAAAGGCTCCACAAAAGCAAATTAACTTCAGGGAAAAAGGGGTGTTGAGCCAGAACTGTTCAGACTTTAAACAAACCGAACAGAGCGGTCAACCTGACTGCCCACACCACAGAAAAGCCCAACCTGATAACTGTGGGGTACAAAATCAGAGAACTCAAGAGTTCAGCCAACAAATGTTAGTAACCAAATGAGTTACTCTTCAGTTACTTTGCTTTTCAGTGAATAGCTGATTGTATCTTAAAAGATTGTGTGCTTTTTATTTCATAGCCAATGCCCTGTTCTGGACCATTCATTATCCTCCACTGTAGCAGTCCTATAAAACACTTTACATACAATAAATCTAACCCATCCATTCTTCTATTAACAAGCATCAATACGTTTCATCAATGAGGGCTTTTTTTTAAAACTGCCCCCAGACTTTTCAAATATTAAACTTTTAATAGTCTATAACAATTATCCTATTGCTAACTGTGCCAACCACATGATTCTAGTAACGGTCCCAAAACCATCAAGATCTTGAGATATTATGTACTATTTTACATTATTTCATTTTCTTTTTATTTAACCAAATTTTCAAAGTGAAACACACACCACTTTCCGGTCGTAGGATTCCCCACTGCTGTACGTTGTCGCCAGAGTTGATGCGCATTCTTCCAGATACCAGGGTTTCTTGCCACTCTCAGTGGTGCTGCTGATAGAAATGGTATAGATGCTGTTGGTGTAGCCATCGCAGGAGCAATGATCCCGGCTTCGGCCACCATTACCAGATGCCCAAACAAAAACAGAACCGAATCCTCTTCTCCCCTAAAAAAAACCAAAAAAAAACCAGTAGTGATGTGTCAGTGTGTTATGAATAACACAGATGTTTAGATAAAGCAGACATCACATTGATTTAAACACAGTATGGTTTACTTTATTCTTTTTATAGCAAAATCACCTAATGGTCATAAAAAAAATCTATAAATCAAGTTAATTACACAGCCTGTCAAAGCTTATTTTACTATATGTTACTGTGTTATTATAATGCCACGTAAAAAAAAAAACCATACAAACACAGATTACAATCTTTCCCCCCCGGTATATTTTAGGGTGGTTTAGAAAGGCTGTCCCACAGTTTTGCACATTTCTGCACATTAATGGCAAAATGTGGCAGCCACTAACTATATCTATCAGCCAATGCCTGAAATTATATTTGCTAAATTACATCACAATATGATACAACGCAACTTGGTCTCTGACCAAGAGGTATCAAGCAAAGCAAAAGTGCACCCATATCCAGGACAAACCCCCAGAAGGTGCTATTGTACCTCTCTATACTGATCACAAGCGAGCACGCCGCTAAACACATGCGCCCCTAGGCATTGAACGCAGGTACCCAATCTTCCAAACAAAAAAATCCTGCGGTGCCCTGAGCCGTATTATTACATGAAGACATACCGGCTTTTGTTCTTAGCGCGGGACATCTAAAGACATTTTAAATATACTACGCCTTTAATCTGCTATGGATATTCAGCGTAAACATGAAGCCCTACGTCTGAAGTTAAAACTTGTTTGTACACGTGAGGCAGGTAAGATGCCCCAGGGTACATTTTAGCACAGCTGTTGCTCTGTTTCTCTATTTACGCAGATCCTCTGCTTTTTTAATGTGCCAACATATTGCGAACTACCGTTCCGCACAAAGTATGAAAGCGTAATAAAGTTCAGATTTTACAGAGTAATAAAATATCTCAATTTTATTATAGGTCCAAGAAGATGAACAAACACATGCACATTTAAATTAGTTAGATCTTAATGCCCTAATTTTAGGAGATAAGAAAATAATTGTTTTTATTACTGTTCAATAGAATTTTGTGCAGGCTGTTACATCGGTATAAAAATGTCAACGAGTGACTCAAATAATAAAGAAAATTGCAAGTGTACAAATTTTTAATAAGGCAGTCTAATGAAAACGGGCTAGATTCATGTAATGTGGTACAGGAGAACGATGGGCAAACAAAGCCTAGATTTATTCTGGATTTATTATTGGAGCTTCAATGTATTATTTCAATGCAACACAGCATAGGAAACATCGATAATAACTAAAAAACTGTAATAACAACAGGGCTTATCGAAATGGGCATTTCAGTGTATTATGTAGTTATTGCCACAGCTGCCCAATTATTGTTTTCCCCCATTGCAAGGCTGGCTAAACCAAGAAACTATAATCAGTAACTTAACAAGAGGGGAGAAAGAAACTAAGTCTGGTCCTACGGTATCGCCATAATGTGGGTTTGTACACATTTTTAGGTGTACTAAAAGTCAGCAAGGTCTTATTTCTTTTTGCTCCCATTAACGTTCTTTATCTGCTGACCTGGTGATTACCTTTGTTGTCATATTGTCCAACATTGTTGGATATTTTGGGTGACTTTCCCTGCTCTAACAGCACGATGAGCTGATTCTTTATGAAAATGATAAGGATGTTCTGCTTGTACGATTCAACTTTCCTCCACAGACTCCAGTTAGTCCACCTGTGTGATTAAAACTGGGGCATTCTACTGCTGACCACCTTTTACCTGCCCAGATTATAATTGCAAATCCTTCCCTATACTTCTTATTCCATATAAATAGTAAACTTACAACAAAAAAGTTAACTAAGATATAATTTGCAATACTACATACAATTACATGTTACGTGTATTAAATGTACTTAAATGCATGACATTTATCAGAGACAAGAATGAAATGCAGTAAATGCTGCTGTTTCGTCCTAAATGTCCTACAGATAACGGACAAACAAGACAAGACATGACGGGCTGCTGCATGTTGGTTAAGAATATAACTGCTCTGCTGGTCGGGGCAGGAAGACCAGATCTCTTGCAAACTGTAAAAGCTATCAACATAAAACTCTGAGTGGATACGGTGTAAAAGAACAAAACGCATGCTGGTGACGTTTTTGTGACATATTCGTGATACATAAACATAAAAAATGTTTATGTGCTTTCCCTGTTCTTGACATAGATGCACGACGTGTGCTTGTTAAAGATTAGCAGAACGTGTTTAGAATAAATAGATCTGTTGCTGCTGTGCCAGCCTGTACAAACATGTTACCTATTAGGAATAAACTTTGTACCTCCAGTAAAAAATACCTTGTAGTTAAAAAGGCAGTCAAGCCCATTTCTTTAGGTGTTAGCGTGAATATGTACCTTATTTGCAATTTCAAATAAGGGCTTTTAACATGTGTATTAGTTTTGAAATTATAACTCAAAGCCGACACCATAGAAAAAGACCTGAGTGGTTCTGTTATAACGGATCAGGTAGTCCTTGTTTTTAGGTTTCATAATATTGGATAACCAAGGTGATAACCTAAAGAAAATTAGACTGCTGAAATAACGAGGACCTTTCTGGTTCCTATTTTAGGCCATGAAAGCAAAGCAAAAGCAAACACTTGCTTATTACATTATATGAAACCTGTAGGCTTAACTAGCCCATAATATAAAAGCATATTTATTGTTATTTGTCCTGTAAAATATGGTAAGAGTACTTGGTAAAACCTACCTCAACTATAACAGAGGTGCAGTGCGTCAAAAAAATATATGCAGTTTCCCTTTTTTATATGCTTCAGCTACAAGACATATTCTGTGCATTGTTTAGATTTTATTAGGACTTGCTATATTGAATGTAGCTCTTAATATTCCTTATACTTCTGAGCCTCAGAATAAAAGCTTTTTTGGTTAATTTCCTACTTGTTTTAAGAGAGATGTCTCACAAAAAAATAGTTGTTTATTATTACAAACATTAAATGTTTTATTATTGCAAATAATTCCTGCTAGTTCCCAGTTCCATAATAATTTGCGCTTTACAATGAGATTGGATGCCTAGATATGCTTGAATTTAATAAAGCCATGGCAGAAATTAATAATATAATTCTGAGATCTTTTGTATAAGGTTAAAGGGTCATAATTATCTTTTATATTTTTGGGGGTTTATCCACTAACCAACGGGTTCACAAACATTTATTAACTCATATATTTTCTACTGTCGACTAAATTTTGCTTGGTGGCGGTCAAGAGAAACAGGCCTTCACTAAAGCCTCCGTTGGCATCAATGATCTTCTACAAGGCTTGTTATTGACCACAGCTAAACTAAACTGTGCATTTTTCCTCCACAGCTTGGTCCATTGACCAAGCATTAAGTTGGTTACCTTTAATAACATTAAGCTATTTTTCTCATTACGTGGAAGAAAAAGTTCAGGTAACTTCCCTTGAATCTTGGTCAGGCAAGCAAAATGGTCTCTAACTTTTAAACCAAACATCACACATTCGCGTGAGAGTTTCAGGGTAACTTCATGCAAGACTGATTATGTGTGCATCTTTACTCCACATAGACCGGCAATCACAAATTAAACTGGGACATTAAAGAAATTCCCACCAAAGCTCCAGTGAACATGATGGATCACACCTTTGTATAAATTAATGGAGCTGAATGATATTATTATTGTATGGGGCAGCGTGCTAGCTACCATCGGTTCAACCAAAGAGAGCTATCTGTACACTATATTACAGTAAATGTGTTACGTGTTCATTGTATGTTATAAAAATAATTAATGTATACAAGTCAGGACATATGTTAAATGTCATTAGGTACACTGTTAAAAATGCACTATTGCCTAGAGCTTTCATGGTTTTGAAACTAATATTGTGTATGAACTAAGCATGTGCTAATAGCATGTGGCAGAAAGTCTAAAGACTAGTATAATGATGTACAAAAGTACTATCTATAGATGTAATATGGAAAACAGTATTTCTTTCAGGTACTATTTTAAAACAGATCTCAAGATGGCTAGTTTACATCAGGAACCTTCAGACATCTCACATGGCATGCATAAAGGCAGGATCTTAGCAGCACAATATGGTGGAGAGTATACTGGGATGGATTTTAATGTCATTTGTCTTCATATTGGATCTGAAAGGGAGTAAGTGAATCAGAGCATAGGGAACTTGCTCTTGTGACATGTGAGTTAACATGAGAAGGAAATGCCAACACCTACCATGGTCTACCAAATCCATAAAGAAAGCAGTAGACACTTTCATATAACACGATTTTCTAGTGGTTTTTCATGTATAGGTAGAACCTTGATCATCAGTGTTTCATATAGGAATCTGATGTAGTCTTTTCTTTTAGAAACAATCTCAGCCCCTTTTGAAGCTACTTTAGAAACAACTTCAATGGATAAGCTGACTTCTTATAAATAAATAGCAACACAAAACGATAACGAGTGAAATCTGAGATCACTGGTTTAAGAGTAAGGGAAATATGTTTTTGTTTTCACTAAAGAAGGACAGTAACTTAACAAACAACATCCATGCAGGTCCAGAGAACAGAAAGTCAAGATGGCCTATTTCATGGTATAAACCTGCATACATTGGATTACGGCGAAAAAATTAAGCTATTCATAAAAAAAAATATATAAAATGTATAAAGTCAATCACATAATATTATTAAATGATCTGGGGAATTGGCAACCCACAGCATTCCAGTTAAACTTTGAGAAATACGTTTTCAGCTCAGTGGTTAAACGAGATAAATAAAGGAGCACCCCAGTTGAAACTAAAAATAAAAAGACTGGGATAGCAAATTAATTATATGGCCAAATGCCGTATCGTTTAATCCTTTTAGAGCTTGGATTAAAACATACAAAAGACAGACCCGGGTGTCACTTTTACGTGTACTTACTGTTCTTATGCCATTCTCAAAGGCCTCACGAGCCAGTGATGCTGGTCCATCTACTGTTTTGCCATCATCGTCTGGACCCCAGCTGGCACTGTAGATGTGAACATGTTGTGGGTTCAGGCTGAGAGACTTAGCTTCCACCATGTCCGTTACATCTCCATCCAGCATGCGCACACCTAAAACCACAAAGGTCACCTAATATAACACACACGTCCCATAAGACATTTTTATACAGCTAAATTCATTCTATGAAATCCTAGGGTGAGCATGTTCGACAGATCTAAAAAAAAATAAATATATTGTACAAGTTAGAAATGTATATTGGAGGATCTAGATTTCTCTGAAGTCATTTCCATCATACCATTGGTGACTGTTTAGAAATCAATAATGAAATTGTCTTTTTTTCAAGGCATCTGGTAGCAAAAAAGTCTTCCAGTTCCTGTTCCACACACACAGACGTGAAACATTTTAAGATTAACTTCACATGAGCACAGGTGGAGCTGTCAAAACAACTGAGCTGATGCTTGTTCCTGATGCTTCTTTGAGAAAATCATTAAAACCCTGCCCTGTTGAGGTGGGCTTAAGGCTTAACTATGAAAGTTGCAGCTGCACGGGATGTCAGGAACACACTGATGTTGAACTACATGAGCTGTGAAGTTTCTCTCTGCAAGATACTATGGATTAACGCACCCACTGTTATTTATATCAGAAATACAGTTCAGTGAGGACATGTAATGAACTCTCATTGAATAAAAAAAGGAACATGGAAGACTGAGAAATCTCATTAAAAAAGATGTTTCCCTTCTTTTTCCTCTTTTTAATCAAAGATCCAGGAGACCCACACAGGTATCTAATCAGTATATTTTTCCTTACGTGTGTCCTTTTTGCTATATAACTGTAGGAAAACATACAGAAAAGGTACCTGCTCCAAATATTAATCTGAATTAAAATAGAAATGGTCAAAGACTGTGAATTATAGTATTAGGCTTGGAAAATATATTGATCAAATTTTAGTCATAGGTCTGTGTCAGACTGGGCATGACATTGATCTGTGGTTTAAGATCGACACCAATCTGTGAGAGAATAGTTGACCTAAATTAATGGACTTTATCTCATACGTTATCACACAGTTTAGCAACCAATCCCTGAAATGCCATATTAAATGATGATTGCCCGGCAACATAAAACAGCCTTTATCTTCATGTTCTTTCTAACTTTCTAGTGAGCAGATTAAATAAAATCCACCTTTAACCTGATGGGCAAATTACAAAGGCAAATCCAATACCATTTTTCTATGGGAAAGAACTGAAGTGCTGTTCCAGGTGACACCACGTACCTCCAATTCTGGCATTGAACGCAATTCCTACTGTACAGTGGGAGTTGTTTGCCGTGGCCGCAACTTCTCCAGCACATCGAGTTCCGTGTCTGTGAAATATGAAACGAGGAAACACTACTCGTTATTTACTCACTACCGAATGAAGAAAATGCAAGAATAAGGAGTAGTTCGTAATAAAATAATCCACTATTATATGACATATGTATTAATAAATCCATTTCTCTCAGGTCATCCTGTACTAACCCTTCCGCCTACTAGGGTGTCCACACTTACAAGATGACAAGACTACATCTGGAAAATCATCAAACATTACGATGATTATGCTCCAGAGAGGAAATAATCTTACATTTGTTAAAATAACCGATTATTTTGTATTTCCGCTTGTGATTGCACTTTAGTGATAGAACATAACAAAAAAAAGGAAAAAGAGCAATGGTTATAAATATATCACAGCTGATTCTTGAGAGCTTTTAAAAACAGATGCCTAGGCACAATGATCATTTATTTCTCTTCACCCCTGTGCCATCAGCTTTCCAACAAGCATATAAGGTGCCAGTACAAAAGCACTTTTGGGTTATTTGGTACATTTACGCATCCAAACTAATGTACTTTTTGGAGTTATTTTATACTTTATAACATCGGTTTATAAAGTACAAAGTATAAAGCAAAACATATAAAATAACTGCAAAAGTACATTTGTTTTTCGGGACCCTAAATACATAGTGCAAGTTCCTGCGCTTAGCACTTATGACGGATCTGCGATACTCTGACCTTATGATATTTTTTAGGCTGGTGGACCTTAACACAAAATGTCTAGCAATAAAACTCTATTATTAAAAAGGTAACTGACTTCTCGGCTCCACTCAAGATTCCAGCAGCGTTTAACTCTGCTGGAGCCGTGACATTTTGAGAAGATTGTTGTTCTTAAATGTCATAGGCCCTTAGAGATATTTGGAAAGGAGCCAGTACATTGCTGTCAGCCCACAGTCTATTGGGAATATCACTAAACTGCTTAATTCCAGTGTGACTACACCGTTCTTCTGCCATATCATGTTTACTCCACCGTGGAATCACTAACTGCTTGAAGCCATCAATGCGTTTACATAAAGTGTAGCAAGAAAATAACCACTGTTTGGTATGTACTATATTAAATGAATTTCATTTAACAAAAATTAGTTGTTTTTTTTTCACAATTTCAGCCAATGTATAGGTGTATATTTTATATCAGGTTAAAATAAATGCAAAACATGCAACAAAATGTTCTTGATATTACAAAACATTGCTAGTTTTTCTTCTAGCGACCTACTGTTTAACATGCTTTTTGAATTATTTAAATTCACAATCACCCAGTCCTAAAAAAACACATGTACAAAGATTGATACTGAGAAACTCAGATTTAACAATGTCATCTTTAAAAAAGACCCTGGTCCTTAAGAACTATGATGACGGCACATCAAGCACCGAGGTGCATCTCCTTGACCACCACAGGCTTCTCGGTCGTGGTGCAGAAGCGTCCAGGAACTTTGCCAGGTTGCGTGTTCATTGCAATCATGAATCCCATTGATCATTTAGTCTTACTAAGGGGTCAATGTATAAATGCTGACCCTGTGTCCACACGTTTGACACGTCTATGTTTGGCATCTATATGTAGTAAACTGCTAAAGCCATGGGCATTTTCCCCATGTTTCTTTATTTTTTAATCCTGTTAATCTATCGGGTCAGCGCAACTGCTGTCGTGACCTGTGTTGATTTTTTTAAATATCTATTTTCTCATGTTTATATTTATATATTTATTTATGGGGGTAGAGTCAATGCATTTGAATTGGGGGTAGTGCTAAACTGCCCCATATAGGACTTGGACAACAATCAAAAGTAGAGCAATCTCTTACAACTGATAAACAACAAAACAATATATTATGCGCACAGGTACAAAACTCTGGTCTTTGAGGTACAAGTTTTGAGGCCCGGTGATGAATAGTTGTAATGATAATAACGTACGGTACATATAAACTTTGGAAATCTCAACTGAAAACAAGAATAAGTACAATAAGGCGAATAACAGGGATTAACCTGTAAATACACCCTGATGTGCAGTATGTGAATAGACCATTTTTGGGGGACTCTTCTATTTGGTATCTACCACTATTTGCAAACACTGGCCTTTGGGGATCGACTATGGAAGGTATGACAAGGCCCGTAGTGTTAAATCACTAAAGAAAGGCAAAACATTGATTCCACCGGGTCTTAGAGAGGACCTTGTGATTACACATTTACAATTCACATAACAGAAAGCACAGAGACTACGCATTGTCATTTAATATTTGACATGGACCGTGGAGGGTGTCCTTGCGATGTTTGGGGCAATAGCATGAGTTTTCATTTAAATGCAATATTTACCATCCAATTAGTGAATGATTTCATGATGTATTTGGGTTAAGGACTATTATAGGGTAGCTAGTACTTTTTTTTAAATAAGTTGTAAATAAAAACCTCAGGTTGTCTTGGTTTGTTACGAGACAAAGCTGCTTAAAACACCACCTTTCACTGAGCTCACCATGATTTCCAGAATAAGATTATTCTGCTTCAAAAGGTGCTTCAATCACATCAGATATGAAAGCGTGCTTTAAAACTGTTGTGACGTCTATGATTTTCTGACACGCAGGTACTGCTGTTCAATTAGGATGCAGGTATTGTAGTGTAGAGTAGATAAAAGCAGTTTGATTATCCTGTATTTGTATACACTCAGTCGTATACATAACAAGCAAATAAGCAATATTGTTGGCACCAAACAACAACTTTGTCTTCTTCAAATCAATAGGGGCACTTTAAGCGCATTTGTACAGGTGTCTCATTAGACCCCCTGGAACTCTTGTGCGAGCCACCACTGGAGCTGGTTAGTGGTGAGTATACTGTGCAAGCCAAGGAGCTGGGGAAACAGTACATACGCACGGAAGGCAAATCTGGTACATCGTTCCATCCATTTGAACTGGGAAAAATGTTTATTTAAAGATAATGCTCAGTTATTATATGCATGGAAGTACATACAACAACTGCATCATCACTTTAAAATTTGGGAAAGATACCATAGCAGAAGAAATACTCATGCAGATCCGTTTTTCGTTTATGTAGGTTTCATTATATATATATATATATATATATATATATATATATATATATATATATATATATATATATATATATATATGTATATATATATATATATATATATATATATATATATATATATATATATATATATATAGTAAAGTACATTACTACATTCTTTTAGTTAGTGTATATGACTGTAACAAAGTATTTGGCAAAGATCTGTTCACAATTTTCCTCGTTAAAATGTTACCGTTTTATCGATTTGGAACCTTAGTTCATCTAAAAGCATAATAAGACAAAACAAATAAATGTCCAAATTGTCTTCATTTGGCAGGACAATGAGGTTCCAATTAAATATATTGTTACAAAGATGTGAGCGTCTGCCAAGTGATCGAAACTGAGAATCCTTCTCTGTGGATGATTGCTAATTTAAGGTAGTGGATATTTAAAGGAGTAAAAAAAAAAAAAAAAGTTACTATAAGGTGGTCAAACCTCCAGGGAAAACATGTTTATACAACATAAAATGCTTTTGCCTGAGAAACTCTGGATCAGAGAGCGTGTGCTAAGGTTCTTTCATTGTTTATAATGGAGAGGAACAAGTTCCCAGGCCTTTTTAAATTACAGTCTAAAGAGACACAGGGCTAAAAGGTTGTGCATTGGTCCTTTGTGTTACTGTCAGGATGATGAAGTGGCCTGAAAGACTGCAGGAAACCTTGGTTACACAAAAAAACGCTGCATTATTAAGAGAAACTTGATGGTCATGCTTCTACCTGAAAAAACACATTTTTGGGAGAATTAGGAAATCCTACGCTTGCTCTTAATGACATCGGCTGCCAGTGTTTCAAAGCGTAATGCCTTTATTAAATGATGCAACTTATAATAAGATGACTGCTGAATCAGTAGGTAAAGTAACTTCTCAGCACTCCTCAAATGTGTTTTTTTTCTTATTAATTTAAGAAAAAAAAGCTAATATGAAACAGCACATGACCAATGTAAGTTTCCGCTTTACCGTAATGTACTTTAAAGGCGCAGTTTTAAGCGGATTTGCGAAGTAAGAATTCATGACTGTTTGATTTTTTTTAATTTACCGCTTTTTATTAAATACGACTTTTATAACCCTCTGAATAAAAAAAAAAACATGTTTCAACCTTAACACGAGTACCATGGATGACCACTGCCTTAGCAGGATGAGTATGAACTGCAACACCTGAGCACTTGAGTCCCGAAGGACTAACAAGATATAAATGATAGAAGAGTATTCGATCGCAAGCTACAAGCATATGTAGGTGCCGTCACCAGAACATGGCTGTAGCTGCATAGGTAGACACCAGGATTTGGCTACTGCAGAAAAACCCTTTATAAACCACAATACTAGACATTCTGCTGTAGGACACTGTATAATAAATATTAAATTACATTTATTTATATAAAGCAGATTCAGTAGCACTGTTACAACAGAGTCAGTAAAATTATTTAAAATCACACTCCATAGCAAACTGGTGACTAAGGGAAAGAGAAGGAGAGGACTCCTTGGGTAGAGCTGAGATGATTGAGTCTACTAGTCTGACTAGTATATTACGTTCAGTTCATGTGTAAGTGCCGGGAACTAAGCAGCTACTGTTTACATGAGCAGAGTTAAGGAGAAGTAACAAGAAAAAAAGTTTGGCAATAATTATGTTCACACAACATAAGAACAGATGAGAAACAGAACACAGCCAACATGGAAACAGCTTAATAAAGTGAACTACAGATAAGGAAAATAAGCAGTCAAACGAGTGCAGCCAACATAGCACTAAAAAAGTGCGAAAAACTGAGAAATGGCAGGCATGGACAATCAGATAACATGAAAATACGTGAGGAAATGAAAACAAGAAGATAACATCAAGCAGAAAAAAAGTGCCTATGAGATAAATCAGCTTAATAAATTTATAAATAATAAAGAAATGACAGGAATTGAAACATATAATATGAACCACATTAAAGTACAAAGCACAGATAACATGAAATTCGCTCCAGGCTAGAGGGAAATTGTACACAAACCAGGATGAAAAAGGATAAACAAGGACACTGGAGGAGAAAACACAATAATGACAGCTCAGAAGCATGTAAGGTATGAATAATATGTAATCGGTAGAGGATCCAAAGAAGTTGAGATAACTGCCACACGAGAAGATAAAGAGAGGATGAAATACACCCCAGTGCATATAGATAGAACCATCTCAAGAAGAGGAAAATAACTAACGTCCTAATCAGCTAATTGACAGATAATCATGGGGTTACACTGCACAAAAGTGTTTCCCTTATATATTAGTCTTGGAAGGCCAGCGTATGACAATAAGTCCCATGATGTATCTATGATGTATTTTCCACATTCAATGTACCTTGTTTTGGCTACTACAATGAGGTTTTAAGACAAATATGATTTTGGACACCACCATGAGGTCTATCTATTTGAACAGAACCTATTGGCACCCTGGGAAGATGGGCAAAGTGCCCATACATGGACACCAATTTCAGGGACAAATCTCGTGGAAGGCATTGTTGCCTATGGAGCATTTAGTGAAATGCCTGCCACAAAGCATGTGTCTATTACATCCTAGATGGCTCTTTATAAAAAGTGGTATTAATAACCAGCACCCATAATTCAAACAAAGAAAAGAATGGATCAAATTGATTAGACACAGCCATTACAGGAATTATAGTAATTTTTTTGATTATATGGCGTTTTGAACAACTTGGTCCTTCTTTCTAAATTGATACTTTAGCTATGAGCCTGAAGCATGTTTTACTCTTTGATCTTGTGCAGGACTTCAACAGCTCTCACCACAATTACAATTACATTGTGAGAAGTCAGGGAACTGGTGAGCTTCAAATCCATTGCTCTTTGTGTCAGTAACAGTCCATTCTAATTCACTTCAATTTGTCACTACAGAGCCTTTTCAGACCCTGATGTCCAAGATAAATGAATTATTGACCAAGTGAAGATTTATCATTTATAAATACATCACAGGTGTTGTGTAACCTGTCGGTACGAAACAATGCAAACTGAAAGAAAATGTATTGGTTCTTTTTTAGACATCCGCATTTTACATAATTGCAATTGGTATGATCAGCACATCCTAATTTAATAATAATTATTAAATAATACGGTAATTTTCTACAGATATCGCTGCCAATATATATATCTCATACACAAGGTCTAATTATATGATCTTTTGCAAATATTTTTAAACATATATATAAATCAGTGATATTTCTTGTAGAAGATACTTCACTGATTGAAGTATGCTTGGCCAACTTGGCCCTTCTTGAGGAGGAATGCCAGGGACATCCGTTTCTTATGCATAGTGAAGTCGAAACTCTCCTACTGGCTCCGACTATAGTGACTAAAACCATTATAAGGACTGACTATTCATACTGGCTGAAGTCTCTTGCATGACGCTAATCACATCGATGTTCAACTAATGCAGCGTAATACTGAAGCAAGTGACAGAACATTTCTTACAGCAGTTGAGTATGGAGTCTGTCATCATTATGATGCTCGATGTCCTTCCACCACTGTAATCTCCTGGACAGGAAAACTACAAACAGATCTAAATTTGGTCCTGCTGCCTTGAGATCAAACTCACCTCATATTAGCTTTAACCTATAACTGATCTGTTTTCATCTCAAGAGGGCAGCTAAAAAGGTTTCAACACAACAATGTTCCTGACAATTCGTTTGAAATGAACAAATCCGAGCCTCTGGTAATGCATTTTGGGTATCTTGTTAAAATATTAGCTATTTTTATTTTGCTGCAAGAAGAAAAACAACATATAGTTGCATGCTTGCACAGGCCATATGGGGCAAAAACATGAATAGTTTTGTTGGTGCTAAAGCAGACAGTATAACTATTACCTTCAGGGGAGTATGGTCACCTTGGGAGGACCACTGGTTTACATTCTTCTAGATAGTGAATATAATAACAGTATAGCAACAGTCTTCTTTTCTTTATTCGTTCATTGACATGGAACAGATGTACATGAACAGACAAGAGATGTGTACTTATTTAATGCCATAGTTCTCTCTCACATAAATATCATAGTGCTTGAGTCATTCTTTTCTTGCACAATCCTGTTGTGGTTATGTGAACGAGAAATATGTGAACATGAAGTGGCTTCTCTTCTTCTAATGCATATTTTTGACCATGCAGAGGGTAAGATGAAAGAAGAGGTGCCACCTCCTAGAATTTTGACCATGTCACTCAATCATTGAGGTAGAGACATTATAGAGACCGTCTACAAAATTAGTTCTGTATTTTTTACTGCATGGACTGAAATGTTTTTGATTTGAAAACAGGTGAAGGCATTTTTTAATTGTTGTTTTTATTCTTTCATTTTTTATAAGTAGCCTCTCACACTACCAGGTATCAGCTGCTGATGAACTATGTATCATGCTTTGGCTGATGGACTATGTATCATGCATGTATATGATATATTATTTTTGGATGAAGAATACTCAATACACAACATTAAATTGTACAAAACTAAATCCACTAGCATCCAGTTAAATAAAGCTCTGTGGACATATAGAAACTAATAAAACAAATGTAAATGTATAATTTAATTTCCATCTTTTTTAGCAGCATGAGGTTGGATTCTGACTTATTAAGTCATGAAAAGTCGTACTGCATGCCAATGCAATTCAGTAAATTCAAAAGAAACAATCGTGCAGAGGGAAATTTACTTACCAGTTTAAGGTTGGAGAGGTTTTCTTAACAGTGAAGAAAATATGTTATTCTATGAAGCTTTTTTTTTTACTAGAGAACGGTGTTTCTCAGTGCTTAGAAAGCACCTCCAAAAACTACTATTAAGCTGTACTGAGGGGAATTATGTTATTATATTGCTATAACTGGGAAAAAAACAACCTGTTGAGTAATATCATATGTACAACAGACACATAGATACGGCTCATTAGAATTCCTGTTTATGTCAGAGAAACAGACATAAAACAAGAGTGTCAAATTGAATTTTGGAAAAACCAAGTTAAATGAAAAATGTAGAAAGATGCATATCAAATGGATGTGCATAGAATCTGGGCCAAGTCTTTTATCCTTGGAGTTTTGGCTATAGATTAAAGGCAGGGTTTTTTGTTCTCTGCACATTTTTGAATGCAAAGAATTGTCACATTCACACGTAAGTGACAAGGTTAGCAGATGTCTCAGAATGTAGAACCCAATTAGCTTTATCAACACTGCAGCATGTCTATGGTTAAAGTGGGTAATATTGGTAGGATGAGTACCATATCACCAGTAATGTTCATTTATAAAAAAAAAAAGAAAGAAAGGTAAAACTAGCCAATTGGCATTCTCCCCTGACTAGTGCTTGTTATGTACATTTGATGCAAACACGCTTTGATTTACTGTAGCCTAATCTCAAGTTCCAACAGAGAACATTTATCAGTGGCACAGACAGACAGCACCTATTGTAGCACATTCATCCTCTATAAGAGGCTCTATATGGGAGGTGTAAATATTCTTCTCTATTCTGTTCTAGATTCTAGTGAATAAATCTACAGAATAAAATGACGATAGTTCAGCTAATTTCTGCTTTTTTGGTGCTTGGCTTTGAAAAGAAAAAGAGAAAACACAAAGTGTTAAATGAATTAAGACATGGGGTGATCCAACTCAGTGAGCACTTCTGTAGGTGGTCAATGCACATTCCCATCAATGAGTCATAAGCAAAAAGTTTTTCAAGTGCATGAATGAGTGTACATGATTTAAAATCAGTGCAACAGTCTTTTATACTGCTATACCTCACAATAGATAGCAGACATTTACTCTGCTTCCACAAAGCTTAACATTCTGCGATTGGGAAGGCGAAAAAACACCAGTAAAATCTGATGGAGCCCATTCCAAGCAAAAATCTGCCTTCCATATGAAATAATAAGATCCAGTAATTTAGAAGAAAGAGCTGGCTGACCATGTCATGATAACCTATGAGGGATTACTAGTAGTGGTCAGCTTTACATACATCACTGCACTCAGGCTAAATGCCTTACATAGCAAGGATGACTTCATCCACAGCTGACGAGCGGAGCAGAATTCCAGAATGTATCTGTACTACTGACGAGAGCTTGGTTTCTTTTGCCAAGTTGTAGGAAACAAGAGTAACCTTTTGGCTGGATAGCTACATAGCATAACAGTTAAAGGAATTATTGTCACACCCAGGATTAGAATGTATGCCCATAGAGGTTTAATGTTTTCTAATGTTAACCAAAGGCTTCTAAATAATAATAACTGAAGTTATGACACGGATGGACAACTGTAAGATAACCATATTATTAAAATATCTTTAAAACTGTTCATAAAGAGGATGTATTACACTGTAAATTATGCCAGGTATCATGGACCATTGTATCTTTACAAATCCCCACCTTGTGCCCTTGGTGCTCTTTGTTGCAAATGTTATTTATTCATCTGCCCTGTGCTCACCCAACCAGCATCCCTTTATCACCTTGTAATTAAACTGCCAGGACAAATTATCCTCTATCAAAAGGTTGGACTAATGAGAAGAAATAACGATGTAATTTAAAGATAGGAGGATCTCCCTGGTAAGGTGAGCACTGGAGAAGGTGACAGGTCCACTTTACATTTTTGAGTACCTATATGGCAATCAAGGTAATGCAAACATGCCCCTGGCACCCAAGAGTCAAACAAGTCCTATTTAATTCTATTATTTCTGAAAATTAGAGTTTCTTGCTAGCTGTGCATATGTCAGTCAACCCAAGAGGCATCTCCTAACAACTGAAATATTATTAAAATACTCTCCTGCACTGCTATTAAACACATTTTTGCCATGGGTTTGTGTTAAATAACCTCATTTAACCTGCGGCTGATGTGTAGGTTTCCCCTGCCTCTCTCACCTTAGGGCTGACCTCAGTGATTTATGGAGAGGATATTTAATTGAAGTCTGGAGACAACTGAGACAAGTGTCATATTAGGCATTCAGCTAATTTCAACCTGCTTTACTGCCCAGATGTTCTGGGAACAGTTCAATAATATCCCACATCATCACGCAAACACAACACTCAATGTGCAACTAAACTTTAAATAAGCAGGGAGGCTGTGCCAGAAAACCTGCACAGCTAAGAGGACGAACGCAGTGTCTTTAACTCATGGATAGCTAGCATATCATCTCCAGTTCGTGGTGACAGCACGGCCCCTAAGGGCCATAATCCTGCTGAGGTTCAGTATCTCTCTGAGAGAGTGTGCATTGTGCATCAGCATCCAATAAACGAATGGAAAATGAAATGAGTATGTTGTCATTACCAGTGGATTCCTAGCTTTTCTGCATGCAAACTGCTTGTAGCCATTAGAAAAATATACTTTTGGAATGGGCTTTCATGAGAGGCACTGTGTTTTTCACACCTGGATGTCTTCTTCACTTGCTGAACTTGGTCAGCCATCAATATTGGATCTGCCTGCACAGGAGTGCAATTAAAGGGGTCCCCAGTGTCTAGACATGTTAGGTGCAAAAGAGGGCATATTAGAAACATTTAAATACTTAAAGGGATTTAACAAAGTACGGGAAGGTACTTTTTTCAAGGGAAGGAGAAATGTGAGGGCAAGAGGACAGGAAATTTAAACCTAGAGGGTCAGAAGAATAAATGTAACATATTGACCTTTTAATTCACCAAGAGGCTCGTAGGTAAGCAGAACACCCTCCAAGTATAAGAAGTAGCGAGAATATTCATACATGCATAGGATGGGCATATGGCTGTCCCGAGACCATGTACTTGTTGAGGTTTGAGTCTTTACAGCAGCAATAATAATGTGCAGACGAGATGGGCTGAATGCTTCTTACCTGTTATCAAATTCTATTTCTAAATAATGTAGAGCGCAGCGAGGGAGCAGAGAACCAAAAAAGAAAATATAAAAAATTGACATGACCAAGTTACTTTAATTTGATGGTAAAAGACTATTTTTTCCCATTTAGTCAATCATTTTTTGCCTGCTGAGGTAGTTTTCCTGCAGAGTTTAATTCCCCTTTTATAATATGAAATCATATGTATTCGGAGAAGGCAGTTCACTGTGGGGAGAAATGAACTGCAAAACGGATCAATTTGGTTTCAGCTACATTTATTGCTTAGAGTTCCCAACATTTAGTTATAAGCTTCAAATCCTTTATGGACTGCACTGACCCCAGATTTCCAAAAAATGGATTGATTTGTTTTGTTTTCTTTGTTTTGTTTTTTTTGCTGGGAAAGGTTCCATATATTTACAGAAGGTTCATGATCAAACAGATTGAATATGCGGTGTGTACATAAGTCATGATGACAAATGCATCACGTTTGACATTTCAAAGGAATTTGGAATGTATTGTCTGAGAGGCACAAAAAAGTACAACTAAAAAGAACACTGGTGTTGTTTGATACAGTATGCATTCTTACCTGTATGTATATATATATATATATATATATATATATATATATATATATATGTATGTATATATATATATATATATATATATATATATATATATACACACATTATACTTATATATATACATGCACAGTATGTACACAAACTCAAATTCCAGTGTAATAAGATGTCCTAAGGGAAATGGCCAAAATGACCTTTCAGATCTAATATCATAGTCACATGTATTTTGCACAGGCAGGGACATATCTCTGTTGGTACAGGGAAAACATAAGACATAAGTAAATTATGGTTAATCAAATATATTGTTCAAATAGCAAAAATGCTCTCATCATATACAGCAGGAAATATATTTTCCTTGCAGGGGTTATGGACCCAGTCCCATTGAATGTGGTATATTCACCAAGCAGAAAGCTGCTACTCACTTGTTTTCGTTGCTCGCATCATACCGTGGCATTGGGTCAAAGTCGTTACCGTTAATGTCTGTGCTGGCCTGGGCATCCTACGGTCAGAAAAATTACAAAGTATAAACACAGAGCCATAATAGCTCAATAAATCAGGAATTAGACATTATATATGTTTCATGCTATGCTTATATAGACAATGTATCATCATGGCAATAAAGCCATATATTAAATCTGTCAACACAACTACATTACTTAGTGTACAGAACTGCAAAATGTAATATTTGTTACAAATCACCTTTAAAGTATTTAATTTCTATGGTAAACATTTTGGTTTCACAAAATATATGTCCACGTAAGCAGGCGTTCTGTATCAGTCAATCACTAAGAGGAAAACTCATAATAAATGCCATGTATGTCTATGGACTATGGCCTCTATACATTTAAAAGCAATCCACTCCATAAAACATAAAAAAAGTAGTAAAATCGGATGCCTTTTTAGTGAAGATCCAATTAGTGTATAGCTGCTGCTTTGATTGGATAGTGTGAAGAGAAGCGGTACAGGGGGAAGAGGTCAGCGTGGCGGAGAGATGCAGTGCACAAGGACAGTCATTTTACTGATAAGTGCATCAGATATATTTAATGCTCTAATAAAAAATCTTTATTTTTCTATGAGGCTAACTCTTTAATGCAGAGCATAATATTAATTAGTACACAATCAACAGATATCTCTACAGACATTAATCACAATGCTGCAAAATCACTCAGGCGCCCTGAAAGAGAAAGGAATGTCATTTTTCAGAGCGTGCTCATGGTTTTACAGCTGTGTATAAATCACACATGTTGGGGCGTGAAACACGTAACTCAAGCCTCAAAAAAAAATTTTTTATTTTTTTTTTAATATAAGCTTATTCTTGAAAAATAAACTATTAATTTCTAAATGATGATACAATTATTGTTATTCTACATTTGTGGCAGTAAAAATATCTTGGACTAAAAGAGTTGACATAGGTCATTTGTAAGTCTTGCCAGAACCTTCCCATAACTGCTTACAATATTCACTTCCCTGCCGTATCCCCAAATGTATAATAACTCCAATGAAATCATCTAACTCATGTTTAAGCAGAATTCTCAATTACAAGGCAACTTTTTAGCTGAGTGCCTTTTGAAGGAAAGGTCTATAAGCTGACACATTTAGAACTGCCAACAGTTGGATCGCTTCCTCCGAATTCTGCATTTACAATGGCTTCCGGGAATCATTTCATTGTAGGCTCAGGTGGGGATAATATGTTAGTATGCTTCGTATATTAATTCATGGTTTCACATTACAGGTTTTTAATGGCAAGTGTTGCCAAAATTAAATATTCTGTGTACAAAGTATTTGCATAGGATTTAATCACTAGACTGCCGAGACAAGTTTTTTGATGGCTGGCTAGTCAAGAGCTCTTTTTTTGAGCCCATTACTTAAAGAGGATGTGTAACCTAAAATAAACCCAGCTTCACTCAACAGAACTTAAAAAATTGCTTATACAGGTATGTTTAAGCAATTTAGAAAATATACTGTATATATATATATATATATATATATATATATATATATATATATAGTACCATAGTTCAGCCTACAAATCATTTCGGGATTTTTTTTAACTTTTTTCCATTTTCTGCTTCCTTACTTCCTGAACCAGTTGTAAATGTACACATCTTTTAAAATACCTGTTAACTGGGCAGCCATTCAAGAAGGGGGATGTCAGTTGTATGCCGGGATATATTACATTTTCAGCAGGACTGGAAATTTACAAAACATATGCTCATAACTACCTTTATTTGCTACAGAAATAACTATTTATTGATTTTCCAAGTTATCTTGTTTACTAGGTCCTGGATGAGGTACAGTTTAAGAAAACTGACACTGAAAAGTTTTTCTATGCCTAAAAATTAATGTGTCTGGCCATTACCTTGTTTAAGCTGTCTGTTGTTCCAATATCTTCCTGGCTTTCCTGAGTGGACCACATAAGCCTCCACTATACGTAAGAACACTCAAGGTTTGGCCAAGAGGCTCTAGCTGATTAACAGGCCTCCGGGTGGGGTGGATTGATGGCACTGGCCAAGTTTTGCCCTCTCTTGCCCTGTTTCACAGGTATTGTGAGCTAGCACCACTAGCACATGATCAGTCATGCTTCCCCAACTCAGTCATGCTACCCCAAAGAGACCTTTGAGGCCAGGGTAGGAAATTTCTCAGGTATGGCCTCACTGATCTAAGGGATCACCATAAAAGATGAAGGGGGCAGATCTATTCAAGTGCGAGACATGTTCCTATCCAAAGTTTTTGCAGAATTGTTACGTGTGTTAAATATGTGAGTCTATCAGCGGCTCTGTTAGAATGTTTGATGGAGCATTCTGTTGATTTCTGTGGTGATTGTTCAGCCTCTATAACTCAACCCTAGTATTACTCTTTCTAATGGTATGGTCCACTCTGAAGGAGCGTAAGACCCTTAAAATATTTAACAAAATTTACATATGAAACAATAGTTGCCATAGTTTAATCAATATTTGAACATTTTAATAATTGATATTCTCTGACAAAACCTTGAAATAAAAAGTGAAACTTTCAGAATAATTACGTAATATCTTTCAGAAACATCTACCCGCTATGAGAATATTCTGCATTTCAGACTATATGTCTTAAAGGGAGCTCTACAACCTCTAGTCTTCTAAAAATAAACCAAGAATTCCCTGTGGAAAGAATCTTGCGTGTACTGTGTCAAAAACTTACATAATTCTGCATCAAGTCAGGGTGATTTCTTTCAATGCCATCATCCAGAATGGTGACTACAACATTTTTCCCTGTGTATCCTCTTTTCCAAGCGCCCACGATATTCATGTCTGACTGACAGTGATGTGTATTGTCGCTGCAGTGCTGTGAAAGAAGGAAAGAGAGACATTTAAATAAATGTTGCTGATCTTCAATGCATGACCTTGTAACATTGTAAGAGCTGCATGATGTACAGGGAACACACGTTCCGTTTAATTACGTTTCCTTAGTTTAATCTTTATTTCATGGGACAAGCAGTGGTGTTGCTGTAATATTGCTTTATTCCCTCGTCAGTTGTGTGATCTTTTCATACCTTCGGCATGAAAATTTGATTCTGGCTAGAGAAATATTCTGTTCCCAGTGTGTGAAACGCAGTGATGTGGAAGAAACAATGCCATGGGCTCAGATGCTGACTTTTACTGTGGGTTCTATCAAAGAACCAGTCTCAAAGTCTGTGCACCAACCTCAGGGTCTGAGGGTGAAGGGGCAAAATGTCAGGGCCACCCAGTCTGGAGCTGACTCCATCATACTCAACCTTGATCTAATGATATATGACACCTAATTAGTGTTTTTACTACCAGTATACCATGATATCATGCATATGACCCAATTAAGTGCATCTTTAAATAACAGCAAGTAAAGGTTTTCATGAGGATATTTATCAGTTATTTGAGCCACTACATAGAATCTTCATGATGGGCCATTAAAGGTTTAATATTTAATGAGTCTCAAGGTCAAGTCATTTAGAAGGTTTCCCCCCAGGTATAATTGTAATGAATGGATAGCCAGAATGTGTCAATCAAGTAAAGTCTAGATGAGGACATAACACAACATATTGGCTTTTACTGACTGTAGTGTTACCAAATAACATAGTAGGTGGTAGGTGGGGGAATCTGTCCAGTTTCTGTCTAGTGGGAAGAGGCATGAGTTCTGTTACAATTTTAACAAAAATAGAAAATATTCTGAAATAAACAATGAAGAATTTCCTTTCTTTATTCCTGTATACCACATTATATTTTATGAGAGGCCCGCAGAAAAGAGACAGAGAACACAAAAACTAAAATGTTTTAGAAGTTTTGGAATGACTAGGGCTTGTTAACATATAATGAAGCCAGTGTACAACAAAAGAAAAAGTCTGAAGCACCGCAAATTACAGAAAGCCTGGAAAAACCCAAGAATTCGTGGTCTGTACCACATTTCAAGCAATAATTGTTTTCATTTACTCAATTGTTACAGTGATTTAGTATTTACGAGTTCATCTGAAACGGTTACTTCATCCCGTTGTGTATTTATATGTTTCATAAAGGCATCTCTTGTAAAGAGAAGATTATGTACAGCAGAAGTCTCATTACCAAAAGAAGAGGAAGCTATAAACCTCCTGTAAGATGCTTCACTGTGTTGTTTTTTTATACTTGTGTTTCTAAATAAATAAGTTTCATTTAGTTCATTTACTTCAGACGGGCCCTGTAGGAAACTCAATTGCAGGCACGAGGAAGAAAGTACTCCGATTGTATCTGGCTATATTTATGCCTTGCTATTACGTACTTGTCAGTTAAAGCACAGGCTAGAACATGTTGCTCATTGGCATTTTCTGGGATATGTGGATTATGTTTCATAAATTGTGGCCGCTAACTTTATTTGTTAGCACTGAGTATGTTTCTTATATTGAAAGCAAAATTTGTACAATAAACCTTTTAATAGATTAAGGGATCCTCCAACTTATCCGTACGTGTAGATGCCCGTATGGTTGGCAATATATATATAACTTCAACTATAAAATATACTTATAAATAAAATATCTATTATGAAGTGAATGTGTTAAGTTGTTTATCAATCCTTCATATAAAATAATAAATAAATAAATGAGCATTTGTGAGGTCAGACACTGATGTTGGATGGGAAGGTCTGGCTCAGAATCTCTGTTCCAGTTCATCCCAAAAGGTGTTGGATGGGTTTAAGGCCAGGGCTAGCCAAGTTCTCCCACACCAAACTCATCCAAGAAGGTCTTTATGGATCTTGCTTTGTGCACTGGAGCGCAGTCATGCTGGAATAGAAAAGTACCTTCCCCAAACTGTTCCCACAAAGTTGGAAGCATAGCATTGTCCAAAATGCTTTGGTATGCCCCCTTCAACATACCAAGAGATTTTTGGCAATGCTATGCTTCCAACTTTGTGGGGACAGTTTGGGGAAGGTACTTTTCAACTGACTATTCTTGACTGAGGTTCTATGCAGTTGCAAAGCAAATTGTATATTCACTAATAAACAAGTTATTTTAAGAGTAAAATTAAATGTGGTCAAATATAGATTCAAAAAAAATCTGAGCTTCCTATTAACCAAGCAGGGGAAATAGTCTGCCCCCTTTCCCTAGACTATGTGTGGAGGGAGGAAATTAATTAACCCCCATCTTCCCCATCCCATAAATTAACTTAATCTATAGGAGGCAGGCAGCTCAATACTTAGTCTATTTATAAAAATACCAACTTTATTCCTCTAGAGGCAAAGTCTATGGATGGCCGTCGTACCATGTAACATCAATCTATAATGATTTTCCCTTTAAAGCCAAGTACAGAGTGTTTTTGGTTTCCTAAACACTAACAGTCATACTAGTATGTCATATCCCTTATACATTGCCATAATACAGAATACAATATTTAGTAAGTATTAAAATGCAATTTGTGCATAATGCTCAAAGTATTGCATATAATTAAAAGGTTTATTATTTCAGGATACTATGAGTGATTTATTCTTCAGCAGACACCAATCTTAAACTAGCTACTACCATGTACCATAATTCTAGGATAATTCTAGGGTTAATTAACAGCATCTTATTATTAAATCTAATCTACATATCCTCAAATGAGCATCATGTTCTTCCTGGACTGTGACTGGCAAGTACAAAGCAGCAAGCGCTAACTAATCCTTGATAAAATCAGAGGTTTGATTTTTTTGTAACAATTGTGCTTGTTTTTCCTTAATTATTTGAAATAAATTATCGTAATTGGACACACTTAGTTACATGTAAAAGATAAAAGCATGTTACAATAAAAACATCAATTTCCTGTTTATTTAATAATGGAAGGGCCATTATTCTAAAGCCCCACTTAGAAGAAGAAGGTTGAGATAACGTAACACATGATAGCATAGTTCAAATGTCACATATTAATAAACTGTACATGTGTACAATGTCAGGGATATGTCAAACACACTTCTTTAGCATCACAATGGAGCTGCTGTACTATGTATAAGTGTGCAGCTTATATCCTTAACGCTTTTTTTCACGCAGGATCTCAAGAGGACCATACCGAATTCTATTATATAACATACATTGTGTTATGTTATGTGTTGTTTTGTTATAGGTGATCATTTTATTTTAAGATTAGTATTAATACTAAGTATGTATAAGTATAAGTATGATTAGGGCTGAAACAACTAATCGATAAAATCGATAATAATCGATAATGAAAATCGTTGTCAACTATTTTCATTATCGATTAATCGAATCGATTTTTATCGATTATAAAAATTATAATCTGACCTCAAACAGAGATCGGATTATAACACTAGAATCCAGATCCCCCGCAACGCTGCAGGGGACGTGGATTCCCCTCACTGTCGGCCGGTCTCTCACTTCCGTCTCTCTCCCCCTCCCATACACCCCTCTGACTCCTCCCCCCTCCCATACATCACTCTGCCTCTCTACCCGGCTCCGTTACTGACTTCATAGAAGCCTCAGCGTAAGTGAAGGGCAGTAACGGAGGCTGTCTGTGCGCATCGTTTAGACCCCCACCGTCTGACAGAGGATCATCCTCTCTGTCAGCCGGTGGGGGTCTGCATCGCACAGACAGCCTCCGTTACTCACCTTCACTTACGCTGAGGCTTCTATGAAGCTGCAGTGAAAGTTCCTGTCAGTAACGGAGCCGGGTAGAGAGGCAGAGCGGTGTATGGGAGGGGGGAGGAGGCAAAGTGATGTATGGGAGGGGGAAGGAGCCAAAGTGATGTATGGGAGACGGAGGAGGCAGAGTGGTGTATGGGAGGGGAAGGAGCCAGAGTGGAGTATGGGAGGGGGCAAAGTGGTATATGGGAGGGGGAGGAGGCAAAGTGATGTATGGGAGGCGGAGGAGGCAGAGTGGTGTATGGGAGGGGAAGGAGCCAGAGTGGAGTATGGGAGGGGGCAAAGTGGTATATGGGAGGGGGAGGAGGCAAAGTGATGTATGGGAGGGGGAGGAGGCAGAGTGGAGTATGGGAGGGGGAGGAGCCAAAGTGATGTATGGGAGGGGGAGGAGCCAGAGTGGTGTATGGGTGAGTTACAGTGGTGTATGGGGGTATTATGAATTTCAGGGCATATAGGGGGTATAAGGCATATCGATATTAGGCATATCAGGGGGGCATAAAACATATCTGGGGGTAAAAGGTATATCAGGGGGCTCAGTGGCATGTAGGGGGTATAAGGCATATCGATATTAGGCATAACAGGGGGGCATAAAACATATCTGGGGGTAAAAGGTATATCAGGGGGCTCAGTTGCATATCACTGGCATATAAGAGGTATAAGGCATATATGGGGGCAGAGTGGCAAGCTGGGGTTCAGATGTGCATAACCGGGGGCAGTTTGGTAAATAAAAAAAATTTAAACAAGGCTTTTTTCTCATAGTTTTTATTAAATATGAAAAATAGTTAACATATGAATTAATATTTACTAATAACTTTGTATTAAAACCTAGTTTGAGAAACACTGTGTTTGGGTTCTTGTAGCTTTTATTATTATGTCAGTAAAATAAGAAGGTGAATAGCGAGAGGCCATTGCAATAAAGAGATGAAAGTGTAAATTGTACGTTTTTTATTACATTATTTTAAATTGAAAAAAAAATTAATTTTTTTATCCGATTAATCGATTAATCGAAAAAATAATCGGCCAACTAATCGATTATTAAAATAATCGTTAGTTGCAGCCCTAAGTATGATTAATAATAATCAATATAAAACAGGGTGTGCATTAATTCTACCCTAAGACACCCCTGAGTTAAATAGCTGGCACCACTTAACTCAGGGCAATGTCATAGTCGAGGCCTAGTAATAGAGTGCTTCAAAATAGCTGGATAAAAATAACAATGTAACAATGATCAATGCACACTATCCAGTCCTGTACAATGACTATATGCCAAAAGGGAAGTTTGTAAAAGGAGCACAGTAAGGATGTGGTCAAGATGCAAATGCTGCCTACAGCCCTTGTTACTCTAGACACCCTGGAGGCTGTACATGGGACTGCAAGTAAACACACACAAATCTGCTTTATATCAGAGAAGCCCAAGGGAAACTGTCCTTTCCCGTAAAGAAGACTTGAGTGTACTTTATTTGTGAACGTTAATAAGGAACTGGTTTTCTATTATTATGATTATTACATTAGTATACTTACATTTTACAGAATACCACCCATATTCAGTAACACTATTAATAATAACAATAACATAAACAAACATAAGACATGCTGGTGAAACAAGGAGAAGATGGCCCTACACTAGCAAGCTTGGAGTCTATAAAAATGTTGAAGGGATTGAGACACAAGGAAAACGCAATGAGCCAGTTCACCCAACTTTGGGTTGTCACTGAATGTTCCATGGCACATTGTTCCATTGAAGTAGTGTTTTCTGTGATGCCCTAAGCCAAAATCTTGACATTCTTCAAGAGCACGCTTGCAACACATAAAACCATGTCTCAGCTAAGAGCAATGGCTCAGGTGACATTATTAGATAACATTTCGTTTGTAAGAACAATAAAACAAATTAAGAATATTAAAACAGACAGTTTCGCGGCCAGACATACAGTATACATATAAATACTTATGACAAACCTCAATAAAAAAAAAAGTTTCTATTAAAGTATATTTTTTATGAGTGTTTACCAGAACTGTACAAAAAAAAGTTACTGCTACAATAAATACATTAAAGTGTATATCTATTCAAGGTCTGGTATATTAATCTGTTAGTAGTGGATAATAGAGAGGTGTTACACAATGACTTCTGCCAGAACTAAAAAAGGAAACTTTTCTTTGAATGGGCCCATTGCTGCTTAACAAACTGCTTAATTCTTTCAAACTCTCCAATGCATGAGCTATTTGACCATACTCAAGACACATTTCTCCTTTTATCCAAACAGGTCACTGTTGTTTTGTTTCTTTGCTTCCAGGTCATGGAGACACATAAAGACATACGTGACCTTTAAATGTTGGGAGTATTTTTTACTGGAGGAGCCAATGGCTTGATCTCGGTTGGAAAAGTCCTAAATGAGATCCAGCAATAGGAAGCTCTTTAGGGAATTCCAGAATCTGCCATGTTAAAATGTAGCAAGACTTCAAAAAGCCCAACAAACAGGGTGTGGAGACTCTTAACATACACAGGACTATTCATCAGTGAATAGCGAGAGAATTGTTCAGAGTGGTGGAAAAAGAAAAAGTGAAAGGTTCACATAAAGCACCGGGACAAAGTGCTGCTTTGAGATGTTCAAATAAAGCCTATAATATCCTAATTTACTAATAAAAGCTTCCAGGGTAAAAAAAAATCCCTGCTTTCAAAAGCCTATTAGGAAATAACAGACAAGACATTGTTTGGTCCTACTTTATGTTATTTACGGACCACCGCTAGATCAACTTAGCCTTTCTTACAGTCTGGATTTAAATCTCAGTATACTTTAAAGCAGACACATTAACAATGTCACTATGTTAAGCGCTCCTTGTACTGGTCATATAAACACTCTATTAAGCAAGTGTGATGGAAAAGTAACGATAATATAGTAACAAGGCATGATAAGCCTCATTAACGTGTAGTGTTTAGAACTAAACAATAATAAAAAGCAAGTAAAAGTAAAAAAGTTCACTTCTTGTCAGCTACCAAAGGGCAGGATTCCCATCTTGGCACATACTTAAATTAGGGGTCTCAGCAGTATTTTTCTTATTATTTCTGTGTTTACTGGAATCATTTTAGATCCCTTGAGATCTTAAAAATATGTTCAGAAAGAACTTCAGGGAAACAGGCAAAATGCAAACAACACTACACAGGTTTTGGCACATACCAAGAAAATGAAAGACCTATAGCAAGCGAACCAGTGTGGTGACCCTTCTGGGTATAAGAAGGGTGACCACGTGGTCTTTTTAGGAGGGGGGCAAGACTGTCTAATGTGGAATCTCAGGCAGGCTTATGTGTCTTGGCCCCCATAAGTTTACCAGGGACATGCATCCCTATATTTCCTCTCCTCTCATAATCTAAGTACTTTTTCCTACTTTTCATTATGTTTCGCCTTCTTGTTCACACAAGGGTGGCCCTTGTTTGCCCTGGTCAATGTTTGTGCATTGGGTAAATACACCCTATATGTCCAACACATGGCACATATGATACTTTATAGAAACTTTCTACATATTTTGTACCCCAGCAAGATAGCTTTTCCATAAAATTAATTTTGGCTTCCCTAACAGTACAAGTACCGTGGACCAACACCAGTTTTCCAATATATGCCAGGAGCTGGCATTAACAATCACATAGACATGAATAGCTTATATAGGGTTAAACCAGGTTGACAACCTGATTCCCTTTAAAGACAGCCCAGTTTCTATCAGGAATAACATAATGAATTTCATTTAAAGTATATAAACTTATTTTCCTACAACTAAGCAAGAGATGTATGCGTACTCCTTGGTACACATGGAAAAATGGTGAGAAAGCTGGAAACCAAAGCCTACATAATGTTAAGTGAACTGTATGACCTGGTAGCAGTAGTCGCAGAAAATTACTTTTGTACTGTAAAAACGTTATTTCTTTCAAAGAGCTCATCATATTTCAAAATAAGTGTGTCAAAGAAAGAGAACATTTTATTTTCTTGGTTAAGAACTGGTAATGTTTAGATCACATTTACTACTTTTTTACTCAATCGTATCAAAGAGTTATGAATATAAGTGTTGTATCTCTACAACCTGGCAACGATACAGTATTTGAGACTACCATTTATTCTATGCCAAGAAAGACATTGAGTCATCTGTCCTACAACAAGGTAAACAGCCCCTTTCGTTTTCTTTTTTTTCCTGGAGGTTGAAACTGTAGTGCTGGGGACTGGGAAGTACCAGTATATACATACATTAAATAGTCATCTTTAAAAGTAGTACATATATATTATTGGGATGATTCTCCATGCAGATTTCAACAAGTCATTAACGCAGCAATTGCATCGTTAAAAAAATGAACATTTACTGTTTTGTACTTCAAACTGCTATCCATGGATACTGAGGATTTAACTACTAAGTTTATTAGATGTAAATGTTTTACTGTCTGGAATCAATGTGTATTTGGACCAACTTTGTCCTTCTACTTATTCCTGAAATCACACAACATATATTAATTTATCTCTTTAGTTATCGTCCCTCTTTTAAACTGGGCAGCAAAAAATGTGGTCTCCACAAGTACTACAGATGTCATCAATCTAAAAACTGTCCCGACTGGCCTCTGTGCTCCCTGTATAGCTTCTGTGTGGATATTTCTGCGTGATATCGTTTATGATGACCACTATCTATCATGGTGGGGGTGAACCACAGCCATGCACCAGTGTTGGTTTGGGTGCATGTGTGCAGTTGAATATCATGACCTCCTATGAGGCTGCATTACGAATGCCCAGCTTTGACCATTTTAAGGAATCAGGATGCTCAATTAAGAAAGAATAGAGAAAACATGTAAAGAGGACTTGGTAGGGAAAATGGAAAATATACATCAAGGCCAACTAGGGCAATTCCTGGGGCAAGTGGCAAAATCCCCACAGAAACAAACAGAATACATCAGATGAATCTTGAAATGTGGCAAAAGTGCACCTGAACTTCATACCTCCAGGCATTTCACATAGACAACGAGGTATGCTTTTTAGGAATTATTAGCTAGGGGCAATGTTGTACTGAGATTTTTCTTTTTCATATTGATAAGATATTTAAAACAGAGAAAAGCATTTACAAAAAGATCAATATGTTTGTTAACCCAGTTTACATTCTGAACATATTTCTGCAGTTTCTATAAACAATAACGAGGCTTTTAGAGCTATAGAACACTAGGACAGACACATATCCAGCAAACATTCAGAACATCAGGGAGAAGACAGGGGCAGAAGGATTTGGGTCCTAATGTCGGACCTCCTAAATGAAGACACTTGGTATTTTTCCAGGTTTGCTTTGCTAAATGTAGTTTGGTTTGTTACAGTACAATACCTGCTTAGATGCATAATTATTATAAAAACCATTCTAACTAGGTGAAATCTACAAGATGGAATGTATTCACAGATTATTCACAGAAACATTTATATTCAGCAGCAGTTACTTATTTTCCTGCAAGTGCCTGTACAGTGATCCGATGCAACAGGGGTTAAACTGTCTGTTTTACAGGCAGGTTTCTGTGCATTAAAGATCAATGTGTAGAAGGAGTTCAAATAAGCTTTTAGCTCCTGTTCTTTTGTTTCACCACATCCTGCTGGGTCAGGGAGTATTCCCATAGATGAAAGTTCTGAGCGTCTACTGAATGGAGAGGGAGGTTCAGACAGCAAGCTGTTGTGTGATGCCTAGATGTAATCAGACGTGTATGTGTACACACAAACAGACCCCTATCTGCATAAAAAGCCCATTCATACTGAGAGACAGGCTGATTTAAAGGAAAATGCTTTTTCTTGCGTTCATTTTCCTCCTTAATACATTTTTTCCTTGATCACCTCTTTTACCTATTCCACTTGTAGACGGTATGTAATACAATTTGACTGGCGAATTCTATTTTGCTGTCATATTAGTGCAATTTACAATTGAAATACAATTTTTCAAACACTACTTTTATGGATTCCATTATATAGGCCCTATAATTGTGGTTCTGTTAATGGTTTTCAGGACTTTCATGCATATGATAGTTGTGTGGTCCTTTTAAATGTTCATGGTGTTCTTCTTGCAAATACATGGGGGTTTCCGCAGAATCCTCCCATATTCGTTTGTCCCTTTCACCACCCCATCTATTTTGTGTGGAGAATGTGTGTTCGGGAGACACACAACTCCATGCATGTAATATACTTAATTCTAATTAGCTCCAGTGCTGGTTCAGAGAATGCTGTGGGTGGGGGTTTGTCTGTAAAAGAAATCAATAGGACAGCTTTTCAATCACTGATTGGCTGCTTCAAGAATCCAACCCGTGGCAAGAACCATAGGACCATGAAGGAGGAGGGCAGCTACAGAGCTGCCATGTCTACATCAGGTAAGTACTTTATTTTTTTATTTTTGTTTGTTGTCTTGTAGAATGTGTATTAAGGTACATTGATATGCATTCTTCCTCAATAAGGCTGTCAGGGACAGTAATAATTTGAAGCCCAAAAAATCAGCAATGATCTTAGAGAACAAAATATTGCTGCCCATCAATCTGGGAAGGATTATAAAGCCATTTCATTTCAAACATTTTAAAGTCCATCATTCACAGTGAGAAAGATTATTCAAAAGTGGACAACCATTCAAGACAGTTGTCAATATTTTCATGAGTGGACGTCCCAGCAAATTCTTCCCAACATCAGCGCCACACCACTGCACAAACACCTCATACCACCTGTCAAGCATGGACCAGGGAACCTTGCAGTCATTGAGTCAACCATGAAGTCCCCTGTATTCCAAAGTATTCTGGAGTCAAATATGAGGCCATCTGCCCAACAGCTAAAGCTTGGACGAAATCGGGTCATGCAACAGGATAATGATACCAAGCACACCAGCAAATCTACATCACAGAATGTCAAAAAAAGAAAAGAACCAAGGTGTTGCAATGCCCCAGTCAAAGTCCAGACCTCACCCCAATTGAAATGCTGTGGTGGGATCTTAAGAGAGCTTTGCATAAACAAATGCCTTCCACCCTCAATGAACTGAATCATCTTTGTAAAGAAGAGTAGGCCAAAATTCCCCCGCCATATGCGATAGACTGATAAACTCATACTGAAAACGATTACTTCAAGTTATTGCTACTACACATGGTTATACAGACTATTTAATCATAATGTGTATTTAATCTTTTCACACATGGCTTCTGCATTTTGGCTTTATTTTTGTTGAATAAATGATGACACTGTGTAATACGTTATGTGTTATTGTTCATCTGAGGTTGTATTCACCTAATTTTTAGACCCGCTAAGGAACAGATGATTGTTATTATGCCCTAATACGTAAAGTCATAGAATTCAAAGAGGGCATACTTTATTTTTCATGTGAATATATATATATAAATATAAGAAATGAGAAGAGCCCACCAATTATTAGTTTGGAAGAACTGTTGTATTTTAAATTGGTATGTCAGTGGTAAATCATGTCTCTTGATAAAAGTCCCTAAGCAGAATTGGTGTACCACTGATATATCATTTTAAAATATGGCTATTTTTTTTTTTTAAAACGCTTGTTGTGCTTTTCAACATTCTTGCATATATGTCGGCTGGATGGTGCACCCAGTTGTAGTACACTTGTAAGTTGCATAATTTATATGTACCGTACATCTCAATATAATGATTCTTCAAAATATTCCGGTTATTTTATAAACTTCCACTTTAAAACGTGCCTTGGCAATGAATTTCCAACTGTAAACCTTGATAACACTAACTCATACATCAAAAAGGCACCTTCTGACAAATTAAAATAAACACCAGGAACTTCTGTTTAATTAAGACAGCGTGTTTAGAAAACTTTATATTTAACGTTAATTACTGTTGTGGCTTTTTTTTTCTACTGTATCTTCAGTGGAGCCAGAACACACAGTGTTTTGTGGAAAGCCGACTAAAACCCCATTCATGTGCGGTCCTGGCACCAGCGAGCATTTTTAATGTGGAATGACGTTCTACAAGGAAAATAATCCTAATACTACACTCAAGTGAAAACACAACATCGCTGTGGTATCTGTCAAAAATCGTCTGAATAGTTGGTTATTGATAATGGGAGTTTATTATATTGGATCGAGATTAATATGCAGGGGACAGGTATTATTGGGACTGCCAATCCCACTATTTGAAGCCAAGCAGTACATATCAGCGATTGCATTTACAATAAATGACACAGTATGCATTAATTATAAGGATGGCCTACAAATTAGCCAAAATCTCTCATAATTTTTGCAGCTAAGTTATAACCTGTGGAAAAGTGCCCTGCAAAATTGATTTTACTTTATTTTAGAGAAGGGTGAATGTGCATAGTATGTGTTATTGGACTCATTATTGAATGCCTAGACTACAAAAGCAGTTGCTTATATATTTAATTCCTGGGGTTCTTGCCACCGAGCTCCGTCGGACGATGTGTATGGATCGCTTCAGGGCACTGCTGAATTTTGCCACTGGCACTGTCATTCACTTGTCTGGCTCTTACATCTTGACATGAGTCAAATCCTAACATAAAATGGCTACTGCTATTTCTTTTGTGCTGGGTGCAAGATGGAAAAGTAGGTCAAGTTCAGGGGACAAGTGGTTTCTATAAACCAGGAGCAGCCTTCCCTTAACTCAAATGCCCACTGCACTGCCTTGCATAGTCTGGTGTGGTACATTCTCTTCTATGTTCAAAAACTACATCTAATATTTATATAACATTAACGAAAAAGCAATATTTTCCTCTTGGTCCATCAGGATTTTAATTAATTCACATTTGTACATGAGGAATTTGGACCACAAAATACCTGGCAGGTAGCCAAGTAAACTACTTGGGACGTTATGCATGATCATGGGATGGACAGTCTGTAATTCTAGTTTTTGGGGACCTATGTCACCGCAATATTTATATCTAAAGTAGTCATTGTGGGACCTTCTTCAATAAACAGTAGAGTCTGGAAAGGTCTAACTTTAATTCTTTCACAAACGTGTAGTGAAGATGGTGAGATGAAAAGAGTCATATGGTTTTTACAAACTCTTGGTTTGGTGGACAAACTTCTCTATCGCCTTGCCAGGGAAAGTAGATGCAGGCTAGACAAATTATCTGCAAATGCAATTCTGATACATTCTTCATCAAGGTCCTTCATTTTACTTACTGAGAATCAAGAGGGCTATAATTAAACAACTACAGTTAAAAACGGTGTCACTGGATCGTTTTCAGTAAGGTCTAGGAAGATGACTGGCCAAGTTGCTTTAAATATTTATTGTTAAATCAGAAAATATCTAGGTATCTAGGTATAGTTCTCCTTCTCTATTTCCTTGTTTGTTTACCTAAAAGGCATAGACTACAATGCATCTTATCACATTTACAAACCTAGGAGCTTTTACTGCTATAAAGAGTCACATTTTGACTTCATGCAAAACTGATTATTATTATTATTTATATAGCGCCATCATATTCCATAGCACTGTACAATGCAGACATCCCAACCTGAAAAAAATATTTTCAGGCAGGTGGCTTCACCAGCCACTAAGACCCCCACCCACGCTGCTGCCACCAAACATGTATGATAGCGTGCATCCTGATAGGTTTCTCTTCTGCTATCTAACCCATCAGTTTAAAGGCCACCTACCGAGATAGCGCAGAGGCACACCTGAGCACAGATTTTTTTTTGCGTGAGCGTGAGAGAGAGTTCAATGGTCAGAACTGAACTTGTGCGCGCTCTGTTTCTGGGATGTCTGTTACAGTTTGCAGACGTCAGGAAGTGGCTATTAAAATGGAGGAGACTCCCGGAACTTGGGGAGTGGGGATGTCTGACAATGGGTAGACAGGGCATAACAAGTAGGATATAACATAACAATTGGACTTACAGAAACAACAGGTTTCTCTAGAGATAATAATATATTTGTTTGATACTGCCTTAACGTTATTTCTGATTTTCTAAGAATAATAAAATACTATATAACAAAAATATGTAATAGTAAGAATCATAATAATAATCACTTATTATTAACATACATATAGTAACTAATGTTCATTTCCATACACTCTGTGTCTAAAAAAGAAATATGTCAAACAAGCAATAATTACAAACAGAATGTATTTAGTGTTCTTAACTTAATTTCAGAAACACAAACCATTTTTTAATACATATTCTTCAAAATATGTTTTCAAAATTTCCCACAAAAAGAAAAAAATAATGATTTTTAACTGTTGTTAATTTGTTTTCACTTCAAAAATAGCTAAGGGCAATAATTGTACTGACCAAAATCAAAATCCCCGGGGGGACTTATAATTCTTTTATCTAACCCTAGTATGAAAAACCCAGCATCATGAGGTTCTCGAACCTCATTTACATGAAAATGAATTTTTCTGATCATGAAAAAAGGAATGAGGAAGCATAATTTCACTTATATAATGAACAATGAAGAAAAAAAAATATTTCAATCTACAAGCGTGGTAATTCTACAGAATTCTACGGAATGCAGTATGTTCCCATCATTGCCTTAAAAGTGGAATTATGTTTCATAAGGCATGAACAGAAATACCATCCAATGCAACTAACCAATAAAAGCACGTTTTCATTATTTTAAACCAATAAGTACCTAAAAAAATTGTCAAGTATTTTGTTACTTTATGTACTTTATGTATGTAGTTAGCCCTTTTTATTGGTATTTTTATTGTAGTTAAGATGAGACCCCACTAAATCTTTTTTGCTTAGGGTATCTTTTTTTGCTTAGGCTACATTTTTTGCTTAGCATATAAAAAGGGTGGAAAGACATGTATGTATGTTGGTGCAACAGTGTCTCGCTTCTCCCACTGATTGAATTAAACAAGTTTATTAAGGTTCATACGATCATAACTGGGAACTCTCAGTGAGTCATATGGCTTTTACATCAACCTCAGGCTCTAGGAGCGAATGGGAACTTTCTCAAAGTTACACAATCTTGAGCTGACTCTTTCATATTCTACTCTAGTTTAATGATATCTGAGCATCCCATTTATTGCTTGTATATAGCGGGAAAGCAAAGCTGAACACAGGTGACTTATTTTCCAATATTTTCTTTGGTTGCCATGATTAGCAAGTCTATACAACAGAATCTTTGTGATGCATTACAAAAGGTTTAATATTTGAAGAGTCGGCTCATATAGAAAGTTTGAAGTTGCATGCATGTGGGGGGGGGAGGGGACTTGCCAGCACACTACTTGTAAGCTCAATGCAGATCTACCAACATTTCCACTGTCCCATGCCCATACCTGGAAACGCTCCGGGTTTGACCCAGAGAACTCCAGGTGAAGCACCGTTTCTCCGGTTCAAGCAACCGAATCCTCCAAGTCGTGGGAGCGGGGTCCTGACACGCCCCGCTCCCCACCCATTTCCCCTTTAACTGTGGGTGTTTCCGGCGATGTCAGCAGGAACGTCCACTGACATCAGCAGGAATGCCCCTAAAGTCATCGGGACCGCCCACTGGCCGCGTCCCGCAAGAGAAGGCTCTGGGTAGCCGGAGCTCAAAAGTTTTCACGGATGCCCATGTCGGTACATAAATGCAGCCATGATGCTGTCACACTCCACACCTTTGGGAAGAAAATGTTTGCCTCTGTTGAACTGTAGCACTAAGGAGGTACATCACTAAAAATCCTCTTTGTTAAAAATAAAAGAATGAGACAGAATGAAGAAGGAACATCCTTTGGGTGAAAAGACAATTATTGATGTTTGCCAGCTAACCTGTCAGATTTCTTCAGATATTCTTTTTAATAACACTAACATGAATTCTTTTAAATATGGTGTGATAATATTAAAATTGGGAAACAAACTACCTCTAGCATAGCAACAGCACCACGATTATTATGAAATGCTGGCAACACTTTCATGTTAGTTGATCAAAAAGTAAAGTTGAAAACAAGAAAGGTATATTTGCATTTTTGATTGAACAATAATCTCCCCATCAAATTAGTAGGAAACCTGAACACAGGTAAATTATAAGCAAGTTTCTGGTACAACACAATTATACTGTATATTTAATCAATGTCTACCACAATTGTGTGGCTGGTCCCCCTCAAATATTAGCACTTTCATCCTGTGTAATATATCCCTACCTCCTTCTAGATCATAAGCTTGTTAGAGCTCTCATATTTTCCCCTACCTGTTCTGCTTACCCAACTGTAAAGTACTGTGGAATAAGATGGTGCTATATACATAAATTAATAATAATAATAATAATAATAAACTGTTATGTTATATGCATGATCATATCCAATAACAGACTGGCAATATTCATTGACTATAACAAAGCCAGACCACAGAGATGTGCAAGACTGAAATGTAGGGCACCCTATCTTGCCCCAAGTTGCATGCAGTTAACCATGTCCACAGTTTGAACATTATTTGTTTATTTTTATTACATCTTAATTTATTCAAATGACTTTCCTTTTGGCAAAAGCTACTTCTTTTACGTACAGAACGGAGCGTGACAGGGCATAAAGCCATCCACTCTCCCTTGTTGTACATAGATGGCTAAAATAAAATGCATTATAATCTTTGCACATGCTCATTCATATTTACTTACAACCTTTACTCTACCGCAGATGTGTTACTGAAGACAAAAGGGATTTAGATAACTTTGGTTAAATGAATCCAAGTTGAGCGCAAATGCAGCTAGGGAGGCGAATGCCCAGCAGTAGTTTTACTTGCCCTCAATGGGCCAAAAGTTGCCAACCTTCCTCTGTATTGAAGCAAATTAAGAATGGACAGAGGAGGAAAAAGTCTTCTCCAAGTTTTCATTTATTATAGCTGCAGCAAAACAGCAGTGGGTTAAGGAATCATCCAATATTTGTCTGTGCTTCGTCAGATGGATGAAGCACCTTTAAAAGTTGGGTCTAATCAATTTTCAAACCTCCTTGTGAAAGAACTACCTACCGTATTCAGCCTCACACAGACTTTATCACCTTTGAGAAACCTATCATTGAAACAATATGAAATCTTTGAAAGGTTGACAAGAAGGCCATTCTGCCACGACAGAAACCACAGGCACCGGGACTTTTTTCTCTCTCAATTTAAACAAAAAATAATTTCCGCAACAATGCTTTGAAATCAATTTCTTCTCACTGTGCCCTGATGTAATCCAAGTTTGCTTCATAGAGTCATGAGAAGAGGTGCTTCCTGACAATATCTTTTATCTGCACCATTATAGGAGCTAAATGTGTGTGATAGCCTGGGTCATTGAAAGGTACAGGCTTCAACGAAATGAGTTGAAAGAATAACATTAGAACTTTAAAAAACTGAAGTTGATCCATTTGATTTACTTCAAACTGATCATTGCACCAATGCTGAATATACGGAGCTTGAGATCAGGTGTAAATTAACCTGTAGCTAGTATAGTGTGTGTTATTGCACATATGTGTTAATATTTTTGCCACACAATATAGTATGTCATTTGTGCTCTTTGTTTGTATATGGAACAGACAATGTGTCTGTAAGAATGACCATGACATTGCCAACAAAGCATAATTTAACTGGTGATTAACTGAAATGCAGATTGCACCGTGGTACCAATTATAATTTCACCCAAATAATAACAGCGAAAATCATGAAAGTTAACAAAGAACTGCTCATTAGAATATTTTTTTCTGTGAAACATCCTTTGAAACAAACAAAACTTTGTGTACTGTAAACAACAGGCTGATAATATGAGTACAAGTGGATTATCTAATTGTGATGAATAAGTATCCACAGCCATCATATCCAACTTCTTAGCGATGGTTTCACGCAGTGTACATACTCACCATGTACCACATGCTTGGCCATTTGGGATCATTGAAATACGTGGATTGTACATCATTCTGTTTATAATCCCTTTTTATTCTTCTTTTTACCACCTGCTGTTGTACCCACTCCACCTGCCAACAAGAAAAACATTTGCTAAGTCATATAAACCACAGTGATTACCAATTCCCACTCCTGGCATGAAACATATATTGAATTTAGTCCGTGCGGTTTAACATAATCCACAAATGGATTAAACTATAAACTCTTTGGGATAAAGTTTTTGTTCCCCTTGTTAGTCTAGCAGCACACTGTTGATATTCTGCCATTTCAGTAATTGTATGTATAGTCTAACACATTTCATACTTTCACACTAATTAGTTTCAGTGCCTAACCGTGGCACCGGTGGCAAAACCTAAACATCAATCTTCAGAACTTTACCTCTGGACTAATTTTGGTTATACAAGGTTGAATAGACCAGTATTAATGTTAGGACACAATAAAAAAAGAGGAGAAATACCAATTCAATATATTGCAGAATTCACGTTTTCTGTCCTAACTGTTTGGAGGTTTATAAAAAAAAAACACCTGGTACAGGTTAATTCCATCAGACTTGTTCAAAACAACAGTTTTCAACCATTTTCTGAAAACATTTTTGCAGTGTATGCAACATGTGCTGGTTAGAAGCATGTGAAATGCTCTGGTGACCAGAAAAAAAAACGGTTGATGGGGTCTTCTTAGATACAGTGTAAGATAATTGCAGAGGTCAGATACACAGATGATATAGCTAAGTAGCATATTGCTCACACATTTATATGGGAAAAAGTATTGTCCCCCTCAGCATACCATTGCTGTGCTTCTAACTTTGTGGGAACAGTTTGGGGAAGGCCCTTTTCTATTCCATCATGACTGCGCCCCAGTGCACAAAGCAAGTTCTATAAAGGCATGGTTGGGTGAGTTTGGTGGGGAAGAACTAGACTGGTCCACACAGATTCCTGACCTCCACTCCATCGAAGAACAGAGATTGCGAGACCTTCTCATCCAACATCAGTGCCTGGCTTCACAAATGCTCTACTGGATGAATGAAATTCCAACAAACAGTCCAAAATCATGTGGAAAGCCTTCCCCATGAGAGTGGAAGCTGTTATAGCTACAAGGGGTTTACTAACTACATATTAACATATATGTATTTAGAATGCCCTGTCATCAAAGTCCCTGTTGGTCCTGTTGGTGTCCCAATACTTTTGTCCATATCGTGAACTATTTGATAAGGTGTTTAAGCCACTGAGCCGCATTCAAGAGAGTACAGAGGCAATAAAACATGACTTATTCCAGAATCACAATATATATATAAATATATATATATCCCCATCATTTCTTCATTCTATTGTGCCCAGCCAATTCTGCTCAAGGCATTCGCTCTGTTCTACACAAAGCCCAAAGGACCAGAGAGGAACATTTTGTGAATGAGGGATGGTAGACAACAAATGAAGCAAAGTCAGCAGGGCATCCTTAGATGAATTGTAAATTCTTGTGATAAATAAGTCTTCTAGTGCCTAGCAAGTCCCATTACAAAAGTTAATACGTGTAACAAGAGAATGTGATAAATATTTACAGTGACACCAGTTACCTCTGTTTCCTTAAAATCCCGAGACTATGTAAGTAATGACTTAATATCCTTCATTACAATAGTGGATTATTATGTTTAATTAAGCGACTGATTAATTTTCTGATGCATTAAATAAACCATCCTCCTGGCATTTATTCCAATAAATCTATAGATACATATCAGTATGTCAACCCTTTACAATAAACAAAAGTGCATGCTGTAACCGCACACTAACTAATGTAAAGCCATCTCCTCTGTAAGTATTATAATTTAACAGGCTGCCCTATTTTGTATTTCATTTCTTCATACCAGCGGGAGGTTCAAATATTAATAATACTAAGTGTCTTTAGAATGCAAATGAACCCAATGCGTGGATTACACTAAATGTACTAGGATCCAACCTATCATATGTGTATAAGTAATGTAGATTATCTGCTGAATCCTAAATTTCCTCTATGAGGAAAATTATATTCGCTCAAAGGGTATCACTGAATAACTAGAGAAGCTAAAGGACTTTCTAGAATTTATTTTATAAAACTTTCTGAACGGTGTGTACTCTGATGTTATACTGTTATATCAGATGTAGAACATGGTAATGTGATATAACCAGATACTCTATTGTTACAATGTTTTAATTAAATTATATATTTTATGAGTAACAAAAAATGAAAATGTATTTGCATAGCAAAATAAGCTTATGGCATAGGATGGATAAAATGGTTTGTTAAACAGATTGATCTTCTAAATTATTATTCTTATTATCTTTTATTTATATAGCACCAACAATTTACGCAGCGCTTAATACAATACATATATTCAAGGGTATGACAAGACTATAATTGACAGACTAAGACAAGCTGAAACATTACAAGCTTACAATCTTCTAAATCAATCATATCTGATATGTTTCATATATAGTACAGTACTTGAGGAGTCACTAACTGCTATTGTTGCAGTTTAATCAGGGGCAGGCTGAAAATGAAAGAAATCTGAGCGTGAGGGAAGGGCGCGAGAAAGGGTGAGGGAGTGAGTATGTATGTATGTATGTTAAAGTAAGAGTGTATGTATAAACATACATAGAAACATAGAAAGTGACGGCAGATAAGAACCATTCGGCCCATCCAGTCTGCCCAACCTCTGAATACTTTCCCTAGTAAGTGTGTGTTAGCATGAATTTATAAGTGTTTAAGAGAAAGGGAGTGTGTATTAGCATAAATGTGTATGTGTCAATGTGTGTATGATAGCATGAATGTGTGTGTTTGTGTGTTAGCGCGAATGTGTGTGTTTGTCTGTTAGCACGAATGTGTATGTGCTTGTGTGTTAGAATGAACATGTATGTGTAAGTGTGTAAACATAAATGTGTATGTATAAGTGTGTGTTAGCATAAATGTGTATGTGTAAGTGTGTGTGAGGGAGTATATGTTAGCATGAGTGTGTAAGTGTGCGTTAAAGTGTATGTGTAAGTGAATATGTTTAAGTGTGTATTGGTGTAAGTATGCGAGTGGGTATGTGTGGGTGGAAATATGTGGGCCAGTGCATATATGAGTTACCAGGGGCAGTCACAAGGGGCTGATGGGGCCACTTGGATTTACCTGTCCCCTGGGCCTGAAGATACCAGCCCTCCCCTGAGTTTCATTTTAATATTAGAAACGGGGTCATCTAGTTATATATATTTATGTATGTAAGTGTAAACGTGCATGTGCAAAATCAAGGATGCCTTCTCTGTATAATGCATTTGTTTTTATAGAGTTATTGTCTGTCTTTGCACACTACACTAGTAATTTCCTATTAACATGTAGTAAGAGTGATGTTACTGATAGTACCAGCTGCTAGCACAGAAGTCTAGAACAGTGTGAGTTTAGAGAGATTAATCCGAATGCTGCACCATGGCAGGGTGAAGGTCTGGAATAGAATAACTATAGTCCAACATCGTAAATATAGGTTATAGCCTATAGCTTTCAGATTTAGATATAGCTTCCTTGGAGTGCTATGGTAGGCTACTTGCTGATCTGCTTTTTTCACATTCCCCCACAAAAAGCAGTAGTCAGGGCCTTGTGCAGTTCCCAGCAAAGATACATTGAAATTGATTAAGCACAAATTTTTGGGCAGAGTGATAATTTGGGGAGGAGAACTAAAAATGGGACGTAAGAGGCATTAATATTGTGCTATGTGTCATTTTATATGTTGGGACAAAGATACACTTTCTTCTATATGTCATTATTTAGACTTTTGCACTTGGTTTATTGACTTCGTCACGAGCCACATAGTCTCTGTGGTTATTAAATCAGCGTATTCTAGAATAAGTTAAAGTTACTAATAAACAGAACTGCTGCAGGTTAAGTTAGTTTTAATTAGGGAGATATCGAGAACACTGCCTTACGACACCCTGAAGCACTGACTTTACATATCCGATAGAACAAAAGTACTATACAAAAAGACCTAAATTTATTATGGAACTGAGATAAAGGAGGCCTTTGTACTCTTTGATAACTCTGGCCTACAGGCTCCCAAAGCACTTTAAACTTCAAAGTTGTTCTGTCCTCTAAAAAATAAAAAAAAACACTTGGCTTTAATCAAAATATTCTAAAAATTGACTATATATTACATTGCAATTTTTAATTGTAATACCGGTATATCTTTTCAGTCTTGATTCTGCAATGCTCTGGGCAACTCACCTAAACCTCCTCATATATTGATATGTTCTGCACCAATTCAAGTTTAAGCAAATTTAAGAATTATACAAACATAATTTATAAAGAAAACTTTAAAAATCTAGTAATTGAGCTGATAATCAAGAACTGGGGCCATTATGGGTGAGGAATTATATTTGGAACAATCAACTACAGAAACCAAATGAATGTATTAGCTTAATATATAACTAATAGATCCCATTGATTTCTAGACATGGCACCAATTTTTAATGCCATATCACAATATAACATTGTTTTGTAGTACTTATCCAAACTTGTAAAATTGAAGCTGTAAGACTAAGCCCTTCATACCATTTAAGACCACCCATTAATATAAATCTTGCATTATTTATGTTTTGTTGTAATAATGTACATTTCATAGAAACAATGAAGCTATATTTCTAAATGGACTTTTAGTTACTTGCTGGAAGGCGTTCAGTCAATGGATATACATTTTACATGCTGGAAGATAAATGTTATGTGTACATTACAACACTAGACATATATAACGTACCACTGTCTAAAAATCCTCTTTGTGACTATCACTATCATTTTTTTCACTAAGAGTTCCAAAATTAAAGTGTAGTATCATTTTTTTTAATCCTTTGTCAGTTCACCCAAGGCTTTGTCTTTTACACTTGACTATCAATTAGGGCAGATAGTGTAACAGTCCTAAAAGTGTCAGATGGCAAGTGGGCATCGCTTATCGGTATGAGATTACCAATTAATAATGTAACACCCGTAGCTTTGGAAACCCCAAGTGATCTGCTTACCTTAGGCTCCATTGATATGAAGCTGTGTGTACCTCGGCTGGACAAAATTGACCTCTTGATAGTTTTACTGTGATAGAAGTGATAGTAATCTTGCAATGTCCCAATCTGGAATGAAGAAAAACATAGAGATTAAGGTTCCTGCTTTATTTTTCTAAATATATATAAATATATATAGAGAGAGATTTTTTATTTATTTTTTTCATTTCAGAAAAGGGTCTATAAATTATGCATCCTTTCGCTGTGTTGGAAAGTTACCTGAGACCCAATGATCATCTTTCAAAAGAAGGACATGTGATATGAATTAGACGTGGGTGTCCTTCAGGCACTAACTGCATAACCAAAGATTATAATTGAGCTTCTGAGGCTGCCTGTGTCTACCTTTTTTTAATGTTTAATTTATATGCAGCGTTCTATATCAATGAACGTCCACGCTGACATATAACAAACGGCATTAAGAAAAAAAAAATTGGAAGACTTTTTTAAAAAAAAAATCACCAAATGACTGCTGCTATTAAAAAGCAGTCGGTTGGGTTTGCTGAAGGAAATGTACTGGAAAATGCACGATGATGGGTTATCTGGATCGTTAACTTGAAGAACTCACAAGTGTAGCAAGATTAAAGGGAGAAATAAATGATATTAATGGTAAATATTTCTCATACTGTAAAAATGATATAAATTGATGACATTTTTGCACATACAATGAGCGGCGGGTGGTTCCATTTACGAAAAAAAAATATCTTGGCCTCGCCATTTCAAAAAACCCCAAAAACTTACTTTTATTGCTTTATTTGTTACGAAACAAAATCATTTGTATAAGCCGTCCTTTTATTTGTGGCTTTGCGCATAGTTGTTGTTATCTTGTTAGGTCTCATCAACACAGGTTTGGAACAGCTCTGACCCATGCAACTTAATCTGCAATTTGCAGTCCTTCTATTTTTGTGAATTCATGGAAGGATAGTTTTTAGACATGTTCGTATTGGCTTAAGTGTATTTTATTTTTCTTTCTGTACTTTATACATTGGTGGGCTTTTGTAATTTTCTTTTTGCCCACCATAAGTAATTGGCTGGTTAGTGTTCTCAGATTAACTTGCATCACGTTACTCGGAACAGTTCCTATGTTGCACTGATGACATCTAACAAGAATGAGCTGAATGTAGGCGGAACACTTAGGCTTGTTCTATTTCCACCCTTACCTATGATCAAAGATATGTAGGGTATATAGATCAGGGAATCCATGCAGCCTTTATATAATGAGATTGCTCCCATATTCAGAGATATCTATTTTGACCCAGCTTTTGTTTTTCTTTTGCCTGTTGGTTACTCTCCTCCACTCTCTGATTGAGTCTAGCCTGGACTTTGTTTATTCTACTGCTTCGGTAGTGTTCTGGCGCGTACCATTTGTGAGCCTAGCTGGCTTGATTACTTCACCGCCAATCGATTCCTTCCGATTTAATCACAATAAAAGGCTATGTTTTATTACCACCATTCACAGAAAACCCGTACGCATGTTCGAAATCAAGAGTGGTGGTTTTGCCAAACAAAACTGGATGTCCCGTGACATTTTATAACTAGTACTTAACCTTACTGCCATTTGCTGGGTACTTTGATACAGAGCTATCCAGCTCAATCATCAGAACTGCGCACATGACAGGTCTTCAGTATGACACAGCAATGCTCAGTCGTGTTAAGTACTTGATTGGAAGTTAATCGGAGAACTCCTATACTATCATTCTAGAGGATACGCTAGGACACTCCTAGACTGCTCGGGATGTTTTATTGCACAAGCAAACTGTGCAAGCCAGAATAGTTGCTGATAAATTATAAAAGCAGCACATAATGTCCCAAAAAAGTCATATACCGAAATGCTGGGAACTTAAAGGTGCTGTTTGATGCCCAGATAACTTTTGCATCATGATAAGTAAAAGAAACCTATTTGTCATTTTGCTTTTCTCTTTATTGCTCCTTGTCTCTTAAAAGCTGTGTTAAATATTTATTGAAATACTTCAGTTGCTTAGAAACAGAGTCCAGTTCTTCTTCCAAAGCCCCTCCTCTATGTAATACATCACAGCAGTCTGACCATCTACAGCTACGCCCACCTGCGATGTCATGCTCATGCATTACAGATCCTAATACACAGTAATGTGATGGGAGTGAGTGTTTTAAGTGACTTTTTTGTGTGACAGGTATTATGGGAGTGACGTGTGATAGGTGTGATGGGAGTAAGGTTGGTTTAAGACCTTAAAGGTAACATCCATTCTGTAATGTCAGAGATGGGCAGACGGAGCAATGAAGACAGACAGATTTAAAGGGCCCGCTGAAATGTTTTCAACAATAAAATACAACAAAATAATGTTGTTTTAAAAAAGAAGAATTCCATAGGAGTGCATTATGTTTGTCACCCCATTTCCTTCTAGATTGTAAGCTTGCGAGCAGGGCTCTCTCTACTAAATGTATCGGTTTGTCTTAGTCTGTCAATTCTTGTCTTGTCATATCCCTTGAATTTATGTATTGTATTAAGCGCTGCGTAAACTGTTGGCGCTATATAAATAAAGGATAATAATAATAATAATATAAAAATAAGAGAAAGCTGGGAAAAGACTTATATGTGGGAACAGCAACTTTGAGAGCTTATGTTTGGCTTTTTACCTGTTTTCTTTTTTTTTTTTTCAAAGAAATTGTTGAGGCAGGCATATATCCTTACCGCTCATACACTATTAAAGCCCCATCCTACATGACAAAATTTGAAACGCAAAGTTGCTTTCACTGGCTGCTAAGGATAGCTTTCTGCTAGGTGGTTTTTTTAGGAATCAAAAGTTTAAAACGTGCATGCTCGTCACTTGGGCTACAGTGACTACAACAGCCAAAGTGTGCCACAAGGGATGGATGCCGGACTGCAGGCTCTAACACAGCCTGTTGGAAGTTATAGAAAAGCTTTTTCAAAAAAAACACAGATTAATACAAAAAAAATATAAGAATATATTACAGAATTCATACATATAAAGTAGGTTTTGCAATAAACTGCTTTGTATTTAGCCTTCAATGATCCTTTAAGTATAATACTTTTCAATGTCTTAATTTTTTGCTATTCAAGATAATAAATCACAGACGATCTTATCTTAATCTTTGGTAGCGATTGCGTAAAAATAGAGAAAAATTGAATGCATGGATTCCACTTCATCTCATTCACATTGCTCATCTATTGCTTAACCTTACTTAACTAATACAGAATGAGATACTAAAATATAAAGGAATGCTAAACGAATTTAGGACAGTGCTGTTCAAGTCGGATATACATATATAAAACCTATTTATATGAAACCGAGTGGCCCAGTTATATACCGTCCTAACCATTTGCCAGACAATCTGCTAAGTGGGCTCTACCCACATTCACATTTTCCATAGAAAGCACATACAGTGAGCACAGAAAGGTTCCAGTCAGGAGTTAAACTCCACCTTTAGTCCTTGCAAATAACACACACAAGCAAATGTTATGCAGCAACCCAAACTCTTCAAATACCACAAGCAGAACACATCACTTTCCGGTATATGGTATGTACAGAAAAGGTCCGAATTGCTGAAATTTCTCATTCATCACAGGTCAACTAAAGGAATTTTCCAGCTTTGAAAAGGGAAGAACAAATGAACAACGGAACAAAGAGGGAAAAAAACAAAAGTAATGAAGTTCATACACACAAGAACCAGACAAATGGCTACCCTCTGTTCACTCCTACACTACAGCTCCACATGCATATTCCTGTTTTCTTGACACCTACCAAGCTCCTGAATTTAACATTCTGCTTTCGCCTTTCTGATAGCAGAAGGCTGATTGTAAAACAATGTCATCTCTTAAAAGTTCTGCACCAAAAAGCACAATGACTGTATATAGTTTTTGGTGCAGGGTGGCTCTGCATTTCATGTGCAATACAAAGGTGACATAAAGAACGGTCACATAAGTAAATTCATATGCAGAAACCATCTATAGTTTGTACTTTTATTTTGTCAATCACTATATGTGGGCACCCCTCCTAATTATTGAGTTTAGGTGTTTCAGCCAAATCGATTGCTAAAATCAAGCACATAGGCAACCATCTCAGTGGACAAAGATTGGCACTAGAGTAGGTCATACTTAGCTCAGTAACTTTAAACGTAGCGTTGTCATAGGATCCCACCTTTGCCACAATCCAGTTTTTATGAAATTTCAGCCCAGCTAGACCTGCCCCGGTCTACTGTAAATGCTAATATTGTGAACTGGAAATGTCTAGTATTAGCAACAGCTCAGCCTTAAAGTAATAGACCATGCACACTTGTAGAGTGGGGCCACCAAGTGCTGAAGAGCGCAGTGCATAACAATTGTCTGTCCTTTGTAGCACCACTCACTACAGAGGTCCAAACTGCCTCTGGAATAAACATCAGCACAAGCCGTGCACACAAGCCGAGGATTGCAAGTGTTGGCTGGAATGGTGTGAATCGCACTGCCATTGGACTCTGGAGCAGTGAAATCTCTTCTCTAGAATGATGAATCACACTTTATTATCTGAAAGACTGATGGACGAATCTGGGTTTGGCAGATGCCAGGAGAACAATACCTATCTGAATGCATTGTGTGCCTACTATAAAGTTTGATGGAAGAGAGATAATGGTCGGGGGCTTTTTTTAAGGGTTTGGGTAGGCCCATTAGTTCCAGTGAAGGGTAATGTACAAAGACATTTTAAAAACTGCATTCTTCCAACTTTGTGACACCAGTTTTGGGAAGGCTCTTTCCTGTTCCAGCATGAGGGTGCTCTGCGCACAATGCAAGCTCCATAAACACATGGTTTGATGAGTTTGGTGTGGCAAGTGGCACCCACAAAGTCTTAACTTGAGCCCTAAATAACTCCTTTGGAAGGAATTGGAATTCCGACTGCGGGCAAGGCCTTCTCACGAACTTTTGGCTGAATGGGCAAGAAATCCTAAACACTCCAAAATCTTGTGGAAAGCCATTACAGAAGAGTGGAGCCTGTTATAACTGCAAAGGGGGGACCAACTCCTTGTTAATGCCCATGGTTTTGGAATGATCGTAATGGTGTGATGGTCAGGTGTCACTATACTTTTGGTTATGTAGTGTACCTACAGTTTGCACTTTTTGTTTGCCAATCATTGTTTTTGAGATATATGTCATGGAAGCTAAGACTGGCAAAGACAGCATATTTTAATCAATATCCTATCCTGAAGGTGGTCTTCGGATGGGTGAGAGTAAGAGATAAATTCAAGACAGAAAATTAATTTGACAATGCTGACTCTGCCACGTACAGCCACTGATCACAGCCCCTCAGAGGCAAATTAGTATTAAACTATATCTAACAAAAATGCATGGATTGAAAAGTAAAAAATGCAACATATAGTAAATATTAATAAATAAATGTAGTTATACTAAAAGCTGTGAAGTTAATTGTTTTCCGTTCATTTTAAACAGTACAATGTATCATTCCTCCGGCTTTCTTTGTGTGAACAAAAAAGTTAGGAAAATAGATGAGCTAATCACAAAAGATGGGCTAAAATGTTGTTGGATTCCAATTATTATTACTTGTGCTCTTTATCCTAAATCGAGGAAACTTGTGTGGCATGCTGACTCAGGTTATTCTTATCTGATGGGGGCTTGAAGAATTCAGAATGCCTTGGGCTAGATTTAGTGAACTAGATGCTTTGATCTTCTAATAAGTTCTAAACTATTTTTCAAATTTGGGTGGCACATCTGATGTTGTGAAGAAGGAATTTATCAGTGTAGAGATGTTTCACGCAGCTGTTTTGACTATCAGTTTCAGACTGATATATAGAGACAAATTATGCATTTAACCAAATCACCTGTACAAATAACAGTCAACATTGTTTTTTTTCTCAATACAGGTAAAGAAATAAATTGCAGTACTTTAATATGCATTCTTCATTGGCAGACTGTCCCTTTAAACACAACATAGAGTACCATTAGTAAAAAGAGATCACCAACAATATTGGGTCAAAAGTGATATCTGCATTAGTAGATTAGAATTTTCTCAAGGTCCATATTTTCTGTTGAACTAGTCAAAAAAGAGATCAGGTAAATCATGTGGAAGACTGATAGGCACAATAGAACAATCTGACCCAAGCCGAAATACTGGGATCCAGTTCTTAATCTTGACATTATATCTGAGATTTGCAGGTTCAACAGGACCATATGATTCATTCACTCTTCCATTGAAAGCCGAAATACTGGCATCCAGTTCTTGATCTAGACATTATATCTGAGATTTGCAGCTTCAACAAGACCACATGATTTACTTCTCCATTGAAAGAGACAGTGGTGATGCAACAGCAAATGAGCTTTACGTTTTTCATTGCCAGGGCCACCCTTTCATCACCAGTCCAGCCCTATCCAGGGTCAACTACTGGGTTTAAATAATAATACACTTAGCTGTATTCATACAATGGGGGAAATGTTTGTGCAAAACGACCACAGTCAAGAGATCCCTCATAACATATAAACTTTTTACCAACACTTTTTACACGTAAACAATCGCTTAGGTTCAGGGATGTTAAATATTTCTTTCATGCTTGTCAGGTTGACTACCAGGCTCATGGTCATTTTCTAAACACCACTTTTATTTTCCGTAAGACTAGCGGGTAACAGCAAAGTATAACATGTATCATTTCTAAAAATGGACAAAACAAGCATTTCAAGGCTATGTGTCATGGAAGTAAATGCTATCATTGCAATAGCTGACTTTGCTGGATCATCTACCAAAAATATTAATATGTCATAGTTAAGAAAAAGAGTGAAGATTCATATTACAAGACAGCATAACCATTGTTAACTATAAAAATGTTCAATTACACATTATAAAATATGCAAACTTTATTTGAGCTATTGCTCAGTTTGATCTGTAGATTGGAGTAATATTAATCATTTTTTTACAAAGTATGAATTAAACCACATCACCAACAAATAATGTTTTTAAGTGTTTGGCCAACTCAGTTTCAGATGCTGGATACTGGTGGGCGTAAAGGCATGTTTACCTTTTTGTTTCCTGGTTGGTTTTTATAAGTCAAGGAACTCTTTTTGACACCCAAGAGGTCCCAAGAGGTTGCTAAAATATCTTGGTGTATACATTATTTTTGTTTTGGGTTTTCTCAATCACAACTTAAATGGTTATGGACAGCTAATAAAAACATACTACAACAGATACTAAGACCTTAAGGAAAACTTATAAAACTGACCTGATATAAAATGTAAAATTATCAGCACAATGGAAATATATGTACATGAAAAATAAAGAATTTCTAATTTCTAAGCTAATATAGTTTCATGGTCCACATGGAGCATGGGTGTCCAGAGGTGGGAAATTCAGAGGCCCACTGAAGCAGCAGCAGGGGAAGGAGAAACTGTAGACTGTTTAGAGTAGATTAACCAGACATAGAGAGCAGAATAAAACACCTGGTAGCGGGTGGAGTGCAGCAAGAAAACGTTTATTTCATTCTGTACACCCCCTGCTGCCATAGTGGTTTGCTCTGCTCTCTCTTTCTCTCCGTCTAGCTAGCCCCCTCCCCTTCACAGGCACATGGTCCACACTTGGGCAAGTGTATTTCAAACATGTAGCGCAGCTGGGGTTAGTTAATGCCCCAGCTGCTGAGACTACATTTCCAATGACTTTCAACATATCTAGTATGTTACACATAATGGGGAAGCGAGCACTCCACAACTTGAGTGCCAAAGGTTAGCTTTTATTTCATTATGGATTGGTACTGTGAAATGCTCATCTAGTGATTTTAAGCCATCCATTTGGTTGGCCGAACATCATGGGAAATATGTTAACAGCACTTCATAAATTGGGAGAGGTAAAAGGTGGGGAGGATATATTGCTCCCCTGGAAAAAACTTCTACGGATGCCCACAACAGGAAGTGTACCCATCATTAAGTTTAAGATTACCATTATAAAGCATAATACATAGCAATTCTACATTTTACAGAATAAATAATGTAATATTTAGGTCACATTTCCCAAATCCTACATTTCCCAGTTCTATACACTTAATTAATAATTCTGTGTGAAGGCGCCTGTAAATTAAACAATATATTTGTGGTTATTATGTAAGCATTGATCTTAACGTCTTGTTCTCAATATGTGTATGATAAGTCATTAGCATATCTGGGAACTCTCCGGGTTTGACTCGGAGATCGCCGGGTGAAGCTCCGCTTCAGCGGGACTGCCCTCCGACGTCTTCGGGACCATTTCTGTGTGGAGGCATACATAAAACATACATGACGGTGGGTGACATTGGGTTGACTAGAAACGTCTGACATCAGACAGGTAACATTCTGATTATACAAGTCGATGTATTTATTATTAAATTTCCCCCTCAACAGAGTAGATCAAGAGCAGGGCCCTCTTCTCCCTTTGTACTAGGTTGTTATTGTTTGCGACTATGATTGTGAAGCACTACGGAATTCATTATTAATCTGTTACATTTTAATCTGCTAAAGAGTGAATTTTAGATCACAGCAATATAAATCAGTTAATGGCAAAATATTTTGTTTTTATATTACACCGCATCATGAACTGAAAACAACGAGGGCGTTAAATCGGTTAAAAGGTCAGAAACATACAGTGCGTGACTTCTAATATTACGATGCACAACACTAGAAAAATATTTACATAAATGATGTAACTTTAAGTGGAGAATGATTCATCTGAATGCTAGCATGCCAATAAAACAAATTACAAATAAATAGCCAACCAGAACATATTCAATAGCTTCAAGGCCCAGGTGTGTTTTTTCTATAGAACCAATACATCTGGAGATATGTACAGAGTGGTTTGAAAGGTTCTGCAGTTTTTACATAGTCTCTTCAATGTTTGTCACAGAGCCCAGACCTCTGGCTGAAACTCTTCAGAGAATTCAGAGAATCAAAAAATCTAAATAATTAAAAGTTTTTTCTGTCAAACCATAGAAAAAATTTATATAGATTCAAAGTATCCATACATGCTTTATTTTTTGTAAATCGGTCTAATTGTCAGTTCTTTGAAAGTAGGATAGTCATACTTTCTTTTATTTAAGAAGTATAACATTAGAAGCACATATAGTATCATCTAGAAGGGCATAATCTCCAGTTAACATATTTTGTACCGTGATCCTATCGTGCTGTTCTAGCCGCTGCATCAGTGACATCAAAACAAATATTACTGAGTATGTACAAGGAGTTTCTATGCTTCCTGGTTTAAGTAGAGGTAGCCAGGGTAGGTCACGGATATTGTGTTCCCTTCTCAGCAGTCCTTTATCCTGGAGTTTGTATCAAATTTAAATGGCAAATTTGATGCTAATAAAACATTAGTTGTAACTGCTGGATCTATTAATTATCTCTTGAGGCCACTTCTTCCATTTTGAACTGCATGGTTCCATGATGTTACATCTTGGGAGCACAAGCCAGCTTGTTACATGCTTCCTTTGCGGCTGTAATTTAGGATTCAGGCAGAAATTACCTATCTAGGTAGCCTTTTCTGCCGCTGTAATTCAAGAACTATGGTACCGATACAAGTTTTACAAAATGCACATGCTGAGTGAGTGTGTTTTCTGACACCACATGGTAAATCTGGTAGCATCACCGTTATGCATCAGCAGGTAGACATTGCAAGCACATCATGCCATATTATCAGTATTTATTGTTTTATATAGCGCCATCAAATTCCGTGGTGCTGTTGGATGAAGATCAGTAATCAGGGCCTAGAAGCTGCTGTATAAGGGAAAACAAGCGTATGTTGCTTAATACCCCACTATAATAAACGTTAGGCAATAATTTAGTTCTTTAAAGCCATGCGTGATTGCTTATACTGTAAATCATACGCCTTATATCACTTATTTTAATATTATGTCTTTCAGAACAGTATTGTTTTCAGACTTTGTCTGACTTTGTTTTGTTTTAAAGCATACCCAATCCTAACAAATACACCCTTAATTCAGGGTCATCACAACATTGTGTAAGTCACAATACATATCAATGCATGTACAAGGACATAACACATAAGTCCAATGTTAAAAACCTGGGAATACGTAAGAAAGGTGATAAGGCGCTAATATAAATAAGATGTGAATAATTAAATGCAGCTCACTTAGTCAAGTAGAAATATCTACTTTAAAAAAACAACAATATATAAAGTGAAAGGAGTGCAAACAAGATAAAACAACAATATGAGGATAAACAATAACAAATGAACAGGGATTTTTTAAGAACAATAAATGAGACAATAAACAAGACAGGCCATATAATTTTTTTTTATATATTGTTCAAAAATGCCTTTATTGTTCTTAAAAAAATCAATGTTAATTTCTTTTTTTTTCTTATTATTTCATCTTTAAAACCTGGGAATGTTCATCCTTATTTCTTTTTTTTTTTTAATGGGAGTTAATTTGGAGACAGAATCAGTGACACATTTGTAATCCTTGAATGTTTTCTCACTATACACTGACTATGCCACTCGGCCCATTTTGCATTTAATGAACAATTAAATGCTTCTTGTACAAAATTGTAAGCAGTCGAACAATTTTATATTATTATTAATGTGATAAATCCCAGCTAATAGTTTATTACATAGTCCACGGATCTCCATAATGAGTTGCGTGATAAGTTAAAGTGCAGTTAAATAACATAAAGCTATGTTCCAAAGCGTAGATAATAGATAGATAGATAGATAGATAGATAGATAGATAGATAGATAGAAGATAGATGGATAGATGTAATTTGCTCAATAAAGAGTCTCTAGGGAAAGTTTCAAATGGTACTGAAAAAGCCATGAGAAAGCATTTTATAGGTTCTAAAAGGTGCGAATATGAATGTGACAGAACAGACATCTCTAAACCCTGGCTGTGAAAATATTACAAATCAATAAAGCCACTTTTAAAGTAATTTAAAGCCTAAAGGAAACAATATAAAAAAGAACTCTGATAGCATTCTTTCGAGAAAAGATGATGCATCACACTTAAAATTACAACAGAAGATAGTTTTAGCGTGCTGTCTTGATGCTCCACATCTTAAAAGTCAACAGTTTCACGTACTGATTGAGGGATTGATTACTTTAATGCTAAAAATATAGAAGGTGTATAAAACATTGATGGTGCCCTTAAACAAATCATTTACCATTTCCAGGCACTTTCTGTTTATTCGGGAACATCTCATGAACTGCACACGTAGCTCTCTGTTCTCTGATGGATAATGTGAATTATGTGATCGTCAAATAAACATATATTACCCCTTTCTAGGTTTCTCCAAGACGACTATGACTACAAAGGCTTGCGAGTGTTTGAATTTAAAGTGGCCATTCATTCAAAGGAAGAGGTTTTGTGAATGGGCTTAAAATGTTTGACTAAGCACACGCAGTGTTTGTTCAGGCTGGAATTTATCTAGACCCCGGCGGTTTCTCCATAGCCTCTGACGGCAACAGCAGGCATACTTTATGAATGGAGGCAGATGGAAACCTTGTTACTACAGCTTCTGTTCTCAAGTGCGGCTACTCCCAGTTATTACGGGAGTTTGTATTGCCAGCTTGCTTCACTGCACACGCCAATGTAATATAATAAAAATACTCATACTAAGTGCCTTTCATCCTGTAATTAAGATGCCTATTTAAAGCTACCTACAGAGAGAGGCAGGAAAGGCATGTCATATCGAAGGGGAAAAAAGAATTATTATGCATGGAGAACCTGCATGACATTCAAGAAGCACACAAAGTCACAAAGTGAGAACTAGATATTATGCAAAAGGCAGGTAAACGGTCATTAGGCAGCCCAGTGCCAATCGACTCATACGTATTCTAAGTCGAGTAGCAGAACAATTGTACGCCACAGAAAAACACGATGGCAAACAGATGGTCCGTCACTCTAAGGTAACATTTAGCCAGCAGTGTAGCCATTTTCGCGGAGCAGCTCTATGGCTTCATTCTGCCAGGTGTTTAGGGGAGCTGTCCAATGTCCAGTCCTGCTATGCTTTACAAGCATCCATCGGGAAGCATTAATGCTGTTATAACATGCTTATACAGAAAATAAGATTGGAGAGAAAACGCTCAAAATTATAAAAAAAAAAAAACACCAGCCAACTATGTGTTTATTCCTATGGAGCGCTCAACCTGTTTTTGTAGCCTAATTTTGAGTCAAATAATCTCATGAAAAATATTCGCTGTGTTTCATGGTAAAGTGTTTATAACTAACACTGACTGCAAAAAAATATTGGAAACAGATTTAAAAAAAAAAAAAAAAAACAACTGTTAGAAACATAGTTTCAGCTTTGTGAATCTTATTCAATCGCTCTAGTTATGGCTGTTTGGGGATGCCAGAAACAATGTTATTTTTAGGATTATGCATTCTGCTTTAATATTTTCTAAATATAATACAAAATGGTTATAGTAGTAATGCGAGGGCCAGCTGCAAGCCCCAGGTATCGAGGAAAGAGGGTTACGCGGTTGCAGATATCTGGGAGGCAGGCTTTGAGCATGGTTGTGTAGCGCAACTTTGCTTGGTCTAGCACTACAAGTGTGGCAGCTCAGAGGCAATACTCCCCAAGCCAGACGGCTGAGAGTTAAAACAGTTGATCGGGACCATGTATGTGAATGTAAAGTGTAACTGGCAAGTGTCTAAGTGGGTGTCATTTGGCTGGGAGCACTGTTTGCATTAGTTTGACTGTGTGCTATGTGTGTTTCAGTGTACATCGATTTGAGAGTGGTCACAAAGGTGTAGATGTCCACTACCGACAAGTATACCAGAAGGTATGCCTTCTGTTCTACCCCAGTACCACGTCATGTGGAACGCATGCTGTGACGTGATACAGGGGATTGTGAGCGTGGGAGCTCATGTGCGCAGCCCACCCAGCACCAACTATTTGCAGTTTTTATCTCTATGCTAGTTTCATGTTTGCACAGAAATAACAATGAGAAATTAAAAAGAAAATAGGGTTTTCACATAGGTAAAAAATGTAACCCCCTACAAAGTGGCTTTTTTTTCTGTTTTCAATGACAGGGGCACGGCAAATTAAGTGTGAACTAAAGAACTTCCAACGCAGGACAACCAGTACAAATAAATTACCCAGATCTGCAAATGTTAAGAAAAATTTATAATATGTCCCAGTAAATGTGCTGGTACAGAACATTTTAAGTGACCCACGAGTAAAGTAGTAAATGCTGATTAATACTATAGAGCTGCAGAAAAGTGTTGTTTTTTTTTTAGACTTAAGCAAATTTGAATTAATATGCATTCAGGCAGTAAGCAATATTGTAATTTGATTACATGGAGTAGCTAACATTTCTCAATGAGAGTACAGTTTGCAGGGCTGAAGTCTTTCTGAATGTATAATAAGATTCGGCCTCTGCCAGCTATTCCCAAATCAATGTAATTGTTTTTTAGTTGCCTCGCTCGGTTGATCGGTCATACTGAGGCATATTCTGGCCTTGGCCAACTAGGACTAGGATGGTAGGCCCTCAGTGGCTTTTTGCCTTATGTTATTGAGTTGCATCATAGCGAGTTCCAGCATAGGTTCTCTATAGCTTATAGCAAATCAATAATTTCTGTATATGTACTGTATATGACTCTTTATTAACAGGCCTGGTTTCCTGAGGAACACACACTGAATCCCTTATTTTAAGCTATACCGAGGCAATCAAATATAGCCCTCTAGCTGTTGTTAGCATAAAACACAGCAACAATCACGGGCAGCATGAGGCAAGCAGATAACAACACGGGATGCAGGTAATAAACTATGGAGGGTTAGTAAGAAAGTACATTGCAAGGGTAGCCAGAGGCTCGCGAGTTGAGTCCTCAATGAATTCCAACTCAGGCTGTATTAACTTTAATAGGACTTTATCCAGGGGAAAATCATGTACATGAGTTGAGCTTCTCAAGGACAACCCAGAAGGAACACAATCTTACTACGGCAATGCATTCTTTTTTTTTTTGCATTAATGAAAATTTTAACATAAAGTTCTCTTAACCTCCTATGTAAAATTGAGTTCAGTAAAATATTTAGCATCCGCTCATTATACCGTAAGCAATATATGATATTAAGGAGCGTGCACTTGATCTTCCTTCCATGATTGGTTGCTATGTTTGTGCATTTATAAATATCAAAACATTTTTTGCAATTACCGTTGTTGATTTGTTGGTGTTTAAAGGTGCCTGGCCTTCGGGGAAAACCCAGCAAATCCCTAGTGGGGCAGTGCCCGATGTCACCTCCCATGTATCTTTATTGCCACTTAGGTCTTGCGGCCGCCAGCTGGATACACGGACGCACACCACAAAAGAGTTAACCATGTGTATCTAGCAGGCAGCTGCACACATGTAATTTACTGGCCGCTGGCCTTAAAGTGACAGTACTGATTTTAAGAAATTGATAAATCGTTGGCACTTTATAAATAAAAGATAATAATAATGCCAGGAATTATGTTTCTAATGCTACATTTAGTTACAAAAGTGTTCAGTTCATCAGAAATAGTGGAACTGCATCTTAAAGCAGTCATTTGGCACATTTACCAGCAAAGCACTAACACAAGGTCACAAGAGAGGGACCTTGTATTGTTAAAATAATTCTAAAAGCTGCTGAACGGTTCAAAAAATAACACATACCTGACAAATACTGTAAAAAAGCTCTATATGCTTTTCTGATTTATGTCAGGTTATTTTGATGTGAATGGTGTAGCTCAAAGGTAGCGTTTGTGGGATTGTGTATAGATTTCAAATATAACAGAGATTTTCTTGAGCTTTTGATATTGCCATATGTTTTTCAAAATTCCTCTAAATATTAAATAAACTTTAAAGTATCTTAAGTGGTAAAATTGCTCTGTTCTACCATGCTTTTGATTTCACCAAATTCCCTACTGAGCACGCATGACTGTTTTTGTAAGCTGCAGCAATGTGCTATGATTATATAATGATACAAGGATGGAGGAAAACAAGCATGTAGTAAGGACACTGCAAATTCAGTGTGTCTTTTCAGCTACAGAAAACACACATATGTAAGTTACACATGTAGCAACATTTCAAAAGTGAGGCCGTTGTTTTAGGTGTTGGGGGTGTGATGTGGTTGGGGGGGCTGTGGCACATTTTCACCCAGACCAACTTGGCCAAGGGCTAGCGGGACAGCAGCCCCTCTGACAAGAACCAGTGCAGATTGGTCTGTTGGGTGATCAGTCTACCAGGCACACCACTTCTCCTTGGGCCGGTTGGGGAGATCAAAGATGTCCCTTGTAACCAGTCCATATGCACTATGGAGTGCTTTGATTCTAGTGATCTTACTCCGGCACTCAGTATGGTAGACAGCAGTCGCTGAGGTAAGTGGTAGTTGGGGCCCAGCCAAGCTGCGGTGTGGCCAGGGAATGGGGCTTTAGTAATACAAATTTCCTATTACTTATATACACATGATTGTAACTTTAAGGGTGATGGAACCAAACATTCCAAACACTTAACACAGGTCATACCAGAAGGGGTAAAAGGGATTATATACATAAAAAGTAATCCTGGCACAAAGTTTCAAAATTTCATAGCTTTCCTAGAGGGATTACATCTAAAGAAAAAATATACTTAGAATCGCTTGTAGTCCACCAGCTACCGTATACTTTATATATAGTAAATTTGATTTTATCGCCCGAACATCCATGTTAATATAAAATAAACAATAAAAATGGGCTTCATGAGTTTATTGTTTTGTACTGTAGTGCCACATATTGAGTTTTCCCAAGTATTTGAATACAGCTGTGTAATGCAGGCTTTAATGTGTATATATCTTTTATATGGCTTTTATATGTTACGGTGAACTTCCTAGTTACCAAACTGCAAACAAACCAAGACCAAGCCTGCACACTCAGCTGGGCAGACATAGTGTGCCTTGTTTTGTCCATTGGGCTAGTATGACTTTGACAGAATTAGAATTTATGTTCCAGAACCTTTACATCAAAATTTTGCTAAAAAAATCCCAATCATAAATTCATTTTTCTCAAACTGATCTGCAACAAGAATTGGACAGAGAATTCATAAGGACCTTCAGATACTTCACAAGCCTGCACACTAATAAGTGTCCTCCTCTGCTGTTTTACTAAAGTCAATGAAGGGATCGGTATATAACCGTATAAGACGCTAAGAAAAGAATTTGGTGCAAACTGGAAAAAGTGAAGAGATAATATTTTGTTGGATTCCACCAATTGCACCGATATCGCTCCCATCTTTCATTTACCAAAGCAAAAAAGCAGGTATATGGGGGTTAAAAAATTATATAGTACCTTAAAGCAGAAATGTTCCAGACAAAGGAACCCTTTATAGCATAGGAAACCTTGCATAAGTAGCTTAATTAGCTATAATTGCATGCAGATGGCGCAGTTTGTTTAAGGACAGAAAAAAACAAAAACAAACAAATAAATGTATAATTTCTTATTGTAAAATATATAAAATATTTTCTACAAAACACTCAAGCTTTTGTATAAAAATTATAATCAGCAATGTTCTTTATTGAGAACTATATTTAAGGGAAATCATCAAAGCCAATCAAATATCTGCTAGCAAGTAAAAATGATGAATAGATTAAAAATGAAAACGCTGATTATAAGCTACCGCTTCCCTTTTTAACTCAACTACTGCACCTGTATGCTTTTGTGGAGTAGTATACCACTAATGATGTCACTAGTATAATGATGTCACATATGTCCTTGGAGTACCCAGAACACCTTTAAACTGCGATTTGATAGCTCATAGTACATATAAAGAGTAAGGACTGATTAAGGACCAAGGACTGATTAAGGATTTAGTCTTTAGATCAGAAAAAGACTAGATGGGCCGAATGGTTCTTATCTGCCGTCACATTCTATGTTTCTATTAAGTACTAGACCCAAATTCATAACAAAAAGGAAATTACTGTTTTCTTCACATAGTGATCAAATATAAAATCTGTTAAACTAACTTGATTCGTCATACGTCAGGGATTCTTCCTTCCTGGAGTCATTTTTAACAAGAGAGCAGACATTGCTGGTACTTATATAGTTCATGATCTACCACTAATATGAAAACTATAGAAAATGTAAAGTTTTATACTTAATAGAAAAACATTTATACATTGCGTAATATATATTAAACTCTCCAACCATCACCCCCCTTTTCTTATATGCGTTTTTGCAGCCTTCAGATGAACATCAATATCAATACAGACGTTTTTTTAGAATCGGGCAAATTCACATTTTGTGTTGCCAGAATATTGCCTTCCAGAGTTCAGGGAGGAAACGTTCTGTTCAAAACTTTTAGCAACATAATTTGTGTTTAATGTTTCTTGTACTAATATCCCTTGAAATTTAGAAAAAGAATGTATCCTTATTTAGATATGGAGAAAATCATTATCTTTTTTGGTATCCAGAGACTAGCTAACGGACTATCGCAGTTTTACCGTAATTTAGAGTAAAAAAAATCCTATGCGCAAACAAGAGCTAGGGAAATACGTATACGCAGCTGACCTTTGATAAGTAAGGCAGCACGTCTAGTTCACATTAAGAGCATAGTCTATGGTCTTTTAATGGATAACCATCCAGAGAGAACACAACTGAATAATTACTCTGATTCATACCATGACTTGAAGGCACTATTAAAGAGACAGCCATGCCTAAACATAAATCTGAAATATATTAAAAAAAGCACGCTTAAGAAAATATAAATGTAAGAGCTATGGAACGTGACAATTTTTATTGTGTTTCTCCAGGAAGTCTGCATTTCTATAGCTGGTGGCTGTCATTAGTCTATATTCGTCTTTGAAATTTGTGGTATGCCGTAATGATTTAATTCTACTATATGTTAAACCGTTACAGCTTAGATCATTACTCGCCAGCTGTAGAAGCACTGGGCACGCAAAACCCAAAGAATATAATTTAAAGAACATTTCATGGATCAAGCATCGTTCTAGAAAATGTTAATTGTTTATTTTCTTAGCAAAGCCGACATTTTGCAGAAATCCTACCTAATGGGGTATATGCTTTTTTTTTCAAGAATTACCAACATTTTTCAAAAGTGCATGTAATAAAATTTGAACTGATAGCTGTAATTATCATTATTTATTGTTTTATATAGCGGCATCATATTCCGCAGCGCTGTACGATTGATAACCACAAATATTTACTACAGCCAACAAATTCTTGATTGAGCGTAATGCATCATACCCGTGGTTGCACAAGCATTAGAATGGCGCCTTATGCGAATGAACGCCACTGTTGTAAGAATAGTTATTGTGTAATTTATCACAGCTAAAAGCAGCTTTAGACACCAATAACTTCCACAAACGTCTATGTGAGTCCAGACACTTTGCGTATGCCATGTCATTAAGGTGTGGCAGACAAGTTTACAATCCAAAGGTGTGATTTATCACAGAAGTTCCATTGCTTAATACCTAAAGAAGTGACGAGCGGGCGAGACCCAACAGGGCTAATAGGCTCTCTTGGCTCAGAGATTAAACACAATAACCCATCGTAGCCCATCATAATCTGAGTTTGTACCCAGCTAGAACATACTGAGCAATCTCTCATAATACACATATTTACTGCCACTTTCTTCAAATACTTCTGTGGCAAAGGTATTCCAGTGCATGTGGGCTGGCTAAGCATGAGGGTGTTGTGGCCAACAACATCTAAAGAGAGATATATTGCCTTCTCCTGATGGTCATGTTGAAGGGACACTTAAGCCAATATATATGATAGCTGAGTCGGACCTTTAAGTTTAATTTGGTCCCTTTGCAAATGAACAGAGGAATTCTGCTGAATCTCTCCATTAGCAGTCTCTTTTCCCACTCCCCAGCTCCTAAGCAGACAGGTGATGTGTGCTGTACTCACCAGAGGCCTGACTCACTTGAGCTTAGTGAGAGTGCTTTCCTGCCGCTGATTGGCTGCTTAAGACAGCCATCAGTGGCACAAAGAACGTGACCATGTAGGAGGCGGTGTGCTGCAGCTCTAGAGCTGTAGCTTCTCATAAAAGTTGAAGAATGCAAAGTACTTGAATATGCATCCATTGTTGGTGGGGCTGCATGGAGTGTGCCATTAAGTCTAGGTAAGTAAACTGGGGATTGTGCTTATGGGAGGCCAGGAAAAGCCTTTCCCTGTCCACGGGGTCATATGAGGTCTTACCAAGTGTGGAAGGTGTAAAATCTTCATCACAAAGTAACTGCAATGTTTTACAAACGATGTTTGATTCTTAATGAGCTGCCGATTAACACATAATTTTCCCCAAAATATTTTGTTTTAATTGAGCTGGCAAAATGTTTCCTATATTAGTCTTCACACTTTATTACTAATGTCCTCATATGATCACGCAACACCATTCAGAGTCCTGATTTACCTTCAGCATCACACAGTACATATAACACATATCATGATTTCATTTTACAGCAACAACTAATTAACTTGTGACTCGTAAGCAATATATGTTGACCGTAGTCCGTTCTTTCACAACTATGACATGGTAGCTTTCATGATAACAGGTTTCTACAAGGGAATTATATGATGTTATTTGATGTGGTTTGTTAACTTTGGACGGGGTTAAAGTCTGAGGGGTTGGTTCTGTGGAAGCATAATCTCACTGAAAACAACACTGGTCTAAATGCAGTGCTGGGAAATCAGTGCGCTGCCACTGCAAATGCCTACTGGAAGGCATGTTGTGTTCTGCGTGTTCTGGACTTCCAGTAAAGGACTGTCATGCGCAAGTGCCGTTTGCATTTCAGTGCCCCTTCTGGCCTTTGAACGCTGGTTGTCCTTACTGAAAACTGTACACCAAAGTTATTGTGGACAGGACTAAATACAATACTGACATTAATATGCTTTTTTAAGTTTCTATGGCAACAACCTATCATCGTCTGCTTTTGTGTCATATGACATATAAGCGTTGAGGCAAAAATTCTGAATTATTTCCAAGAAAGCTTTGGGCATTCAACAGCACTTGCATTGCTGGAGCCAATTAAGGCCATGGATGTTCAATGTATGCATAGTGGTAATATATTTGTACGACATTTATGTTAATCTTAGTGTGGGATAAGGCGAAAACCAGCATCTGTCCAATTAGTCAGTTTGCAAACGCTAGTATCGTTGGGGCATCGTCTGAAGGGCGATAGTGACGCCATAACATATTATGGCCAAGAAAAACTCTGCCGACTTCAGTAACATGACTGACAAACTAGAAAAAAGTAATATTGTCGTTCTTTTCTGCCCATGCATGATAGAACTATCAGTCGAGTTAAAGAACCAATCTTGCTTAAAGCAAATCTGGCGCGCTGACAGCTCTTTGAGTGGCAGCTGTTTCAGTAGTTAAGGTGTAACGTTAACACTGCCATGGCCCATGTTTTTTTTTCACATCTGATCTAACAAGATGCTTCCCTTGGTGAAATAACTGAAGCAACCCCGAAGGCTAACGAGGCAGATTCCTGCTTTCCAGATTGACCTGAGACTTACGTGAATTTAACCTTCAGCATTTTTTTTCTGCCTCAGAACTATTTTCGAAATTCTGTTTTCGAAGAAGGCCAGAAAATGTACGTCTGGAATCGCATCCCAAGCCACTGCTGGCTGCGTGCAAACAACCCCCTTCCTTCTAGAATACATTTAAGGTTGAAACAGCTAAAAGAGGAGCAGCAGCAGAGCTGAACACTCGGTCAATCTGCTCTAACTCGTCTTGTTTTGTTAGTCCAGATGATGCTTTACATTGCTTGAGAGTCTCTTTTGGGTTAAATTGCAGTGCAGTCCCACTGATTCACCTCCTTGGTAGGCAATATAGCCATGAAAAATTAGTTAGGACTCACCAAACTTGGGGTTCTTTGATGTAGCGGCGGGCTACGCAATATATGGCCATATAGTGGGACAAAATCGCCTATATTTATGCCATAGAATGTGTTTTTTGAATGGTATTTGCCAGTCATTGTTATTCCAGAAGCTTTTTAGAATGTGCGCTCCCCTAGTTTGTATAATTGTTTGTTTTGTTATGTCTGATCTTCCGCATTTACTGCACGTGCCTACAGATCCTTAAATTGGTTCCGCTTCAGAAATTTTAGAATCGCTTGTGATAATCCAGATGCAAATGCTATAGCCAAAACTTTGGTCTATAAATAGAGGAAGACTATCTGGGCAGTGTGTCTTACACATTCTTCAGTGTTTCAAAAAGAATGTGCTCTTTCAATATATAAAAAAAAAAAAAAACATCAAAGGGAATTTCTTAACAAAATGTTGATAAATCCATAAGTTTATTAGCTGCTTTCTGGAATCCTCACTCTGAATTCTTGTAAGCAAACTCTAGTTCTTCATGTGTGGTTAGGACTTTGTGCTGGATTTTCCCGTTACTGAGTGAACGCAACAGAGGCATCTCCTACATTCCTGATAGGAACTGATAACAGAATCATTTTCTATTTAATAAGAAATAATGAGCGGAAAAACCAAAGGTCTCCCGATCTAGAAAAAAAAGGCAGAGACGGCTGACATCAACTACGAAACTTCCCCCCCCAAAAAAAAAGTTTGTAAAGGTCTACACAAAGACCCTCCTGTCGGCGTTTCACGACAACCACCCAAATGATTAGGAGTTAAGGTATGCTAATGTGTTATTAACGGTAAATAAAGCCACATCATACCTCTTCCAAACCTTCTTTTGTCTCAGAGAGATCCTTGTAGCATAGCCTAGAGTCTTATTGAGGTTATAATGAGGGATGCGGCATTGCTGGAATTTTGGAGGGTTGGTCCCCCACTTAATGGAACACTTACATCATTAGGAGAACAAAAGGTACTCTGGCATATGTATTGATTATTAAAAACATATTCCACAGACAGTCTAAAGTATGCAACAGATTTGCAAGCAATGTCCTCATATGGAGAAAAAAAGACAAACCACACAAATCAAGTGTTATACACATGTGGGAAGCCGCCGGGGGATTTAGAAGGGGGAGGGGGGGACATAACTGGCACACAAAAAATAACAAATGTAAAAAGAGTTGTGATAAATAGTAAAATATTTCCAAAAGGATGATTTTATTTGGTAATAATGTGCTTGTGATGCAGGTGGGGTAAATATTTGAATGTGCTATTTTTTGCCAAATCACACAATAGGTGGACTTCTGGAAGAGGTGGATAAATGGTATGTAAGCAACAGTTTACAGAAGAAAGGGAACAACCACTACAATGGGATCTGAATATAATGATGAGAATCAAAAACACAGTAAGAAACGGCTTCCTGTAGAGCTTACAATCTAATCGCACTGTTGTAAGTGTTGTCATGACTACGGCACAGGGAAAACTTAGCACCTTGGGTATACACTTTACAGGAATGCGAGAATTGAAAAATGTTCATGTCTTCTTCTGGCATGAAGGTTTAAAAAAAACCCAGAGAAGTCTATGTGTTTATAATATGAAATACTACGTGAAGCATCAAACGGCTGCTTTTAACGTAAGAGGGGTCAGTGTACCACAACCACCTACATTAGCCATCACAGAGAGAAGATCACTCTATTGCAAAGCAGTGTCTTGCTATCTGACATAATCCTTGAAGTATACCGCAAACGCGTGGTTGTGTGGTGAGATGATATAGTACCCTGATCATACATGGAAGATGACACATACCATAAAATCTCCTCCACATTTTTGCCCCTAGAGGAAGACTTTGGCAGGTGTGCATTGCCTGCAAATTAACTACTTCTGCTCCTTGTGGACTGCATCTCCTGTCAAGCCAAGGGATAGCGTGCACACAATACAGATTGCTTCCTGTAGTCGGGGTAGGTTTACTTTTATCACAAAGGTATCAAAGTTCACAGCTCCTTTAGGTTCCCTTTAGGCTTGTTGATGGGGTAAGCAAACAGAAAGATCCCAACACCCTGGGTAGATCAATGAGTACAGGATGCAATTACTATACTTTTTTCTTCTCTAGGATTGCGAATGGAATTAACTCTTTGTGTCTCCAGGTGGGAAACACATTACAATGCACTCATCTAACACTCTCCAAAGGTTAGGAACAAAGGTTTCTTCAACATTTAAGTCACCGTTTAGCACGTTTAGACTGCCTCGGCTCCATACAAAAAGTTTTGTGTAGCTGATGCGAAAATATCTGGGACCAGCAGGAAACCATCACCATCTTCACAAAGTCATAATTTATACTGTGAAATATAAGCCTTCTATTGGGGTCACTGAGTTTCCTTTGGTGTAATTATAAGGTGCTGTCCTTAATTTGCACTAACTTGACACTAAACCTTGTTCAGTGTGTGCGCAATATCACGTTACCCAAATTGTGAAATGTATACAAATTAAAGCTAAGATTTCATTAAATGTATAACTATAAAGAGCTAATGTGTTCACACTGAAACAGTATATTAAAGGTAAGGCAACTGGGATTTTAATTGCTGATTAACGATAAGGGCTTCATTTGGAACATGGTAACTCTGGTGGCTGGCGGCCATCAACAGGGGGAAAAAATTAACTTTTACAATTCAGGAACGGGGAGAAAATATAAATATACAGCATTTCGCACAAATCTTTGATCTGTTATTTGAATAACTAATCTTTTGTTAACCAACCAAGGCATTAGTGTAAACCCATAAGTTTTTAATGCCATCAAATGGCCACATTAGCACATCAGACCCATAATTTATAGTGCACTTAATACTGATGCTAGAGCACACATTGATTAATGATCAGATATGATCGGTGGTTAATATTTGTAGTGAGAATGATAATTATTCAGTATATAGGATACTGATGTCAATACTTCCACAGCAGCCTAGGCAGTGTTTACCTCTGCTGCTTCTGGCAACCAGACCCACGTCTCTACAGAGAAACTCAGCGCTTGGTGTATATATAACCTGTGGATCAGCCAGGGATCCCCAGCGGCATGTGCATTTAAATCCCCAGTACAAGCCACGATCAGCCACACACTCCTAATTCAACTGCATGCCTCCCTCCTACGTTGCACTGAGGACCACCATCCCTATCGCTCTCCTCGTCTGGATGATAGGGAAGCCCCTTTAAGACCTCACATTGGGACTCCACAGCAAGACCAAGACAAAAAAAAAAGTTAAAGGCATCCACCTGAAGGCACGATGACCAAGAGCAGCCAGCACAGAGAGAAGAAACCCTGGGGTCGCCTTACCTGTCCCATGTTGATGTATCCGTATTTGCCGGCTATCCTGTCGGCTTCTTGAGCTCCCCCTGCTATCCTCACAGCCCAGTGGTTGGTGAACATGCCAGCCCAGCATGTGGGTAAAAGGAGTCCAAACAGCGCAGTAAGCAGGCAGAGAAGACACCTTCCGGACAGCCATCCAAGAGCCATGGTATGCCGTGCTGCCCCTAACATACAAGGTCCTTGGTGCCTCCAAGCAAGGTGGGGGAACCAGACTCAAGACAGGTGAGGGCAGGAGGGTCCTGGGCTTAATTCCAGAGCTTAGCAAAGTTCCCAAGAGCTGGAGATAAGGCACTTGTATAACCCCCACTCTGGATCTCACTTAAGCATTGACCTGCACTTTGACTCTAGTCTTCTGCTGCCAAGTGCTAATAATGTGCTTCCTCTCCTGCTTGTGATCTCCCCCCCCCCCTTCTGTTCTTCACTCCTGGGTCTTGTTTGGGATACACACACACAGTGCTCAATGGTAAAAGTGCTGACAATTCACAGTCCTCCCAAGCTGTTCTTTTTATTAACCTCTCTGTGTCTTCCCTTCTTACTCCTTCCAAGTGTATGAATGTGTGAGTAGGGGGAAAAGCCAGATCTCTCTCTCTCCCCTCTCTCCTCTCTCTCTCTCCTTCTGCATAAATGACTGCCCCCCTTCAGCTCTCCTCCCGTCCGAAAAACCAACAGCACCCAGATGTAAGAGAGAGGCGGAGGCTTTTCAGCGTGCCGTCCCTCCTACTATTCCTACTGTCCTGTCCCCTCCTCCTGCTACTCATACACTCTATGCCGGGAGATGCCACCTACCTCCAGCAGAGGTGCAAGGATGAATGTGTGTGTGTGCGTGTGCGTGCATGGGGAGGTGATGGTGACCTCACAAGATCAGGGTACCATCTATAACCTACATAATCAGGGCTAGCAAATGCTTTCTGCTCTCAGATGAGATTGTGATGATTGCACATCAGCCCTGAAGCTGTCTGTTCAAGTTGTTTCTTTCCTTCCAGGAAGATGTGCAATATATCAGTTATGCTATGTGACAAAAATGCGCTCACATCAGCTGTAAACTATGCATTTATCTACATGCCAATGATATACGTATACCGTTCTTTGACAGCTTTATTGAGTTATTTAGTCATTTTTAGGGAACAGCCTGGAGTATTGTTTTTGGATTGGCTGCAGCAGAGTTTGCAGAATATGGTTTGCACTGAAATTGGTTTTTGGCAGTATATGTATGGCAATAATAATAACAACCCCCTCAGCAACAGCAGAAGGGATAAACAGCAGCAACTTTATCTAAAGTACCGAAATAAACACGATAATATATTTTTAGTTATTATATAGATATGGATATTAGCATGTCAGTTGTAACCAGTGGGTAGGATGGGGGACAGTCCACACAAGCGGTCAGATTGAGAGGACGTAACAATCCATAACCCCCTTTATAGAAAAATGTGTGGTCGCTACACCTCTTTATATAACATATGCAATATGTATATAAATTATTAAATGTCTACGTTTTGGACAAAACAATGTCCAGTTTGGAAGCTACAGATTATTTTCGGAGCCGTTTTTTACCCGACAGTAAGGAATGCACCCATAGAAATCAATATGAGAACACAAAATGTTAGAATGAGCCAGGTATAAACATTTAGAAGCCATGGCTACTTGCCCATCCCTGTACACAGCTACATAGAAACACATACACACTCACCATGTCTGCATCTGCATTTCAGACACTTTGAAGCCTGTGTATGGTAAAAAAAAAAAAAGAATACATGTCCTACCAACTCCAAGCAGTGTCTGTTTACTAAGGGCAATGTTGGCCAAAGACATACACAGGATATAACTTTCTATTTGCAGTTATTGAGGGGTAACTTGGCCCTTTTTCAGGAAGGATCTCCCTGTAATTTTCGCATCCTGAAAACCTGGGTAAATCTCTGTAGACTTCCCCAAGTTTTCCAGCGTGAGGGAAACTTATGGCAATTTCACCAAGTCCTCTCCGTTTCCTTCAATCTTGAGTAATGTTGAACATTAGCCTTTGGAATCAATAGGTCAGTTCTAATTTCCATAAATTACGTAGCTACATTTGCTGCAAAGTCTTAAGGATTTGAAACCAAAAGCATGACAATGAAATATCGGATTTCTTACCTCACAAAGAAATGTGGATATCCTTAACTTCTCACTGCAACTGCTTCTGCACCAGTCGTAGCTAACTTTATTAATATTTTTATACCGAGTTTTAATACTCTATCGATGCTTCACCATATGGAATAGTTCGTTAACTGTTTTTCAGCCAAAATGACCGCTCATCGTTGAAAATGGCATGCGTTTATTTCAGATATGTTTCTCCTTTTCCTTTTACTTAAAATGTTGACAGACCTTGACATTTTTCTCCGTAGCAAATATCTCCTGCACAATAGCTGGTAAAAAACTGTGTTGTCCTGGTTCAATTCTGCTTTCTCGATATAATTCATTACAATACTGAAAACAGAAACATTCCCTACTTTTTCATTAAGTATCTAGCTGTAAAACTGTTTTTGCTAGTTTTCTATTAATTTCTAAAGCACTTATATACGACATTTTATAGATCTCTAAAAGTACATTTATACATGTTTGTACTATTGTCACCATACAGACTATTTTTACTCATCTCAAGGATATGTACTGCTTTCTTACAATCTATACTGTCCAAATGCTTCACTCTTCTCGCTACCTGAGACTTTTTAACCTTATGAAATCCAGAAAGCTCCTATTAAACCAACAGTTTTTCAAATGTAATCTTCTACCTTCATAAATGCTTTATAATTCCTTGTATTTATAACACTATTTATAGGGAAACTCCAAACATGATTTGCCCCCCCCCGCAAATGCGTGTAGGGATTCAGCAGCACCCCTCTGCATTTCTACTCCCCCCCAGTTCAGCAGAACACATCTCATGCATGCCACTGGCCACTTTGGTGGGGTTGCATGGGTCATTATACTGTCATTTTAGACATTATCATTTTTTGTTACATTATGATATGTTTTGCTTTTCTGATGGGGATTCATAACACAAACTTATGATGTCCCTGCCCTTCCAACTTCTTTGCCTAAGATCTTGCTAACCACCCTTCACATCCATTCATCAAATCGTTCTGCCTTACAAATTTGTCCTTTCCTCACACAAGACACAATTAAAATACTAAATAATTTCCTTGATACATTTCATCCATAAATTCCCTTGAATCTTTTACCACTCCAGTCTGTTCTGAATACCTCACGTATACCAACCAAATTCTCTTCATCCACTACCCCACTGTACCAGTCTCTCCACTGGTTCCACATATCCTCCACAATATGGCCCTTACTTACAGTTCCCTTAAAAACACAGCACCCCTTATGTCACTGTTCTTATCTCCAAATACTCTCTTGTAACCACCTCTTTAATTTGCCTACAATTTCCATATCTCTTCAACCATTGTCACTTCTTCTCAACCATCTCCTGGATATCACCTGTGATTTTATTTCAGGAATTCCCATCATTCTGTCAGATTCACCTCTACTTTTTCTAATGTTCAATAAAAACCTGTTTAGAGAAACATAGAATCTATATTATTAATACCCCACTGCTTGCATTCTACAAAAGCCTAGGCTTACTGGGACTAGGACAACAGGACCGCTGCAAAACCATCCCCTTGGGACGATACCTCAACCACCGCTTTGGTGCTCAATTCTTCGATCTCCCCAACCGGTCCATTTACACTACGGAGGATGTATCAAGCTGGCACAGCTTCCATAGACCACATTTAAAGGTGCTGAGTTCCTTTAAGTCATATAGGGATAGGACATGATATCCTGGCGCTCTGCAGTGAGGACGGTGACCCACCCAAGTTACACACACCGCTGTGTCCTATCTCTTGGCCACCGACAACTGCATGTGATCCTCAATACAATCAAATCATCATCACCCAAACAATCTCTCACCTTTTGTCTCATCCACCCTCAACTTCCTGAAAGATTATAAGCTTGCAAAACCAGAGCTTACTTGTCTTATAAGAGTTCATGTCATTAATTTTTTTAATTTTTTTTATACCTTGTGAGTTTTAATGTTATTGTTAATCTTGCATTTACCATCAGGAAATCTGGCAGTGTATAAATAAAATGTAATCATAATAACAAAAAAAGTCTAAGTTCTCTACCCCTACTAGACAATAAAAGCCATTAGGCCCATATATCAGTGCATACAGATAAAGTGGTGCTGGGATAAAATAACTGCAGAAGACCCAATAGTAGAGCTAATCATAATTCATCCTGGCTCATCATGAGGGGGAAAAGAAAAAATCTCGGTGCGCCTTGACGTGGCGGGTGAGCTTAATTATGCTTTGGCCAATTCATATAACCAAAAGCTCTCATTTATATTATGTTTATATATTTGCTGCCAACTTTATTAGGGTAAGAAGCGCAGACAGTTTTTGTTTTTTGTCATCATGAGGGGGGCAAGACATGGCTAAAACCCATTGTCTACTTTGTTTTTTTATGTCCTTGTCAACACACCTATCTCTAGAAAATATACAATATAAAAATCAAGCTGTTTTCAACATAACTTCAGGATAGGAATAAACTATGTGTTCTTATTATTGTTTGAGTGGTTCAAACAGACATACATTCATGTTCTTCAGAAAAAAATGCTCCAGGAACCTTTAATTGCTACCAGGTCAATGTGATCCTGAAACTACAGAAACATTAAAGCATGTACTTTTAAAAAAAGTTCAATATTAAATTCCATTATTAAAAATATTCCTTCTAATTATTCCAAGTAGTAGAATTTTATTTGTTACGCCCCGTAATAATGCCCCACTACAAAATACTGGTTGAGCGAACGTTAACATAATAAACTTAAATTGATCCCTGAAGCAAGGGCCCTCCATTCTAGTCCTTAAGGTTTATTATTCTGTCAGAGATGAAGGGTTTCTGTAATTAACATCTAATTAGCCAATTGACTTTGTTTATCACAAAGAAACATGTTAAATATTATCCGGAAAAGCTGGTGTGTGAGAGACCCTGGAGGATTGCACCTGGAGTCTTCAGTTATGCATTATCTGCTATTTTAATAAGAAGCTGTAAAAAGTAGGACATATGGGCAATTCCTATAGTTGGTAACATTACCTACTTGCACATTAAGATTGCTACACAGTCTACACTACAGAAATCATACTGCCATGTGTGGTCTTAACGCAAGTTACATCCATGAGCTACTGAGACTGAACAAGCTCCATACATTCTAATCTAATACACGACCACCTGATGTAAAAATATAGGTGAAACCCATAGATCCCTGCTACACCAAGACTTCTGCGCATGCGTTCAATAAATATTTTAACAATGGTGTGTATCAATGTCTCTATGTACCCCATTGAGTATATTTTCATATGTTTTGCAAATACATCCTTACCGATATTTGCAATGTCCCAGGCCAGGAGATTCTGTGATACCACATACAACTCCATTCTTAGTATGTAGACAGCATGATGACATCATAACATGTCCAATGACAACCTTTCTATTCCTCTTCTACAACATACATAAAGTGCATAACACAGGCACTATGCATGGTACCCTACTAACAGTCACAATCATTTGGGACATCTGCCAGGACATAAGCTTAGCCACAAAGAATGTTCCAGCAAAACTGATTGTAACAATCCAAATAAGAAAATAAGAGTTAAGCACTCCCTACTTTTTGGTGCACAGCTTTAATTAAAGTGGTTGTCACCATCACAACCAATGGAATGTTCGTGCTGATTGGTTGCTATGGTGATAAGACCATTTTTTTTAAAGCTCTTCACCATTCACAATGTATTTCTAGAAATTTCCCAGCTACCTCAGTGCGACTTCTACAAGTTAAGGGACAGTAATGCCCAGTTTTCAGGCAGCAATGAGGCAAATAATGTTTAGTTTACTGGCAGCTGCTGCCCTCTCCTGGCAGACAAAGTTGCAGCGTATACAGCATAGGGGCGCGAGAGGGCGCTTTTTCGCAAGTGCCGGCAACGTAGAATTTGAGGGCAGATAAAAAAGGGCTGGGATGGCCTATTTCTAAAGCACATAGCCTAATAGCTATTCAAGTGAAAGAGGTCATGGCTTAGTAGGCCAAGACTGGCCGAATGCCTGTTGGGCCAGTAGTCGATAGGGCTGCATACTTAACGACTGCGGTTATAAAATCTTAACGTACGGCCAAACGGTATTGTTTGGGATCCGTTGGTCTTAAAGTGCTAGGGCTGCTTAGTCATCCCCAGCCCAGGGTCTTACGCTTGTTGAAGAAGGTTTCTATATGATTTCTAACAGAATGTAAGCTTGCAAGAGATGGACATTTTACTTCCTTGTATCAGAATGTCTTAACATGTTAAAGTTTTTGCTACAGAATTTGTTGTCGCTATTTAAATTAAAGTCAAGGGGGTTTGCTTCAGAGTTGTTATAATAAAAGAACAGTGCTCGCTATTGTTTTATTGGAACTGAATCAGTACTATTCCATGAGGTACAATACATGTTAGAACAGGTATTAACTGTAAATATTACTACTTTATTTAACTTGCCCTTTTGGCACTTGTTTGACATAGCAGTAGTTTAAAAGATAACAAGAAAGAACAATAATTATCAGATAACATTCAAAGCAAACAGATTCAAGGAAAACAAGGTCTGTTTAAAGATGACAATCATTTTGACAAGGTGTTCCTGATTATTTTGATAAAGTAATAAGCGGTATATTTAAGAGTTGTTTGTAGGAACAATAACAGTAGTTGGGGTTATTGTAGATATAACTTCGGACATACTGTAACTGTATTTTAGTTCTACTGTGCAAGTTAAAGTATTAAGTCTTTTCAAATATATTGAATTATTATAAAGGTGTATAATTTTCCCTAAGTTGAGCAAAAACCAAAAAAACATTTTAGATTAAGCTTTTATGGTAACTATTAGAAATATCCACAATTAATGGTAAAGTACCTTCTTTAGTTGGGAAAATGATCCAGCTGAATAAATGACCAATTATAAAATATAGGATTGTGGTTTTATTCCTACTAGTACGTAATAGTTCTTCAAATGGTTTTCTTTAATTAAAAGTGTAGTTTTCCTCAGTATGCGTTAATTGGACTGTACTGGTGAAATATCACCAGATCTATCTGGTAAATAATAAGAACAATAAATATGTATATGTTTGGCAGGATAACGATAGGTCCCAAACTCATTTAAAAGAGTTGATTTATATGTCAAAACAAAGATGAGATTATTCAGATGCAAATACATTAGATGTTTAACAAAAAAAGAAAGAGAAAGAGAGAAAGAAAGAAAGAATGAAAGAAAAAAGAAACATGAAAAGAGCTGGGTAAATTGTTTGCGCTATACAAATAAAAGATAATTATAATAATAATAATGAAAAGCAACATTTTTTCTCAACCCAGAACATACAGTTTTGCTTTATAGCGTTATCTAGATGAAATTCCTGATATGAAAGCCTCACTTTTAAATGAGTCAAGTTTGGTAACCTGCAGAAACATGAAACAGAAACATAATTTTTTTTTATGTGATTCCTCCTATAAAGTACACTTACTAAGCTCTATTTCTCAAGCAGAATAAAACTGGCGTTTCTAATTTTTGAATCTGTGCAATCAGCAAGTTGTTTCCAGTCTACGTTACAACATTGGGAATATTTTAGGTCACAGTTGAGAGGAAACCCTGAAAGGCAGAACCCTGACTGTTTTGTTTGTTTGTTTTGTAAGGGGTAGCTGTTCTTTGTTAGAGTGATTGGCGATGTGTACAAAGCATTATCCTATTTGTCATGAAAACAGAAGAGAAGTACAGTTTTGAATAGATGTTCCTTGCTTCCTGCGCTTGCTGAGTGTTACTTCCTGCTGTGTCTCCAACACCTGAGTGGTGTTGTAGGTCATATTTCAGACTTGACAATGATGGGACTGGCGCAGTCAGAAGAAAGATTTTATTACTAAAACTAAGAATGCCCTACGTAGACTACAGTGTCTGTCATAAGGCTTGGGAAGTCATAGGTGTCTCGGGGCATTTACACTTCTCAATAAAAAAGATAACATGTAAAAAATGGTGCTTACTGTTCTTTCATTTAAATTGTTGACACATATTTATATAATGCGAACAGGAAACAGGAAGTAGGTGGATGTTATATATATTTTGATATATATACACACGCCATTGGCCATAACATTCTGATCACTGACAGGTGACGTGAATAACCCTGATAATCTTGTTATCATGGCAGTGGGTGGGATATATTAGGCAGCAAGTGAATATTTCATCCTCAAAGTTGATGTGTTACAAGCAGGAACAATGTGTAAGGATCTGAGCGACTTTGACAAGGGCCAAATTATGATGGCTACACAACTGGGTCAGAGCATCTCTAAAACAGCAGCTCTTGTGGGGTATTCCCGGACTGCAGTGGTCAGTACCTATCAAAAGTAGTCCATGGAAGGAAAAGCGGGGAACCAGCGACAGGGTCATGGGTGGCCAAGGCTCATTGATGCGCGTGGGTGGCGAAGGCTGGCCTATGTGGTAAAATCCAACAGATGAGCTACTGTAGCTTAAACTGCTGAAAAAAGTTATATTTGGTTTTCATAGAAAGGTGTCAGAACACACAGTGCATCACAGTTTGTTCCGTAGAGGGCTGCGTAGCCACAGACCAGTCAGGGTGCCAGTGCTGACCCCTGTCCAGTGCCTACAGTGGGCGCGTGAGCATAAAAATGGCAACATGTAGCAATGGAAGAAGGTGGCCTGGTCTGATGAATCACATTTTCTTTTACATCGTGTGGATGGCCGTGTGTGCGTTGCTTACCTGGAGAACACGACACCAGGATGCATTCATGGAGGCCCCACCTTGCAACTTACAGGACTTAAAATATCTGGCAACACGTCTTGTTGCCAGATACCACAGCAGGTCAGAGGTCCAGTGGAGTCCATGCCTTGATAGGTCAGCGCTGTTTTGGCAATATTAGGTCAGGTGGTCCTAATGTTATGGTTGATCAGTATATATATATATATATATATATATATATATATATATATATATATATATATATTAGATTATAACATTTGTTCTATTAAAATGGGTTATTCAAATAATGAACATTAGATGTGTCAGAATATAAATTAATTCATATTTATTTCCTGTGGCAAAAACCTGTCCGCGCCTGCTTTTTTGCAGTTGACAATTGAGTGTTCCTATATATACTGCAAAATTGTAATTGATTAACAAACAATTCATAGGAAGCTTTTGGGTAGTCGACAGTATTATGAATTGTTTTTCTAATTGAGCATTTAGGCTAAAATTCAGTAGGTGAAACAGCATCTTTAATAGCATCTTCCTTTCAAAGGTCATAAGTGTGCATTAATATATTAGATTAGACATTTGTGACTGAGATACCTCTGGGGCCCACTTTTGCTTTGTGTCTGTTCTGGACAATATACACGGTTTCACATTAAATATGTTACCAAGAAACATAGGCTCTCTTGTTGACAGATGAGAGCGTTCAGTATCCCTGGCTATTGATGTCAGGGGGCTCAGACTTCATCACCTTCCACTGGGGTTTAAACACTGCACACACACCCTACAATCCAGACCAATGCAGGGACTTTATTTACAACAAACAGCTTCAGTCTCAACGGGGCATGAGCACAAAGATGTTATAAACACAAAAGTAAAACACAATAACCTTGTCTTTAATATTTGTTTTTCTATTACGGTTAATTTCTTTCTTTGTTGATCCACAAATCATGTATAATGCTATATGTCATGCTGCTCTATTGTTTGTTTTGTTTATTGATTGTCATTTCTGGCAATCGCACGTCAGTGTATCCCCAACGGACATTCACGCAGTGGAGTTTGGTGAAATATAGTCTGGGCTGCGATCCAACTTGCATTGAGTATTTGTTGAAGTGAGATTTAAATAAGTTCATGGGAAGAATCCACTCAATATTCATTTGTGCAGACATTTAACGTTGTTTTTCGCCAGTGAGGTGTTGACTATTTTTGTGTGAAACATCAACTGCCAGATCCATCAGTGTTAATAGGAGATTGAATGCACTATAAAATGTCAATATTTTAGATATGTCAAATTACTGTTCTTGATAGCCAAAGACATACTACCTATTTCAGTTTAAAAAGTAGCAAAGTGATAAAGTTTTTTTTGATTTAATTTTTGTTAGATTTTTACATTAATGTTAATTATTAACATGAATTTTATAGAAATAAAGGATAGAATTTATGCATGCTAAGAACAACACATGAAGCCCTCGCACACCATAAAAATATAGAAGGCTATGCGAGCACAGCAAATGCCAAAAGGTGGAGCAAGCTCAAAAAAAGGGGACAAAGGTGGTTGAATCATCACCAGCTAATGTTTTATTCTCTAGAAAATAGATTTACTGAAAACTGCGATCTCACACATTAATCGTCTCAATGTCGGAAGACCTCATATTTCTATGTTCTTCATTCCCAGCACACATTGCGTTGAATGTTCTTGTGTTCAGAACATGAAAAAAGCTATGATTAGAAATAATATAAAATATATGTGTATTAATACAAACTTTTATGGACAGAGAAAACACATTCTTGTGTGTTATTTTCAAATACTTTAACGCAGGTACAAGTGGTTTTGACGGCTCACCCCAGTTTGCCCCAGGGGGCCATAAACTACAGGATGGAAATAAAATTCCCATTCCCTTGTTCACAATGTTATCTATTCACTAAAGTTGGAGTTATCAGTCATGGTGTCAGCAATTACATACCACAACACAAATATCCACTAAAAGTCATCCTTATGCGAGTGCTTGCAAGCTGAAGATGTTCAAGCCATGACTGAGTTTATGTGAGTTCAACAATTCACATAAACTTGATTTTAAAATTACCTAATAAGATCTGAGTTAAAAAATATGTAGAGTTCATTCTTGCGCATTAACACATCTTGCACAAGAGTAAAAGCAGATGAACAATGTAAGTATATCATGTCTTTAACACAGATCTTGGGGAACTTAGGATCTTAAGAAACAAAAAATAAAATTTAATCAGGACTGAAAAACATCCATTATTGTTAAATGACATTTTAGCAAATTCAGTTTAATGTTCTTCGTCTTTGGCACTGAAAGACATAACTATTAAGTCCAATTGTCAGACCATGTAGGAAGTTGTAACACTCTTCGTGAAATGTGCCTACATTGCTTAAGCGAACTGTGGGAGCAAAAGAGGCAAAAGTTTAAACATGACAGGCTAGAAAAATTATTGCTTTCACACAGCCACATTATACTTGCCATTATGGAAAGTGACCATTCGCACATGAGGAAGTGACAGTGGCTGCCCAGAGATCAATGCAGACCAGCAACAGCCAAATGCTACTTCCATGCATTAGTTTACTGCAATCACATGTATAGAGACCACAAAGTGACAAAAGCAATATCAGGGAGATGGAGAAAGTGCCTTTCACTGGGGATCGTGCAAAGGATTCCACCATGTGATCACCAGACTATGAGATCAGTGTGAGAAGTTTGAAAAAAATGAGAAAGTAAAAAAAAAACAAATAATAATTAAAAAAAAAATACACTCATCATCACTCTAGTTTAAACATTCATTCTTCTGGTCTACAAAGACCCCAAGAAGAATGTAAAAGAAAATACTCGGAAACCTTGAACCTCTCCCAGTATAAATTTTACATGGAAAAAAAAACCTTTTTTGTCCTTATGAATCAAAATTATTATAAAAAAAAAATAAAATTGTGTAGTGTATAATTCATTCAACAAACACCAGTATTATTACTCAACTGAGGAGTTGTTATTGATTAATAATTTCATGTGTAGGAATGTGTAGTTTGGGTGGGTACTCTAAATGAGAATGAGGGAAATTACTATTGAGGGAAAAAAATGGAAATCCGGAAAATGATCTTGTCCTCATGTAAAAATGTTTTAATCTTTGAGGAGTTAATAAATGTTAGTAAAAATGGCTATATGTTGTATATAGGTGTCATTGAGAGTTGGAATATTATGGAATGTGACTGCTCCTTTTAAATTGAAATGATCAGCGCAAAATCATAAGGTGATTTTCAAGGAAAAGGGAAACAGTGTTATCAGTGAGACAAACAGGTCAAATGTAGAAAAAATTGTTTTAGTGGCAAGTTCTACATACGGAGAAATCACCATAGAAATCATGCCATTCTGCTGTCAGTGGCTCCACACGTAGTCCCAGAGCTTTATAAACATATACTATTGTGTCCCAGTTCCAATCAGCATTGCTGATAGCTACATGAACATTTCAAATATATGAAATTTGACTTGCAATAAACAATCACTATGATTACTATGATGACTATGATGACTATGAGGTTTGGGCCACAGTAAGAGCACACAACTGACCAGTGTCACAACATATGGGGTTATATCAGGGATGGACTAACAATGACAGAGGAGGCACTGACACTTTAAGGTCAGAGGCCACCAAATGTCATAGGGGCCAATGGCAGCATATGCACGGCCAAACACTCAGTTTTTATGTGTGATGCTGTCAGCAAGCGCTCCATGCGGCATTTGCCCGGTGCACCAGATGGGCAGTCCGAGCCTGGTTCATATATAAACTGTGACTCGGGTACAAAGTTTAGAAAATAGTCTTATCACTAAAGCAACCAGTAGAATTGTACAGCAGGGATGGCGTTTTACAAGTAACACTAACTGCCATTGTGTTTAGAATTAAAATATCATACCATGAAGAAAACAGGGTATATGTCCTCCCAAAACCATTTGTTCTTTGTTATGTGTACAGTAGGTGACATATCCTACATTAATGATTCACCAAAGGATCTTTATTCAGTGTTTAGCAAACAAATACTTAACCTAATTAAATCCTTAAAACAAACCATGCGAATCCATTACTAATCCGAGGCACAGCTAATTATTATGAATCACTTTAGGAAGACTTCCAGAAGATAACACACTGACTCATGGTCTATTCTGTTAATGCCGTTACAGTAGCAGATTAAAGGAAGTTCATTAATACCAGATATATTTAGCCTTGTTGAAGAATACAATCAGATTTCATGTACGAAAATAACAATATCTGAAATTGCAGCTTATTTGCAAAGCAGATGTAAATGTAGTTTTCTGTCTTTATCTGAGGATAGCTTTTCATTCTATTTTCATTAATTTGTCGCGTTACATTGCGCTAGAGAATAGTGAGATATACACGTTAAGTGGGTCTACTATCCGCAAATGTATGAGTAGCAGACTCCATTTAGTGAAGTTTAGAGTTGCATTTATACATTATGCTAGGAAAATCTATATCATATGCTTAACCTTTTCTACTAGATTGTGTTTCACCTTACAAAGGCAACGTAGAATTTTGTGCTAACCTTTTTCAATATAGATGCCCATTTTTGATTGAAAAATACAAATCTGTGTATTTGTAGCCTCAATAAATGCGCTAATAATTGGTAACTTTTCATTACTCTGAAATGATATTACATTGTCTGCTGTTATACCCTTTGGTGCTGATTAGCTATGTAGGCCAATGGCACTTTGTTTGAAACCTTGGGGTCGATTCAATGAACTGTTTAAACCATTAATTAGTGTTAACATTGGTTGAAAACGCATGATTCATACCTTTACAAAGCTAAAACAAACACAAGGCATAGGCAAAGAGAAGCTTGAGGAATGTACAATATGGACAATTAAACTCAATGCCACATGAAACTAATTAAGTATGCACCAGCATGTGTTGTTATCCCTTGAGTGCCAGTAATGGTAAGTAGCCTGTGGACAGTCAAGGCCTGGATTCTGGCATGCATCTTCGTTTCCTGAAAACATTTAGATTTTAGACTGCTAATTGACTTGAGCCATGGTGTTTCCCATAGCTCTTGCATCGAACGATAATTTAAATGAAAAAATTGTTAAATGTGAAGATCTTAGTTGGTCAATGAAGTTGTATCCACTGATCTTATAGAAGCACCAGTCAACTAAAATTGAGCTTCAGTAATCACACATCCTGGAAAAATACTCTGTGAAATCAAGAGCCAAAATGGGACAATCTATCTAAGAATCAACGAACACCAAGTGGCAGGTATGAGCCAGGAGCCCCCAAAATCTGGACAAGATTGTGAGACACACATACATCATATGTTTCTATGTCAGCATCACGGTGTATGGCAAGCTTTATTGAGCCACATGTTGCCTATACAAGATAGAATTGTACTTTGTATATAGTAATGATAGGTGGACTTTCAGATGTTATATGGGGCAGTTAAGAGCTGTTCTAAAAATCCAGGAAATGGTTATAAGAGGTCACTGAATTTGTGGTACCACCATTATCTTCTGGGATGCTCCAAGTCTTTGGTTGGATGAGAATGAGAAATTTCCATAGCCCCTTTTCAATACAAAGAGGAAAAGGAAAGTGTATCGAAAGAAGCAAAATGCATTGATATTGACAAATGTACAATAGGCTCCTACGGTATAGTTTTTTGTTCTTTGTTTATTATGTTGTTATTTTTTATTTTGCTTTCTCTTTTTTATTTTTTTATTATGGAAATGCATCATAGTAACATACATAACAAAGACATATTATGCCATTGTTAAAGTCCTGAGATGTTAAAGTCCTGAGATAGAAAAATAATTGAACTCGATATTATTGTCTGATGTCACTGCAGACATTTTTTTTAATTTCCCCTTGCAGGAAGAAGTTGAGTTCTGGAAAATACCAACAAGTTTGGACTTCCCTTTGGAATTGAAATGTTTGCGATTAGCTAGATAAACTAATCTAGATAAGCAAGATTTTGAATAATGCATTATGCAAGGCCAGTGCAACTGTTTGAGGAGCTTGCTAGTGTTGAATAGTGAAGTGAGGGAGTTGAAACCACAACTCTGCTGCAAATTCTCCTGACAATTCACCCTTTCTCTTTCTCTTTCCTACACCATAATAAAAAAATAAGCCTAAAAAATATTTGTAAATTATCCAGCTATTAATTAATATCAAGTGCCTAGCTGTGGAATAGTTTTCTATCCAGCCAAAATTGGGTTAATATTATCCTATTATTTGTATTACTACAAATGAGTATTGCAGCTCTGTCCCTTAGACGTCTATTCACAAATTTCTGTTTTTGGCAATGGGAAACTAGTGTGATGCAAGTGAGAATTCCCTGTGAATTAAGTGTTCGCTAAGAATCTACAGGGAAGGTTTTGGCCCTTATGGCCTCAGTGAAGGTCTTGAACTTCAATGCAGAGACCACCTGAACATCATCATGGTACTTTTATCCAGGAAAGCAGCTTTAATTGTCCCTAACTTTATACTCCTCTGAATGCCAATCTTATTTTACATTCATTAGAGGAATTAAAGCATGGATTCACAAATTCCAGGAGCCAAGTAATCATGCCTTTTTTTTTACATATGGGTCCTAAGTGCCATTTTATATTGTTCTTTATAGGCTACAATATTTATCTTTTTTTGTCTCATAACATCTACACAAACTTGTATAGCCTTAAAATTAAAGCATTACATGTCCGTGTGTTTATTTTACTTACTGTATGTACCGCGCTCTAAGTGAGGAAGTTGGACCATGTTCACCCACGCAAAGAACAGAGTGAGCCAATCTACTGAGATCTATAATTATTCCCACAGCTCTATGAACTTTGGACAGACACCTGGGTCCTCAACTAATTACTGGCACAATCTAATTAATTTCCACTCCAATTTAGTGTTAATGTTTATTTTTGGTTTTGCGTGACAAAACAAACTAATTAAAATCATTCATGTTTTAAGACTGTATTGAATGTTACAACAAAGAAAATCCTAACAAGGACTCTGGAGGAATAGATTATGAGAAAAAAGCATTTTGTTTTCTTAATTTAAATGTGACATGCATCATAGTCCAGTGTGATTTAATTGTCATTTTTAATTGATAATGTGTGTTTACTTAGTAATCTATTTATTTTTGTAACCTAAAACCAAATATTCTGTTGGCTGAAGAGTGTATTCAATACAAAATGGAGATAAGCCAAATGAGAATAGTAATCAAGTTCCAATTAATTCACAAGTAACTGGAAACCTCACTTGTCACGTAAACATGTCAGGGGTATCGTTTAAAGGAAATATTGTTTAGCTATGCATTTTACTAGCTGTACTTCAATTTAAATTTTTGGTTCGAGCAGAAGCGGCCATTCTTTTCACAATTCCTCTGCTACCAACAAGAGAAATCTAAAACATAGGTTGAATCAGGGGTGTAACTAGAAACCACAGGGCCCTGGTGTGAATAATTGCCCTGGGCCCCCCCAACTTTAACAGCTAGTCTGTGCCATCATTGCCCCCACACAACATTCATGCTCACACACACACAAGTACACATTCATGCTCACATACACATAAGTACACATCCATGCTCACACACACACAAGTACACATCCATGCTCACACACAAGTACACATCCATGTTCACACACACAAGTACACATCCATGCTCACACACACACACAAGTACATGTTCATGCTCACACACACACGTATACATTCATGCTCACACACACAAGTACACATCCATGCTCTCACACACACAAGTGCACAGGCATGCTCACACACAAGTAAACATCTATGCTCACACACACAAGTACACCTCCATGGTCACACACACACAAGAACACATCCATGTCAAAACACACATAAGTACACATCCATGCTCACACACACATACACACACATATATGTATACAGTATATATATGTACAGTATATATATACAAATACATATACATACATCCCGCCCCCGCTTACCTCTCACTGCTCCTGCAGCTTTCCCTCTGGCTGCTCGCGCAAACTCTGTGGGCAGCCTCTGTTTCACCTCAGGATCACGTGACGTCACATAACCCTGATACGCTCCTGTCATACTTATATACAGTATATTCCCTTCTTTCTATTTCTTTCATCCGTTGATGAAATCAGCAGCTAATCAGTGAGATATTCTATTTATACTCAATTTTTATAATTATGTCACAGAATTATGTGGAGTAACAATTTCCGAATGTTTCTTGTAAAGTACTATATGCTTAATATTAACTTAACATGTACATATATTTCTAATTGAACACAGAAAAACTGCATGCTCATTCTGGTAAAATGTGTTTTTATAAATAACATATCATCGATTATTTTGTATTGTAAAAGTAATTCCTATGTGCAGGGGCGTACCTAGAGTATTTGGCACCTGGGGGAGATCCTGTATGTGGCACCCCCCCAAACACTTTAAAACTGCATAGCTTCTATCGTTATATACTGAGGCAGACATTGAAGGTGACACAGCATAACACCTATCACTATACATTGAGCAAGACATTGATAATAGTGCAGCATAACTCCTATCGCTATATACTAAGCCGAACATTGATGTGGTGTAGGCCTACCACTTCATTGTCTGGCTAAGGGATGCACGGAAATGAAAATTCTGGACTGAAACCGAAAATCCAGCATTTACCTGTCCGAAACCGAATATGACCCCCCCAACATAAAAAAAATCTCACACTTTTATTTAAAGTAAGTAACACAGCAAAATAGGACCAACAAAATCAATAACAATTATATATATATATATATATATATATATATATATGATTGTTAACAGCAATCACACTCCTATCATGCCCAGGCATACCCAGATTCCAGCATGTACTAGCTGACTTGGCATGATAGGAGTGTGATTGCTGTTATCAATTATATATATATATATATATATATATATATATATATATATATATATATATATTGTTATTATTATTGTTCACATGTGAACTCAGCACTGGAGGCATAGAATCAAACATAAAAATCCTGTATTTGCAGGTACGGATAATAATAATAATGTATGGAAACATAGCAAGAGATAAAACTACAGGCATAGATGATTGCGTCCACACTGCCCACATAGAACCCGACTGGCACCCAGATTACACACATAGGATTTACCATCTTTGTCCCCAAACAGCCCAGCATGAGTCAACTTTGTCCCCAAACAGCCCGGCCTGTGCCATCTTTGTCCCATAAACACCCTGCCTGTGTCATCTTGGTTCCCAAGGCTCAAGCATCTTAACAGTCACTCACTAATTCACACTTTCATTCACATAATTAATTCACATCATCACAATTAATCACTCATTAATGATCTCCCTCATTCAGATAATTCATCCACACATTTATTCATTCTCTCACTCATTCTCACTATCTACCTTTCCCCCTTTTCTACCCCTTCTCACTATCTACCCCCTCTCACTCCTTCTCACTATCTACCCCCTCTCACTCCCTTCTCATTATCTATCCCTCCCCCTTTTCACTATCTACCCCCTCTCACTCCCTTCTCACTATCTATCCCCTCTCACTCCCTTCTCACTATCTACCCCCTCCCTTCTCACTATCTCTCCTCTCAATTCTCACTTTCTACCCCATCCCCCTTTCCTTTAACTATCTACCCCCTCTCTTCCTTCACACTATCTACCCACCTCTATCTACCCCTCTCTCTCCCTTCTCACTAGCTACCCCCTCTCCCTCCCTTCTCACTATCTACCCCCTCTCCTCTATCTACCCCCTCCCTCCCTCCCTTCATACTATATACCCACCTCTATCCCCCTCCCTCCCTTTTCAGTATCTACCCCTTCCTCCCTCCCTCCCTCCCTCCCTTCTCACTATCTACCCCCTCCCTCCCTTCTCACTATCTACCTCCCTCGCTCCCTCCCTTCTCACTATCTATCCCCCTCCCTCCCTTTTCAGTATCTACCCCTTCCTCCCTCCCTCCCTCCCTCCCTTCTCACTATCTACCCCCCTCCCTCCCATCTCACTATCTACCCCCCTCCCTCCCATCTCACTATCTACCCCCTCCCTCCCTTCTCACTATCTACCCCCTCCCTCCCTTCTCACTATCTACCACCCTCCAGAAGTTCTGCGGTGGGAGCACGACGCCTCCGTCTTCCTGCTCTGCCGCTGCTTCCTGCTCTGCCGCTGCACTGGTTCACAGCTGAGCGCCGAAATATGACATCATATCCCGGTGCTCAGCATGACATGCAGGCACCGCGACGGAGTTAGAGGCCTCGTGGAGGAGACTGAGGGGCGCCGAGTGGTTGCTAGGCCCCCCTCTCTCTCCTCCGCGTAAAAAAAAAGTGACCCCCTTCTCACTATCTACCGACTCTCACTCCCTTCTCACTATTTACCCCCTCCCTTCTCACTATCTACCCCCTCCCCCTTCCTTCTCACTATCTATCCCCTCTCCTCTAACTATCTACCCCCTCCCTCCCTTCACACTATCTAAGTTAAAAAAAAAATCAATAACAATTATATATATATATATATATATGATTGTTAACAGCGATCACACTCCTATCATGCCCAGGCATACCCAGATTCCAGCATGTACTAGCTGACTTGGCATGATAGGAGTGTGATTGCTGTTAGCAATCATATATATATATATATATATATATATATATATATTAATACTGTTATTATTATTGTTCACATGTGAACTCAGCACTGGAGGCATAGAATCAGACATACAAATCCCGTATTTGCAGGTACTTGCAGATAATAATAATAATAATGTATGGAAACATAGCAAGAGATAAAACTACAGGCATAGATGATAGGTTGCACAACCCAAAGCCAGCCCTTGCGTCCACACTGCCCACATATCAATTATACATCTATCATACACACAAACATTTTAACAGTCACTCACTAATTCACACTTTCATTCACATAATTCACACAATCATTTATTCTCTCACTCCTTCACACAAATTTACACATTCATTAATGCATTCTCACAAACTCATTAATTATCTCCATCATTCAGATAATTCATCCACACATTTATTCATTCTCACTCATTCTCACTATCTACCTTTCCCCCTTTTCTACTCCTTCTCACTATCTACCCCCTCTCACCCCCTTCTCACTATCTACCCCCTCTCACTCCCTTCTCACTATCTACCCCCTCCCTTCTCACTATCTCTCCCCTCCATTCTCACTTTCTACCCCCTCCCCCTCTCCTTTAACTATCTACCCCCTCCCTTCCTTCACACTATCTACCCACCTCTAACTATCTACCCCCCTCCCTCCCTTCTCACTATCTACCCCCCTCTCCCTCCTTCTCACTATCTTCCCCCTCTCCCTCCCTTCTCACTATCTACCCCCTCTCCTCTATCTACCCCCTCCCTCCCTTCCTTCACTCTATCTACCCCCTCCCTCCCTTCCTTCACACTATATATCCCCTTCCTCCCTCCCTCCCTCCCTCCCTTTTCACTATCTACCCCCTCCCTCCCTTCTCACTATCTACCCCCCTCGTCCCTCCCTTCTCACTATCTACCCCCTCTCTCCCTTCTCACTATCTACCCCCTCCCTCCCTTCTCACTATCTACCGCTTCCCTCCCTCCCTTCTCACTATCTACCACCCTCCAGAAGTTCTGCGGTGGGAGCACGACGCCTCCGTCTTCCTGCTCTGCCGCTGATTCCTGCTCTGCCGCTGCACTGGTTCACTGCTGAGCGCCGATATATGACGTCATATTCCGGTGCTCAGCATGACATGCAGGCACCGTGACGGAGTTAGAGGCCTCGTGGAGGAGACTGAGGGGCGCCGAGCGGTTGCTAGGCGCCCTATCTCTCCTCTGCGTAATAAAAAAGTGACCCCCTTCTCACTATCTACCGCCTCTCACTCCCTTCTCACTATTTACCCCCTCCCTTCTCACTATCTACCCCTCCCTTCTCACTATCTACCCCCCTCTCCCTCCCTTCTCACTATCTATCCCCTCCCCCTCTCCTCTAACTATCTACCCATCAATATGCATAAAGGGGTACCGACAGAATCCCCAGTACCCCCTGCACATGGGCTCCTACCCGACCTGCTTGCCCGGTCCTGACAATTAGTTAGTGCATGTTGTATACTTTATTGTTGCACTATTGCACAGCGTATACTTATTACAATTATTTTTTCAATCAACCCCTTTCACGCTATGTCAAAATTAAAATACAATATGAGCATTTTTAACACATTACATATAAAATACCTAAATAAAATTTCCTGTCTCCTCTGCCAATGTTTTAAATAATAGTGTAAACATTGTTGTACGTGTATAAACATCCTTTCACCGCTATTTCTATATAATGTATATATATATATATATGTATGTATATATATAGAGATAGATAGATAGATAGATAGATAGATAGATAGATAGACAGTATATATACTGAACACCACTGTACAATGGGTCCTTATGATATATATTTATGTATATGTAATTATATGTGAAAAATAATACAATTGTATCCATTGTTTTTCTACTGCAATTTGCACTGTGAAAGTTAAACTGAAAAGTGATAAAACAAATAGTAAGAAATAAATTTTTTGGATACTTTCAGTTTGGTTTGGAACATTGCCCACATTCTCTGGAAACAAAATAATTATTGATTTCTTACAATTGTTTCTCCATGATCTTGTGTTATATGTATGATAATGTTGTGAGAAAATAGAACGCACACATAAACATCTCCCAGGGCACAAATGCATTTGGTTGGGCACAAATCTAACTGCTCAAATGTACATATACACTTATCATGCTATCATGCAGATATCATCACAGCACACTTGATCAAACCACTGCACTTCCAAATAGATCAAAAAAAAACCTTTAATTGACCTTAGTGCCACTGCAAAAGCTCATTACATTCAGGACAGCAAATTCGAATCATACTAATAAATACCTGCACAGCCATTAGACCTTGCTTGGTTCCTTGAGGTTCTGTATATCACAAACAGAGGACAAAGAGAGAGAGACAGATTTTTTGAGTAGTTATAGGAGGTGTATATTTCATTTAAAGGCATACATAATACACCTTTACACATCTTTTTTTTTTTTTGGGATGGACCCTTTTCCCGAAGATGCACCTTCTGAGTGCTCTTTGAGAAAATGTTCCCCTTACGTGGGGGACTTGAGATGGCGGAGAAGGAAAGCTTTTTTTTTTTTTTAATGTATTTAATTTTGGACTCTACCCCTTTTATCCCACATGGTAGTGAAGATGGGAGTGGGACTTTTAAGGCATAGGGTACATATGGTATGTCTTCAACCTTAACCCCTATATGAGGAGATGCGGGTAATTATTGTTTTCCTTGGGTAATAGTGGGTCTGGGGGACCTAAGTCTTGTTTTTTTAAAATGTTATTCTTAATATACTGTATGTACTAATTGTATTATACATTAAGGGGGTGGGGACTCACATGTCACTTTGCATGTTCCATTTGTTGTTTACAAGCAACTCGTGAGTTAACGCTCAACGGGTTGGAAGTCAATACTCCAATGTGCTTCAAAAGCAAACCTTAAAAAGAGTTCAGTTTGTCATCCTGGTGTGACCTTTCTAAAAAAATGGTTATTTATTTATTTATTTATTGGAAAAAAGCAAAATGCTAAAGAAGTAGAAAGATTCAATTCCACTTTACAAAGAACTGATTCAACAGAATTTAATCCACCCACTTATCTGTTGATACCCTTAGCCCCCATATGTGCACAGCATAGGGCCTTTACTATGGGGCTAATTATTGTTCACCATGGTGTGACCTTTATGAAAAAAATGGTTATTTATTTTTTATTTGAAAAAAAATCCACATGCAAACATTTTGAAAGGTAGAAAGTAAAAAGATTCAGTTCCACTTTACAATAAACTGATTAAGCGGAATTGAATCCATTCACTTATTTGATGACTCAATTCTGCAGATGGTTTTCTATTTTAGGAATTTGCAAATATTGAGCTTATCTGTATAACCAAAAAAGTAAAAATATGTAAGTATTATTAGTGAAAGTAAGGGCAATTCGATCCAGAACTTTCTAGCACCTCAATATTATTACAAATGACATACTGTTACAAGTTTTTGTCTGAGTACTGAAAATGTTAGCACCTTGAAACTGTCATGGACGATATGTTTTGTAGTGTCAAATAATAGAGTATGTTAAATAGACTACTTTGAGTTCAATTAGGATGCAGGATGTACTGTAAGTGAGAATATTATTATTATAGCCTGTTGTCCACTTGGTCTCTCATGGTCTCTCATTCTAACTGCAATCCAGTTAGAACCTGTCCTGATTTGTGCTGGACAGCCCCCATGTTCCAAGTGGTGATATGGTCCCACAATGCATCCATATTGTTTTACCTCCATAGTCATCTCTGTCTCGGACATTTGGCACCATAAAACGTTACATCCAAATGTAGGCGTGGATGTGTGTGCAGGGGCATGTGTGTAGGTGTGTGTCTCCCATTCAAATCACACTTTACCCAACACACCACTTTCAGCCACATAGATCATGTTCTAACATACCATCCTCATCCAAATATATGAAACAAAAAGGCATTGAATACTACTTAAAAATGACATTGCATTATCATAATCGAGCCAATGTATTTATTTATCCAAAGTTGGCAACCCTAATTAATAGCCAGAAGAGTGCCTGCATCAGGTACAGGATAAAAGGGACAGCCCTGGAATTTTCGAAAATGAATCCCTTGAAAAAAAAACCAGCATTATACTCGAAGGAGGTGTTTGTAAAAAGATTATTCAGGTGTTGAAGGGACTGTGTAATGATGAGGGATGTAGACTTGTGGTAAGTCTCTGACTCTGGAGCAGGAGCGAGAAACTCTAGGCTTTTCGGGTCTAAGACCTTTACGAAAAATTACAGCAGTTTTTCTGAAGTAATACTGCAGTTTTTTGGACACTTTTACTGCAGTATTACTGCACATTTACTGCAGTTTTACTTCATTTGTACTTCACTATACTGCAGTTTTACTGCACATTTACCGCACTTTTTTTTTTTATATTGCAAACCTGCAGTTGTACTTCAATGTACTGTAGCTTTATTGCATTTGTACTTCCGTCCAAAAATAACTGCAGTAAAACTGCAGTACAGTGAAGTACAAATGCAGTAAAACTGCAGTAAATGTGCAGTAAAACTGCAGTATTGCAGTTTTTTCATGTCCAAAAAACTGCAGTATTCCTTCAGAAAAACTGCAGTAATTTTTTCGTAAGGGTAAGTTCTATGGGAATTATGAGAAAATAGTAATTGGTACTGTATAGCATAATAACATGTTTAATTATTTCGCTCCGCAATAGGTGGTATCCTGTTTCTAGTAAACATAAGTTAGAAAGATATATAGTGACATATATAGAGGGTAATTTCCTGCATTTAACCAAAAGGCAAAATTGCTCCACGGAGCAGGCAGCCTAATATGGCTGCTTATGACAATGGTAACCAGTGGAAAAATGTAAAACTAACAGCATGATGTCTGCTAATCTCCTTTACTGTTACTATCTGGTATGGCATTCATGGGTAAATAATTTGGGGCTTGTATTTTTACCATTATATCATGAATATGATACCTATCAATAGTTTGAGCTGTGCTAACTAAAGTTTGGTTTCCGTAGGTAAGGTGTAAGCTGTTCATAAGGGTCTCTCCCATATCAAACAAAAAAAATCCCACAAGGAAAAGTTTGTTCAGACTCTCGGCACGTAAAGGGTTAAAACACAAAGAAAACTGGGTCCGAAACATCAACAGAGTTTCTCCATATTCCAGCACACAAGAAATATAATTAAAAGCTCCGCCATCCTTAATCGTTTTGACAGAAGTGATCACAGATTGCTTTGCCGCAAATAATGAGAAAATAAAAAAGGGAAAGAAAACTGATTAAAAACCAGACACCAATCTAAATCAAGAACATCAGGAAGAGCATGAGAATTCCAAGCAGAGCTGAGAATAGGGAATAAATTGCTAGGCCTGTGCAGGGAAATAAAAAAAACAAACTTATAAATAAGGAAATTAATGGAAATGAAAAAATTCTAGGGGCACAAGTGGAGCATACATTACTATTCACGATCATCAGTGGCTTTTTATCTATGGATGTTAACAAGACTATTGAAAATGACAAAAACTTAATGAAGACAATACAGCGATGTGACACAGGACCTAATTATTATGTTTAAATAAATAGATCAGCACTTATGTACATACAAAGCAAATAAAATAAACCTGTCAGTCAAATACAAAAAATGCACAGCTCTATGGAATATATTTATAAAGCATTATAAATTCTTATTTATAATAATGTACTATATTAAGAGCACGGATCAAACATATGCCAGTCATTGCCTGTTTACCCAAGATCAAGAGGTCCCCAAAGCCAAATTTATTTGGCATAATGTAATATACAGTATACAGGTTCCTTTCTCGTCATCACATGTGTAAAAAAAATAAAAATAAAATCAGACCTAGAAACTCCTATAGGAGTAGGAAAAGGAGAACTCTTGGAGATTCCCAGGAAAAGATAAGATACATTGTTGCCAACATTCCTCATATGCATGGGACTTATCTCTCAATTTCCGGCTATCCCAAAGAATACTGGGAATGCTGGCAACTGCACAAACATGATGCTCATATTGGGCACTACACATCCAACAAAGAGGAGCCGAGTTGTTCTACTGGCATGTCATGTGTTGTTGGGCAACCCCATCAAAGGAATCTACTAAGTGTGTATAATGTCAGGGTTGCAGTTTCACACAGGAGGCCTGAGAAGGAGCCAGCATTATAAAAAGTACAAATCTAGATAGTGACACAGACATCTTCTCGCCCAATGTCAACTTAGAACCCTCACCTGTGATGGCCTATCATGCAAACCCACAGGCTGCTCTCCACCCAGCCTTTCCCCACAGAAACTATCCCCCAGCCCCCATGGTTTTAAGCCCTTAGCCTTTATAGTAGGCATGTGGGTGGAGACAAACAGTGTAGAACTGTCCAGAGGCTGGACCTCTTACAGCTGTACTGGCTGTAGCCCCTCATAGTGGATCCAACCCCCAAAACCAGCAGTGAGAAGAAGGCAAGTTGTTGGACTGCTGGGAGGGGGCAACACAATGCATTCATTACTACTAGAAAGAATATGGGGCTAAAACATTAATCCTTAATTCATTTTTGTACAACCAGACCCTTAAAGAGCATGGAGAAGGTACATTGATTTAACATCCTGACCGTCAACCCTCATTCCTCATAAACCATATATCCCCTACATACATCACTGCTCCCGGGAGCTTCCGGGGACATGGAGGAACAGGGGAGGGGGAGAGACTGACCCCGTGGCTCTGCCCTTTTTCATAAGTGCAACAAGAGATCAGAATAATGCAGATTGATTTGTGGAGAAAGAGAACCGCTTTTCTTTTTCTACTAATCTGTCCTAAAATAGCATGCAAATTGCCAACCCTGTTAATGTGCCGCCTGGGTGTATCTACTAGACTTGTGCATTCGTCTTCGGGCGAACATGAAAACGAGCACGAAGAGGCCGTTTTTTTGTTCGTTCCGAAGGAACGTAGAACAGAATACAGTGCCGGCAAACCGTAGGCGAAGACGAAGACTCACAATCACGAAGAATCGAAGATTCTTCGTGATCGTCTTCGTTTTTGCCGCGCAACCGCCAAAATTTCAAACAGGAGTGAGCTGATCCTCGTCTGTCCAATCAGCTCACTCTTGTGACGTAACGCTAAGGGTCTCGTCCAATGCCTGTGCTGCTGTTTTTTGAATTCTGAAGGCGCCTTTATAAGACCAGAGCTTGCCTGAGAGATCCATTCATTTTTCGCTGTGACTGCTTTGGCAACACTGCTGTGCTGCATCCGAGCGTTACAGAGAGAGATTGTTCTGTTCTGTGTGAGACTGGTAAGCCTTAGCCTGCCATTTCTCACTGTGTACTTCATCCTCACTTCAGTGCTACTTAATTAATATATTTAATAATAATAATTTGATTAATTTAATTTTTTTAAAATTAATTTGTCATCAACTTTAGTGTAAGTGCTGTTGAGTTGACAGTGCACCCAGTGCCTCAGTGGCACTGGGGTGCCCTTGCCCTGGGCTGGCACTAGTGCCTATTGCCTGTCCTGCTTAAATAAATTAAATAGAATTTATAAATTACAATTTAATAGAATCTATAATTTAATAGTTCATTATAATATTATATATATATATATTTGTCAGTCATATATATATATATACTATAGTATACTAGTGTAGAGTGTACTGTAGACATTCATCTACTAGTGTCTAATTTAAAATCAGTAATATTAATTAATATAATTAATAATTGAATTCATTATAAAATTATATATATATTTGTCAGTTATAGTTAGTAATAGTATACTAGTGTAGAGTGTACTGTAGACATTCAGAACATCTACTAGTGTCTAATCTAAAATCAGTAATATCAATAATTCTCTAATTCTTTCTTATCTTAATAGTTAATTAAATTAGCTATAAATAAAAGTAATAATATTAATTAATTACTACTAGCGTATAGTTCAGCTAATCTTATTAGTACTGGTGCTGCAGCTCTATAGTTTGTGCTTTGTTTTAGCAACAGTAAGAGACCAAGTCAATTTTTCTTAATTAATCTTTCATTTTATTTCATTTGTTTTGCTCACCTCAGTCCATCAGTGAAGTGAACTTGTTGGGCTAGTGAGTGCAGCCGCATAAGTGCTGTGTTTTTTTTTGATCAGCAAGCAGTGACGTTAACTGTTTTGCAAAGATTTTCTCATTTATTTTACATTTTATTTCAATTTTATTAAAAGTACCCTTAGTGTTTTGCTCACCTCAGTCCATCAGTGAAGTGAACTTGTTGGGCTAGTGAGTGCAGCAAGCAGTGAAGATAACTGTTTTGCAGTGACATTTTATTTTATTTCTAATTCTTTTCAAGAAAAATTGACTGTGACGAGCTGTACTAAGCAAAGCTTCAAGAATAATTCTAATCTTCTTTAATCTTAATCTATAATATATTATAAATAATAATATTCTAATTCATAATCTATAATATAAGTAATTCTAATTCTAAATTCTAATTCATAATCTATATTCTTCTATCTATAATACATAATATATAAGTAAATTAGTTCTAATCTATTAATATTATATAACTTAATATTAATTAATAAATCATATACTGAATCTGATTTAACCTCACTTTAGCTTAGTGGGTTTGAGAGCGTCTGCCTAGAGGTAGACTTATAGTAAGGAAATATAGCTTTAGGCTAGCATAGTGGTAGGCTAAGCTCTTAGGCCCGTGTAAATTCAAATTAAAAATAAAATACTGCTAGTTATTAAATAGTTAATCTTGAGTTAATAATTTCAATAACTTTAGGATTTTGGCAGATTGCACACAGCACAGTGCAGTAGTGCATAGTTTTACTTTTTAAGCAGTAGCACTGAAGAGAACTTCCTCTAATTTTTTTGTCTTTAATTCGTTTTTCCTTTTTTTTATTTTTATTTTTATTTTTTTTTTTTTATAGTTTTTTAAACACTACACTACACTACACTACACTACACACACAACACAAAATTTGAAATGGATCCTCCTTTTGGGACTAAGGAGGGACAAGCTCCATCTACCACCACCACCACCACCACCAGCACCACCACCAGCACCACCACCAGCTCTAAGATGCAGCCTTTGCGTCAGTCTAGTCGGCCAAGTAGGCCAAGCTCTCGCTTATCATTTGGGGAAGCATTGCTTGAAGGATCATCAAGTAAAGGAAAGGCACCAAAAGCAGGCAGTAGTAGTGCGGCTAGGCCCACAAGCTCTATGGTTTTTTACGGAAAGCCTAAAGCACCAGAAGCACGTTCAAAGTTAAAGGGTAGCACAAGTAGTACCAGCCCAGTGACTAAAAAGAAGTGCCTTTTGCCCCAAGCAGCATCTTCCCCATCCACCAGCAGCATGCAAGGTACCAAGCAGAGCCAAATTAGCAGCAAGACTCAGAGGGGTCCCAAACCAAAGCGATCTCATTCCTTTGTAGGGAAAACCACCACCACCACCACCCCCGCCTCTACCACCACTAGTGCTGCGCCTACTGTTCCCACTGGTACCGCCACGCCATGTCCTCCTAGTACCTCTAGCAAGCCACCAAGTCCTTACAAAATTTTTGTAAAGACAGTTAGAGAGAGGGCTACACATAGTGGAACTCCACCTAGCGAGGTAGCAGAGGAGCCTGAGACTGAGAGGCCAAGTGCAGAGTCTATTCTTCCTGCTCGCACTACTACTAGTCACGAGTCTCACGACGATATCAGTCTTAGCTCCAGCCTAGCAGGAATTCCATTCGATCTGGCTAATGAAGAGCTAGACTATGAGCCAGAGGAAGTAGAGGAGATGAGTGGTCAGGAATCAGATTCCTCAGGGAGCAGTGTCCAAATGACTAGTGCACAATTTTCCCCTGAGCCTCCACCTTCTCCGCTACGATCATCACCATCACCACCACCAGCAGCAGCAGCAAAACCTAGCAAATCTAAAGCAATTAGCAGTCCCACTATGGCCAGTACTGTTACCACCAGTCCCACCACCACTAGTTCTGCCTCTGTTCATCCACCCCGAGCAGTAAGAGCAGCACCCAAGGCACACTCCAAGGCTATGCGCGCCCCAATTTGGGAGCACTTTGAAAATGTTGAAGAAGGGCGCTATGGAAAGTGCAAACATTGTGGGAAGCTAATAAGCAGAGGGAAAGTGTCTGGCCATTTTACCAGTGCTAGCATGAAGCATCACCTCAGCACTCAACACAACGCTGTGCTATTGGGGAAAGATGCAGAGGTAAAACTTAGTGCAGGCAGCATAGCTGGTGGCCGTGGAAAAACCCCAACAGCTTCTTCTTCTGAGCCAATAGCAGCAGCAGCAGCAGCAGCAGCAACTAGTGCTGGCAGCCAGAGACCAAGGCAGGTTGGAGCACTGCATGCCCAGCCCACCCTGGAAGAATTTGGGGCATTCCACTCCAAGAGAACGATGCCCAAACAGCAGGCCAATAAAGTAACGCGACTTATTGGTCAGTTCATTGCTGTTGGAGGGGCATCCTTCTCCATGATTGAAGGGGAGCCTTTCAAACAATTGATGGCGGCTGTGGCTCCACAATACACAGTTCCGTCACGTTCCACTTTCAGCAGGAACATTGTCCCCTCGCTGTATCGGTCCTGTGTTGCAGCAGTGAAAGAGGAGCTTTCCAAGGCTGCTGGTCAGTGTGTTCATTTCACTACAGATTTGTGGAGTGCACCTAGCGCCCAGCATGCCTTTCTTTCTTTGACAGCACACTGGTGGCAGCCCGGTGTGTCTAAGGAAGTTGCTGCAGCAGGCTACCGATCATTCCTTCTCCATGCAGAAGTGATGGATGAAAAGCACACTTCCCAAAATATTCTGCATGCGATTAGGAAAATGTTTAGCCTTTGGGTGGGAGCAGAGGCGGGCACCAATGTTGAAGTTGGTTTTGTGGTAACTGACGGAGGTGCCAATATGGTGAAAGTGCTGCGAGATGGTCATATTGTTGGTGTGCGCTGTGCAGCCCACATCATCCATCTTGTAGTGAAGGCAGCAATGTCAGAAGGAACTAATGTGGCAGCAGTAGTTCTGTCCCGCTGCAGAAAAATCGCTGGGCACTTTCACCATAGTGTTAAGGCTAGCCAACTTTTGAGGGAAGAGCAAGAGAGGTCAGGTCTTCCCGTACACTGCCTACGTCAGGATGTCAGTACACGGTGGAACTCCACGTTAGACATGCTAGAGAGGATTTTGGAGCAGCAGAGGGCAATCCATAATCTTGCCTCAGAGCACAATATTGGGATTACCTCTCCATTGAATAGGGAGGATTGGACAGTGATCGCCCAGCTAGTGGCAGTCCTTAAACCATTCAGGGATGCCACAGAAAATTTAAGCTCAAACACTGCCAGTCTGGCCCAGGTAATCCCAGTGTTCTCCCATCTAGGCAGCAAGATGGATGTGTTCCTTGGAAACCGTGAGGCTGTTCAAGGTGGCACTCTACATCCTGACGTAGCAGCCATAGTCAGGAAGCTGAAGGATCTGCTAAAAGTACACCTTCGCAAGCGAATGGAAGAGAGTCCCGAAATGATGCTAGCGTGCCTTTGTGATCCAAGAATTAAGGGAAAGCTAGCTTTGAAATTCAATGTTCTCAGTAGCTACCGGGAGCAATTGGTCAACAAGGTGCGTGACTGGCAGCGTAAAATGGGAATGCTGTCCGAGGAGGGTGAGGTGCAGGAGGAGGAAGAGATGATGTGGTCTGCTACCCCTAGCAGCAGCATCAGCAGCAGTGCCACAAGCAGCACAACACAGCTGAGTGGAGCAGCTGCGTTTTGGGAAGAGGCACTTGGCAGTATAGTTGGACCATCTGACAGAGCTAGCAGCAGAAAGGAGAGTAGTGCTGCTGAAATGGTCAAACTTTACCTCTGTGAAGTTCCTTCTGCTCCTAATGTTGATCCTCTTAGCTACTGGGATGAAAAGAAGAGTGTGTGGCCTGCACTCTCATGGGTTGCGCAGCAGCTTCTATCATGTCCGCCAACCACTGTTCAAAGTGAGCGCGTGTTTTCTATGACTGGAAACATACTGAGTCCACAGCGCTCACGCATGGCACCTCATCTGATGGAGCAGATTGCCTTTCCAGCTCTTAGCTTGGAAAGTTAAATTTTTTCTCTCTAATGTTTAAGGTAGTTTCTCCCCCTGGTTGCACTTGCTGCGGTGTGGCAATGCCTGCTACCTCCGCTGGTGTAGCCAATTTACGCTAGGGCCTAGTGTCTGAGCTCTGTAAGTCCGCTCCCAAACGCCTAGGACTGACAGTCTTTGGATGCTTTGCCCTGGGGTGAAACAGGTGAGTGGGTCGTCAATTGCCAACTCATTCACCTTTTTCCGTTTCCAACGCTGCTGCTGGTGGTGGTGCCAGTATCTTTTGCCAGTTCGCTTCCTGGCTGAAATCATGCCTCAGATGTCCCTAATGGAAAGGGTAGTTTCTCCCCCCTGGTTGCACTTGCTGCGGTGTGGCAACGCCTGCTACCTCCGCCGGTGTAGCCAGCTTACGCTAGGGCTTTGTGTCTGAGTTCTGTAGGTCTGCTCCCAAACGCCAAGGACTGACAGTGCTTGGATGCTTTGCCCTGGGGTGAAACAGGTGAGCGGGTCGTCAATTGCCCACTCATTCGCCTTTCCCAATTCTGCTGCTGCTGGTGGTGGTGCCAGTGTCTCTCTTCAATGCCAGTTCGCTTCCTGGCTAGTGTCATGCCTCGAATGTCCCTGATGGTAAGGGTAGTTTCTCCCCCCTGGTTGCACTTGTTGCGGTGTGGCAACGCCTGCTACCTCCGCCGGTGTAGCCAGCTTACGCTAGGGCCTTGTGTCTGAGTTCTGGAAGTCCGCTCCCAAACGCCAAGGACTGACAGTTTTTGGATGCTTTGCCCTGGGGTGAAACAGGTGAGCGGGTCGTCAATTGCCCACTCATTCGCCTTTTCCAATGCTGCTGCTGCTGCTGCTGGTGGTGGTGCCAGTGTCTCTTCTCTGCCAGTTCGCTTCCTGGCTAGTGTCATGCCTCAAATGTCCCTTATGGTAAGGGCAGTTTCTCCCCCCTGGTTGCACTTGCTGCGGTGTGGCAACGCCTGCTACCTCCGCCAATGTAGCCAGCTTACGCTAGGGCCTTGTGTCTGAGCTCTGGAAGTCCGCTCCCAAACGCCAAGGACTGACAGTGTTTGGGTGCTTTGCCCTGGGGTGAAACAGGTGAGTGGGTCGCCAATTGCCCACTCATTCGCCTTTCCCAATTCTGCTGCTGCTGCTGGTGGTGGTGCCAGTGTCTCTTCGATGCCAGTTCGCTTCCTGGCTAGTGTCATGAATCAAATGTCCCTAATGGTAAGGGCAGTTTCTCCCCCCTGGCTGCCTCTGTCTGCGGTGTGGCAACGCCTGCTACCTCCGCCGGAGTGGCCAGCTTACGCTAGGGCCTTGTGTCTGAGCTCTGGAAGTCTGCTGCCAAACGTCTAAGACTGACAGTGTTTGGGTGCTTTGCTCTGGGGTGAAACAGGTGAGTGGGTCGCCAATTGCCCACTCATTCGCCTTTCCCAATTCTGCTGCTGCTGCTGGTGGTGGTGCCAGTGTCTCTTCGATGCCAGTTCGCTTCCTGGCTAGTGTCATGAATCAAATGTCCCTAATGGTAAGGGCAGTTTCTCCCCCCTGGCTGCCTCTGTCTGCGGTGTGGCAACGCCTGCTACCTCCGCCGGAGTGGCCAGCTTACGCTAGGGCCTTGTGTCTGAGCTCTGGAAGTCTGCTGCCAAACGTCTAAGACTGACAGTGTTTGGGTGCTTTGCCCTGGGGTGAAACAGGTGAGTGGGTCGCCAATTGCCCACTCATTCGCCTTTCCCATTTTTCAATGCTGCTGCTGGTGGTGGTGGTGGTGCCAGCATCTCTTCTCTGCCAGTTCGCTTCCTGGCTAGAGTCATGCCCAAAATGTCCCTAATTGTAAGGGCAGTTTCTCCCCCCTGGCTGCCTCTGTCTGCGGTGTGGCAACGCCTGCTACCTCCGCCGGAGTGGCCAGCTTACGCTAGGGCCTTGTGTCTGAGCTCTGGAAGTCTGCTGCCAAACGTCTAAGACTGACAGTGTTTGGGTGCTTTGCCCTGGGGTGAAACAGGTGAGTGGGTCGCCAATTGCCTACTCATTCGCCTTTTCAATGCTGCTGCTGGTGGTGGTGCCAGCATCTCTTCTCTGCCAGTTCGCTTCCTGGCTAGAGTCATGCCCAAAATGTCCCTAATGGTAAGGGCAGTTTCTCCCCCCTGGCTGCCTCTGTTTGCGGTGTGGCAACGCCTGCTACCTCCGCCGGAGTGGCCAGCTTACGCTAGGGCCTTGTGTCTGAGCTCTGGAAGTCTGCTGCCAAACGTCTAAGACTGACAGTGTTTGGGTGCTTTGCCCTGGGGTGAAACAGGTGAGCGGGTCGCCAATTGCCCACTCATTTGCCTTTCCCATTTCCTTTTCCATTTCATTATTTTCCTTCTGATACACAACCAACCAAACATAACACACACAATAACACATATAACACATATAACACACAGTGACATCACACATAACACACATACACACACACTTACAATGCACAAAACACAAGGACCTTTTCCTTGTTATTTGCCCTGGCCTTCACTCACTAATAGCATTACATTAACACTATAACTCACACTTCACCCTATAACATTTTTCCATCCACATACCTGCCAACAGACCCAACTTTTTCAGGGACAGTCCTGCTTTTTTCCAGTCCTGTCCCATCTAATTTAGCTAAACTAGGTATGCAAAATGCAAATACACATAGGTAGTTATAGCTCGGTAGGTAACGCTACTATAAACATTTAATAAATATAATCAAGTACTAAATAATAAATCTAACTTTAAAATACATTTAAATAAACCCCTATTTTTTTTTTAAAAAAAACATTAAAATTAAATTATTATTATTTAGACATAATCCATCTTTAACCAAACCAGTGCACTGCTACTAATCTTAAACATAACCGTACATTAACCCTAAGCTATTTTTTAGTTCTTGTCCAACATTTTTCCATCAGCATACCTGCCAACACACCCAAGATTTTGGTGGACAGTCCTGCTATTTTCCAGTCCTGTCCAATAAGTAAGTTGGGTTGTTGCAAAGTATGCCATTGTAAATAGGTAGCAAATGTTAGGCATGTAAAGTGGTCCAAAATCAATTTAAAAATGTAAAATATTCCCTATTCTTTTATTAAACATCTATGGACAGTACACCTCGGTATGTGTGTGCAACTCTATTGGTCGTTTCGGCAGGGGGCTCGCCTGCCATCAACGAATGAAGTGCATTCTGCAGTTCTGCAATTCACTCGTTGATGCCAGACCAGCCCCCTGCCGAAACGACCAATAGAGCTGCACACACGTACCTTCACGGCAGCTGCTGCTGCTGTGATGTGTTATTAACCCCGTATTAACCCCTGCTAGGCAACCAGGAGGAAAACGAAGATTAAACGAGCACGAAGAATGTCCGCGAATATTCGCCCGAAGAGAAGACAGGAACGGGCGAATATTCGCGGAATACGAAGATTTTTTTTTCCCCGAAGACGAGCACGAAGACGAACACGAAGAGCCCCCTGGTGCCCAAGTCTAGTATCTACTGATAATAACAAGTTTTTTTATTTATCAAGGTCAGCAGATACTGAACAATGTCTGTTGCTGCAGTTCATGCATATAGTACTTGTGCTGGGTGATGTGGGAGGTCAGGTGGGGGTCCACTTGGTGTAGAGACACAGACAGACTCCATTTTGAGTGTTGCTGGTGGCAGAGTCGGCTTCCTACTTCCCGTCGTGTGGCAGGATCTGCCAGTAAGAAGTACTTTTTGCAGTCACTTGACACAGTCAGTAACGGGGTGCATGGCTCACTTGCTTGTAAGGAAAAAGCAAGGGTCGGAGTTAATGTGTCAGGATCCTCCAGCCATTTAAGTATATCTGTGTGTGTGTATGAATGTGGATTAAACGTGAGTGTGTTTGTAACACAAGGGCTGAAGCAGCTTGCATGACATACGTAAGGATTTCTTTTTATGCTGCCCCATCTGATGGGTAATAGGTTATGTGTGGACATTTAGACCTGTGCATTCGGATTTGTACAGATTTTAACGTTGACAACGTTAGCCAATTTTGTTAATTTTTATAAATGTCTGAAAATGAGGAGCATGAGCATCCTCAACAGAACAAAAGAAAATGAAGAAGAGACCTACAATTTACGTTTGCATTTCATTGCTTTCTTGGCTCGCACACTCCAGTTACTCTCACCCACTCTCTCTCTCATGCTGTCTCTCAATGTCTCCCTACCTTCTCCGCCGACCACTTCTGTGTCCCTGTCTCCTTTTCACCAGCTCCGCTTCTTCTCTTGCCTCTTCTTATTCTTCTGTCTTTTTTCTTTGCTGGCTTATCCCCAGTATCAGCTACTGGAATGAGGAGCGGCTGCTCCCATGGTGTGTGACATGGCTTACCCTTTTGTCGAAGTACTCCATGAGGTCAGTATATTGTAGACGGATTCGCTGAGAAAAAGAAATGTTTGTGCACCTCTCTTTCTCTTCGAAGCTGACTGCAATATTCTGGCTTCTTGAAGCATGAATATACAGTGCCCTCTACAAATGTTGGCACTCTTGAGCATAGAAGGCTGTGAAAATGTGTCTGTTTTCTTAAAAAAAATACACAAAAATATCCTGCTCTCATCAAACAATTGGTTTGTAAAACAGGTTTATGAAAAATGTTAAATATATGTATGGCACAATTATTGACACCCTTTTAGTCTTCTCTTATAATGACTGATGAGGTTGGAGAATATATGGCAAGGGGTCTAAGACCATTCCTCCATACAGAATCTCTCCAGATCCTTCAAACTTCATGGGTGGTTCTGGTGGACTCTCCTCTTAAGTTCACCTCACAGGTTTTCTGTAGGGTTCAAGTGATCCTTGGAGATTGTTTGGCCACTCGAACCATCCTCTTCACAGTGCATTGAGACAATATAGACACAGGTCCTCTTTAATGTTGATTTATAACATTTCCAGTTCACTGTAACTTCCTTATTATTGCCCTGATGGTGGAAATTGGAATTGTCAATGCTTTTGGTATTTTCTTATAGCCACTTCCCATTTTGTGAAGCTCAACAACCTTTTTCCGTGCATCACAGCTATATTCCTTGGTCTTACCCATTGTGATGGGGTAAAAGGAAGACTTTTTTTAAGCATTTAATTTTGGACTATGGGTAATAGGTCTTACCTATTGTGATGAATGACTAAGGGAATTTGGCCTATGTTTTATATTTATACCCCTATGAAACAAGAAAAAGTGATACCCCTTTCTCCCTGGGTTGAGCTAGCAGATTTAGCCAATGGCCAATGGGTATCCTTGGCATCTTATTCAGAGCAAAAACATAAGCATCTGCCACTCCATAGACAATCTCTCAATATTACAACCAGTCAACTATCGACCAGATAATCCTTGTTAATAAATAAAACAAAGAATAGCCTTGCTCTTCATACCATTAATATCTCCTTTATTTATAATTGTGCAAAAAACAGAAGTCTGAGTTAAAGTCTATAATGTTTTTACAAACAGTAAAATTAGTCTAAATAATTTGCGAGTCACTAAGTTTGTCTTGTTTTTGCCAAGGAAACAGTTTTAGGAGGTCGATTATAAGATGATTTCGCAACAACATAAATGATATTATTGAAAAAGGAAGATGTCATACAGAAGTCTGGTTAAGAACAACATACAAGAGAGTAGAGTGATGAGGCCATCAATCACGGGGCTTTAAATTATTAAATAAATCATTGCCTCTAGTTCAGTTTGAACCTACTTGGAATTGCACCCTTGAAACTACAACTGACACTTCTCATCTCTTTTTCTCTAATGAGCTTACCGGCAACGTGATTGCCAAGAAGCCAAATAATAATGCAAAGGTAGAATTATTCTCATTATTGATTAAATCAAGCAATGTTCTTTCCAGTTGTTCGAGTTTAGGTGGAAGCTAATAGTTATAAAATCTGTGTAGTGAAGCAGATGATATATTTATCACTAGATGTTAATTATATATTTTTTTAAATAGTGATATTGATTAGCATTAAAGAAGTTACTGATCATCACAACTCAATTGAGTATTGGGGTTGATTTAATGATTTGACTAAATCTATTAACCTCGACGGTGTAAGAAAAAAAGCAAACTTTAACAGTGTAAGCAATTCAATGGGCTGACTAAACCTCATAGAATGATCTTACATTCCTCTCTGGTAGAGATAAGCAGTGTCAGGATTGTAGACCAGAGACCAAAAACCTGGTTTTAGACTATGCTACCCAGCCTAACACACATTCACTGGAAGAAGTTGCATTAAAAAAAACATTAAACGCCCCCCAAAATAGTCTAGTCGGGGGTAAATGCTGAATAAAGGATTAGTTACTCCTAACATCCAGGTGTCCATATGTGGAATTGTTAAAAAGACATAAAAAAATGTCTTGACCAGTTGTTGCTCCACATCCTCAATCAGCTGCTCCCATACCACCTCACCGTGCACCTTACTTTAAATCCTGAGAAGAACCAAAGTACAGTATGTCTATATTCATGCATGAACATACCTTCCATAATCCAAAATGGCCAAAGATACAGTTTTATTAGAAGACACGGATAGAGGTGTGCTCAGGGGCAGATCTTTTTATGTGGTTTTGTGCCCTCTAGAACATAAAAAGTTGTTGTCATTGTTCAACAGGGTCAACTAAAGTGTTATTTACATACCAGCACTCACAATTTTGCATGCGTCTGTGATTTCAAATGAAAGCCCTATTTATTCTGAAAAAATATGTTTCATTTGTGTGGGCTAATCAAACATGGAAAAGGGGAATCTTAATGAAACCCACATATGGGACATAAGGTACCAAAAACCCCTGGAACTGAATGGGTTAAAGAAGTCCATGCCATGTGTTGTGGTCGTGGCCTGTTTTATGCAAAATTATGCTAATATTTAAATACACAATTTAGACAAAACACATCTAACAATACAACAATAAATTTGATTCAGGAATACAGTTAAATTATGTAAAGACGAATACCAACAGATGTTATGATATATAATGATATACTTTATTAATACCTCTAGCGGTAAAAACAATATATCGAAAAAGGTTACCATAACAAAGTTACAGACAGTCAATAATTATATTCTAATAACATTGTAATAACATATGTACTTAACTTCAGAGAGTATCAGCATATCAAATGACTCCTTTGGTGTTCAGTTTCCAAAATGGGTCTAGATACCAGGATCATATAGAAGACTTTAAAGGATTCTTTCAGTAGTTGTTTTCTAATTCTTAGTTACAATACTAGGCACTTAACTAGTCCTAGCTTCTTGGCACTTAACTAGCCCAAGATGGAAGAGCAGCTTTCTATTTCATACTTTTTCTCTGGCAAACTTTCACAGCTCCCTTAGCTTCTGCCATGCTGCTTCCTTCCTGTCCTTCCAGTCTCCTCCGCCCCTCCCCCTTCTTCCTGGAGTTCCTGATATCCCATTGTTCCTGGCATAGCCCACATGGCTTTTCATGTAGGTAGCCATTATCTATGGTCTTAGATAATGGCTACACATCACTCACTCTCTAGTGCTACCTGGTGGTAGAGGTAAGGCACTTCTTAAACAATAGAACTAATTGGTATTGTAATGTATGCCACAGTTAGGGGAGTGGTTTATCCAAAGGGAGATACAGATATTGCGTCTGTGACGTGAATCACTAATAATGGACGATGCAATCCATGTCCACAACACCATGTTACACATTAATAAAAGCAAAATGTTCTTAGAGAGTTCTCTTATCCCCCTTCCTCTGATTCATTCTATCACACGGAACAACAGCCCCACCTCAAAGTTTGGCTTGCTCATTACTGTAATAGTAGTTGGCCATAGCTCCATTAGATTGTTATGGAAAACCTAGGTCCTATAGGACTGCATTAGATAAAAGACTAAACCTCTACAGAATTAAACTTAAAACTGATGACTATCGGGGCTCTGCCCAAAATCTCTAATTGCCTATATCAGAATTAACTAAAGATTTCAAATGTTGACTCCACACACACTTAACACACGTGTTTTCTTGGTTACTATGTCAACAGACCTTTGGATGAATTCCATTTTCATGTCTCCAATGGTTTACTTTTGCCATGACACGTGGATTGCAATAATGTTTCAGCCATCTGGCTTTTATATTTTTTCTTAAACAGCTGTTTCGACATCTGCCTGCTATCTTATGAGTCAGCTTGTTTGAGTTTTTGTTCAGCAGTAGAATGAGTTTGATGTAACTTTGGATGTGAGATATTGATCCCGTTCCAGCTAGATGAAAAAAGTCTTGTTTGTTTCTTGCAGCAAAGACCTCACTGTTTTCTGCGTTAGCGATACCAATGCAGCTATTACCATTTCAAAGCCTACAACTACATCTATGTGCAGCAGAAACGCTGGCAGAGTTATAGGCTAATATGGTTGTTTTATTTCCTGGAAACTGACACTAGAATATTAAATGTTGCCTTTGCATATTGTTTATTGTAATTGGAAGCTTGTTTCTCTAAAGACTCAGTATCAACCTATGATCCTACAGAAACATATGTATATTCCAAGAATATCATTACATTGTGTTAAATAAATCAAATTTACATTTAAAAATCGCAAGAGTGTTAATAAAATGAGAAAAGTCATACACTTAAATTAGGATGGGTTTACAGTACCTGTAAAACACATTTACTTTGAAACAATGTCCACTGAGTTACATTGATAAAATCAATTGGTGGGAATATTGAACACGGAAACCTGACGGCCAATGAGAGGTGCACTTGGCGAAGGGTGAAATTGTGGATCTCGTGCACAGTGATGGCATAGAGTTAATGAATACCAGATGTGAAGTTAGGAGTTAAAGGAAGATGAGCCATGGCAAACAGTTATATGGCAAGTTGGGAAAGAGAGAGACTGACACAGAACAATAACCAGAGACAAATAAAAGGAAGGATTTTAGCAGACTACAAACCCAGATGGTGCGCACAGACAGTGGCACCCATCAGACAGTAAGGACTGGTAGCTAGATCCAAGAATTTTCAACATCAAAAGTTATATTTATAGTCAGTGGTGACTCTAGAAACAATATATAGGGGGGGGCACACAAGATACCACAGTCAAACTGGGGGGCATTATTAATTTCCACCATTAAATCATACCACTGAAAAAACATATATATATATATATATATATATATATATATATATATATATATATATATATAAAAGCCTGAAGCCACAATTTAGTACGACTAATCCTTGAAATCCTTTAAACAACACAATACCAATAACTTTTGTACTAAATTATTTCAGGGCCTAATATTAGATCCTGCTGCTGAAATATATATATATATATATATATATATATATATTATATATATTAGCCCCTGCTGCCCATATATATATATATATATATATATATATAAAAATATATATTAATATTAGTCCCTGCTGCCGATAGCAGGTATAGATCAACACATTAACACACAAACCCAGCTTTGCATGTATCGATCAATTGAAATTCACTTGTGATCTCAGCACTGAAGGTATATATCAAGTAAACAGAATCAGACATACAAATCCTGTATTTGCAGGTACACAATAATAATATATGAAATGTAGCATTGCAGGTATAGATCAACTGAACAAGACATACAAACCTTGTATTTGCAGGTATACATAAATAATGTATGGAAACATAGCATAGCAGATATGGATCTTCAGAATAACACACAAACCCAGCTTTGCAGGTATAGATCAATTGGAATTCATATAAAAACACAGCATTAAAGGTATATTTAAAAACCCCTAAATTACAGGCATAGATCACAGGTTGCACACCCCAAAGCCAGCCCTGGCGTCCACACTGCCCACATAGAACCTGATCAGCACCCAGATAACACATTTAAGATTTGCCATCTTTGTACCATATACACCCTGCCTGTGCCATCTTGGTCCCCAAGGCTCAAACATCCTGCTAGTGCCATCTTTGTCCTTCCATAATTATACATCTATGATACACACAAACACATTAACTCATGCTCTCCCTCATTCAGACAATTCATCCACACATTAACTCATGCTCTCCCTCATTCAGACAATTCATCCACATATTAACTCATGCTCTCCCTCATTCAGACAATTCATCCATTTTAAGAAACTACACCCCTTGGAGCTTCAAATGAGGGGATACATGTATTTCTAGGACAAAAGTTGAGTGCACAAATAATGATGGAATATGTTGTTTTGGCTAGAAAATATCTTTTTTCTAACCATATCGACATGTTCATTTGTGTCTTGCGCACTCCAGGTTTGTACTAGAAACATATGCAGCCCCTCATTTGATGCGCCAAGGGGTGTAGTTTTTGCAAATGTGTACTTTTTGTGCCATAATTTAACTTCCTACGTGAGCAATAATGCCACGTCAAGGCTTCAACCCTAATTACTGATCATTCTCACGCCTTTCATATCTCCATTCACTCGCAGAAGCACACGCCATACTTTCTATACATTCACTCACAGAAGCACACACCATTCTTTCCCCTTACAATCCCAAAGAAATGATGGTAAAGGGAGAAAAAAATCACTTTTACAGCAAAAATAAGTAGCAATAAGTAGTGCTAGTGACGGCATGGTGCCGTCGTTAGCACCTGACTGGGACTGCTAGCGACGGCACCATGCCGTCGGTCGCAGTCAAGGGGTTAAAGTCCCATTGCGGGACTGTCCTGGGTGGTTCCAAATTCGGTGTGGGGGGGGCAACAGGGGGGCAAGGAATAACCCCTGTAGCGGCGCCACTGTTTATAGTAAGTTATATAATATTTTAAAAGTTATAGTAAGAAATTCTGAAGAAGAGTGAAGACGTTTTTAGTCAAGGTTGATAACTTATCTTATTGTCCTAGGCAGTGGCACATCATTATGGGTACCGTAGGTGGACAGGCATCTGGTGACAGAGGTGACCTTACAGTAGCAGTGTTGCAGATTACATGCTTAGCATGTGCAAATGTGTTACTGTATGGTCGTGTTAGTGCATCATTTTAGCATCCGTGTGTGTCTGTGTACGGAGCTAGAGTGTCATGGGTTAGATGATGGAAGGAGATGGTGGGTGTATGTATGGTGTTAGAGTGAATGGGTGTTAGAGTGGGTTTTTATGTTAGCATGTTCAGGTGTATTATTTACCGGGGTTTTGCCAAAGACATACTGCATTAAGGTAACACTAACCTTAGGTTCACTCCTAGGGCCAGCATAGTAAAATATGTTAAGTCAGATAAGCTTTTGGGGACCTCAGAGGTCTCTTTCTCATTCTATCTGACAAAATTGTATGTGATTTGTCATATTAAAGATAGAAAACTTACATCTGTATGTACTGTAATGTATTAATCATATATACAAATATTTATTTTTAAATTTTCACTTGTTGTTATCTATTGGCCAGTATGTTGGAGGTGTAGCCCTGAAATAATTTTAAAAAACAGAAGCAAGTTACAACCTCTTCTAAAGGTGACAGATGGGTTACTTCACTAATGGTGGAAGGCAGTCGAGGAGAGTTTGTAGAGGGAATAAACCCTTTCAGTACCAACCACATGGGCCCGTTTGGGCCCAGGTGGAACTTTAAGGTTTTCTGACCATTATTGCTTTTAGCAAAAAAAATGGGTGCTAACAATTTGTTCCTGAGCTGACCAGATCATCCCCACTTCCAGTCTTGAGTATTCAACTATGACAGACCAGTTCTTCAACAATACAAAAAGTAAAATCCAATCAGCCTATGGAGCCTAATATGGATAGGTTCAGCTGACATTATGATGATGTCATAGGTGCCCTCCTAAAAATGAAATAAAAAAAATTAAGTGAAGGCACAAGAATACTTATGGACTGAAGAGCTTTTGTGAGCTACAGTTCCCATGGCTCAGCAGCTCACAATTATTACAAGTAGTAGACATAGTAATATACTGTATGCTGTATATATATATATATATATATTTATATATATACAGTATCTCACAAAAGCGAGTACACCCCTCACATTATTCTAATATTATTATATCTTTTCATGTGACAAGACTGACGAAATGACACTCTGCTACAATGTAAATTGTGTTTACACGCCTCCAAGACGACCACTGCCTTGCTAAAGAAGCTGAGGGTGAAAGTGATGGACTGGCCAAGCATGTCTCCAGACCTAAACACTACTGAGCATCTGTGGGGCATCCTCAAACGGAAGGTGGGGGAGCGCAAGGTCTCTAACATCCACCAGCTCCGTGATGTCATCATGGAGGAGTGGAATAGGACTACAGTGGCAACCTGTCTAGCTCTGGTGAACTCCATGCCCAAGAGGGTTAAGGCAGTGCTGGAAAATAATGGTGGCCACACAAAATATTGACAGTTTGGGCCCAATTTGGAAATTTCCACTTAGGGGTATACTTACTTTTGTTGCCAAGGTTTTAGACATTAATGGCTGTGTGTTGAGTTATTTTGAGGGGAACAGGCTGCACACTCACTACTTTACATTGTAGCAGAGTGTCATTACTTCAGTGTTGTCACATGAAAAGCTATAGCAAAATATTTACAAAAATGTGAGAAGTGTACTCACTTTTGTGAGATACTGTATATATGTTAGACTTGGGCACCAGCCAACTCTTCGTGTTCGTCTTTGTGTTTGTCTTCGTGGGGGGAAAAATCTTCGTATTCCACCAATATTCGCCCGTTCCTGTGTTCGGTTCGGGCAAATATTTGTGTACATTCTTCATGTTTGGTTTATTCCTTCGTTTTTGTCTTTTTTGTAGAAGGGGTTAAAACGGGGTTAATGCGGTACGCACTACACAGCAGCTTGGGCACCAGGATTTTAAAGGTCCGTATGAGCAACTCTATTGGTCCCTGGCAGGGGCCTCCTCTGCCAGTTGCACTTTATTGATTGATGGCAGACAAGCCCCCTGCTGGTGACCAATGGAGTCGCTCGTACAGACTCAAAATCCTGGTGCCGAAACTCAGCCGGGGGAGACCTTAGAGCGGGGAGACCATGGTCACTGTCAAATGTTAAAGTCAGTGTGAGTGACTCTATTGGTCGCCTGCAGGGGCCTCCTCTTGCATCAACTAATTGGTTGATGCTGGAGGAGACCCCTGCCGGCGACCAGTAGAGTGGCTCTTATGGACCTTTAACTCCGGAACGGAACCTACGGATTTCTGTAGGTTCGCCGTCAGGAATTAAAGGTCAATAAGAGCAACTTTATTGGTCGCTGGCAGGGGCCTCCTCTAGCATCAACCAATTAGTTGATGCCAGAGGAGGCCCCTGCTGATGACCAATAGAGTAGCTTGCACGGACCTTTAACATCTGACAGCGAACCTACGAATTTACGCTCTTGTTAACCCCTGCAATGCTGCGTAGATAAGGTGGGCTAGATGGGGAAGGGACCAGGGAGATTAGTAAGCACATGTGTTATGTGTCTTCGTCTTCGTATACGTTTTGCCGCCGCAATGTTTGTTTTTTTGGTATTCGGGCTGATCATTTAACAAAAATCTAACTCAAAGCAATACTTGGTGTCATCACTTTTTGCCTTCAAACAGCAACAATTCTTCAAGGTTCACTTGTACACAATTTTTAAAAGAAGTCGGCAGGTAGATTGTTCCAAACATCTATGGATTTAGGTAGCCCCACTTCCTTCTCTCTCTTACCCCAGACAGACTCAATGATGTTGAGATCAAGGTTCTGTGGGGGCCATAACATCACTTCCAGGACTCCTTGTTCTTCTTTATGCTGAAGATAGTTCTTAATGACTTTGACTGTACGTTGGAAGACGTTGTCATGCTGCAGAATAAATTTGGGGCAAATCAGATGCCTCCCTGATTGCATTGCATGATAGATTCACTACATGGTGGAGAATAGGCAGGTATGGACAGACTGGCCAGAGGATCTGTGAAACAAGCAGACTGGCCAGTGGGTCTGTAGGACGACCAGACAGTGGAACAATAGCATGGTACCTAGGGATAGGGATGGGAGTCGAAAGTCTAGATGATCCAAGTTGCAATGTGGTAATCCATACTTTTTATTAACTATTTAAGACACTTCAAAGGATGCAATGGAACATTAATATAAAATAAAAACGATGAAACCAATTAACAGGGTATTACAAAAAAAATATAAAACTTACACATACATGTTGCTTAAAGGGTCTTTCTTACACTTAAATATTTCTTGTCGTCCAAATTGCTTCTTTAATCCAATTCATCAAAATCCATAACACATATGACTGATCAACTATGGGACAACTAAAAAAGCCATTTAAAATGACTGCGTGGTTTAAAAGTCTAAGAGCACAAATCTATTTTAAAAGCGGTCCTGTCGTTTGCCATACTTCCTGTGCATAAAAACAGTTAAGGAAGGTATTCAACACTATCTCTTCTTGTACAGATGGATTCCTGGGGCACTTAGCTGTGGTAGCAAGACATCTCCTGTATTGAAACTTTCTATTAGACAAACACTTGTACTCTAGCTGCCAGGCTAGATCTCGCTGAGAGTTGGCTAGAAACGGGCAGCATACATTCTGCCAAACTCTTCTCGACCCAGGGAGAGAGTATTCTGCCACCTGTTCAGTTTGTTCCTTCTTCGGGATAGCAGCAGTCAGCTTCTTTTGATTTGATAAAATATGAGGGCTAAAATCTTGGAGGTGATATAACTGCACTATTTTCTCTAAAATACCATGCTGTTTGGCAGATTTAAGATCACAGAAAAGTTAAGCGCCAGTGAGTATAAAATACGCTTCACATCAGGCATCCCCTTACCCCCATTAACTTTTTGTTTGCAAGTTTTCTCTGGTTTCAGTTTCTCCATTTTGAAATTCCAGAAGAACATAAAACAAACATGCAAAAACTTTTTGACATACAAGTTAGAGGGGGGAAAGACCACCCCTAGTTACAACATAACTGGTAAAAGTATTGCCTTGATGATTAAAATCCTCTCTTCCATTGTCAGTTGTTTCCCATAATTGTATTTTATGGTTTCATTTTTCTAAAACAATATACCAAGATCTCTTGCCATTATTTTTATAATCAAAAACCACTCCCAGAATTTCAATACTGCCACCTTGATCATCTGATCGTCGGGGGCAAAATGTCGGCGGCAAAATGTATATGAAGACAAAGACACACAACACAAAGATTCTTCGTGTTTGTCTTTGTTTACTAATCTCCCTGGTCCCTTACCCATCTAGCCTACCTTATCTACGCAGCATCCCAGAGGTTAATGGGAGCGGAAATCTGTAGGTTCGCGATCAGGAGTTAAATGTCAATAAGAGCGACTCTATTGGTCGCCTGCAGGGGCCTCCTCTGCCATCTTATAGAGTCGCTCTTATGGACATTTAACGCCTGGCGTTAATCCCTGAGATGCTGTGTAGATAACGGGGGTGGAAATACGCCTTGGTTGATGCTAGAGGAGGCCCCTGCCGGTGACCAATAGAGTCGCTCACACTGACAGCAGAACTTGGCCTGGGGAGACCATGGTCTCCCCACTCCAAGAGCTAAAGGTCCGTACGAGCGACTCTTATTGTCGCTCGTATGGACCTTTAACTTGTGGAGCGAGTTTCAGCACCAGTATTTTAAAAGTCTGTACGAGCGACTCTATTGGTTGCCAGCAGAGGGCTTGTCTGCCATCAACCAATGAAGTGCAGACTTGGGACTTATACCTATGACCGGAGCATTTCTCAGTGGCGGCAGACCCTCCTGTTTGGTTCAGCCCATGTGTGCAAAAATACCTTTTTTTACAGCACTGTAAATATAGATCAGTGATTTGTAAAGTCACATAAAACATTAGTAGAGTTCAGTCCCTAGCTATGTCCCCAAGCACACATTCTAAAACAAAGGAATACATCTATCTAATATGTATATCTACTGTACAGTGTCATGCATATTGGTGTTTAAATAATCCATTAATAATAACCAGAATTATAACAATAATAACAATATTAAAAATAATATAAGAGTAAAATAAGCTTAGAGCTCTTTCACCCAAAAAATAGTGGTGACAACTTTTGTTCAAAGTCCTCTATAGGGTGCGGTTTACCAGTCAGAAGGGGCAGATAGTTCTTCTGCATACATTTCTTAAGACATAATTTTGTTCTATAATTTAATAAGCCATGCGCACACACCAGCTATGCATGTGTAAAAGAAAACCTGATTCATCAGACCAGGCCACCTTCTCCATAGTCCATTTCTAATGCTCATGTGCCCATTGTAGGCACTTCCGTCAGTGGACAGGGGGCAGCATGGGCACCTTGACTGGTCTGCTCAGCAAACTGCAATGCACTATGTGTTCTGATACCTTTCAATCAGAACCAGCATTTACTTTTTCAGCAATTTGAGCTACAGTAGCTCGTTTGTTGGATTTGACCACACAGGCCAGCCTTCACCCTCCACGTGCATCAATAAGCTTTGGCCTCCCATGACCATCGCCGGTTCACCACTTCTTGCGTCAATGCGAAATTATGTTTCCAGTACCTCTCTCCTGCATTGACTTGCTTTCTACCTAGGAGCTGGCTACAGAAACCAGCTGGAGCAACAGCACCAGCATAGTGTCCTACAAAATCTCCTTGGTCATCTGTAAAATAGGACCAACTGTTTATTTTGCTCATAACCCAAACCAAATCTAAACATATGTATGTCTCGTACTGATATCCAATACCTGGGAACTGCCCATGGCTGTCTGCCAGATCCCCCAACTCGTGTTTGCTATAGAAGGAGTATAGCTGTAACAAGTGGACAGGGCTAATAATACCTTTTATGATGATATTTCAAGTGAATAATGTATAAAATGGCTGCCAATTCATTCACAAAAAATACATTAGTTGTAGCCTAGAATAAAAAACAAAATGTCTGTTTCCAGTAACCATATTTTATTGACTTAATTCTAATGACCAGAACTGTACATTCAAACAATAATATGCATTTTATAAAGGTAATTAAGTGTATCTTATTTATTTGGATATCATTTCCATTTAAATGACTAATACCAAATATTGTGAGAAGGTCATGGTATCATTAACATTTTCATGAAGAATGTGATCACCCATCAGTTGAATAACTCCAGAAGACCCATTGCAGATGTTCATTTATTTGCTTGGATTCGTTTGCAGACCATAAAGGTTACCTTTACTCTCACAGTATAAATGTATGAATATGTAAAGCCTCTAAAAGATAGATTACCTTTTGCGCACATCTTCTGCAGAGTGTAGATACACAACTAGAACAAATCTACTTTGCATTGATTACTTTGTTTAATATATTCCTGCTATTCAAAACATACCCTTGAAGAACAGGTTGGCTTTTTATGACTGCAGGGCTCATAAATATGATTATATGGAGGAGAAGGAAGTAAATAAAACTCAATTCTACAGTGCGCTAACACAGCAGTAATTGCAAACCGACACATTCTAGGTGCTTACCTTAAAAACAGATAATTAAGGTATATACATATATATCACCATTCAAAAGTTTGGGGTCACTTACAACTGTCCTTGTTTTCAAAAGAAACGCTACTTTTATCCATTAAAATAATAAATCAATCAGAAATATGGTGTAGACGTTGTTAATGTTTTGAAAAAAAATTATGAAATATCTTCATAGACGTTTTGCAATGTTGTGTTCGTTAATCCAAGATTTTTTTTTTAAATCTTTTGATCATCTTTTGATCATCAGAAAGTCCTTTGCAATTATGTTAGCACAGCTACACATTTCCTTGTTTTGCATGCAGCTAAGTGACTCAGAACCTTTGAACAGTATTTTGTGTATATATATATATATATATATAAACTTGTATATATATACTGCCATATACACACAGATGGGTATAAATAAGTTATGATTTCATTTACAGTAAATAAATCATGATTCCATACAGTACTGTGGAAACATTGTAGGTGTAATGCTGTAAAGTAAGAATTCTTTCAAAAATAGACATGTTAATAGTTTATTTTTATCATTTAACAAATTAACAAAGTGAGTGAACAGAAGATAAACCGAAATCAAATGAGTTCTTCTAGGTACACTTACACAAAGACAGGGATTTTGTAGGCCTGTAGTTTGGTGTATGATTAAACAATTACACCAAAGAGGTGCTAATAATCATCAATTTAATATGTAGGTTTGAACACAACCATTGACTGGAAGGAAGATAACTGGGTGACAAACAGCCAAATTCGCTAGCAAGGTGGGGTTGCTGAAGACAGTTTAATGTCAAAAGTCATACACCATGCTAAGACTGAGCACAATAATTCAAATACAACCAACATTATGTAAAAACAAGTGCATCATCTATAGATAGTTTTGGAAACAATAATTATTTTGTTACAAGTCTAAATATTTGCAGTCAGTGATTTGGTTTTTACCTTTGTACCACCTGATAGGTGTTTAAGTAAAACATTGCTCTGGACACATAACCCTTTTGTTACTAATATTTGTTCAATAAATCCTTTTAGTAGGAATGGTTGCCTAGCAACCAACATACAGACATATAATGTCTTTGAAAGATTGGTGTCCCCCACTGATGTCCCAGAGTAGCTAATATTAAGTCAATATTAAGGCTCAAGAGCAATTGGACTGAGCACACAGCAGACCATATTTCTAGAGGGGAGTTTTAAGTTTCCAAGGTCGCTGCACCACATGTTAAGTGAATGTTTATTAAGTCATAGAATTTGTCCAGAAGAAAACTAAACAAATAAGCAGGTTTGGCATAAAATGTCCTTGGTTACTTGGATGTTATGGGGAGCTTTTCCCTCCAGCATGTATTTTATTAATGAGTAGGTTTTGTACCAAACCTAAAATATTGACTGATATCATTATTCACAAGAATAAAATTGTGTGAAATATGAAGAAGGGCATTTATGCACTAAAATCTATTGCTGGGATGCCTATTTGTCTTTTGTGTGCTAGTTATCCTTCCAAAAGAAAGACCATAAAAACTTGTTCCTTTCATTTTGTTTTCTTTGAAGGATAACTAGCCCTACCAAAGTCAAAGCCCCACACAAGTAACATCTGTAGCCAGAGTCTAGCACTAATTAAGGTGATGCTCCACTGATGTAGTCCGTGTTGCAGAAACACCCCTCTCTTCTGTAACCTTGTCTGACATAGCCAGTGGAACATGTCCTAGGAATACCCCATCCCACCAGAACAAGATGTGTGATCTGCGTAATTGCTTTAATTGCAGCTGGTTTTCCATTGAGTAGTCCTGCTGTCCAATTTAACAATGTCTCAGAGGCAGAAACATCTTAAAGCTTTTCAAGATAACATGAAAGAACACCTTGCTACTGTTAGCCACTCACACACCAGATGTAACTAAGAAAAAAAATAGACTTAAAAGGGCGGCCTATTATTACGACACAGTTAAATTAGCTTATGCCAAATATTAATTCAATTGCAATGGTTAACACTTCCATTCACTTCTGCCTAAATTTTGATTTTGCATCATTCAGTAGTAAGAACTTATAAGGTAGCAGATAGTTCTAGTTTTTCTTAAAAGTGACATTACACTTGATCTAGCAAAATAGTGTCTTTGATTGATCTATGGGACTTTTGCCAGCAAATGGCAACTAAAATAACCATTTTTATTACACAACTTCCAAACCTACAAAGGAGAGGATTTCCAACAAATATCAACATTTTATACGATGTTACAGTGTGGCAAACTTTAAATAAAATGCTTTTTTTTCAACTGACATTTCTACAAAAAGTCTATAAAATCAATTAAGAAACTGTGTTTACCATATAAATGGTATATAAAATATAAATAGTAAAACTAGTTATTTTTTAAAATAACTCTTGCAATACTAGCATCTATTTCTTTTGGCAATGAAACGGTTACATTCTCAGTTTCAGACTTATGCCCTGTACTATATGTTTATTCAGTCTTTTAATGGTGTGCAAATAGTGTATTTTTTTCACTGTCTACATGTGAGTTGAACAATTAGTCTAGCTGATAAACAAAAAGTGCAAGATATAGGTTAATCCTGGAAATAAATTTAGGTAAGGTAAATATTTTAATGACAACAGTTATTTTTCAAAAATGCAATTGAAATGTCAATGTGAAAAAGCACAGAGCCAATGTTTCACATAAAAAAAAATCAATTTAGATAATGGGTACAATGATAAACTAGTATGTAGAGGCATTTTGAATCCCATGGTAATGCGACATTGGGAAAACTATGTGTTTTCTGCGGCAAAAAAAGCATAATTATAATGTATACTGAGAACATTAATTCACTTGGAGTATTACAGAATATTTGAGAACATTGTGAATAAACTCCCGTTGCTTATGTTTTAATACTTTTTTGAAGCATGATAAATCTTAATATAAAATATGCATAATATGCATAATATACAATGAATATTAAAGCGTATCTTATATTAAAGAACAAATATACACTGTTGGGAATGAAAACATTTGTATGTAGATTTTTTTTTAATTAAGATATGTAAATCAATTCTAATTTCTAGCAACTTTAATATGTCTTGGCTTTGGATCTGAAAAATATTTGAGCCAGAGCAGAAAGTGTTACTATATGTGTAGTAGTGGAGTGTGCTAAATGTGCCTGCTGATTTCTATAGGAAAAGCTATCCTGCCACTGATTGATATTGGTATTTTCTATTTTTTTTCTTTTTCAGGCTTAAGAATACATATTAAAATAATTACAAATTGCTTTAATACCATTATTTCTTAAGGGGACTGCCTGGGCCCAAACAAAACCTAGACTGGCTAAGAAAGACATGGCACGTCCTGGAATATCTACATATTTGGACGCTCACTTGGGCTCTTAATATAGCTGTGTACATCCAATACCACATCTTTCCTTAATTAAAGATCATTACAACATAACCATAGTCAGGGCCGGCCGAAGACTTAACGCCGCCTGGGGCGAAGTTTAAAATGCCGCCCCCCGCCGACGCCGGGGGCGGCGGCATTATCTACCCCCCCCACCGGTACTTACCCTTAAACAGTCCTGCGGCGAGTCTCCCTGTGCTGCCACGGTGCCGGCTTGTAATGCTGAGCGCCGGAAATTCACGTCACTTCCGGCGCTCTGCATTACAACCGAGACCGAACAGGGAAACTCGCCGCAGAGGAGAGAGAGAGGGGTTGCCGAGCGGGTAAGCGAAAACCACTCGGTGCCCCTCTCTCTCTCCTCCGCTTCAAAAAAAACAAAAAAAAAACGCTTGGGGCGGCAAAGTGCCCTGACCATAGTAATATTTAGCGACAAAGTACAACTAATAAAAGTCGCTCATCATTTTAATACTGAGTTTATCTGAAAGCATGGTAACTGGGAATATACTGCACACTGGCCTACAATGACTAATTTCCATGTTTTTTAAAAACTACAGGACCCAGCGACCTCTCAGCAAGATAACGCTCAGCTCACACTTCCTTTATTTTGCAAATTTCAGAATGAAATAGAACTGAATACTGAATTTCAGCAGCACCCTGGAATCTGAATGCGTATGCTTTTTGCATGGATTTTTCGTGTATATTTTGTTGAACACGACATCTACCTCATTAACCCCTTCATTCCCCTATAGACGTACCGGGACGTCCAAAAAACGCCCACAAAGAAACCCCTATGGACGTCCCGGTACGTCCAGCCCTTCGTGCATCGCCGGCTTTCTGCTGCCCGATCTCCCGTAACAGCTTCCGGCATGAAAGCCGGTAAGCTGTTACGGTTGAAAGTGCCCAGTTGCAAACGCGCGATCGGGCATTCCCTTCCGGGTTACGTCACTGCTGTGACATCCTGGCATGTTCAGGAGGTCCCTAGGAGGACCTCTAACCATTTCTGTGTAAAAATAATATATAAAAAATAAAAAAAAATGTAAAAAAATTTAAATAAAAAAAAAATATATAAAAAAAGATAATAAAAAAATTATTAAAAAACCTTACTTCCCATTGCCCTAGCATAACATCTAACCAGTATAACCCTTCTGCCCCCGTTCACAACCCCCAAACCCGTTAAGCCATAGGCATAAAAATTATACAAAATTGTACACCTTATAGTATGCTCCCTGGTGCTGGGAAAGTCTGGAAAATCTATATAAATTAGGTATTTCTGAAATCATGACACCTGAATTGATAAACTTGGAGGGGATTTTCCATCACTTTACCTAATTTTGTGAGGATTCAGAGGGAAAATGTAAAAAAAAAATTAGTTTAATTTTCTAATCTTCGCTAGTTTTTACTAAATTTCCCATTCTAAATTTTCAGCTAATCATCCAACTATGGTATCAAACGAAAGCTCTATCTCTCCTTGAAAAAACAATATATAGTTTATATGGGTACACTATTCACAGGAAAAGAGAATCATCGCCAAACCGACATACCCCAAAAATGGCAAAATTGCTCTGGGCTTTGAGGTACCAAGAACCCCTGGGATTGAAGGGGTTAATGGTGTTCAGGGACAGCTTTAAATTGTATGGGAGTTTCAGTGGGTTACCAGGCAGTGCAGCCCCACTGATTCAGCTCCTTGGTAAGCAATATAACTGTGTAAAATTAGATCGGACTCACCAAATTTGAGGTACATTGACGGAGTGGCGGGCTTAGCTACGTATGGCCATATTGTGTGACAGTATAACCAATATGTATGCCTTAGATAGGTTTTTTAAATGGTTATTACTTGGTGTGCGTTTATCTCTTGCTTTTTTGTGTGTATATGTTGGTGCTTTTTAGGGTGTGCTTCCCTTTGTGTATATATTTTTTTTTTTATCAAATCTCCGTTTATTGAAAAAGAAAGTGGTGCAATAAACACAAGGACCGGTACACAAGGCATCGTAACAAAGCAGTATACATCAGGCAAGGTATACAGACGATAAAAACACACATCGTACAGCAGATACCTCCAGGGCTTACAAAAAAACCCAAAAAACAATAAGAGGCACAATGCATACAGGTCCAGAAACAGATGCCCCACCAGGGAGGCAGTACAAAGGACTGTGATAGGAGGAGCACCACAATGGAGAGGAAGAGAGCAAAAAGAGGAAAAACCAAAAGTAAACAAAATCGAACAAAACAATGCACGGAAATAAATGGAAGGTTGGTTCGCCAGATAAATGGTAGCCCAGAGGAGGACGGGAAGGGACAGAATAGACAGGGGTCAAAAAGTGGGAGCGCACCAGGGACGGGGGAAAAGACCCAGTCATCACACGTCCAGGTCCAAGTCGGGGGATTCGTCAAGGAAGCGACCCAAAACAGTCTGGAAAGTCGTGGAAACCAGGAACTCCCTCCATGGAAGCCACTTCAGGCCGTGTTTGTAACCGAGTCCCCTAGAGGTCATGACTAGGTCCTCCATCTGGCAAATAAAATTGACCCTCCGGAGCCAGACTGACACGGGAGGGGTCCTGGGTTGCCTCCAAAACTGAGGGATAACGGCCTTGGCGGCAGTAATGAAATGAATGGACAGAGATCTCTTATAGGAGCCCACGCTGGAGTGTGGTGCAGCAGGAACAATTCAGGTGTGGCCTGGAAACTGGGATCATCTACGGCCCGCATAACCGCGGTTACAGCCTCCCACAGAGGACGTATCAAAGGACAGGTCCACCAAAGATGCAGGTAAGTACCGACATCGGACCCACGGCGCCAACAATGGGGAGGCACGTCCGGGAGGAAATGATGGAGATCAGCAGGAACCCTATACCATCTAGTGAGAAGCTTGTACGCAGATTCCTGTAGCCTACTAGACGTAACCCCCCCGCAGTGTAAGAGAGATCATCTGATCCCACTCATCGGTCTCGAATGTACGGTTCAAATCCCTTTCCCATAAACTAAGGAAGTAAGGCTTTTTAGAAGTACGGTGTGCCAGCAGGAGTTTATAAATGATAGAGAGGAGATGTGGACGACCGGCGGAGTCCGAACATAGAAGTTCGAACGAGGTCAGGGGCTTGGTAGCGGCAGAGGCGGGGGACAGGGAGGAGAGAAAGTGGCGAATCTGATGAAAGAGGAAAGTCAGCCTAAAGGGCACAGGGGTCGTGGAAACAAAATCTGAGACGGAGCGAACAGAGTCCTCCGCGTACAAGTGAGTGACGCGGAGCACCCTCTCCCCCTCCGGGAGCAGGGGCGCTATGTCAGCGCAGGCCAAGCCGGGAGGGAATTCGGGGTTGGAGGAAACTGGGGTAAGGGGGCCCGGGCAACTTATAAGGGGATACCTGGCCAGGGACCTGGCGAGGACGCGAAGCGTCGACCTGACGGTCGGATGCCCTGGTTCGGTTAACCTGCGGTACACCGGCGGGAGCCAGGGTATCGCCGCAATATCGGTAGGGAAAAGGGAGTTCTCGATGCGCACCCATGGTTTGTGTGGACAAGAAACCCACTCCACAACCCGTCGCAGGTGGGAAGAAATCCAATACCCCTCCACATCTGGGAGGCCCAGGCCAGCCTGGTCCTTAGTGCCAATTAGATAAGAATGCGCCAACCTAGGAGAGCGGTTAGACCAGACATACCTAGTAAAAAGCCTAGTCCACTGCTTAAGAAGGGAGCGGGAGAGGAAGACAGGGAGGGTTTGAAAGAGATAGAGAAGACGGGGAAGGATATTCATCTTCAGCACGCTCACCCTGCCGAACCAGGAAATGTGACCGAAAGACCACCTCCGAAGGTCGGCCATGACAGAGGACAGGAGCGGAACGAAGTTAACCTCCACCAGAGAGGACAGGTCCGCCGGGAGGCGGACCCCAAGGTAAGTTATAGAAGAAGCAGCCCAACGAAAGGGAAAGGTCTTGGAACCGACTTAATTCGGCAGTGAGGTGTGAGAGGAAGGTTAAAGGGTCAGTGACCAGGCAAAGCATGTCGTCCGCATAGATGGAGAGTTTATACTCCTCACCCGCGACCGAGAGACCAGAGATGGACGGGTTAGCCCGGATAGCATTGGCCAGGGGCTCCAGCATTAAGATGAAAAGCATAGGGGAGAGCGGGCAACCCTGCCTGGTGCCATTGGCCAGGGCAATTTTATCAGAAAGGGTCCCATTGACACGGACATAGGCAGAGGGCGAGGAATAAAGGGCGCGTATGAGTTGTAAGAACCTAGGGCCCATGGCCAGCCGCTCCAGTACCTTAAACAAGAAGGCCCACGACACCCGATCGAAGGCCTTCTCGGCGTCCATGGAGACCAAGAGCAGAGGAGTGTGGCGTGACTGGGCCAGCGCCATCAGATCAAGGACCTTGAGGGTATTATCTCTGGCCTCCCGGCCAGGGACGAAGCCGACCTGGTCACTGTGGATAAGACCGGGAAGGATGGGATTTAGCCTCGAGGAGAGCACTTTGGCTAGAATTTTAAGGTCAGTGTTGATGAGCGATATGGGACGATGATTACCACATATCTCCGCATCTTTACCGGGCTTAGGGATGACCGTGATGTGAGCGGTGCTGGTGTGTGGGTCTAGGGGTGCCCCAGTCGCCAGGGCATTAAAAAGAGTCACCATGTGGGGGCCCAAGGTTTCAAAGAATTTACTATAATATAGCGGAGTGAAGCCGTCCGGGCCCGGACACTTACCCTTCGGGAGAGAGTTGATTGCCCTACCTACCTCCTCTAAACTGATGGGCGAATCGAGACCGGCCCTATGCTCGGCAGAGAGTCTCAACTTCAAATGCTCGTCTAAATAGGCCGCCATACTAGTTAAAGTCGGCTCATCTGGGCCCTCACCCCCCTGTAGGTTGTAAAGCTTATTATAGTAGTCTGAGAAACAGCGAGCAATGTCTTTAGTGCAAGTTGCCGGAGGCGTCCTGGAGCTTGGGGATGTGCGTAGCAGAACGTTTAGCCCTAAGCGCCCTAGCGAGCAGTTTCCCGGGTTTATCCCCGAGCTCGTAAAAGTGCCTTCTGGTGAGAAGGAAATTCCTCTTAACTCTAGAGTCCAGGAGAGATGAGAGGCGGGTACGTAAGGCCTGAAGTTGAACCAGAACGTCAGGAGCTAGGGTAAATTTGTGTCTAAGTTCGAGGTCGGCTATTTGGCGTGTTAAGGACATCAGGGACAACTGGTCCAGGCGCTTAAGCTTGGCGCCAAGTTGAATCAGATGGCCCCTAATCACCGCCTTGTGGGCCTCCCAGATAGTCGGAACAGAGGCACCGCAGGAGGAGTTATCAGAAAAATAGTTTCTGAGGTGCGCATCGAGCTCCGGGAGAAAGGTGGGATTGTTGATCAGATTAGCATTAAGACAACACCACACTTTGGGGGGGGTGAAGGGGAAGGCGAAGAGTCATGTGTATAGGGGCATGGTCACTAATGGTCTGAACGCCAATAGCAGCCGAGTGAAGGTACTGGAGATGATGGTGGGAAAGGAAAAGGGCATCTATACGCGTATAACGCCTATGTGGAGGAGAGTAAAAGGTAAAGTCAAGGGTGGTAGGGTGCTGAGCTCTCCACACGTCCACCAGCTGGTTAAGGAGGACCATACGTTTTACCTTTTTGATTTGCGAGTAGGGGAGGTGAGACGTACCTGTCGAACAGTCAAGTCTGGGGTCAAGCACCATGTTGAGGTCCCCGCCAAAAATCACCAGACCCTCCTGCCAGTCCGCCAATTTGGAAAGGAAGCGAACCAGGAAGGGTATTTGATCCCTGTTGGGAACGTAAACAGTGGCGAGCGTAACTTTGTGCGTCCCTAAATAACCCTTAACTATCAAGCCTCCGTGTCCCTCCACGTATCGAGAAGTCTGAAGGGGAGACTTTTATGCAGGATTATAGCAACCCCTTTAGTTTTAGAAGTGGGGGAACTAGAAAAGAACGCGGAGTGGTAGCGCCTGTCCGTCATCTTGAATTCCCTGGTGGCCACAAAGTGGGTCTCCTGAAGGAAAGCAATGTGGGATCGAAAGGAGTGAAGGAGGAGAAGCAGTTTGGACCTTTGCTAGGTTTATTTAAGCCTCTGACGTTCAAAGAGGTACATTTAAGGTGAGTAGTAGCCATGAGACATCAGAGGCCAAAGGCCAGAAGGGGGCTGCGAACCACACCTGTCTTAACAGCGCAAAGCATAAAAAGGGTTACAGAAATCCGTGCGTAAGAAAACAAAAACAAAACCGAACTGGGCAACGAAGAGCCCGATGAACAAGCATCGAATAGTGAGCCGAGTGACCACGCGAGTGGTCGTTGACTTAGTACCCCAGCCCGAAGGACAGGGTAGGTAGGCTCCGGTGGGGGTGAAAACGTGGTGGAACTGAGGGTGTAAGAGTGTAAGTGTGTAAATCATAATGTGTAGTGTGTATGGAGTAGGGATGGAGTGTGAAAGCACCCCCCCCCCCTGTGTCCAGGATAGGAAAGGAGCTCTAGGAAAAGCATGTGTAAAGGCATGTGTGTGGCCGAGGGCGAGACGAAGAAGGAGACAAAGGGGAGACTGCAGGTGGTAAAACGGAGGAGAGCCCTGAGGACACAGGGCACCGCCATAGAGGCCTGGGAGTAGGGAAACCGGGGGGACACCCCTCGACAAACCGGTAGGGGAAACGGAGGACCAAAAGGGACATGGTTCGTGTACGCAATGTACATGCGTGTGGTACGAGGGACGTGCCACCAAAACCGAGGTGAGGCTAGGTGTGTACAATACAATAGAGGGGGAGTATTCGGCGCTGCAGAAAGTGGACATATGTGTGTGTGTATGTGCAATAAGGTAGTAAGGCCAGTGCAGGAAGCCAGGTAGTCTCAACGGCAGTGAACCCAAAGAGAACCGGCACAGGCATGTATGTGAAGGCACGACCGGGGGGAAACACAGGAGTGCGCGGGGCAGGACGGCGAGCGAAAGAAAATAAAAATAAAACATATTACAGACCGTGCAGAACGGAGCGAGATCAGGCGTATTCAGCAGCGACCTGCAATATAGGACAACCAGGAAGCAAGTCCGAGTCCAGGACAGCGGCATCGGGAGAAGCTCCACGCCGACGGGGTGAGGAGACGCAAGCGGCGAACGGCGAATGGAGCCTCGCGGAGGACGAAACGAGAACCAGTCCAAAACCGTAGGAGTCCACCGAAGTCAGGCGGCGTTCCCGGGAGCTAAAAGGGCGAGGCGAGGCAGAGCAGCGGCGAAACCGGAAAAAAAAAAAAAAAAAAAAAAAAAGGGGGGGGAAAGCCCGAACGGCGAAAAGGAGGTCTGAAGTCTGAAGGCGGGCGAGCCGCAGAAGGAGAGAGGCGAGGGAAGTCACGTACCCATAGGTCGTCGAGAAGGTGAATAAGCAGGCAGTCCAGGACACCACGGCGGAGGCGAACCGGGGAAGACAGGAGTGGAGAGATACCGAGCGACAATCTGGAGAGGAGAACCGAGGGACAGCAGGGGGCAAAAGCCCTAGGAGGCAGGAAGCTTTGGACGCTTGGCCCTGCGAGGTTTGGACGACCAGTCTCTAGAAGGATCCCGAAGGTAAGTTGGAGCGAAGGGGGTCGTTTCCCAATCTGGGACACCGAGGAGCGGTAGGCCCAAGTTCTCCAGGAAGGCAGGAGCATCCGAAGCTTGACGGAGGGCAAAAGTCTCAGCACCCTTATGGGCAATAAGGGCGAATGGAAAGCCCCATTGGTAAGGGATCGATACTTCTCTTAAAGCCAACGTGAGAGGCTTCAGCATGCGGCGTGCCTGCAGGGTAGCAGGAGACAAGTCGAGCACGGCCTCCTTCACGGAGTAGTAGTGCAATCTGCACACAATGTCCCTGGGAGGACCAAGGATGTCACCGCGGGGTCTGAGGGCTCTATGGGCCCTATCGAATTCAATGGGTGAATCCGCCGGACGTTGCAAAAGGTCATTAAAGATGGCCTGTAGAGTCGAGATGAGATCAGGCTGTAGTACATCCTCCGGTACACCGCGGATCCTTAAATTATTTCTCGCCCCCGGTTGTCCAGGTCCTCCATCTTCCGAGCCATGAGCCGGAGCGTCTGGGAGTGCGCTGACACCTGCGAGGACAAGGTATCAACATCTTCGGTAATTTTAGAGGTGTCCGATTCGACAGCCTCCACGCGGTCCCCGAGCTGCTGCACGTCGGCCTTGAGGTCCGAGATCACATCACGAATGCCTTGGGTGGCTTTTTCGATAATTTGAAACATATCCTCCTTCGTAGGCAGGAGTCGTAGCGCCTCTTGCAGCGTAGAGTAGTCCCGGGAGCCAGAACAGGCATCTTCGGGACAGTCAGTACTGGAGCCGGCGGGAGACGGCGCCATCTTAGAGAAAGAGTCTCTAGAGTCCGGGTCTTGGGATCCTTGAAAATAGGACCGGACCAAGGTGAGAGAGGACTTCTCTCGGCTCCCCGAAGGTTTGGGGGTGCCAGGAGCCTTATTTGTTTTGCCCATCATGGGCAGAAAAACACGCTTTAGCGGTAGGACACGGAGAGGGGCTGCAGAGCAAAAAGCCTAAGCGGCCATCTTCTTCAGTAGCTTGCCACGCCCCCCCCTTTGTGTATATTTTTTGTACTGGATTTGTAGACCATACTGAAATCAAAATATGAACCAGGCATAGTATTAACGTGAGTATATAAACAAGACCGGAAGTTCACAGTGTTTTACCACTTGGTGGGAATTACTATGTATGCAGTGGCAGAACTACCGGGGTCGCAGGGGTCGCGACTGCTTATGATTATTTCACAATCTCTTTGTAATGTTTTGCAGGATGTCTATAGGATAAGCCCAAGATATTATGTGTGTTAGTTTACTTGCATAATCTGTTTGTCTTACATTTTTATAGGGTCCTTGTACTAGTTGTGTTCATTCCCATAGAACCATACAATAGTAGAAGAAATTGAAGCAGATGCCCTGGAAATATGTCTATCTAATTGAACGAATACCGTATTGGCTCGAGTATAGGCCGCACCCTAAAAGTTAGGTGCTTTTTTAAAGAAAAAATGTAATTTAAAGTGTAATAGATATGCCACTCTGCCCCCCCGAGACATGCTGCCACTCTGTGTGTCCCACTCTGTGTGTGTCCCCCCCGAGATATGCTGCCACTCTGTGCCCCCCGAGATATGCTGCCACTCTGTGTGTCCCACTCTGTGTGTCCACCCCCGAGATATGCTGCCACTCTGTGTCCCCCCCGAGATATGCTGCCACTCTGTGTGTCCCCCGAGATATGCTGCCACTCTGTGTGTCCCCCCGAGATATGCTGCCACTCTGTGTCTCCCCCGAGATGTGCCCCCCTGCCCTAGACTTACCAGTGCAGACTCCCGGATGTCTTGCGGGGCCGGTGGGGGACATCAATTCTACGCAGAACGGTATACAACTTCCGATGCCGGTTCCGGGACTTATGTATGTTAAATTTTTTTGTTTTATCTAGTTTTAGTTTTATTTAACCTGGGGGTCATAAAAAGAAGTCACAAATTTCAATGGAGGAAATTGGTGGTTAAAAGACATGAAAATGATTGAGGGATACTGGTTGTGGGCGGCATGATAATGATAGAGGAATACTGATTATGGGGGGACATAATGGATAGGGGTGCATGAAGACAATAGAGGTGCAATACTGGTTGTAGAGGGGCTTGCGGGTGTTGAGGGTTACTGGTGGTGGTGGGGTACGAAGATGAGGTACATTACGGGTGTTATTGTTTGTGGGTGACCTGAAAATGATGGGGAATACTACTAGTGGTGGGTGTACTGGAGGTATGAAGATTATTGGGGGTACTGGTGGCAGGATACTGGAGGGAATGAATATTCTGTGTGAAATAATGTTGAGGGGAGATGAGGATTTAGATGGAAATTCTTGTAGAGGTGTGATGATTTTGGGACATGAAAACATGATATGTATTATAGAAGGGGCATGATGGTAGTGGGATATTTACTATGTGTGGTTATGGAACAAATATTGCAAAATAACGGCACTATAAAATGTGGAGCTGGTATTCAGTTATTTACAGGGCTGGTTTTCATTCCCAATCCAGCCTTGCTAACTATGGTCTAAAATCCTCTCCACTAAATGACAAGGGCAAGACTTTCAACATCTAGACACTATCTTTTTTCTTTGAATGATATACTGCTCAATGAGGACTTTGCATAGGACAACCTAGTTGGGACACCAAATTTGATCAAGTAGATTTTAAACTTCTTTTTGAGATAAAAATGGCTGTCACTAGCTTGATGTCTATTGGAGATAACCAGAATTCATCATCCATATTTATTATGCTCACCTTGCTGGTATCTGTTCAATCATATCAATTTAATTCTGCTTTACATTATCAAACACAGCTGTTGGCACCAATGAAAACAAGTGAAAGCTGCAAAACAAAGTTACTTGAATATTAACTTTGGTCTTCCATTCTGGATGCTTAAACTGGTGTTACCCAAACCCAGTACTTTTCCAATGGTATACATGACCAAAGACTTGAAATTCGTCAAAATGGAAACTTCATTTAATGCTTTGCAAAAGTGGAATGAGTGTTCCTCAACCAAAACTCTGTTTTCTAATCTATAATATACATTTTGCATTAAAAAAAATAAATACAAATAAAAATGGTAGAAAATTCCCATTGCCACTGTGTGAACTATTTGAATTCCAAACATCGAGAATCAGTTTAATGATGACCCTATTAAGAAAAAAGCCTGGAAGGAAAATATAGAAACTAGAAACAAAAACCATAGAATATGTTGCAAGTGTTTCTATGTGGGACACCGTTTTGGAACTAAATTTTGCTGTCCCTCTTTCCTCCCGTCTTGTCCCTCTATTCAAAGAATGTTTGCTGTAGAGCATCCTACAATCCTAAAACTTATGTATTTAAACGGAAAAGAAAGGGTTTTTTTTTTTTTAACACTGTAACTAAAATACATATCATAAATAACTATTAGTATGTCAGAAAATCACATAATATGTCTTGGTTAAGTTTTGCTCTGCAGCCATGTCTCTAACCAAACCTTTCAAAACAAGTGTGTCCCATGTACTGTATATTATGTCTCTTCATTTTAAGCAGATTTTAACGCATATACCAAAACGATGTAAACTAAATTATGATGATATATTATTGCATTTTACTTACATTGAATATTCTCATCTCATTTCCTAGAATGAAAAATAGTGTAGGAGGATTTTAAAGGACTGACAGATGGAACAGCATTTGGGGAGCCAAAAGTAGACTTCCATAGAGAGAGGGTTACCCAGTCAGTTGGACACAGTTCCCTGAGGATGCTATTTACAGGGCCACAACATGTGCATGTAACACTTTTTATATCTTGAACATTTATGTAACTTATTTTTTCTATTTCCGTCATGAGTTTGCCAAGCTGGAATATATAGTTGAAATTGAAAATCAAAGGGCTTTTGAGCTATTACTGAGTCTAAGACTCATGACGTGTTGATATTGCATTAATATATTTGACGTTTCCTGGGTGTAGACACATTACAGGAGGGTAGAAATAAAAAGAATAGTGGAAAGAAAAAGTATGATTGCAAAATGTTTACCTCCCCTGCAAAATATGTCCACATACCTCAGTTACTATATTTTCTTTCTTTAATACAGTAGCCTGATTATGACAACGGTGACATTTCCATTTACCATTATCCCTGCATGTGCAACTAATCCAGCACTTGATACACAAGTCCACACGCTGTAACATTAGATGTGTGGTGTAAGAGTGCAGTGTGCAGTTAAGTGTATCCAACAGGTGGCAACACACATATGATTTACTGGCCACTGGCCTTGTAGTGCCAGGGTCAATTTTCATCCCCAGTCCATTCCTGTGTGTTAAATTTATCATATATCGGGGCAGCAAATTGGTACCCATGTGTGATCACCTTTACTATACTTAATTCACAATCTAAAGGGACACAGATTATACTTCCATGGCCTACATCAGCCCTACCCCTATATATAATTTCTTTATGGTTGATATCCATTAGACTTGTGCATTCAGATTTGTATGAATTGCAAACTTACCAAATTTTGGAAAATTCTGCAATTCGTACAAAGTCAAAACAAAGCTAGGCCTACCCACAAAGCCAGGCATACCCACGAAGTGCATGAAAACAAAGCAAAAAGCTCAGAATTTTCATCTCAAACTTGTGGACCCTTTCACTATCTCTTTCATGCTCTCTAAATGTTTCCCTACCCCTCTCTGCCAACAAGAGTGAGCGAGAGCGAATGAGCGTGAATGTGGGCATTGGGCAACCAATTTTTCTTCCTGTGTAAAAATATGTCAGGGAACATAATTTGTTGATAGAAAACAAATGGGCAAGAAGCATACCAAAAAATTAATCCGAATAGTTATTGGCCATTTGCACATATTTAATATTAATATCTATACATGGAATCCACATTGATACTGTATCTAGCCTTTGGAATTAAGTGACGTGTGAATTTACTCCTACTGGCCATACATAATTTATTTCGATCGTGTAACACACTGCTTATATCTTCCCTACTATTCTGCAGCATGATTTCTGTTAATTCATGCCATGGGTTGATATTTATTCATAAACTGGGTGCATATTATTTATTATTTATTGTTTAATATAGCACCATCATATTCTGTAGTGCTGTACAATGAGAAGACAGGACATAACAAGTAGTATATAACATAACAATTTGATATACAGAAACAGGTGAGAAGGGCCCTGCTCAAACGAGCTTACAATCTTTCATATATTTTCAGTATTTAAATGAATGCATAATACAAATGACATATACTAACCCTTTAGCACAGAATCAACACTTAGACACACCAGCATTTATTATACAATAATTTGCCAGACCTATAATTTACTACATGCTGCCACTGATGTAATCCCTGATTTCACATAGACTGTTAATCCATTCTGACTTCATAGTGAAGGGGTTAATTGGAAGTAAATGAGGTCATTTTAGAACACCGCAATTTTCTGGCACAATTACACAAACCTGTTTCTCTGTTGTCACACTTCATTTGGCACAATTACTGTTTAATATGTCATATAATATATTAGGTTCTCAGTGGTATTTTATCATTGCACCATGATATTTACATAAGAGACCTTCTTATAATTTGCTATTTCTTCAAATATATAATCAAATGAGGGAAAATAATTGCAAGCTTTTTGAGTATAACTTTTCTAGTTATCTGCTTGTGGCTTTTTTAAGCATGAAGAATCTTTTTTACAGTGTCTGTTATATACCGTATTGGCTCGAATATAGGCCGCACTTTTCCCCCCCACTTTAAGTCTTTAAAGTGGGGGTGCGGCCTATATTCGGGAAGGCAGCGGGGTTAGGATACAGATCCCCCGCAGCGGTGCAGGGGACCTGCATCCTACTCTCGGATACGCTCAGACAGCCTCCCCTGCCAGCACTTCCCACGGGGGGGGGGCGGTGCCGGCACTGGAGGTTGTCTAAGCGCATCGTGCAGACGGTCTCCGGCTGCGGAGGTTGTTTACCCGCATCGCCGCAGCCGGTGACCGTTCGCACGATGCGTTTTACCTCTGCCCCCAAGACTTACCAGAGCAGACTCCCGGGTGTTTTGCGGGGCCGGCGGGGGACATCTACGCAATACGCGTATACAACTTCCGGTGCCGGCACATCCGCTGAGTGCCGGCACCGGAAGTTGTATACGCGTATTGCGTAGATGCATCGGCAGGGTAAGTTGCAGCATTGGGGTTTAAAACCTCAATGCTGCAACTTACCCGGCAGATCCCACTGGTCTCCCCCCCCTGTTCAATTAGTTAGGGGTTAAGTTTATTTTTTAAAGGGTTAAGGGGCCGTGCAAGTGAGCCTATTGGTCGCTTGCACGGCCCTTTAACCTATGGATTTCCGCTCCCGTTAACCCCTTCGATGCTGTGTTAGATAACGCAGCATCGAAGGGGTTAACGGGAGCGGAAATCTATAGGTTCGCTGGCAGGGGTTACAAAGACCGTGCGAGTGAGCCTATTGGTCACCTGCAGGGTCTTCCTCTGGCATCAACTAATTGGTTGATGCCAGAGGAGGTCCCTGTAGGCGACCAATAAGCTCATTCGCACTGCCCTGTAACCCGTGACGGCGAACCTGCGGATTTCCACTTCCGGGAACTGCCGCGAAGCCGCGAAGACAAGGTAAGTTAGAAGAGGGGGGGAGAATGGTAGACGAAGACGAAGACAATCACGAAGATCTTCGTGGTGTGTGTCTTCGTCTTCGCCTACGTTTTACCGCCGCCGTCTTCTCTTCGGCGTGTCTTAGGAACGAACACGAAAACGCACTCTTCGTGTTCGTTTCCATGTTCGCCCGAAGACGAATGCACAAGTCTAGTAGTAACACATTTCTTACATGCCTCCTGGAGAGAGGAGAGAGTTTATCCTACTTGGGAACCATTTATTATTATTTTGAAAAGTTTTCAATACACCAAATGGCTCAATATGTCACAGCTGAGGGCTAATGTTGGAGACTGTTGACTTTTCACAACAGCTTTCGTGCTGGATGGTAACATCATATCTGTGGCCAATACCTGGAGAGATATGTGGAGTGCCAGTGAGGAGGGAGCTCATCCCTGAATAGGGAAAATAGAGAGGCATTTATGATTATGTTGGTTTATGGTTTTTGTTATATTTATTAGTCCTAGGCTTCAATGGCAGAGGGCCGGGAAACAGGGTACTCTCATCCTGAACAGGAAACAGATTACAGGGCAGCTGCATTATGAATACTTACATTCCTATTTGTCATTTTGCCGAGAAGTATACATACAACTGTATTTATGAAGGGGGAGAGAAAGTGCTATATCCCCCGAAAACATACTTTGCAGACAGGGATTGTCCAGTGGAGAGGGGTGTGGGAGAGAAGGATACTCCTAGACTTGCAAGACTTGTGAAAGGCATTGATGCATTTGGAGTGTTGAGTTAAATGTCCTTCACAAAAGATGCCAACCTCTGGTGGGAGTGACTAACATGTCTACTTTTGCCCCTAATCCGCTAGAAATGTAAAGTAAAAGTTTTGGTACCTCCTTTCAACTCTGGATAACTATGTGTTGACTACACTTTTTAACAGTATATTTCAATATGGCCTACCTATAAATGCATGATTCTTTGGGCCCTGAAACGCCTCGAAGAATTTCCAGTGTATTTTACTTATGGGAACGGGATAATTGTAATGCTGAGATATTCAGTCCCTAGCAAGCCTCAGTGTTTGTAATGTTGGTGGGTTTAAAAGGCTGTGTTTAAAACAATGTACATAGGCAAATGTTAATGTAACCATGAGTAAAAAAGTGAAGTGAATCATATTAACGTGTATTTTATTTTCCTGCTAAATATTTATAGGCATTATTGGTGACCCCTGGTGGAAAACTGCGATATAGCAAGTCATTATTCCATGTTATTGTTATGTTTTATTTACTTATTATACCAGATAAATCAAGTTCATTATACTCAGTGTTTTGATTTTACTATGTTTTATTCTTTTATAGCACGTAAGCTTATTTTTAATTAGAACAAGATGCACAACAAATAAAATGTGCTGAAGCGACCAAGGTCGTATCTAGGCTATTAAAAGCTATATTAAGCATTAAACCAGGAGAAAAGTAAAAACAAAACTCTAAGCAAGTTCTGAGTAACATTTTGTGATTTCACATGACAAAGCATGGCCTTGTTGTGAACTTTTTGAAGGACGTTTATTTATTACTTCATACATATTCCCGGAAACTAGTAGATATGTGAATGATATTTGTGTTAATTGCAAAGTTGAAAAACTGTAGGACTTTGTCTGTAATATAAACATTTCTTTCTTTGGTATTTTGTGTATAAATAAGAGCTTGTGGAATGCAACTAATTAAAGGGAAAATATTTCCCTATTTAAATCTGTATATCATAACCTCAGCCAAAAGAACATGCACAGAGCAGAGGCAGAAGGGATAAATCTAATACAGTACTTGGACAGTAGATGCCCTTTTCTGGAAACATTAATTTTATCCACAGGGTCAACAACTGCCTATAATATATTGTGTTTATTCTCAACCCACTTCAAATAGGGGATCAGCTATAGACTGTCTGGAATCCCCCACCATCCTAAGCATGCGATCGATTGTACAGCCAATCACATGCTTAGGTAACATCAGATGATGAAAGTCAATACTTGTAAGCACTGCCTTTGTCTCTGTTCTTTGCTTCACCGTGGTCTTGAACTGGAAAGAGACATGGAACTATAAATAACAATGTTTCCCTGAGTCCCAAGCCTCATGCTAATATATAAATCAATTATGTTATCCTTTTTTTTTTTACTTGAAGGGGATTTTTTTATATTTAATTGTTTGTGTGGTGGGTGGCTAGTTAGTGTGGAATTTAGCATTCAAAGGAGTTGGGTGTTTATACAGCGTACCTCGTACTCACATATGTAACATCCAATTTAGATACGGTGGAGTAAAAATTTCAGACATCTTAATTTAAAATCCAGAAAATCAATGTGGCATGAGGAAAGCTAGTTTCATGTGTTTCACTACTAGGCTTACTCATATGGTTAATATTAATAATACATAATTAATAAAAAAAACGCTAGGTGTGATTTGTTCACGTTTTGGTGTTTGTTGTATACTCCTAGCATTAAATCTCTACTTTGGAGTTGTGGAATGCTATTATTCTATGCTTGTTCCCTTATGGACATATAAAGTGATTTCCAAATCAGAGCTAAGTTAATTAATATATTCTGGGTATTTCCCATTGTCTCTAGCTAATTTATGTACATATAAAACTATGTTTTTTCTTTTATTTTAGAATATGGTTTCAAATGAAAGTTTTACCTCTGCTGATGTGTGTACATCAACAAATATACATGTGTGTGTGCACTAACTGAGGACGTTGCAGTTATTACAGTTGAACAGAAAAATAGTGAAAACACAAAAATGATGTGATGTAAAAAAACCTTAGTCCTTAAGGGGTTAAGGGATTAAAGGTACATAGATGCATATGCTCACAAATGGTTTTTTTCCAAGACTCTGCCTTTAAATTAAAAAGAAATTCTACAAGTATCCCTCTGCAGCTCTTCTAATTCTCTTCCATTTGCTTAAGCAAGCTGATTCGATAGGCTAACAACATTGTGGGCCCAGAAAGGTAGAGGACAGTGAATGAACAGTGGGGTATCTGAAACAAACTCAGTTTGCTTTACTTTAACTTGAAAATATAGAAAAGGGACATTACTGCCCCCTTATACCTACTCCACTACACAGCTCCAATGAAAAAGTGTTTGTAGAGCATTGTCGGCTTATTTGCTTGTTTTTGTAGACCATAACAGATTTCTTGTTAAATTAAACTTGTAACTGAAACAATAATCTATACTTGCTTGGGTGAGGTTTGTAAACAAATATGGTTACATCTTTTAAAAGTAAGGAGATATGTTTGCACACATAAATTAGAATGATATAAAACAAAACATGTTCATTTTGTGTGCTGCTCAGTGCAAAATATAATTGTATTCTAAATATTGCTGAATTAAATCAGAATACTGTAGCTGCTGTCCATGGTCCTTGAAATTAGCACTCCTAGCATGCTTAAAAAGAACTGTTATACTGCTGCAAATTTTGTATAGTGACCGACCTATTTCTTTCTATGCAAGATCACAACTCATTGGCAGTAAACATGCCTATAGCATGATGCAGAAAATGTATTGACTTTCTGTCCAGCTCTACAGAAGAAGGGATCTGTGTGGTCTTGGAACCTAATGTGACTTTTCACCTTACGCTACAAATATGTTGCCCTGCTTTAGGTTTCACTAAAATCTATATATTTTACCTTCTCAGGCACCGATATTCTACTATTTTCTAGCACACAACACAACATTGGTTAATTCACATATAATCAAGTGTTGTATAGTCTTCACACAAGTCCCAAGTCGTGTATTTAGTATTGCCAACTTGACTGTTACAGTCCACTTGATTGTTAAAAAAAAAAACAGAACCAAAAGAACTCATTTACCCTCAAGCTTAATTTTCTCACAGTGAGGATGGCAGCCTTGAAGGTGGCAGCTGGGAATGCTGCCCTGGGTCAGGCGTAGGGCTGCACTTAAGGTAAATACGTCTCTGGCTTCAAGGCGTTCAACAGTTCCACATTCATGCCTTTAAGCCAGTGATGTTGAACCCAACAACCCCAATATTTCAAACAGGCTAGGATGTTTTATATAGTTTTAATAGAGGCAAATCAGTTTAGTGGTACACAGAACTCCTAGCCTGTTTATGTCTGACATAAATGCCTTTTCATATGCTTTTATAAAAGAGTATTAAGATGCATATTTGTTTTAGGAATCTATATTTAAACCTCACACGCTATTTACAAAGAGAAAATCAGACTTGTTGTTTTACAGTGAACAATACAGATCCATCGCCTCTTAAGCCATCTGAGTTTTTATTTTATTTCAATGATATTTACTCTTTATTACCAATTTATAGCCACTTATGTTTTGAGTGACTCATACTCATCATTATTATTATTATAAGAATATCATGTCGCTTTTAGTCATTCTAGTCTTACAATTTTCAGGCTATTACAAAATATTTTTCCGTATAACGAAAGTATCATGAATATGAATTAAATGTTATTTATTTTATATTGTATTTTAAAGGAAACAAAACAGCCTAACAATAAACATTTTTCTAAAAAATGATCAAAGAAGCTAATCAGTAATTATTTTTTAAGGGGATTCTATACGTTCTTAAAGTGATCTCACACTGATCTAAAGGTTTCTTTTATGTATTATATGTTTTTGGCTGATATTGTATATTGTCATATTGATACAGCATAATTGGATTACTCTTTTTTTCAATAATTACAGATCAGGGACCCTGGTTTAAGTATCTGTTTTGTTCCTGAGGTTATCTTGACAGTTGTGCAGCAGCCGGATCTAGAGATCATACATTTTCTTACTCAAGTCTACAACCCACTGCCATCTAGCTGGGATAGAGTCGTTTTCTGTTTTAGGGATTATTATTTATTTTTTAGAATGGTCCCTTTTCATGAGTTGAAAAGAAGAATTAAAATACAAAAATATCAGCAAACCTAAAAGTACACTTGTATGCACCATATTGGCTATTATGAGCTTCAGCTATAGCTGTGACCAGCGTTAACATCAATTAAAAGCTTTTCTTTGATGTTATTAAGAAATACACTCACTAATTGGATGCATTTAAGGAGATAGTGATCATTTTTTGGGGATTTGTGCCATGAGCAGTAAATTGTTTATTTGTGTGTTTAATTTTAGCCTACAGTGTTCATTTTTAGAAAAAGTCTGGATTTTAAGCCAGGTCACTTAGTTCGGCCTATGGTCCATTGGGTGTAACCCAATTGTATTTGTATTTACACAGAATGTCTGATAACCTATGACATCAAAGTCCCTGTACAAAAATATACTTTCAGAACATAAAAAGTCCACACAAATTAGATATCTTCACTGCCGGTTCTCAGGATTTGCATAATTGTCTTCTCCACTACTCATTTCTGTCCTTTTGTTAAGTTGCTGATTGGGTGGGTAAGGAGAAGACAAAAAACTTCACAACAGAAAATTGATTACATTATGCTAGCTGTACCTTCTTCAGGGTTACACATTTTATTATATTATAATGTGTGATTTGTTTCATTTATGAGGAATAGCGAGTGCGGAAATACAAGGGTTTCCTATAGGATCTGTTCAATATATATCCATTGAAATGTATGTATTTATCCCTATTTTGCCTTCTGTTATCTGTTAGCCTGCAACAAATATTTTCAGCATACTAGAACAGAAAAACATACAACTCATTCTGGATCAATGTTGGAATCTAGAAGAACGTACTTCACAGTTTTGCCTCTATGGCAACAGTCCTGTTAATATATGTGTGGAATTTAACAGTGAAGTGATGAAGAGAGTGTTCAGGAATGTTAAATGTTAAGAGTTGCTCTATGTCCCTGATATTTGATGCTTATTATTACTCTATAAATCCTTACAGATAACCCTGAGATATTTTATCTTGGAGAAATACCGTATTGGCTCGATTATTGGCCGCACCCAATTATAGGCCGCACCCTTAAAGTTTGGTGCTATTTTCAAGAAAAAAATATTTTTACGCAGTTAGTCAGCATAGGTTATATACAAACAGAAATTTGGAAAACCAATAGCCATTTTAAGGCCCCCCCTTAATTAATAATGCACCTTACTTATAGATATGCCACTGCCCCTGATATGCTTTATGCCCCTGATATGCCACTCTGCCCCTAGTTATAACACTCTACCCCCCTGATATGTTTTATGCCCCCTAGAAATGCCACTCAGCCCCCCTGACTTACCAATGCATCCCCAGACTCCCTGGTGTCTAGCGGGGGGCAGTCGGTGGACGTTTGTGCGATGTGCGTAGACAACCTCTGCCGCTGCTCCCCACTTCCACCAGGGCTTCTCTGTCATAGAAGCCCTGGTGGAAGTGCTGGTGCTGGCAGCGGGGGTTGTCTACGCGCATGGAGCAAACTTCCACCAGCTGCCAGGGCTAAATGAAAAAGAACACCTGCCCGGTGCCTAGAACTGCATGTCCCAGGCGTTGGGTAATACGAATTGCGCTAATGCAAAGATGTAAAGAATTTCACATCTATATCCATAACAGTCTAAACTTTTTTACCTGTCACCACCTGCTGTTTGACAAGAAATTCTAAACCCTGACATAGGAGAAGCGTCCCCCAGATTCAATGATGGCAGAGTAATGGGGTATAGCCCAGCTAGCAGGATACCAACTCTAAGGTCAGAAACCAAGCACTTACCTGAAGAGGCGACAGTACACCTGTTCAGAGAAATGAAAATAATATGTTTCCTACCATGCTTCCAAATGAACAAATTGTATTCTTCAGATACTCTCTTTCATTATACTCAAAATAACATAATAGCTGGAAAACCTTAAACTGTAACAGATGTGTGACATGTCCCTTTGGTCTTTTGTGTATGGGTGTAGTATGTATCTCCTAATGTTCATGGTTACCAGATGGCTATGAGTTCAAAATGGATTACGCATACGACTGGCTTAGCAACCCATCTCTTCAGAGTCTATATCTAGTACTGGGCCAGGGGTACAGAATTGCTTGCTTTTTTCCAGAGGGCAGATGTGGTAATGTCATGGTCAAAATTCTAATCTCCACAAGAGCTAACTTGTATGGGTATGCTTTCACTGAGAAAATGTAGGTGTTTGTTTTAAGTATAATTCTAATCTCCACAAGAGCCAACTTGAATGAGTATGCTTTCACTGAGAAAATGTAGGTGTTGCACCCAGGGAGTACTGGAAAACATAGAAACATAGCATTTGATAGATGTTGCATTTATCTACCACCCTCTAGCTTTGATATAATTATTTCAAGCCAAAAATGTCTATAGACTGGCTTACACACAAGGCTGAAATCAGTGCCTCTTGTAATTTTTAGATGTTATGCTTGGTCCATTTCAGTGGTGACTGAAAGTTCCCCATACAATCATAATATGCAGATAGATTTATCATACGAAGCTCACATGGTACTCATCGGTAAGAAATGCTTTGCAGTGAAGCCACCTTGTGGGAATGCCTTGTCATCTGGCTGCATTGGACAGTGATAGCTGCTTTAATACAATCTTTTATAGTTCTGTTTTATCAAATCCGTATGCAAAAGCAGTGTCCCTAACACCAACAAGGACATGTTATGCATGTCTTCACGTTTGTTTTTAAGTATAAATACATTATAGTAATTTAACATTATACAAAATTTCTGTGTCACTTAAATATGCCATCATACTATAGTCGGAGGGTAAACATTACCCAACTGTTCGATTAAAACAGGACTTTTAAAAATAGATGTGTGTATCTAACCCTTGAATGTTGTTCTTCTTAGACTGCTTTTAAAATATTCAAAATATGTTACTGCAAAATCATCAACATGTGTAAGTTGCATAATTATTGAATGCTTAATGAATCTTTTTGTAAGCATACTGTCAATGCAAGATGTTGAAATAGTACAAAGGCAAAATATAAGTCATTAACCATCCCACAAATATGCAGGATTAATACTGCACTGGTCTTGGAGTTCATTCATATTACTGTTGGGTTCTGTGAGACTATTGAATCTATTCACTATAAAGTCATAAGATCGTTTTCTCAACTTGGAATTTTGGCATCTGGTCATTCTGCATCCATGTCCTATTTGGGGCAACTTTAAAGCCAACCCATTCAACTTATTTCCATCAAACCATATATTTTTAAAACTTGACACCGCAGGGTATTTCAAATAGTGGTATTTTAACTTTTTCCGTGCACTAATTCTACAACCAGCCTTTGTCAAAGTTTGTGGGGTTTTTTTCAGAACACATTATACTTTAGGCATGGATTTACAGTTTCTGGTATGTGTCACTGCTGAATTGCAAATATGCGTTCAGAAACATCTCCTGAGTACAATGATAACACCCATGCATAGGTCTGTCAGGTTGTTTGGGGGCTAAAAGGCCACAATTGGGAGATGCAGATATATATTTTTTTTATTTCGACATCTGTTCAGTCTGCTCCCATGTCTTATATGGGAGTGTCACGGACTGGGTGATCAGGTCTGATAGGAGCCCAGGTGCAGGGGATACGAGGGGCTCTCTGTACCCCACGATGCATGACGGCTTGGGCTTGTTACAGACAGGTGCAGGAAATAAATCACAGGCAGAAGATGCTGATAATAGTTGTATTGCAGATGATGGTACAACATATAAACAAGGAAAGTCTCTTGGCGGGAAGCCCTCTGGATGGGGCACACACGGCAGGAAGCCCTCTGGATGGGGCATACACGGCAGGAAGCCCTCTGGATGGGGCACACACCACTGGAAGCCCTCTGGATGGGGCACACATGACTGGAAGCCCTCTGGATGGGGCACACACCACTGGAAGCCCTCTGGATGGGGCACACATGACTGGAAGCCCTCTGGATGGGGCACACACGACAGGTAAGCCCACTTGCAGGGCACACGGCAGATAGTCCACTTGTGGGTCGCTGGCCGTAACTAAGGAACAGATCAGGAACCAAACAGGAACAGATCAGGAACCAAACAGGAACAGATCAGGAACCAAACAGGAACAGATCAGGAACCAAACCAGGCAGTCCTAAAATGTTAATGTCAAGGCCCAGACTGAAGGGCTGGGCAGGTTTATATAGGCTGGCTTGATCAGGTAATAAAGTGCAGCTGGACATGATAATCACTCTGAGTGGTTCAGAGTGACAAGGGTGTCCACTAGTGGATGCTGACGGAAATGAGCAGCACAGAGTTCAAACAATTCCTAATTGCACAGGGTGGACGTTACAGGGAGCAGGCTTATTTAATTTGTCCCATTAAAACATACATTTTGAAAACTAGACAACCCAAGGATATTTCAGTTATACTGCTAGTATTTTAGTTAGTGGTTATTTTAGGTATATATGTTTGTATGTGAGCATTAAAGTGTATGTAATTATGATTGCCTATGAACAAGTGTGTGTGAGCATGAATGTCTATGTATAAGTGCATGTGAGCATGAATGTCTATGTATAAGTGCATGTGAGCATGAATGTCTGTGTATAAGTGCATGTGAGCATGAATGTCTGTGTATGTGCACCGGGATTTGATGTCACATCCTGGCGGTTAGCACTGACCACTGCCAGACCAGAAAGCTGCTTCTAAAGAAGACTAACAGACTAAGACTGAAGAAGGTGGAGGAAGAGAAACAGGAGCTGCAGAAGAGGAGACACGGGAAAAGTTAGTAAACATTGTGACAGTGTTAGAAAGCATGATGCATGTGTGTGATGGCCCTCCATAACCTTAACTCTTATCACTGTATATTGAACCAGGCACTGATTGTGGTACTATCGTCAGTGTCTGGCTCAGTAAATAGTGATAGCAGTTATGTATACCACCATAAATGCCTGGCACCGTATAAAGTCATGGCAGTTATGCTGTACCACCATTAATAATGTCTGGTTCAGTATAAAGTGATGGCAATTATGCTGTACCACCATCATAGTCTGGCTCAGTATATAGAAGTGGCAGTCATAGTTATGCTGTACCGCTGTCAATGTCTGCTTTGATATATAGTGATGATAGTTATGTTGTACCACTGTCAATGTGTGGCTGGGTATATAGTGATGGCAGTTATGCTGTACCACTGTCATTGTTTGGCACAGTATATAGGGATTGCAGTTATAATGTACTACTGCCAATGTCTGGTATGAGGGGTTGTAACCACAAAGCAGGTGCTTAACCAAGAAGAGGTATGGTCATGATAGGGAACGGCAACACCACAGGGGGCCCAGGACTTTTTGTTGCCTGAGGCCCTGGATCATTTCAGTCCGCCTCTAACTCAGGAGCTGATCCGCAACTTTCCCTATGTTACAGAAATGATTTATGAGATACGTGGTCTTTTCCCAGGGTCCACTCAATAATTTATGTAAGCTGGTTTCTAAGTTTTTCTTGATTAAAAAAAAATGTTTTGTTGCACATGTTTCTTTAGAGTCTCCGCCTCTGGACACAGTCCACTTTCTGATGTCTGTGATCAAATTGTTAAAACATAAACCTCAATCGGTCAGACGTGTTTGCTATTTGTCATTTGTCTGTGACTTCACCTGATATATAACCCCTAATATTATTTAACTCTTTATTTCTACCCAGGCCAGAAACGCATACCTTAATTATAAAATATTACAAGACAATACACAAAACCAGAAAAAATCTAGACTCTGTGCACAATATCGCAGTGAAAACATTTTGTATGTTCCCATAAATGGTTTTTTGGGGCTTTTCATTATTACCGATCAAAAATAAGACAATAATTAGTATGTAAATGTACATCCTTTTTTATGTGGATTGCTTTAGTGCGCTTCTATGACACTGCTCAATATGTAATGAAAAAAATAATTGTTGTTATTTTACAGTGTTTAACACTTGCTTTTAAAGTTATTATGGATTGGCTTAAGTGTCAATACTGGTGATACACTGCACCAATAATACCTATTGCCTGTGACTTATGAGGGTATTTGGCAGCATCCTGCAAATATTTCCACAGCATAAAATTAATTCTAGACTCTATGCTAAGACTTTACTGAGCCCAAGGGACCTTATTATTGTGTCATAAATCCAGCTGTATTTTCAACTATTATTTAATTAGACTCAGTATTCACATATAAATAACACTCCTTGGCAGTTATTTAAATGATAAATCCGTATTTGTTACTGTTATTGAAATTATTTATTTTCTTAATATACTGGGTTCCTTAAAATCCCTACTGTTATACTTTTTCAATATGCATTTTTTTACTACTGGTGCAACAACATATTTACTTTGAAAAACCATGGTATATATTTGAACACGTTTTCCTTTCTATAGTCTACATCCAGACCCCTTAATATATCACAGGGGCACAGGTGCCTTGTCAGGTTGGAGTCCTTGAGGAGGGACAAGATTGGGCTTTCAACTTGGCTGGAGGCAGACAGGTGTTGCTGTGTCAAATTGCAGATGGCTGTCAATACCAAGGGTTGCAATCCAGATAAGCAAAACTATGGTACTCCACAGAATATAAACAGAGCCAGGAACACAATTCTGTAGCATTGAACTAGGACTATACCCAGGTATATAGGCTCTTTATTGCTATAAAAAGCAACAGGTGTGACAGGAGCAGGCAGGTATCTTTTGTGCTTCTGGTGGAAGCCACCCAAAAGCCACCTGGTGGTGTAATGGTTAGGTGAACTACCTACTATAGGCAGGGTCGCTTGGTCAAACTTCCATTGCCCCTGACAATATATAACTCCCTTGGCCATGGTATCATTATGTATTCCAGATGGTCAATTAAGTAGTTAAAACACCTCTGGAAAAAAAGGAAGGAGGAAGGAGGAAAGTGGGCAGGGAATAGATGTATTAAAAAAACAAAACACTTCTCTGTCTGGAGACAGAAGAAGGTGACCCAGAGACTCCAGGTTAAACCCAGAGTTCTATGGACTGTGCAATCACATGATACCCAGCAGTACCTCCCGGAGGAAGAATTTCCAACTCTAACACATGTGCGGACACCAGGTTTTAACACATGCACTCATGGTAACACTATGCACTAGCACACACTCTAATACCAGTCAGTAACACAGATACATACATCTCACACTCATGCTAACTACATACTCTACCATATCCACACTCTAGCACCGCACAGTAACACACATTAACGGCATAATTTTTTTCCACATACACATTAACAGCATATACTCATTCGCACACATGCTAATACCACACATTAACACACTTTGTTCCCATCCTGGAACACACATTCACTCTAACACCATACAAATACACATTCCTCTTCTCATTTGTGCAGTTTACTATCCCTCGTGCTGCCGCTCCCTGTCTTCACTGCAACTCACACTCTCCTTGTAAGCTGCTGCCTTGCTGCCAACCTACAACCATGGAGTCATGTAACGTGGAATTTTATGTTTTAGAGACTGCAAACTCCTTTTCGGTAAACATATCCAGAGCTCTCTTTAATATGAAGATTCTGAGTACTCAAGTGACCATGACTTAAGGAGTGTGGTTTAAATGAAGTTTGGAAAACGTTTGCCGCATCAGCTGCTGAGAAAACTTGGAAGTCAGCACTGTGGAATGACCAATTGTCAAATCATTAAAAGACTATTTAGTCTCTGTCCTCTTAAAGATTCAAATATATATTTGGAAGATCAAGACTGCATTAGAATTGTTCTTGTTCATTTTTTGTATTTATTACTCTCATTTAATGAGTATTTTATGTAGTATAATTTTTGTCTGTTTTATAGAACGCATGACTCCTGGAACACTCGAGAGAGAAGAGAAAAGCTTGACATTATGAAATAGGTTGCAAACTAAATATGATCCAATCTGTCTTTTCCTCATTTCTGCCATGTTTTAGTCTGGCTTTGTTTCTGAAATTCATCGGATGATGAAGAAAACTCCCACTGGTGTAATGTAATCTGTCCACTGGCAATATATATAACTGCATTGCCTTTCAGTTGAGAGATGAAGTATGGGGTCAGAGCAAAGTCAATCTTAAATTTGAGAAAACCAAATGAATAATATTTTAATACAGAGTGACAGATGTGTCTTATTTTAAGAGTGATATATAAAATAGTGTGATATTGGGCATTATTTTGCATGTGCATTGTGGTTTCTGTTTATTTAACAACTGGGAATATTTGTCAAATAAGGAAAACACAAATACAATGTAGCTTAGAATGTAGAAGTAGAACAAAGAACCACAACTATTCGTTTTTATCTGCTTACTTTTTACAAAATATGTTAAACTGGTTAAAACACACAATAATATGATAATCAACATTTTATATTTTGCTTTTTACCTGTACTTTTGATTGTGATTTGAATACGTAAAACACATTATTAATAATAATAATTATAATAATAATGAAATAAATTAATTTTGAGGTTTCTCCCTGCTCATTCAATGTTGCTATAAAGCCGACATCTTAAAAGAGAACTAACATTTTAAAATCACAAATATTTTGACTGCGTCGCTCAAGCACAGAACATTAGAAAAAATTGCCTTTTCATCTCTGCGACAAGAAAAGGTTCCAGCTGTCACTGTTATTGCCTGTTAATTCTGTTTACTTTTTAAACAGTTTCCAGCATTTCACTTCAAAATTGCATTATAAATATTATATGAATGCCAGTCAGGTGCTGCATTAAACCCTACGGTCACAGAGACTGCTACAGCGCCAGTAATATTTTTACTAGGAAAAAGAACAGAAGACAAAGGCATGTGGGAAATTAATCTAGCAAGTAAAGCAAATAGTCTCAAGGGAAAATGAAAAATAAGGGTTTGTAATTTAATAATTTTATGTCATTGAAATATTACACACGACATATCTTGGTAAACATCTTTGAGCATGATTCCAGTGCAAAAAGGTGTTAAAATGTTACACTCACTCCTGTAGCCAGAGGAGCAGCGCAGCTTAGCGGAGCAGGCCTTGACAGAGCTAGGAGGAGGGCTTTGTTATGTCCCTAGGTCTGGGGTTGGTTACAGGGTTTAGTAGGTGGGGTCTTTCTGAGTGCTATAAATGGGCGGACATTTTAGATAACGGTCACATTTAATTTGAACCTCTTACCTGTTTTTGTCCCACCCTCACTCCACTGAATTTTTGGTTTTCTTTGGCTTCGCTTTGTCAAAGCGGCAGGGCTGGAGTGGTAAGGTGGGGGGGGGTAGAATTGGGATGGTTGATTGGTTGGTGTTGTTGGTTGGTATGGTAGGTTTCGAGCTGGTCTGTAGCTCAGAACCTGGGGGTGTAGGGTGTCATGGTATGCCACTACTGTTGGTTTGGTAAGGTTATTGGCACTTTACAGGTATGGTGATGTTTATTGTTATATCAGTTATTTGGGGGGCCATTGTCTATGTGTTTTTGACATGTGGGGGGAATGTGTAAGGGGTTACATTGTTCTGTTGTTTGTTGTGTGGACAATGACTTATTGTTTGGTATGTTTCATATGTTTATATCATATATATTATATATTTTATTATGTGTTTGTAATAAATTATATTTTATCCAACATATTGGTGTGGTCTCAATTATTGGGTGTATGGTTGAGGTTTTTTTTTTAACATGTTCCTTTTAAGCTATTATATTTCAAAACTTAACAGGCTGTAATTGCCTTTTTGGCATAGTTACCAGAAAAGCTGGGCAAGGTCTCCAGTGGTGTTTCCTGATAAGGTAAGGAGGTTTGCTTGTCTGAAGATTTATCCCAACAGAAAACTAATATAGTTAGGGAATTAAAACATGCATGGGACCAATGATTTATTAATGTCTGAGTTTTTACAGCAAGAAAGAAAAATAAAAAATGGAAATGCAGGGTGGTCTTCTGTTGTCCTGATAGGTGGAGGGCGTGCTTTTCAGAAAAATGCACCTAGTACAGAAGGTGAATGGCCTCTTTGTTTTTCCTTGCATTATAGCTTGGTTGTTGCAAAAGCAGTTGAGGACCAGGTGTCTCTGGGGAAAGGCGGTAGAGAGGACATCTTTTGTAAATTGAATAGTTCACTTTTACATAGTGCTTAAGGTACGTGATCTGTTGACCCAGAGAGCTGTTAATTCATAGTACCATTCAACCTCTAGATTGCAAGCTAGTTTGAGCAGGGCCCTCCTCACCTGTTGTCTCTGTAAGTCAAATTGTTATGTTATATACTACTTGTTATGTCCTGTCTACCCATGGCACTATATAAAACAATACATAATAATAATAATAATAATAATAATAACTGCATGACCTCTTCTCCAGTGTTAGTGGAGTTAAGTTGTTTACTCATAAGACTGGATGAGCGTATAAAATATGTGAACTGCACCGCAGTGTTCCAGATTGTGAAGATAATGAATTTACCTTTTCTCTTTGATATTACTTATTTGCTATTTAAAGCCATAGTTTAAGCTGTTTATAGGTGTGTTTTGTGGTTTCATAGAGAGCAACACACCTTTGCTGAAATATCATGCTGAAATAACTGATTTAACATAGGGCTTAGAAAGAGAGAACTTATTTCCATAAAGTGGCTTCATTTTTAATAGAAGTGTTCAGCTCAACACTAAAAGCAATAAGGCAGAATGTGTTTTTAAGAATATATCAACCCGAAATATTGTACATTTATTATGGTGTATCAGTTCTTCTCCATTAACCAGTTGAGTGTTAAAAGAGAGCACAAAAAGTGTGCTCTTTATCTACATGATACTTACAGAGAGTTATTCCAAATAGTGCAACCATCTGTAAAATAGTTATGTATTATTTTATATGTTGAACTTTTGCTTATTAAAGTAAATTGCCCCCTATTATACATAAAGCATAATGTTTTGGATACTTTAGAATAAACATATTCTTCTGTACCTGTATGAACCAAAATTTTTTTTTAATGATAAATAGGGCAATCGTATTAACATCCTATTTCATAAAACTATAGTGCTAGCCTTCACTAATCAGTGAAATTGGACAATACGTTTTTTTTCAATGGCAATAAATCAAAACCTAAAGGGAACATGAAAATAAGTTGCCTGCAAAAATATACTTTATTCTTATTAATACTCATAGATACCAGCCAGGGCCAAAGGAGTGGCTGCCAAGGGCACATGCGTCTCTGTTTGTCACCTAGGTAGCACAGCAGCCATTGCACTTCTATTTTACTCTGGTAAGTAGAACCCTATGCATCCAAGGATAATTAGGATTATGGTCGTGAGGGAGGAAATGGATGGACAAGAAGGATGACACTTGGAAAGCCTATGTTGGATATAGGGGGGCTACTATCACATGCTCTGGCTCCATTAACAATACACATGTCCCTGGAAATCAGCATACAACAATCAAAACAAGGTTCCTCCACCATATACTATCCTAGAGAATATGCATTAAAAGTGATTTACTCAAAGCATGTCTGTACTATAGGGTGTTATTGCCAGATTTCTTCATTTTAATTGAATTCCAGGAAAGTGACATCAGTTATTTAATGAGAAAAATACAACTCAAAGATGTGAAAAAAAGCCACACCAGTACCAGATGCCTTTAGCAAATTATGTTCCTAATTTCCCTGTGCCACGACCTCTTAGACATTCCCTATGTGTAGTGCAGTAACTGTACCTAACACACACACTGAAATTATTTAAACGTAAGGGAAATCCAATGTATTAATTATAAACCTTAAGACTTAAAGAAGAATGCTACATGAAAAACAGATACGACTGAGCTACTTGCCTTAAGCAGAATGCTGTATACTATAAGCTAAAGATGGTCCCAAGGCCAAGGTAAGTACCAAAATGAATCGTATTCATTCCGATAGTCCTACTTACCTTTAATTCTAACTTATGTGAAGTCTGTTGCAAATAATGAATACAAATTTGCAAATATTTTAAAAACATTTTATTACATCAAAACAACGTGCTAAAATATTCATTGCCTGTACTGTGTGATAAAAATTACGAAAAAAAGCTACAATGAGAATAGAATAAATTAATATGCTGCTTTGGAGACTTTCATTACCTTGAAGAACGTTCGCTGTCTGTAGTGCAACATCATTGACTGCCAAGATGGGACTATATTATGATGTCAAAATGCGGGTTCCTGCACACACACTGGTTAGTTATTTTATTGATGCTGTAGTGAAGAGATTTCAATATGATTAATACAACAAAACTAGCACTGGAGAATATGCACTGTTTGGTAGTGTTTGGGGGTTTACCTGATGTTCACATAGTTCAATTATATATCACTAAGGATTTCTAGTGTCCCCAGAAATAAAAAATAAAAAAAAACATGCTGTTGGTTAAGTTTAAATTAGAAGCAGGTCCTTCCATAGCTTTCCTATGAAAAGTGAGATGGTGGTTTTGAGGTTCAGCCTAGGGAGTTTCCATTGGTGTTGTACTCTTTGTTTTAACATAGCTCACACCTTACACACTTCTGATTTATCCCTACCTTACAATTTCTTATTTATTTAATCAATTAATTTTATTTTTATTTTAGGGAAGTAAGGTGGCTGGCAATACTCACCATATTTGGTGTGTTCACTAGACTTGGGCACCAGGGGGCTCTTCGTGTTCGTCTTCGTGCTCGAATATTCACCCGTTCCTGTCTTCTCTTCGTGCGAATATTCGTGGATATTCTTCGTGTTCGGTTTTTCTACGTTTCCCCGGTTAAGGGGTTAATACGGGGTTAACGCAGCTCTGGCGCCAGGAGTTTAAATGTACGTGTGAGCAACTCTATTGGTCCTCAGCAGGGGGCTCGTCTGGCATTGGTTGATGGCAGACGAGCCCCCTGCTGGCGACCAACAGAGTCGCTCGTGCAGACTTTTAAAACCTCAATGCTGAAACTTACTGGGCACATCCCACTGGTCTCCCTCCCTGTTCAATTAGTTAAATGTCCGTACGAGCGACTTTATTGGTTGCTCGTACGGACATTTATCTGATAGAACAGGGAGGCCAGTGGGATCTGCAGGGTAAGTTGCAGCATTGGGGCTTTAAAAGTCTGCACGAGCGACTATGTTGGTCGCTCGTACAGACTTTTAAAACCCCAATGCTGCAACTTACCCTGCAGATGCCACTGGTCTCCCTCCCTGTTCAATTAGTTAAATGTCCGTACGAGCGACCAATAAAGTCGCTTGTACAGACATTTAACTGATAAAACAGGGAGACCAGTGGGATCTGCCATTGGGGTTAACTTTTTAACTTTTATTAGGGGTTAACTTTTTTTTTTAAGGGTTAAGGGGCCGTGCGAGTGACCCTATTGGTCGCTTGCACGGCCCTTTAACCTACAGATTTCTGCTCCCGTTATCTAACGCAGCATCGAAGGGGTTAACGGGAGCGGAAATTCATGGGTTCGCTGTCAGGGGTTACAACTTACAAAGGCCTTGCGAGTGAGCCTATTGGTTGATGCCAGAGGAGGTCCCTGTAGGCGACCAATAGGCTCATTCGCACTGCCCTGTAACCCGTGATGGCGAACCTGCGGATTTCCTCTTCCGTGAACTGCCGCGATTCCGCGAAGACAAGGTAAGTTAGAAGGGGGGGGGGAATGGTAGACGAAGACGATCACGAAGATCTTCGTGGTGTGTGTCTTCGTCTTCGCCTACGTTTTACCGCCGCTGTCTTCTCTTCGGCGTGTCTTCGGAACGAACACGAAAACGCACTCTTCGTGTTCGTTTTCATGTTTGCCCGAAGACGAATGCCCAAGTCTAGTGTTCACCCTTTGTTCGCTCACTTTAGTTAAACGCTAAAAATCAACTATTTGTATGTATATTTTTGAAAGCATTCTGACAGCATTTTTTTACTCATGTCTGAAACGTTTGCACAGTATTGTATATATTTAGTAGCAGCTGTTTAGAGTAGGGTCAACCTAAACTTAATCACCTTTCTAAAAGATCAAAACGCTATTGTGATAATGAGTTCCAAATCATGCAGAAACATACCTGGGAAATTTAAAATGCTGGTCTTCCAGAGTTCTCCATCTCCATGGGGAAGCGAGAGGAAGGACCGTAGTTGTTTGATGGCTTGTAGAAGAGTAGCACTTACATCTTTTGGTATATTAGGGCATAATAGAATAGAAATACAGTATGTTGTGTGTGGGAATTCAGTGTTTTTGAGACTTCATGCTTTTTATTACCACCATATTAACAGGTGTCAGAACTATCAATTGTACAAATTGTAGCACAAATATAAGCTTAACAACATCATAGAGCACATGCAACATGCCTAGAATCAACAAGAGCAGATCAAATTTCTGCAGCTGGATCCCATGTTACAAAACATAATATGAAAAAGAACTATATGTGACTTCCTTTCTGAGTGTAGATTACTTGAATTACAAGTGCCAAGGGGAATTGCTGTCAAAGTGTATGGCAATGACTTTCATTACAACTCTCCTATCTGCAGTAGATATCTTCTCTAATGAGCCAAGTTTACAATTATAATTATAATTTCTACTGTTTGCTATGGGAAGTATTTCCCTTTGGTAAAATTACCCTTAGGTTCTTAATTTTAGTTTCTGAAATTACTGTTCTTTCCTTTTTTTCGTCTCTCAATGGGCTCCCTTTTCTCATGCTTTATTTCAGTTGTTTGGTCCAAAATACTTTTTTTCATATGCAACTAATGTACACATATGGAAACATAAATTAGTAAATTTGTATCATCTTGATATGCAAAAAATATTTTTCCATATTAGTCCTAGAGGTGGCATAACCTGTAAAGGTTGGTAATTATTTTGAGATGACATGCATAACCATAGAACATAATGTAGGCTCACATAAGCTTTTGAAACTTCATGAAGACCTGTGGTCTTCAAAGCTTATGTACATATTTTGTTATATATGCTCTTTTATGTGATGGTATCACTAACTGCTTCACATATTATCTAAAGAGAAGGTTAAATAATTGTTTTCAAAAGCTCAGTGACTTTGAAAAATGCAATCTGCACCTTTGAGGAAACCATTAAATTGACTATGGGTTTTAGGGTTTTTATTCAGTATCTATGTCTTGGTGTCAATCAGAAGATTACCTGGGTGATACATCCCTAAAATAATCTTGTAGATTCCATGTTTTTAATAAATGGTGCTTTATTATTAGTATGTCATAAACACAACTCTGTCTGTGTTAAAGAAGCTTGTCAAGTTCCCTTTAGGGTTAAATGTGCTACTGATTTTGTGCTCACGTTTGCACCAATATAGCTACATTATTAAAGAAAAAAGTTTTATATCTGTATTCTTGTGTTATACTTTTGTGTTTTTCCATGAAGACCAAATGAGTGATGAACAATGTGGGAAACTGGCAATTGCTAAAAATATGTAGTGGAAATATCAATATAGTATTACTTTATTTTTTTATTTTTTTTTATCTGTTTTGGGAAAAATTCACACATCTTTTCCTTTTCTGCAAAACTCATTTGCAGAGTTTGTGTGCAGACCTGTTTACTCAGTGGTAATCTACATCTTAATAGACAGCACATCTGCGGTATCTCTCTGGCGGTGCATTGATTTTTTTGCTGTAGTTTAACTTTCAATCTTCTGTGTGATCCGTGTTCCATTAGTATCACGTTTTATGAAGCATTCTGCATTGACTGATGGTATTTGTTACACCATGCTAGCAGACAGAGGACTTTCACTGGAATTAATCTGCTCCAAGTACTGCAGACACACTATTTTTAATGTCTGCAAACTTTAGCAAGATTATTCTAGTGTAGAAACTGGTTTTAAACAGCCCATAATATGGACATGCTGTCTGGGCATGCTTACTTACTCTTTATTACACTTTTACTTATTTTATTTCAGTTTACAGTTAGATACTGTTCAGCGTTCCAGCAATATTTCCCCGTCATCCTCTGGTGAAATTACAGACCCCTTGGGAAATTCTAAAGAAGGATTCTCCGGTCTTACATTTAATGAGATCTGCTTATGCTAAATAAACAATTTTGAAAGATAATAGAGATATGCTATAAAACAGTGATATATTAGAAACACTGTACTCAATAAATATGTTTTTTTTATTTTTTATAATTGTATTTAGGGTCCATTGTCATAGTATAAGGAAAATCGATACAGCTGTATTAGCTCAAGAGAAAATGATGTGTATAGGTGAAGTCTATGCCTTTTATTAGACCAACAAAGAAAAAGGTGTAATGTCACATAAGCTTTTAGCACCTATCGGTCTCTTCCACATATGGTCCAATAAAAGGTATCAACTTTGGCTCTAAGTCTCTAATGAGGTAGAATAGGTTAGAATAGGTCCCTCCTCGAGACTTGGCCTGTGCCGAATGCTTCAAGAGGGCTGTCAGTAGCTTAAGAACTACCTGTTACAGATCCCTGCTCTGGAGTGCCCTCCTAAAACATTGAGAACCTGGAAGTCTCGGTGCTGCCTATTACCCAGTATTAGCATTTGAAGACCACCATTAGGAGGATTTTTAATGTTGTTTTGTGGAGTGTAAATACACCACTCACCTACATTCAAAATACTTGTTTAAGAATAGTCAAATATAAATAAAATCCACATGAGGATGTGCATTTTATTCAACATAATGGATAGCGCAAAAGACATAATCACTACTACTTTAACCCCTCAAAGATTGTATGATGATTGCATAGCAATTTGCTATATCTTTATTCAACTGGTATTTTCCACTAACTTGTTTAGTTTACCCCCACAAATTACATATTGTTCTTTCAGGACAAGTAGGGCTTTCTTTTGAAATCGTAACTATATAGAAATAAAAATGTTTTATGGTTTCACCTATAAAAATTATACATAGTCAGTGGAAATGAAAAAGAACAAAACAAAAACAGGTATTTGACCTGATTTTGGAAACACCTTGTAATCCTGATATTTTCATCTATTTTGGTAGTTACACGGCTAAATGTAAATGACGTGCATCACAGTTTCGAAACTAGATTTCTTTAAGCATCTGATATGCTGGAAATTGGGCACCAATGGTGGCTATGAAAAGCAAAACAAAAGTATATATTTTTTTACAACCCAAAGTATTTTACATTTTAACACTTTTTATTCAACCATTTTAGTATTAATTTGTAACAAATACACACCAAATTGTTTATTTTTGTTTTCTATATTTACAGTAACAAACATTGCAGTGTTTCAGTAGATGTCTTTCCCAGGGTATTTAGAAGTACTAAAACTACTTATGATTTGCATTCAACAACACTCTCCCAAGTACCATGCATGGGTATGGAATATTTGCAGGATCAAAATTGGAACATGTGTATTGCAGTTTTCAAACTAGGAATTTGAAAGAAAAATACAGTACTTTTCTTGCTATTACCATAACGGTAGTTTATAGACATTAGAGTCTTAAACTATTATACTGTGCTCAAAATCTCTGTGATTAAAAAAGCTTAGAATTACACATAAGTAATGCTTGTGCAACTATGTTTGGTTCCCAGAGCAGACAATTACATTTTGGTTTGAAAAACTTTTTATTTTTATTTTGTATTGAACCATGCATTCAGTTTGAAGGTGGGCAGAACTCTGCAATTTATCATGAGGCTATAATCAATCTGTATTCTTATGAAGTGTATGATTATGTTATTTAAAGTTATTTAAGTCCCACCAGTGCCTATGAATCCAGATTACACATCAAAAATGACAAAGTACTCAAACCTTACTAGTATTTAATAGCACAGTAACCTTTTGAACATCACTTAGTGATCTTACTCAGGGTACGGGGAGTTCTAATGCTCAATAACAGACATCTGGTACAATGTTGAATAACATTTAATTATCATCAGATGTTGTAGAGATACAATGGATGGAAATTGTCTTGACAAATATACTCTTCTACATCTATTAAAAATGCAGTGCTAAAATGTTTTGGTGCGAACCTCTGGAAATGTTTGGGTACATTATGTAGGACCCAGGCCCCCATCCCATCATAACTCATCATGTTTACTAGTGACTCCCTATTTAGTCTCCTCCTGAACCTCATGCAGATGCTTGGAACAGAAAGGGCAAATTAAGCCTCTTTATCTTTATTCCAAATACTCTTCCTTCAATTGGATTCTGAGTTTGAAGATTGCATTATTTATTTTCATTGCATTCAAAAACTGAGGTGTCAAAACCAACTGCAACATTACTGAACTAACTGAACAATTTACTTTGCCAGTGATTTATTAATTAAACTGGACAATTAACATAAATACTAATATAAAAAAGACCTTTTGTTATACTTGTTATTAGCATTCGGTACTCCTGAGCTCAAAAAGACAATACAACATTTTTCTAGTGCATTCCCTTGTATGCTCCAAGAGTGATGAGACACCTGTAGGGCTAGGCTCATCTACAGTACAATCCCCAACAGTGTAGTCTGTAAATTAGCCAAAGGTTGGCTATAGGGTTCCTATTGCCCTATACTAAAAAAACATAAAAAATATTAAAAAAATAGTACAAAAATGAAATTGATTGAACGAAATAAAATTACACAGACATCCTAAGCAGTACTATCCAGTTCCAAGAGCGATAAATTAGATATTTAAAGACCTCAAACGGATCTCTAGACAAGAAAGTGTAAAAAGTAAAAAAAATTATAATAAAAAATGAAAAATAAGAAAAACAATTAGATAAAAAAATTGAAAAATATTTGCCCAAAACACCTTCTGCACTCCCACTAGAAATATACATAAAAAGCTATTATTCTACTCAGGGGGTGTTCAACATTAGGGTTTTTTTTCATCGATGAGAAGTAAAATAGCGAAATCTTGATTTTCTCTTGAGGAAGGAGAGAGCAGAGTCAAGTATGAGGTCAAGGCAGAGAACTTGGTTTATCAGTTGGATATTGGAGTTGTCAACAGTAAGAGATATGTCAGGAATTGTAGACAGAACAGATAGTAGGATTACCATATGCTCAGTCTTGTGGTGTGTTTTAGTTAGGAGGCCATCCAAAATGGAAAGACTGTCATTGAGACATGTTAGAACAGAGGATGAAAGGTCAGGAGAGGATATAAAGACTAGAGTGTCATGTGCATATACTCTCTATTGGAAGCCAAAGGAAGATACCAGTTGTCCAAGTGAAGAGGTGTAGATAAGAAGAGTAGAAGATTAATTAAATTTTCAGAGATGAAGGGAAAATGTATCAGAATGGAGCATGAGTTTATAATGAGTGAAATCTTCAGGTTTAGAGGCTTCCTCCATAGGCGCTCAGCAGTACGTGAAAACCTTTGGAGGAGACGGGTTTGTCTGGAATCCCATGGCTGAGGTGGATGGCATAGGGGGTGGAGCACAGTTACAGGAGGAACCATATCTCGGGCTGAGGCTAGTGTATGGTTGTACTGACCTGTAGCAGCAAAGAAGGGGTGGGGATAATTGATGGGAGGCATGTCAAGGTTAAATGTTAACAGGCTGTAGTCATACAGAAGGGGCGTGTTGGAGAAATAAGATGTTGAACAAAGGTGGGAAAATACTAGTTTGATTTAATGACCATCATGGTCCATGGAGGGGTAGTCCATTGTTAAGAGTCAGAGAGAGGAGGAGAGCGAAAGTAGTTTGGAAGCAGCAGGTATATTGAAGTCCCCTAGAATTAATTTAAGGATGGTGGAGGGAAGAAAGTAAGAGAACCATGCAGTAAAGTGATCAAAGAATTAGGAAGTAGGGCCAGGAGGTTGATAGACGACTGCAACATGATCAATGGGGAGAATTGACGGACAGTGTGTACTTTGAAAGACGAAAAGGAAAGAGAAGGGACATTAAATTATGCAACAGGGGGAGAGGTGGATTCCAAAACCTCTTCCCTGTCTGTCTCCAGGTCTAGGTGTGTGTAGACCACAGTAAGAGAGAGCAGCAGGAGAGGTAATGTTGGAGGTTCAGAGGCTTGAGTATAACAAAAGGAAGTTTTACTTTACTACTGAAAAAGGGGACCAAGGACTGATTAGGATCATGAGTAATAGGCAGATTAGATGGGTGTAATTGTTCTGCTGTCAAATTCTATGTTTCTGTAACTTACGTAATATACACGTTACCTAAACGGTTAAAACAGCTAAAATCATTAGGATGCTCTCCAAAAAATTAAAGGGGAATACTTGTAGTACAATTGTCTTTGGGAAGTCAGAACACTGAGTATTCTGACTATGATGTGTAAGAGAGGTGAGGGCCATAACCGTGTAGACCAATAAACAATGTAATATTAAATAATTCAACCAAAGTTCTTCTAATCACTAAGGAGTCAAATGGACAGTCAAGTTAAAAGTTGACTTTGCATGCTTACACTCTCAAAACAACTTGCATATTCTCCAAAATGCGAGTTGTTTGTGAGGACATGCAACTTCCAATTTCTTCAGGGTGAAGGCATGCGCTTTTCAAAATCTGCTCACCAACTATGAGGAGGCAGAGCTATGCTGAGTAGGCATGGCTAATCATGTATGGGGTGAAGCTAGAGCACAATAATGTGAAATGTAAAAAGGCTGCCCCAGAGGCCCGACATTTAGCTTTGATCTCCAGAGCAATTATGTGCATCTTAATTAGGTGTAATTAATTTTATTTGAGAGATGTCTGTGCTTAAAGTGGGAAATATGACTTGGTTTGACCCTAGAGGAGTTGTGCACTCCTGCATTAGAATACCCTGTCCCATATGGCTGATCACAAAGGCTAATTGACAAGATTGGACAAAACTGCACACCACAACAATAGTTGGTATATATATCATATTACTATCAAACTAACCCATACTTTTCTGGAATATTAACTAAAACCACTGTTTCTAAGATGTTCAAAAGTCCAAAATTTTACCCAAGTCCTACTACCTCAGTCAATGCTGGGAGGGCTCATGAAATGTTATTATATATTTATATATTATTTACAATTCATCCTGTATCCAAGGTTTCCAGTATAATAAAGCTTTGGCTAAATATCAGAGATCAGGTTGATTGTTTTTTTTTTTAGTTTTTGTATATTATAATATAAATAATACATTTCTCTCCAACTCATAATGTCATGCTTAATACAGTTGTTAAATGTGAAATATAATTAGTTATCTTTTACCTTTTTAAAAGCATTCCTCTCAACTACTTTGCTGCATAACCACCACATAAATCAAAAGTGTTTCTTTAGCTTAAAATTTTTCAATACCCCTTTCCCAATATTAAATTTTTTATGAACTCTTATGACTTTGCTGAGCTGTTCACTGTAATTGGACCAAGACATTCCAATAATATCTGTCCTCTTATAGTCTTCTCACCCTTATACTTACTCACTGCTTGCTTTCTAATGCATATGTGGCCCAACTGAGATGAAGTACATTTAAAAAATCAATGTTAGAAATAGATATTACAGATAATTTAATCTTGAATATGGTACATCTAGACAGACACATCAATAAAGTTCAGTTACACACACAAGCAACATTTATTTGAGCTGTAAAAATAATCTATAACCAGACAGCTCCAAGGACAGTTTAAAAGATGAAAATACATGAATGTTAAAATGAAGATTAGAGTATTAGTATAAAAGCTGTAAAATTATTATGTGTTTTTATGTTTAATATAAAATTTTTCATTGCCAGTACCATTTTATATCCAGTCTTGCAAAACATTGTATCTTAAGGTTAGTCTTCTAGTGGTATAGAAATGGATGAGACTAAAGACCACCTAGGTATGTCAGCCGCGAACCCTTACTTAATAATCACTAAGAATAATTAGAATGTGTACTTGTGTAGACATATATATGCTTATGTGATATGGTATCTGTGTAAAAAAAAAAAGAAAACACATTAACAGAATGGATGCTCTTGGCACATATCCTTAAAAGGTAACATGCAACTTTCAGTTTATAAGTAAAATCCAGGTGCCAAGTCCACCAAAATGGCCAAATTAATTCTATGGTCTAAAATACATTTAGTGGAAGACATACTTAACGTGCTATTAAGCCCCCATACCCATTCTCATGGAGGGTCTTCACACCAAATACCTGTAAAAAAAGAGCCAAAAAGGGTCTGGCATTGTGTAAATTATGCCAAATAACCTTGTAGTTTTGGCATACTGCCCAACATTCTGAATGGCCAAAGAAGGACAGCTCCACCGAGTGAGGCACATCTGTGTGGGGTAGAAGCCCCTCTGCCACAAAACCAGGGTCTGATTGAGGATGGCGGCACAGAGGTGAGTTCTAGGGGTTTGTTGGGCACTACCTTGGGTGGATTTGAGAAGATTGATGGAAACTATTCTATGGTGAAACACTGAAAAAAACTACTAGATTTACTTCAAGTGCCACCACAACCAACAGACCAAAGATGGGCAGGTATTGGCCAAAACAATTATCCATGATATATTGATTTATTACAAAAAATTGTTTGTTAATCACTATTACAACGTTCCTTATTTATACATTGTATCGTATGCTTTTAATGTCATTTGGCTACCTCACATGCTCATGATTGGCACTCAATAATAGCGCTAATCCAGCAATTGATCATGTAATAGTAACTGTATACAAACAAAGAATGAATCATTAAATAGACGGTGCCACATCTAATTTAACAGATAGATCATGCATTTTGTTCAATTAAAACATCAAGTATATAAAAAAAATAACCAATAGTCTATTTAAATATTTAATGACATTTATATATTGTCTCATGTTGTTGAATATCAAGAAATTACATCAAAGCACCTACAGACCATTATCTGATCCTTTTTAAAGTTGGAGCCAACAGATTTTTCCGCTTTACGAATGTTGCAATTAGGGTTACTTTGCATCACTACAAATATTGAATAGTGGCTTGGAAGAAGAGATTTTATTATATATTTTAGTTTAGTTTCATTAAATGTTTTGGTCTAGAAGAATGTGAGGAAAAAGAGGGAGGAATCATCTTCTTTACTCTTAGGGATCAATTCATCAAAATTGGGGAGGGATATTTGTGTGTATGTCTCTATTGTTTATCTAAAGGTGGCAACCCTACTTTTCAAATACAAGTGATGAAAAAATAGCTATATATTTAAACTGAGGAACATATATATGTTGTTTAAGAGAAAGCTTAATTACAGCAAGATCCATTAAGAAGAATATAGTTATAAGTCCACTTATTTCTTCATTTAGACCAAAAGAAGGTCCATGGTATCTATAGCAACACCTTCATTTATGTGCTGACTGTGCATTCCACTTGTGAATTAACCTTCCATACACAAACTAGATTCACATCTAACAGACAGATATGGCTCTCAGACTTCTTTTGGGAATCATAACAATAATGGGACTTTTTGGACACAAATTGGGTTGCTAATGTGTTTACAGGGCAATTATTTCAAATCTCAAGAATACTTGCATGAAAAATTATTTTAAGCTTTTGTATCAGGAAAATATAGTTTATAACGTAGGTTTGCTTGTTGTGGTATAGTCAGAGTCTTTTTTTTTTGGTAACTCATAAATGGATTTGTTATTTAAAAGAAATCCACAGACAAAAAAGGAGTTCCTTAGGGTAGGTTACATGAATGACCTAAAGAATAGGGAAAATGGCATGTGAGACTGTCTAAATTTCACACATTTATTGATTTTTTTTTAACACCAACATTGCGTGACGTTCAGCAGATACCATTAGTACGGTCTCTAGAATCTAATGATTTGTTACGCCCTAGGAAAAATATATTTTGACTATTTGGTGCACTGCTTTAGCTATTCACACGGTCGGCAGTAATTTATTTCAAGTGTGCTTACAAGAACCGCAATATATTTCTCAATATGCCTGGAGAGTGCATTCAGGATATAAATCCCAATACCAGGTGGCTTTCAGAGATCTCTCTGCAAGTTTATTTAGGAAATAAAGCATGAAAAAGGGCTGTAAAATGTTTGACATGTTTTACTCTGCATCATCTGCAAGATTCTCTGTATTCATTTTCCTTACTGAGCTCATAAGCATTATTCATGCTTTCTAGGGTTTCCCAAATGTCACTGCGTTGGCATATTGTACACGAAAGCCGATCAGCTCTGCTGTGCCTCATGGCTCCTTTACATTTGCCTTGTTACAGGGTGAATATATTCTGTTATATGGACAGCGGTTTTATGTCACAGAAAAAGTTCTAGCTTCAACTTGTACATATATTATTACGCTTCCTCATTGCATTAGTGCAGGTCTATCAAGAACAATCAAATAATATTAATAATTGTCAAAGCTGAGCTAGTATATACTGTCACAGAGGCTGAATCAGAGAGGTGTGATGGACGTGCAGATGTCTAATCAGGGGAAAAGGGTGTCCCCAGGATCGTGGCCCAGCAGCCATTTACAATTAAGATTAGCCCAGGTTGCCTGTGCCAGTCCACACAGAATGAAAACGTTGGTACTTTGCTGATTGTGATCTTTCCCCCAAAAATACCGTGGCTATGGTAGACAACCCCTCCATTGGTCATTGTGGAAGTAGGTGCTTCTCCCATTTGCCACCTTATGCCAGGAGAGGGGGATTGTGTTTACATGTTCTCCGCCTCTCATTGGTTGTTGCACATAAATACTTGATGCCTATTGGTTAGTGTGTTTTGTTACAAAAAAGGAGGGAATGTATCCATGAAGGTATCTTTAGTGCTGAGTTTAAACCTTGTTAAGGCAATCCAGAGCAAGACAGCCAGCTGCCCCTGAGCTGATTTTACTAATGAGACCCGAGAAGGGTACCCTCAATGAAAGGCAGGGGAACCGGTGGTTTCCATTACTATTCTTTAATAAATTAATTCTAGTTTATTCTTGTAGAATATTTTTCTCGTTGTCTCTGGGGCTGTTAATCCTGACTGAGATGACTAGCACTATTTAGAAAATGGTGTCAAATCCTAAAATTCATTTTAACTGTTCGCCAATAATCTGTTACTGTAACAGCCAACATTTCCCGAGGCATTCAGCTTCCTAGGATTAATCATTTGAGGATTTTGTTACAGATAGATGGGACATATATGGCATAACCTATAAACTGATGTGGTGTACCAAGATGTGGCAACCCCACCGGCAAGTACAGTAATGAATCCAATGTACATATCTTTTAACATGATAATATAAGTAATTCTTATTGTTCTAGTCCATAGATAAAGGGCATATGTCCTTATTTTCAGACTCTGGATTAATGCTTCTGTTCCTTGAAACTATATGATATCAAGTATGTTTGTTGCTGTAGGACTTAAATAATAAGTAAATAAATAAATAATAAAGTCATAAAGTTAATAATGAATAAAGTAAATATTAAAGCCGATTATTTCCCTCCTGTCTTAAAAACAAAATCTACCATGTTAGCAAAATCACTCGATCTCTCCCTTTTTTTTTTTTTTTTTACTGAGGATTATTATAGTTGTTTTAAAAAAAGTATTTTTAGAATATTAGGGCTGTTAAAAAACATGTATAACCATACATTTCTCCATGGAAAATGTACTTCTTTGCTGAGGAACTTGAGAGTTAACCTCCAGCAGCTTAAGATTCTTTCTTTGAACCTATACAGAAAATATTTTTTTTTATCATGCTATGTGGGCTCTTTGGCTAATTGTCTCCCTTGTATGGCTGGTAGGATTTGTAAACACATTATTATGAGGGTGATTGAAGCAAATGGGACCATCTGGAAGGGAAAAGCATTGTAACTGGGCAACTGTTAAGGAGTTGGACAGTGAATGCAGCTGGCATTATTGCAAGCCATCTTCTATATTTATTTTATGTCTACCTAAGAGAAACATTCACAGCTATTTTTCTCAGCTGGAAGGCCTTTATTCTGGTAATAGATAAGAGTCTGTTAAGCCTAGAGACTGAAACATGTCCTAAAGCTATGATGCTTTTCCTAATACTTTCAAGTCTCCGTATGTATCTAATTTTTGGGCCCTTAATATAAGTAAAGAATGTTCAAACACTGCTGGGCTTCATTTTGTGGCTTTTGTGGAAGCACTAAAAAAAACCATAAAAATGTTAGTAATCTTATACCACCGTATTGTTCTTCATCCATAATGTTATTGTCCTGTCATAAAAATATTTAAGAATTGGGATTACTTAGATTATCTACTTTGCAAATGCTTGACACCTTAGGTCGTATAACACCACCCTATCACTGTTGTGAACTGCAAATAAATGAAATTACTTGTATGAGATAAAATCAATTGAGAGAATAAAATAAAACAAAGTTTAGGGGTTTTTTACATTTACACCCATATCAAGGGATCTCCTCTTACTGTTTGACCTTTTTAAATTCTAAAGTCAATTGTGTAATAAGTAAAAGTAATTATTTGTCTTTGCAGTTATCTGCTTCATTTGGGGACACTATATTCATTTCAGCTTCTTCTCATTCCTCCTGACTCAGTTGTGCCAATAATTGCATCGGGAGACCATTACAGTGTAATCTGCAAAAGTACATTAAGTGCTCAGATTTCTATAATTTCTTTTTTCTCGTTAGTGAAATTAATTAAACTGTTAAATGTCAGCAGTAAAATGGCATATATTTTACACATGTTTTTTCACGCCAGTGAGCATATATTTCAGGTTAGGTTTGAGTTAAGAAACAATTGCATGCATATTTTTAATTACTTTTTCATAATAATGAATAAGTCATACCTGTGACCCCAGGTCACCGGATCGTATTCTCCTTTCTCTGTATAAGGGAGTGCTGCTGGCCGCACCCACTTTTCTTCTACCCCTACCCACTGAAGGCACTCTGGGACTTATGCCATTGTACAAAGCACTGTTAAGACTTCGCTTGGAGTATTGTGTACAGAACTGGAGACCGGATCTCCAGAAGGATATAGATACTTCGGAGTTCAAAGAACATCTACTTAAATGGTTCATCGATTGCAAGATAAAACACACCAGGAAAGGTTAAAGGATCTTTAACACACCTATACCGGAAGAAAGAGTCGACGGGGAAAACGATAGAAACATTTAAATACAAAATTGGAATCAACACGATGAAGGAGTAGAGTATATTTAAAAGAAGAAAAACTACTACAACAAGAGGAAATAGTCTTAAATTAGGGGGGCAAATGTTTAAAAGTAATATAAGAAAGTATTACTGTATTGAAAGGGTAGTAGATGGATCGAATAGCCTTCCAGCATAAGTGGCTTAGGTTAATATAGTGAAGGAGTTTAAACATGCATCAGATATCTTTATATATAAGTTAAGTCCAAGGACTAACGCAAGTATATTGGTCAAACTAGATGGGCTGAATGGTTCTTATCTACCGACAAAATCTATGCTTTTATATTTCTATGTAAGGCATACCAACCAAATCCCCCTGTTCACAACTTAATAAATATTATGCAATACAATAAATCATGACACGTATAAACACACACACTCTAGCACGTTACACATACATACATAGATACATTCACACACAGCCACTCCAACATTATACACTTATACATGCATACACATTTTTTTCATTCAAAATGCAGATTTTTATTAAAATGTTACAGGAATTTATGTTATTCTATGTTTCTTGATTGACCGCAATGCAGGTGTAAGCATGGCATCTTTTCTTTGTGCCCTTACTGAAAAGTTTGGAGACCTCTGGTCTAAAGGAATCAAGTATATTATTCATATCATTTTATTACTGTATTCTTAAACACCCACAAAGCGCCCATCATTTTTTTTTTTTTTTATTACTGTGACTGAAACCATTATACTAAATGCTTCAAAACAGAAACAAGAGGTGCAAATGGAATTGTGTAAAAATATATCAATATTTAATTTGCTGAAAATCACTCCAAGAAATTGGGAGGCCTTATATACACCAGCAAATTAAATCTAAGAGAGTGAAAACCTTGGTTATTGCACAATTTCTATGCAACAGAAAATATATAATCTGCTGAATATTTATAATAAAAAATATATAAATATGTCTAGCATAATTCCTTAATAATAAAATAATATAGCTTTAATGATGAGCACAAGCTCAACTTTCATCCTATTTTTAAATACAAGCTTATTTATGCTTATGCAATTTATGTTAAAAGAGGACAATACAAATTTTATTATAAAAACCTTTGGGGAGAAAATCAGGCTCTGATCATTTCTACAGTAAAAATGGGAAAGCTGTGTATAAGTTAAATACAGGGCCGGCCCAAGGCAAAATGCCGCCTGGGGCGAATTTAAAAAAAAAATGCCCCACTCGGCTCCATTGTCGGGCCGGCCCTGGTTAAATAGCAAAAAGGTTTGGACCGTATTTCTTGGCAGTGGAATCAGGAAATTTGGCCCCAAATGTAGATTTATTATCTGTTAAGAAGGGATACAAATGTGTAAGTGTACGAGGGTCTTGTTGTTAAGGGCTAGCTGCTTATTATCAGGTTTGAGGGGCCTTCCTGCAACATAACTTGCTGGGGCCTCTCACTAGTTCCCAGCTAGTCCCAGAGAAACAGCCTCATGTCTTGTTGAATTTGCAGCACCCCTGATGCCACAAGCTGTACTCAATAGGAACCGCACTCTTAAAACCAGGGCCGGCCGGTCCGTGGACGGGTCGGTCGGTCGGTCGGCAGACAAACATTCAAAACAGCCGCAGAGTGGCTGCAAGCTGGATTGAAAGCGGTCGTCGTGAGGCAGCCGGGCTATCTCCTCTGGCCGCCGGCGCCTAATGAAATGAAAGGGGCCAGCGTGCACGCACCGCGCCGCCCAATGGCCGTGCCTCAGCATTTCGTTCCATGTCTTAAAAGGCATGGGACGGCCATTGGGTGCCACGGTGCGTGCATGCCAGCCCTTTTAATTTCATGAACGCTGCCCCCACCAGACACCAGGGAGTCAGAAGCAGTGGGAAGTCGGGGGGGAGTGTAATATGGGGGGCATAAGGCAGAGTGCCCCATGACATGCCTTTTAACCCCCTTTATGCTACTCTGCCTCCAGAAATGCCTTTTAAACCCCTATATGCCACTCTGCCTCTAGAAATGCCTTATACCCCCCTATATGCAACTCTGTTCCATGGAGGCAGAGTGGCATATAGGGGGTAACAAGGCAAATCAAGGGAGTGGCAGATGTGCATAACTGGTGGGGCAGGTTGGCAAATAAAAGGAAATAAAAACAAAAAAATATATTTTTCTCAATCATAGCTTTTATTAAATATAAAAAAATTGTTTACATGAATTAATAAAGAAATATAAGTTTTTACAAGAATATTGTGAAGAATAACGTGATCACTGTTTTGTTCCACTAAATAAAATGGAACTTTCATCTAAAAATGTTTGCAGTAGCAAATGTTTTGATTCCATTATGTCTAATTTATTTAATTTATTAGGGCCTTTTAACACTCTTGCTTTCTGGCATTTTAATACAAATAATGTTACAACAGTAGCTTTGGACCGGGAAGTGATCCCTAAGAATTTCTACGGTCACCAACCAAACAGTGTTGTATTAACACGGTCTGTCCTTCCCCTGTTAAATAATCGGACCACACAGTCCTATACTGTTGCACACTGCTTAGATAACAATTCGATTTTATTGCACAGTTTTTGAAGCAGTCTCATTAATATAGATGCCAATGTAATGTTAATTACAATAAAAGTTGTGTGGTTAGTAATGTTGGGGGTTAATTGTACTAACTTCACTCAACTGAGGTTAAAAACTCACAGATTCAGGTCATGCAAGTGACAGTTTCATGTCCTTGACACTTAAATATGCATTCTTCCACATACAATTAAAGCACTTACCTGACAGAGAAAAGACTGACCTACTCCGTGGTCTGACTGGTTCTGTTAAACAGTATTTTATCTTACCTAATCTAGTGCAATAAGTGTAACCTGTGGAAGTGGAAAAGTGGAAATTCGAAGTAGAAGTAAGTGAGTCAGATGATGGCAACATAAGGCAAAATAAGGAAAAACAAGGAAAGCCAAACAGAGTTCCATGCCTCTACTTATAATGAGCTCAAGCCTGATGTGAAGCTGGGTTAAGTGTTTTTGACAGAGCTATAGGTGAAAGTTTTCAAAGTACAAATTTGTTGTACTGCTAAAAGTGGGTAAAAGAAGCTATTAAAAAACATAGTATTCTTGCTTTAACCCCTTCGAGACAAAGGCTGATTTTACTTTTTGTACCCTTTGTGACAATGGCCTTTTTAACATTTCTGCGCTGCTCGTGTTTAGCTGTAATTTTCTTCTTTCCCGTTTACTGAACCCACACACATTAGATATTGTTTTTTTCAGGACAAGAAGGGCTTTCTTTAGATGACATTGTTTTGATTGTATCATATTATTTACTATTAAAAAAATTATAAAATATGGTGAAAAATGTAGAAAAAAATGACTGTTTCTAACTTTTAGTTGAAAAATCTTTTACTCATCTATAAAAGGTAATGAAAAAACCTGCTAAATAGATTCTACTATTTGTCCTGAGTTTAGAAATACCCAATGTTTTTATGTTTTTTTGCTTTTTTCTACCCATTATGGGGCAATAAGTACAGGTAGCGTTTTGCTATTTCAAAGCCATTTTTTCCAAATCTGGTAATTCTTCCCCCCATGTGCCATTTCGGGTATCTTTGAACCCGGCCAATGCAATTTACCCCATCAAGTCATATATTTTTGAAAACTAGACAGCCCAGGGTATTCCAAATGCTAGTATTTTAACTCTTTCCATGCACCATATCTACCACCAGTCTTTGTCAAACTTTATGGTAGTCATTTTTTTGCATTTGTTTTGTCATACACATTTTACTTCAGGTATGAATTAAAATGTTCTAGTTTATGTCACTATCACAAAACACCCCAATATGTGTTCAGCAACATCTCCTGAGCGCAGCGATACCCCACATGAATGATTTTGCCTGGCTGTTTGGGGGCAAAAGGGCCACATTTGGGGCATGCGCATTTTTCAATGTTGAACTTTGGCATTTGGGGATCCACTGCCCATGCCCTATTTGGTACATCTTTGAGCCGGGCCATTTCAGTGTGCCCAATAAACCCATATATTTTTGAAAACTAGACACCCCAGGGTATTTCAAATGCTAGTATTTTAACTCTTTCCATGCACCATATCTACCACCAGTCTTTGTCAAACTTTGTGGTAGTCATTTTTTTGCATTTGGTTTTCCACACACATTTTAATTCAGGTATGAATTAAAATGTTCTCGTATATGTCACTATCACAAAACACCCCAATATGTGTTCAGCAACATCTCCTGAGTACAGCGATACCTCACATGAATGATTTTGCCTGGCTGTTTTGGGGCAAAAGGGCCACATTTGGGGCATGCGCTTTTTTCAATGTTGAACTTTGGCATTTGGGATCCACTGCCCATGCCCTATTTGGTACATCTTTGAGCCAGGCCATTTCAGTGTGCCCAACAAAACCATATATTTTTCAAAACTAGACACCACAGGGTATTTTAAATGCTGGTATTTTAACTCTTTGCATGCACATATTTTACCACCAGCATTTTTTCAAAGTTTGCAGTAATATTTTTGTGTGTGTATTTTTCCCACACACACCTACTTTATGTATGAATTTACAGCTCCTGGTATATGCCGCTGTCACACGACACCCCATAATGTGTTCAGCAACATCTCCTGAGTGCAGTGATACCCCACATGCATGGGTGTGTCATTTTTTGGGGGAACTAAAAGGCCACATTTGGTACGTGTGCATTTTTCTAATTGGAAATTAGATGTGTGGCCATCCTTCCCCCCGTGTTAATTGGGACGTTGTTGAACCTGGCCCATTCAATTTACCCCATCAAATCATACATTTTTTAAAAGTAGACACCCCACGGGCATTTAATATGCCAGTATTTTAACTCTTTCCATGCGAGAATTGTTTTAAGCTAATATGCTAATTTTAGGACTTGCTCACAAAAATATATTTTTTATATATATATATATTTTTTTTTTATTTTTTTTAAAAAAAAATTAACATTTTTTTTCAACTTGGAGGTTCCCCTGATAGTGACATCAGTGGGAAATGATTTTTACATTTTACTGTTTTTTTACTATTTTTTTCTAATTATTATTAATTTTATTTTATTTTTTAATTTATTTTTACTAATCACACTGTGATTAGAAAGCTGGGCTCCATTGACTTGCATGGTGAATGCAGTACCTGTATTCAACCTGCAAGTGGAGCCAAAGTTCTCTAGATGGTCTGGACTATCTAGCGAACTTTTAAAATTTGTGGTTCCTGTTACAGGACGGCGGCCATCTTCCTTGATGGCGAAGATTGCCGGCAGCTGCGGCTGTGACCGCTCTCCGGAGCGGTCACAGCCCATCAAAAGGTTAGTGTTTGGTGTCGCTGGATGCCTCCTGATCGAGGCATTCCAGCGACACCATTTAAGCTTTTAAAACGGGCGTCCGCCGCCATACAAAGTATGGCGGATGTTGACGCCCCGTGGAGGGGCCAGAGATGGCCCCTTCGTGCCAATCGCGGCGTTGCTGAATGCCTCGAGGTCGAGGCATTCAGCAACGCTTTTTGGGTGCAGAAAGCGATAGTAGATCGCTTTCTGCACCCGTTTAAAGACGTGCCGGTCCTGGCACGTCAATTGTCGTAAAGCACATGCTTTTCCGTGCCGTGCCAGGACCGGCAATTGTCATTAAGGGGTTAAGGAACAATTGAATGCTTTGTTATTATTATTATGGATCAAAAAAACTAAAAAAGTCAAAAAGTGCTTGGTCAATAGGTATTATTCTTTATTGTCCGATTGTGGCCAACGTTACAAGAACATAGGACAAAAAAGTAGAGCATTTGTTATGTGGATCATATTCCACTTATTGCAAGGTTGTGGCTTTTGTGATAAACATCCACAATTTTTGCAATATCCAAGATGAATGTTTTGAAACTTGTAGCAGGATAGTTGAAGAGACAGATTGTGGTAGTTTTCTTGTGCAGAAGACTTTGGAAACCTGAGCGTTTCAGTTGAACCACTTACAGTTCAATACCTTTGTTCATGTTCAAGTAGAGTTATGGGTAATAAAACATAGCAGGAATACATTATGTCCCTCATCTCTGCAGCTGTCACCCTGTCTAGAATTACAAAATATCACTTGTGATGAGATACATCAATGCCTGGATAAAGTTTTATATTGTTAGCCTGTAACTTTTACACTGATGTATTGAGCCTTGCACATTTACTGTTGGGGAGAGGTGGTATTGCGGCATACAAAAAAAGCAGTTCTTAAAACAATGGAAACATTCTCTTTTTGCCTTGTATATTACAATGACACTATATTAACATGTGCAGAATTGTGTCCATTTTTCATTAATACATACTGTAAATATATTCGAGTCAAGTGAAGTGATTGCATTGATGCACGTGGGGGCGAGTAACTGTGTTATTTTAGAAACAGACAAGAACTATTTGGTCCATCAAGCCTGTTATAAAGCAATTCATTATTTAATTGCAATCTCTACATTTTTCACACTTAACCACTGGAAGATTATTCCAGGCACTGACTAGCCTTTTAACCATGACCTGCTCAATAAGGCTAGGAGTTCACTATATATGGCTACATTTTCAGTGCAAGGGGACACGGTCTGCTTGATTGGCAGTTTTCAGATAGACAACCATATCCTTATTTATTTATTTTATTTTTTATTTTTTATTTTTTTTTAAAATTTTCCTTTTTATTATATAACAAAAAGACATTTACAAAAAGACCTTTCATTCTTATGATATACAAAGTAGTATTAACTAATTAAGTTTATAGCATTCAAGTATAAGACGGTATCGAGACCAGGTTACTTCCTTAATCGTCTAGGGAGGAGAGAAGAGAGAGATATTGATAGTATTTGTATAAAGATGATAATTTAACTTAATAATTGCCAGGGTTATATAGTATTTAATATGTTTAGCCATTTCCGAAAAACCATCTTTGCCATGGAGACCAAATTACATCATAATTTTTTGTATTATTATGAGTTCGGTAAAAATACTTCTCCATTGTATGCTGATAATTTATTTGAGCTATAATTTGAGACCAAAGTGGAGCTTGTTCCGTTTTCCAAGACCGAGCTATGCATATTTTGGCTGCTGCCAAAATGTTAATAGCCAAATACAATTTCGATTTATTTTCCCAAGGCAGGTCGATATGAAAAAGAAAGGATTGCGGATTCAGTACCATGTCAATAACAAATAAACTCTTAAATAAAGTAATAATTTCAGATCTTACATTTAAAAGTTTATCACACTCCCACCAAATGTGTATCATTGACCCCAGTTCTGATTTACATCTCCAACACTTGTTGGAGGTAGTATTATACATTTTATGCAATGAGGTTGGAACATAGTACCATCTGTGAAGGAGTTTATAGTACTGTTCATGGAGATTTATACAATGTATCGCTTTCCTTAATTTGTTCCAGGATTCACACCATATGTCAAAAGAGTAGGAAACACCCAGATCTCTTTCCCATTTCAAAATAGTATTTGGTTTATCTAACGTATTCTCTTGATCAAATATGTTCCTTACTCGTGTAATTCGATTTTTTTTGTGATGACTATTTATATTAAATTGGTCGAGAAAATTAGTGGATTACTTTTAATATAATTTCTAATTCTTAAGTAAGAAAATAATTCTTTACTTAATTTATACTTAATTTGAATTTCATTAAATGGAACCAGATCAGAAAAAGTGCAAATATCTGATATTGTGTCTATACCATGAAAAAAACTGGATTTTAAATCAATGTCTTTTATCATATATTGTACTGCTGTCAATGGAGAAGATAGTGAACAAAGTTCCGTATTACCAAATTTTTTCTTAAAAGTAATCATATTACCTAATACGTTAGAAACAATTGGATTAAAAATATTTTATTTATATCATTTTTATTAATCCAATATAAAAGAAATGGGTCTAAATTTTGACATTTCCACCTCTCATAGTTGTACCAAGGTAGTTCCGATTTCCGTTTTATATCCCAAGCTAGAAAAAGGTTAAATAAACAAATTTGTTGTAAAGTACACAAACTAGGAAAATTGAGCCCAGGTCTCGAAAGATTCCTAGTAAGAATGGAACGTGAAATTCTAGATTTTAGTCTGCCCATCCAAGAAATTTCCAAGTTCTTCCATTGGGTAAATTGAGTTTTAAAAAAATCTAAAAGAGTCGAATAGTTATTAGTTATAATAGCTGTAAGACTCTGATATATTTTAATTCCCAGATAATCAATATATTTTTGATTCCAATGTATTGCAGACTTATTCTTAATGTACTGAAACCAAGAGTGTTCCATGTTGAAATCAATAATTTGTGATTTGTCTAAATTTAGTTTATAGTTAGAATATAGTTTATATTTTTTAATACATTCCAGAACCTTATCCTTATTTAACTGTCTTTGCTTTGGAAGCAGGGGACGCGACAGACCTAGAATTCAGATTCTGACATGTATAGACTGATATTAAGGTCAAGGATTGTAAATACAATGTTTAAAATGCCAAACGGGATCTAGTCTTTCTCCAGCTTCTCAATGTGAAAGATTTTTGTATTCGGGATAATGAAAAGGAATAGATTCTAGAAACATAGAAACTTTAAAGGGTCATTTTCATTAAAAAAAATAATGTTACTTACTATTAACCATCTTACACCTTCAAATACATTTCTTTTATCTGCACACGTTGAGGCTACAATTTTTGTCAGAATATTTTGGTGGAATTTCACTGCTCAAAAAGCACGCTAAGCTGATTCTTTACGGAAATGCTTTATAGCAAAAGTCCATTCTTCCATATATTTTCATTATTTAGAGTGTCAGGCTAGGTGATTAACAATGAGCCATTCTATTGTTTACCACAGTTAATGATAACATGTACAAATGGCTAATATGTAGCTGCCTGACAAAATTATATTATGCAATAACAAGCACAGTTTCAGAGTCTTGGCAATCTTCTTATGGCCTAGGCAGTTTTTCTGTCCTGTCCTGTTTTTTTCATAAACCCTTGTTTCTATTCTGTAAGTAACTTTTTAATTGTTTTATTGTATATTTTGTTTTGTATTACATGTATAATTTTTGGGGGAGGGAACAATAAAGTATTTTTGTGTATTTTTTATGGTTGTGCAGCTCATCTTTTATCTGATATTGATTTTGTAGGATTTTATTATATTGGGGAACTGCTAGAGAGCTAGCATCCTTTTTTTTCTTTTTGCACATTTGTGTTGGGACTGCTTTACCATTACTAATAATCAACAAACATATATACCAGGAACACAGATTTAAATGTAAATGACAGACAGTGTCTGCTAACAAAAGAAATTAAAACTGCACAATGCTTGCTGTACTTACTGTAAAAAATACGTACTGCACTTACAGTTGGTGGCAACCATTCTGTATATATTTACTGTAGAAGCTACAGACGTAAACTGTTAGCGGCCTTGTAAAAGCTAAAGAATCATATATTTATATGTTGTTAGGTAAATGGTTGTGGCTGGTACACTGTCATCATTTGATTCAGAATCAGAAAACTGCCTTTTGGTGGAAAGACTTGATCAGTATTTAATTGCAAACAATGTAACGTGCGTATGTGTTGCTACTACTATGGGTAAAAAAGATGTACAATGTATAACGTTATTTTGTATACCCTGAAAAAAACAGCATCTAAAGCATTTGAAGAGAAAAATTTAATTTTAAGTCCATACTTTAACCCACAGCCACCAGAAACTGCAGTGATACAAATTATATAGCATGCAGCAGGCGCCACATGAGCATGTGAAATTTACAGTGGCTTTACGTAAATTAGCTAGTACCTGTCATTTGGGAACTATTTATCAATAGCCCTCAAAGACCAATTTGTTATGGACCTTAAAGCAGAAACTGTTCAAAGGAAATTATTGACAGTGGATGACCTCACTTTTAAAAGAACACGGGAATTATGAAGCAAGCTGTGAAAGAGGCACAAACATTATTATTATTATTTTACTTTATTTATAAATGAAACTTTTACAGATAACGACAAGTACAAAACAGCAATTGACATACAGGAACTTACAATCTAGGTGGATAAGAGGTGAGAAACAGGAGGTGAGCACTGCGTGGTAGTTAATGATGTTAATGTAGGGTGAGATAGATAAGGGTTGTAAGTGGGTGAGAGAGAAGTTTTGATGTTTATGTCTCTGGTAGGCTTCTCTGAAAATAATTTTTTTTTGTGAGCGTTTGAAGGAGGGTAGAGTTGGTGAGAGTCGGACAGCACTGGGAAGAGTTTCAGAGGGTTGGTGCTGTGCGAGAGAAGTCCTGTAGGCGGGCGTGGGAGGAGGTGTTGAGTGATGATGCAAGGAGCAGGTCATTGTTGGATCTTAAAGGGCGGGCTGTACATTTGCTGATGAGTGAGGATATGTAGAGGGGAGTGTCTGTTGCAAAATTATTGATGGAAGGAAATTTACAACAAACTAATATTGTAAGACAAAATGTGCAACTCCAAACACAAAGCTTCAATGTCCAATTGTTGTTACAGATTTGCAAGGTCATGGTGCAAGATTTTGCACATAATTGTGGCAAACAAGGTTTTTGCTAGGAAGGAAACATACTCATTGGATTTTCAATGTGCTTCATCAAATTTAGATGACGATGAGACATCTTTCTATCTACACAATAAGAAGAAGTACTTCAGATATCAACATTCCACTGCTCATTGATGGAAAGAAATGTAATATGGATGTAGACACTGGAGCGGCAGTGTTGGTTATTAATAAAGATCAACGGCATGCTCTGAAGTTAAACTGTAAATCAAACCTATTCAACAGAGACTCTAAAACCACTGTGAGGTTGTCACGTCCTACCCAGGCTGCGGAGCTGCATATCTCGCTCTTGCTTCAGTTTCCTGTTTTGCTTCGATCCATTCCTGGATTTCCTTTTGCTCTGTTCTGATCTTCCATTCCTTGCTTCTGCTTCAGCTCTTTGCTTCAGCTTTGTTTCCTTTATAAGGTGTGTCCCACCCATGTGTTCTGTTTGTCTCAGTCTGCAGTCTAAGGTATGTCTCAGTGCTATGTGTTTGGTTTACATGTTTGGTTTACATGTTTGGTTTACATGTTTGGTTTACATGTTTGTTTGGTTTGTTTCGTACCACTGTCAGCAGGGATTAGCATTAGGACCCACCGTCATTGGAGTACTTTGGCGTAGTGGTGGGCTAAGCATACTATGGCCATATGATGTGACGGAATCTCCAATTGTTATCATAGTTCTAGGCTAGTTTCTGTATTCATGTTTGTCTGTCTCTTATGTACCTTTGCCCTTCTTCCTTGTATCATCTGAGGATTCTGGTTCCTCTCTTCTCTCCCCATGTCCTAGTCAATATGGCCTATCCTTGCTTAAAGGAGAAGCGTCCGAGGATTCCGGCTCCTCACTCCTTCCCCTGTGTTCCCTGCCTTGTCCCCTGTCCTTTGTTGTGCCCTGTATCATGTATATCTTGTCTAGTAATGTTTATTCCTTGTCTAGTTCACTGTAGTGCCCTGTAACATGTATGTCTTGTCTGGTTATGTTTCGTGCTTGGTCTCCCTGTCCCTTGCTTGTTATGTTTCTGCTATATCCTTTGCTTAGCTTCCATACTCCCAGCCTGCAGCATCCTGCACGTGATTCCAGTGATATGTTTCATGCCTGCTCCAGGGTGCCTGCAGGATATCACTTTGTTTCCTTTTGGACTACATCTGCTGCTATATTAGGGCGCTGGTATGTGGCTGCACAACCCTAGGTGCTCAACACCTGGGTGAGTGTGGTCGCCCTGCAACCAGGCCCTGTCCAACTCCACTACTGCACCGTAACTCCTGCACACAATATTTGGGCGCGCTGGGTCCTTTCAGTCATCTGTTTGGACCCAGTTCGTGACAGAGGTGTGACAGTTACAGTAAAATACCAAAATGTTACTAGGAGATAGTGTATGTATTAAATGGTACAGGGGACATTCCTCTTGGGAGGCAGCAGAAGTAAAGGAAGTTTTCAGAGAATTTCGGTCACCAATTCAAGCAAAATATGGACCAATTGCTTTCCAAAATTCACATTGGAAATTTCACAATGTGAAAACGCAAAGAGGTGTTCACTTTTTACAGTTAAACCAATAAGGCACACCTTATGCTTTTGGGGGTAAAACTACCCCTTAACACCAACATAACCCCATAACCTTTACATACTCCAAGAAATATGCCACAAGTCTAACTGGAACACAGGAGATTCTGTTTTTTTTTTCTTCTACCTTTTCTACATTCTTCTACCTTGTCTTTCCAATGGTATTCAGATTACAGAATCTGCAATATTTATGCCTTAGATGCTTTTTGAATGGTATTTGCTTGCACCGATTTCTTGCTCTGTTTTGTTAACTTGTTTTAGTTTTCATGTTGAGAAAGATCTCCATTGTGACAAAACCAATTTAACTGTCATTTGGACAGTACTCTCTATCAAGTCCTCTTACACAAGTCAACTGTTTCCAACTCAGGAGTGCTGTAAAGGCAATTGAGCTGACATAAACAGACATAAGACTTCATAAAGGTCTCAAATGAGTATTTGTTTTCTATTATATAGAGCAGACCGAACCATACTTCATGGTGACCACAGTTCCCATATAGCCCATAGCTTACTGAGGCCGAATGGTGCTGCTGATGATAAATCATACACAGACAGCTCAGCCATAGCAATATATCATAAATACAGTAACAGCCCATTCTACCGAGTCTAACCTGGACTGTGCAATCTTTCTTGCTTATATCATTCAAGTCATATTAAAGTGATATTAAAAATCTAGGCTATAAAGTTAGATGAAGTTTTCTCGCTCTGGTAGAAACAGTGATTTTCTGAATTACTTTCTACAGCTTGAAAATCTCCTCTTAGCTGCCCTTGTGAAACACTTTACCAATTAATGCCTGGATAGTTTAATTTTATGAAGCCCAAGAGATGCCTTTATGTCTTGCATCTTTATCTAGGCATGGTAGATGGATTTCAGTGCTCACTGACAAGACAAGCATAGAATTGCTAAGGCACTATTTCAAACGTGTCAAAGTCATTGAAGGGAATCATGTTTATTGCCCACTCATTCTGAACATTCTCTTTGCCCACTGTGTGGACAGCTTGGAGAATATTAATATTCTGATGTTTGGTCATGTTTACAAGGCAGCATGTAGCAGCATTGAGTACAATTTTGTTCTTCCATCTTTTTATAATGTTCTTTATGTTACAGAAAAGCAAGATACATAAAGACTAAGCGATTTGCACTTATTTCGCAGCCAAAATATTTTTGTAAATGGTATGGCAACTTAAAAATATATACATTGTGATTAGACATTTGCTAGCTAGTAAGGTGTAATGGTAGGAGAACATTTTTACCAATAGTAAATGTGCCTATTTTCTATTTTAGCCCTTAGGACTCAATGAATCCTGCTCAGAGTCTGTCTTGTTCCCTGCACATATTGTGTGGGGCCAGGGTGGGCTCATGAACATCTGTGGGTGACAGGTACACTAATCACTAGGCACTTATGGTAAGATGTTGTAAGGGAGGGAGAGTCTGTATGTGTGATTTTAGGATGTGTGTTTTTGTGTTAGTATGAATGTGTATGTGTGAGAGGAAGTGTGTTAGCATGAATGTGTATGTGTATATGTGTTAGATGGAGTTAGCCTGAATTTGTATGTGTTAGCGTGAGTGTCTGGGTGTTACCGTGAGTGTGTAAGTGTCTATAATGAAGGTAATTCCTGGCCTTCATGACTTCTAACTACTACTACTAAATACATGGCCTACACGGCCATCTGTATTTATCGCCAATATACCTCCCTCTCTTACAAGTATAATATTATCATTAGAACTGATCCCACTCTGAACACCACATCTCCTGCTTTAACCCCTTGTCTTTCTCCAAGTATGCCTCTATCATGCCGGTATCCATACTCTACTGATTTCAAAGGGTTGACTTTGGTGCCCTCTTGTCTAGCTTAATAGCAATTATTAATGATCAAGCCATCTGAATGACCTAAAACCTCTACAGATCATACTGATCCTATCAGCAAATCCCCCTTAAACGACTGGATTGTAAGCTCTCAAGTGCAGGGCCCTCTTCTTTGTACCATTTTTTTTATTGTGTTTGATTTCTAAATTATTTCCCCAGTTGTAACATCTCTAGAGAATCTAATGGCGGTATAGAAATAAATGTTATGTAATATGTATGTGCAAGAATGTGTTAGCATGAGTGTGTGTTTTAGTGTGAGTGTGTATGTCTTTTATCGTCAGTGTGTAAGTTTATGTGTGAGAGTGTATGTAAATAAGTGTGACACTGTGTTAATGGGGGGGCAAGGGGCCAATAAGGACACTTGGCTTTATTTTCCCCCTGGGCCAAAAGGTGCCACTCCTCTCCATGTGTGCTGGTTTATCACTTTGGCTGAGACAGTGTTTAAGTTTAAAGATGTAATAATTTTCCTGTCATATGGTGTCAGTACCACGGGGGGTGTCGCTCTTCCTAGGGACAAGGACCTAGAATTGAAGCGTTTAAGATTACCTCCTAACCCCTCCTACTCCTCCCTATAAGAGCCCCGGCAGCCCCAATACCTCCAGTTCTTCCTTGTCCTTTTCTTTTTTTCGTTGGTGGGACACACGGGTTGTGTCCGGGGGTTCCCTCCGATTGCTCCCCGGGTGGTGAGCAGAGCGAGGCGTACCGCCCGCATCGGCGGATGTTACTGAGCTGTTTAGACGCCAGGCTCTTATGCCGGCAATATTGGAGCGCTGCGTTCCACCAGAGAGTACTGGCACGCTACTGAGCATGTGTGACACAGTTTCTCTTGTTCTCTAAATTGTTTTCGCATATATAAGGCTGTGCTGCCCAGTCTGACAGCAGAGGAGCTTGTCAGCACTGGTATTTCCGTGTCACCATCCCCCCCACACGGATTGAGGAGTTGTAAGGTAGGATTTGGTTATCTTAGCCCTTCAAATCCTCTGCCCTGTATTTTCTACTAAAATTTTTTTCTTCTTTTCTTCTTATTAGATGTCTGGTCCGGTTTTACCAGATAAGCTGGATAAGGAGAAATCTATTACACCTGCTCCAAAAAAGGCTATTGTTAAGACTAAACATTTATCGTGCACTGAATGTGCCACTCCTTTGCCGGATGGTTGTAAAAAGAAATTTTGCAATGCCTGCTCCGCTGAGAGTTTGGCAAAAGAGAAACAAAAAGACATGCAGTCTTTCTTAGGTTGGTTCCAGGACAACCTGGCACAAACGTTTGAAACGTTTAAGGCAGCAGCAGTTAAGCCTGTGGAACCCGTAAGGATTAAATCCCACAAACGTAAAAGGGCATCAGCTTCCCCTCATTCTGATTTGTCCTCTAGAGAGGTCTCTAGCTCATCCTATACGGCTTCATCTAGCGAAGAGTCAGAGGATGAGACCAATTTTCCTCCACAGGAACTGCGTAAATTTGTTAAGGAAGTCTCACGGCTTTTTCAAGATTCAGACCTTTCGGCGCACCCTAAAGGGTTGCCTATGTTACCTAACATGCAGAATCTCATGTATAGAGAATGGAATAATCCAGGCAAGAGCCTTTATCTCTAAGCACTTTAAGCAGCTTTTTCACCTTCAGGGTGGTGTGAAATGGGAAGATATCCCTAAAGTAGACATCCAAATAGCCCAGCTTTCCAAGCGTACTAAGCGGATAAGAGGGCAGAAACGTCCTGTAGACGGATGTTCCAGTCATCTGGGTTCCAGTGCAAGGTGGTGTTATCTAGCGCATCTGTGGCTAAAGCTCAAGGTATCTGGTTGCAGTCCTTAGAGGGTAGTCTGTCAGACTCTATGGATGAAGGTTTGTCTAAGCTATTTAAAAACCTTAGGCTGGCTAATAGCTTCCTGGTGGAAGCTGCAGAAGAGAGCCTTAAGCCATCAGCCCGTAACATGGGTTTGTCTTCTGTGGCTAGAAGAGCCTTATGGCTACGCTCTTGGGCAGCAGATACTGCTTCCAAATCTACACTATGCGATTTACCCTTTGAAAGAACCAAACTATTCGGTTCTCCCTTGGAGGAATTGATCAGACACATGTCAGATACAAAAAGCACTTCCTCAGGATAGGAAAAGCAGATGGAACAAACGATACCAGTATAGACCTTCCAGGCCCTTTCAACCTGTGTTCAAGGCTCAAACTTTTTGTAAACAACACGAGAGGAAGTTTCAGGAACATCCTAAGAAACCAGAGGGCAGGAAGTTCTGACGGTGTTGGAGGTCGTTTGCAATGGTTCCTGCCAGAATGGAGACAAACCACAAGCAACCCCTGGGTCCTCAGGATCATTGCGGACGGGTACAGGATAATTTTTTTCAGAATTCCATGTCCTCTGTTCCTGATTTAGTTTTACCCTTCTCAAGTGAAGAACTCAGCACTGTTTGCCTAAAGCTTTACCCTTCTCAAAAAAGGTGTCATAGAACCTGTTCCAAAGAATCCGGAGTTTCAGGGAGTCTATTCTCGTCTCTTCCTGGTCTCAAAACCAGATGGGTCCTTCCGTCCAATTTTGGATCTAAAGAGAGTCAATGCCTGCATTCCATACAGTCACTTCAGAATGGAATCCATTCTCACAGTTACCCACCTGTTGAGACAAGGGGACTTTATGGTTACACTAGACCTAAAAGATGCTTATCTCCATGTGCCAATCGCCACAGCTTCCAGGAAGTATCTCAGGTTTGCCATAAGAGTCTGGACAAGAGTTCGTCATTTTCAGTTCACTTCTCTCCCTTTTGGCTTGTCGTCAGCTCCTCGGATTTTCACAAAACTTCTAACCCCTATTGCAGCAGCTTTGCGGAAAAAGGGAGTCACAGTCGTCCCTTATCTGGACGATTGGCTTCTGAAAGCAAGTTCGTCTCAGGAGCTCCTGGCACATCTCAGGTTTATGACCCGATGCTTGGAGGATCACGGTTGGATCATAAACCACAAAAAATTCAACCTTATTCCAACCACGAAGATCCATTTTCTGGGGCTCATAGTGGATTCCGTCTCATCGAGACTATATCTACCACGTTCAAAGATCAAAAGAATAAGGAAACAGGTTTCTTTTTTACAACAGAATCCAACCCTTCCCTTCAGGATGGCTATGAGTATCCTGGGCAGTCTTACAGCTTGTATTCCGGCAGTAAGCTGGTTCAAGGCACAGTTGAAACCCCTTCAATGGGACATCCTGCAACAGTGGTCCAGGAGACTGGAGGATCTGTACGTCGCCTTCACGGTGTCCAAGCACGTTTTACTCCGGCTGAATTGGTGGAAAGCGAAGTGGCGCCTCGCCCAAGGGCGATCTTTTCTACCACGTCATTGGGTCTCTCTCACCACGGATGCCTCCAAGGTAGACTGGGGAGCTCATTTGAACGGCCTCTGCAGTCAGGGCAGCTGGTCCTTAATCGATCAGACCCAATCATCAAACTTTCGGGAACTGAAAGCTGTGTTTCTGACGCTCAAGACATTCGGTCAAAGATTACGGGGGGAAAGCTGTGAGAATTCAGTCCGACAATGCCACCACAGTCTCATACATAAACAGGCAGGGTGGCACCCGAATTCCAAGGCTCCAGGACCTGTCAGACGATCTCATGCTCTGGGCCCAAAGGAATCTAGAGGATTTAGCAGCGACACATATCAGAGGAGTGGACAACGGTCTGGCAGACGATCTCAGCAGATCTCGTTGCTCCCAAGCAAACTGTACCCTGGACAAGAGCATCTTCTCTCTCCTGGTTCAAAAATTCGGCCTGCCAGATATAGACCTTATGGCGACCAGACAAAACAGCAAATTGCCAATTTTCGCCTCCCTTTACAGGCAGGACAATCCTCCCCTGCTAGACGGAATGTCGGTGGTTTGGTCTTTCAAGATGGCTTATGTGTTTCCTCCAGTGGCCATGATTCCTCGGATCCTACTCAAGATTCGGGTAGACAAAGCCAGGGTTTTAGCTATTCTCCCTCATTGGCTGAATCGAAATTGGTTTTCGGAGCTGCTCAGCATGGCGATTTCAGTGTGGGAACTGCCAATCTCCTCCCGTCTTCTGGAAAACAAGAACCTTTCCAGGGATGTTCTTCTACGATTCAGATTGACAGCCTGGCTGCTGCAAGGATGATCCTCCAGGGCAGAGGCATTTCCAATTCTATGACAGAGGTCCTCCTGAGTTCAGTACGAAGATCTACATCTACTATTTATCTTCGAGTCTGGAATAAATTTCTTCACTGGTGTGTTACAAAAGGTTTGGATTTTTCTTCTCCCTCAACAAGTTCCATTCTGGACTTTTTACAGGAAGGTTTTTCAGTGGGTCTCACTGTCTCGACCCTTAAGGGACAGGTTTCAGCCCTGAGTCATTTTCTCCTGTCTGAATTGGCTTCACAAGTTCTCGTCAGACGTTTCTTTAAGGCAGTCACCTTTCAACGGCCACCCAGACGTTCGCATTTTCCTTCCTGGGATTTGACATTGGTCCTTCAAGTTTTTATCTCTCAAGACGGTGTTTTTGGTAGCCATTACCTCTGCAAGGAGGGTCAGTGAGCTTCAGGCTCTTTCCGCGGCTCCAGAATTTACGATTTTTCACCAAGATAAAGTCGTTTTGTACGTTAAGCCTTCTTTTTTGCCTAAGGTCATCTCTGAATTTAACGTCAATCAGCCATTCAGCCATTGATTTTACCCTCCTTCTTCCCGTCACCTGCTACTCCAGAAGAAACGCTCTGGCACACTCTAGACGTCCGGAGAGCTCTACGGATTTATATAGACCGCACTGCTCCTTTCCGCTCAATGGATCAATTGTTTGTTAATTATTTTGGTAAATGCGGCCTCCAAGCACACGATATCTCGATGGTTTTCCGACACTATTTGCTTAACCTACACTCTCAGCGGTCAGGTTCTTGCATCTCACGTTACTGCTCACTCCACCAGAGCTATGGCTACGTCCTGGGCTGAAAGGTCTTCTGCATCCCCGGAATAAATATGCAAGGCAGCCACTTGGTCTTCTTTTCACACGTTTGTCAAGCATTACCGGCTAGACATCTTCTCCTCCTCTGATGCTGATTTCGGGTGTAAGGTGCTTCAGGCGGTTACCTCGTGACTATATTCCCCACCCAGAGGGGGCATCCCCGTGGTATTGACACTATATGACAGGAAAAATTGTAATTTTACTTACCGCAAATTCTTTTTTCCTTAGTATAGTGTCAGTACATATATCCCTCCCTGTACGTTTTTGTATTAAAATTATTTTTTGCAAGCTATCTTGTGTTCTTGGTACTTTCTGGAGGTATTGGGGCTGCCGGGGCTCTTATAGGGAGGAGTAGGAGGGGTTAGGAGGTAATCTTAACCGCTTCAATTCTAGGTCCTTGTCCCTAGGAAGAGCGACACCCTGTGGTACTGACACTATACTAAGGAAAAAAGAATTTACGGTAAGTAAAATTACTATTTTTTGTGCATTTAGTGATCGGTGTGGTCCTTGAAAGTGGCAGCAGCATTGGGATGTGTGCCCAAGATGTAAAAGAAAAAGAAAATCTTATTCTTCCTGACTACTAAATTCAAGGATTTTTCCAGGCCTGAATTGAGCAGGTTGTATGCTCTACTTTATCTTAGATCAATGAATTCCAGTGTCACGACCTCCCTTACACTGGCACTCACCGCGGAAGTTATTCCACCTGGAACACTACGACCAAAGGAGGAGCCCCTTGCAGCAGCACTCCAGGATTTAGATGAGGCCAGATAAGGTAGGTATAGGTAGAAGATACGGAGTTGGCAGTACAAGGTGAAAGGCTTAGCAAAGACTGGATAGCCGAGCCAGGATACGGACACCGGAACACAACAAGCTGTGGTCGAAATCCAGAAAGGGTAGTCAGGTAAGCCGTGGTCGATATCCAGAGAGGGTAGTCAGGTAAGCCGTGGTCGATATCCAGAGAGGGTAGTCAGGTAAGCCGTGGTCGAGATCCAGAGAGGGTAGTCAGGTAAGCCGTGGTCGATATCCAGAGAGGGTAGTCAGGTAAGCCGTGGTCGAGATCCAGAGAGGGTAGTCAGGTAAGCCGTGGTCGATATCCAGAGAGGGTAGTCAGACAATTTGTGGTTCAGCAATAAGATCAGCAAGGCAACAGTACAAAATCCGCAGGCAAAGAGAGGTCAGGCAAGCAAAGGGTCAAAAAATAACTGGAAGCAACTCAAAACACAACCGAGCATAAAGACCACAACAGGGTAACTGGCTAGAGCACTTCCTGACTTTTAAATCTGGCGCCAGAACCTAACCCCGCCCCAAGATGACGTCACCGCTGAAGCTCCAGTCGGCCATCCAAACCACGCCTCCAGTTGCGTGGCAACGAAATGCTCCTGCCGCGAGGAAGGGACTGAGTACGGGTAAGTCTCTGACTCCGGGGGTCTCCACTGCTGCAGGCAGGCTGCTGCAGCTTGGTAGGATGATCCCCGGAGGACGCCCTATTTGACCCGGAGCTCGGTGGATCACAGGCATCAGCTTGCCTGTGTCTGCCGGGATCCGAGTCTGTGTCACCTGACTCCGGCGCCCGGCGTTCACAGGCATCGGCTTGCCTGTGTTTGCCGGGATCCGAGTCTGTGCCACTTGACTTCGGCGCCCGGCATTCACAGGCATCGGCTTGCCTGTGTTTGCCGGGATCCGAGACCGTGACCCGCGACCCCGGAACCCGGCGTTCACAGGCATCGACTTGCCTGTGTCCGCCGGGACCTGAGGGTGCAGCCCGGGATCCCGGAGTTTGCCGCGTACGGGCAAACACTTGCCGGTGCCGGCCGGGACCCGGGACTGCGACATCCAGTATATATATGACCACTGACAGGTGAAGTGAATAACACTAAAATATTGTTATTATGGCATCTGTCAATGGGTGGGCTATATTAAGCAATATAGAGCAGAAATTAACAAAATTATCAAAAGACATAATGTAGAAATTCTGCATTTTGTATCAATGTAGTGTTTCATTATATGACACACTTTCCTAACGTGAACCTCATACATTGCAGCTTTATGTCTCTATTCATTCCAGCAAGCCATAAATTATTTCATATTACACAGAGGAATGTTTACCTGGAGCTATTGTTTAAATATTAACGTCTAATTAGGTCTCACTGCTTTGGGCCTTGGAAAATCAATAACCTTTCTAATGTTCTTTTAAAGAGTGTATGGTCCCTTCCCTAAGGATAGTCTGGACAAATGGAGCACGTGGACACATAACAACATACCTTTTTTTTATATCTGTGGTTTTGGGAGTATAACAACATTGATTACTTACACAAGGGTTGTGAATGATAGATAGAACTTAAATATGTACTCTACCTGTTCTTCTAAAGTTAACATTTTTGCAACTACCTTATTATTAATACAGTGCAATGCCCATTGTTTTCCCAAAAATCAATGATTAAATCATGGAAAACTGTATTCATAATTTTTGCAAATAACACTCATATGGCACAAAAATCAAACTTTTGCTGCTAAAATCAGAAAAGGTTGTCTAAAGTTGTTTTTTTAACACTTCAGAGAAATGAATAAAAATATAGATATTATAATGTACATTTGCTTGAACAATAGACTTGTGTATTTGGATTTGTACAAACTTATTTTTTAACAAATTTTGATCCATTGGTATGAATCTCCAAAAGAAAGAGGGACCCCACGGATACAAACTCCTGAATATACAATATCCATTTGTTTGGTTTCCTCACCCTCCCTCTTCTTAATTTAATCACTTGTAACTTAGCCCATATTTTGCAGAATGTCATCCAACAGTCATTTAACGCTTGTTACATTTTATTTGAGTAATCTACTGTTGCATGACATCATAGAAAATGTAGGCCCAGTTCCATGTGATGATGTTAAGAAGAGGAAAGGTGAGGCAAGGAAAATAAATAAGTTAAAGGGAGATTTTAGGTGAATTGAGGAGGGGAGAGAGAGAGAGGTAAAAAATATATATATAGAAATAGAGAGAGAAATAAGAGGGGGAAAGGGAGGAAAGAAAGAAAGAAAGAGACGAAAGTAGGATTGAGAAAAAAAAAAGATAAGAAAAAAGAATGTGTTACTTATTAAATTCATCTATTGATTAAGATGTTCTGAGGCCGCTGCCTCAGTTCTGTAGAGTGAGCGCATCTGTTAAGGGGCAGTATGACTTAAATCGAAAAGAAAAAAAAACATTAAAAATGTAACTCTCATACACACAGCTAAAAGAAAGATAATGTTGAAAAAAAGGAACTCATGGATATATAAACAGAATCGGCCTCCAGAAATGCCTTATACCCCCTATATGCCACTCTGGCATTTCTGGAGGCAGAGTGGCATATAGGTGGTTAAAAGGCATTTCTCGAGGCCCCCCCTTTCTTGAGGCCCCCCTATTTCTTCTATGCCGCCCATATAACACTCCCCCCGACTTACCAGTGCTTCTGACTCCCTGGTGTCTAGTGGGGGCAGCGGGTGGAGGCTGGCGTTAATTCTATGGGGCTTCTATGACTGAGCACCGGAAGGTCAGTGCTCCATCATAGAAGCCCCTTGCGGAAGTGCCAGCAGCAGCGGGGGTTGTCGGCAGACGTTCGCCGGATGCCAGAGAGGAGAATTCCCCGCAGCACTGCGGGGAATTTTCCTCTCTGGCAGCCGGGGATGGTCTGTGCGATGCGCGTAGACAACCTCCGCTTCTGCAGCAGCGGAGGTTACCAGACAGGAGGATCCAGGTCCCCTGCAGTGCTGCTGGGAATCAGGATCTTAGTCTTATAGTCAGACATCTATTTGAGGTCTGATTATAAGATGAGGGGTATTTTTCAGAGCAAATAAGGTAAGTAAATAAACCCAATTTGATGTAAAGGGTTAAAAAACTGTAGGATTTGAGCTACCAATAACAATTTTATTTGTAATGCAAATACGGCCTCATGGTCAATGAGCAACTTGTGTTTGGTTGTGTCAAATAGATTGGCAATGAAAATTCCCAGGTAGTTTACCTAATGATGTAATGATGGTCTAATTCTTTCTTAACACCACAATTTGATATGATCTTTTCTAGGTAAAGAATTTCTGACTGTATAATTTAAAATTGTATCTGTAATAGCCTTAATACATTTACACGTGCAATCTGTGGTGCTTCCTCAGGCCTAACATTATGTTCAGCTTCACTAACACCTAAAATAGAACGTCATCATCTACACTTTAAGCCCTTCTACACTATCAAATAATTGCTATTTAAATTGGTGGAATATTTTGTGAGCTGAGTGAATGTAGCCCAAAAAGAAGATGTTTGAAAAATGTATGTGCCTTTCTCCAAAGGCACTTGCCAAAATCCAATGAAAATTAAAGTCATTGAAAACTTTAAACAGCCGTGCACCTGCCATCACTAGTAAAAATTAATTTTGTGTTGGTATTTGACAATGTTCACTTTTAATATGGGTGTTAAACCAGTGGTGTAACTACAAGGGTCACAGGGGTTGCTTGAACCTGGAACCTGTCTGGTCTAGGCTGAAGGGCCCTTTCTAACCTATTTTGAACCGGCACGGAGAGACAGGATGGTATCTGAGTCACGTTACTTCACGTGACCCGTGGTAAAACCGATGCTGCCCCCGACTGGGTACTCCCGCCAAGCTTCATTCTGCTGAGACGCCAGCTGTTAACATCTTCAGGGGGATGGCGCTGCACCAGAGCTGCATTGGCGTGTGGCTAGCCTTAGCTAAGCAGATTCAACACATGTACTGTGAGTTATTCCAGCAGCCCAAGCATCAGACAGCACCAATGTTAAGGTGAAAACAGGACTGAGTTTTATTGAAAACACACCAGTATTTAAACAGTACAAGGGGCAATTTACATACAACAGTCAAAGCAAAACACGTAGTTCTCCATCAGGCCCTCCTTTGCACACGGATCAGTATTTGCAGTCGACCCACATCAGTCCAGTAGGGGGTCGCTATTGTAGTCTGTGGGGAAGATAGTAAACACGGCAGTTCCCTGACTTCTGGCTGAAACCGGCTGGATATCAGATCTTGGTGTAAATACTGGCCATGGAGATCACTGCCTTGTATGTCCTCACCCGATGGAGAGTAACAAATCACACAGTACCCTTTCCCAAAATGCAGGTGCCCCAAACCTGCGTCTGTGCTCCACAGACTTTAGAGTCTCTGGTAATTGGGGAAACATGGCACTCTGTACCAGGAGGAAGAAGTAATCCCTTGTACCTACGTTCCCAAAAGCAGAACCCCTGCCAGGGCCCATAGTTTGTAGGAAGGAGTCTGGCCCCAAGCACAGAGGCTTCCGTGATACATGCATAAATATTTGTGAGCATGAACGTCTATGCATAAGTGCATGTGAGCATGGATGTCTATGTATAAGTGTGTGTGAGCTTGAATGTCTATGCATAAGTGTGTGTGAGCATGCATGTCTATGTATGTGTGTGTAAACATAGATGCATAAGTGGTGTGAGTGTGTGTTAGAATGAATGTATGCGTGTGTTAGTGAGTATGAGTTAGTGTGTGTGTGCTAGCATGTGTAATTTGTATAAGTGTGTTTACATATGTGTGGCAAAGTGTATGTTGGATGGGGGTGGACAAGGGGCAATGATGACACACATAAGCTGTTTGAGGGCACTCACAAGCTGGGGCAAAGACGGCACAGACAGACTGTTTTGTTTTTTTTACACAAAACTTAGGATCAATAAATTTCCAATAGAGCTTCTAAATGATGTTTCCATTGATGTGAGACACATAGTGTTAGAATTGTAGCAGTAATACAACAACACAAAATATTTCTGGGGAAAAGTTCTTATCGGTATATATTTGAATACTAATAGTTGAACAGTAAATGATGAACAACCTTGCTGTCCACCTAATGCATTAGCCTCGATGATGGAAATAAGCATGTAATGAGTTTATGGTCACTATTTTCAACTGGTACACGTAAAATCCCATTTCAAATTGGATTGTATTATTAATTAAAGTGTTGCTGTAGGTGCAAAATCATTTCCATGTTTGTAGTGATAGGAGCCCTCCTAAGGGAGTTTGATTAATGAGTCATTTTAAGGAGTGTTTTTCTTGGCACCATAGAACTCTCTTCGGTTTCATTCCAGCCCCATGCTGCTTTCTGAACTACTGTGAACTACCACTGAGGCACGAGCCTGTGCTTTTTTCAGATTTGATCTATTACCTCAAGGTAATTCTTTTGAATTATGTACCTAAAATACTAGGTGCATGCATCAAAGCCATGTTGGGGCACCGTCAAAAATGCAGTGCTTTTTGATGTCAAGTTTTGTTATAACATTCCTTCTCGTGTCACATTTTCATTTTTGCTTGTCATTCAAAAATGCTAATATGTTGATCAAAGAATGAAAGTTTTTGTCTTGGTTACCTACTTTCGATATATTCCAGGTGTCCTTTACAGGACAAATATTATGAACCAATACTATAAAGAGAAAAAATGATGAAGGAAAATATGAAAATTATAAAATTAGTACTAATGGGAAAATGGTGTCTGTGCTTATGTGGTTTGTTTATAAAGTGATATTGCTGTAGGAAACACAGACATTTATTATATGTGACCACACTAACATCAGTCACACAAAATAATGTTCCAAAAACTTATGAGTTCCCAGAATGACAATAATCAATAAAATAGTCTGCAATTTGTAAAAGCTGCTTACGGATTTATTCACAAAAGTGGTAGTGTGCAAGAGATTTGCAGTTTCAGTTCATCAGTTTAACCATTATGAATAATTCTCTTGCAACAATGTCTTCGCTGGCCCTGTGTGATGCATAGTTAATGTGGGCAAAACTATGCATTCCAATTCTATACATTCCATGTTGTAGGAGAAAATGGTGCTGGATTTTCCTAGTATATGGTGAAGTCAAGGATATAAAAACACAAAGTCCTGCATTAGTTAATAAACCCTACTGACTTCTCGGTACATTGTGAAGATACACTTCCTGCAATAAAGGCTTAGCTAGTTGAAATAACAAAATGAAAAAACACTATGCCTCCCAACTTTCAGGACTGAGGTAGAGCTCAGTGAGACAGCGAGATTCAGGACCACAACCCTGCAGTCTCTAATTCATTTTGTGGGGTCCCAGAAGAATACCAGTCACCAGAGAATGCATACTGTGCATGCCTCCAAGCTTAGCCCCAAAGTATCCAAATTCATCAGTGGTAGAAGTTGCCATGAAGTCTCCAAGTTCCAATGACACAAGCAAGTCTGCACACCTTCAGAATCTGCACCAGAACCTTGCCTGTCACAGTGAGGTCAAGGGAGTTACTGGAGGCAGAAAGGTAAGAAATAGTGCCAACGGAGGCCTACCTCTCATTGCCTTCTCCGCTATGTGTTGACTTTGTAAAAAATCAATGTTTCTCCAAAAGTAATGACTTGATTCCTAACATATGTTCCTATTATTTTGTTGCCTAAAGATTACAGCTTTTTTAGAAAAGAATTTGGCCTGAAGTGAAATACTCGGAAGAAATTGCATATAAATAAAAAATTAATGAGGTAGAAATTAAAAATAATAACAATAATGGAATTGTTTATGTAAATTGGCTTATATGAGTCTAGGTGTAGCTTTAAAGATAATGTAATTTCAGTGGCATAACATTTAAAGCTAATGTGCATTCCCAAGTACATAATTATAATAGCAATGTGGGTAGTGACAACTTAACCCCTAGTGAAAAGAAGGCTTTAAACAGCCTAAAAGAGAATAAAGCTACAACTATTAAACTGGCTGACAAAGGGGGGTGATCATCCCCACAGAACAATATTCTCTAGAATGTCTTCACCAATGTCTTTGTCTATTTCCAACGCTATAAAGCCTTTGTTGGACACCAAGCTCAGCTGCCAGTCGTGTGAAGAAAAGACATGTGTGTCCTCCCAATGGGACATGAAAAGATTTGTATAGCTGGGAGCGAAGGGGGTGCCCATAGCCGTGCCCCGCCATTTTAAATAAAAGTTGTGTTCATATTTAAAATAATTTTTCTGTAAAATCCATGAGATGGCATTGAGGATAAACTGTTTCTGTGCCTCTGGAAATGTTGTATCCTTATCAAGGAAATACTTGACTGCTGCACCTTTTAAAGGGAAAATGGGTGGGGAGTAGGCAATGGGAATCATGAGGCAGTCTTCTTATCCACTGCAGCACAGACCTCCATTGCACCTCTCACGTGGCCTCCTGGTGATGCTGTGAAGCTGAGTACGGCAAAGAGGCTCCTCAGGTTAGGTTGATGGGTGGCTCCGCCTCTAGCATACCCACTTCTGGTCCAGTCCCCACACACTTACTGCCACCAGCCCCTCCCCTTGCCACACCCCCAACAAAGTTGTCCAGACTTGTGTGTCCCCATATTGTACCTGCTCTTTATTATACTAAACTAGATACATATTTGAGCGCTTTCTAAAAATATACATAAATAATGCTGTCCAGCTATCTAGCCATTATTTCTCTAGCTGGTATGCAGCTCTTCATACTTCATAATATAGCATAATACTGATTTAAACCCAACAGTTGTTGTCATGCAAGGTTTGGCTCCGGAGATGTGAAAGTAACCAAATAATTCTTTGCCTTTCTACGCTTTCCTTGCTATCTTTCAATACAGAAAAAAACTGCAAAGAGAGATTCTAAAATGAGGAATAAAGTTATAAACCTATCAAGCTCATGAAATGTAGCTAGGAGTGTTCAGCCGTAAGAAAATATTTTTCCTGTTGAGAAATTCCCTAACCCTTATAATGTGTATTCTTTGCGTTAAGAACACATTGCTTCTATAGGAAGAAGGGAAAAAAAATCTTGCAGTTCTTTACTCATAAAAGTGCTGCACTAGATCATGACATGGAGTGCTTCTCTATATTAATTTCTAGCTCCTAATGCTTACAGACCTATCTCCTGTGAGAATATATAATTAATCTTATGGATTTATCTGAACCATTATAAACGGTGCAACCCATAAAACTCTTCTGTCATATTGTACGTGTTTCTATCCAGTAAAGAGTGTAGCTTTAAAAATGATCAAGGTCCTTGGAGCTCCAATAGTATTTCATATTATAAATGATGGCCAAATCTGATTAGAGCATATAGTTAGGAGCGCGTCTCACAGGATGTATGAAATAACAACTGATAACCCCCAGAGTTTATTTAAAAGCAAGGGTAGCACAGGTCTACTCAGATGGGTTTGAGTCTGGAATATGAAATGAAGGCAGGAGAACCACATCCATTTTATGATAACTATTGCAAAATCCATGACTTCTTACTATTTTCCTTTTGGTTTACTTAGCTTAACAATTTATGCTTGTTCATAGAGGTTTAATACCCCTCCCAGCTATTTAAATACTATAATTGGTATTCAACGCAGTTTGTAATGTCTAACATCTTATTATTATTATGCTTTAAAGTTTTATATTACTTAGTGTTTCTTAACATTGGCTATTGTCCAGTAGCTTTGCCACGACTTAAGTCTATTAGCTGCTAGCAGTCTACCATTTGATGAAACTGTCCAAGCAAAGGGGGCTTATGACCCAATCGTCTGCTGCAAGTGCCCACTCATAGGGACTGCCGGTTTGGCCTTCACAGTTTATGATCAAAATACGGCCCAAATTGGGCAATGTGTATGTGGAAACTGGGATTTCACATGTGACGTTGTTATGTCACACAGGTTATATGGGAGGACCCACACAATAGGATGTCATACATGAGGGAGGGTCCTGACATGGGAAGCTAAAATATTTATTTTGCCCTATGAAGTGTTCCACCTTGAAATATCACCCATGTGAACTAAAATAAATATCAGATGCCTTTTGCCACCTTTTAGATACAAAAATACCTGGAAACATTCTAGGGTTCTCTGTGGCTGAGATAAGGGAACGGGGGTACCCATAAATAAAGTAAGGTCTATAGCCATAGAGCTATAGGTCAATAAAACATGAATGACAACCCTAGGTCAGGTTTCCTTTAACACACTATGACATATTATGACAAATTATTATGACACATTATGAAATGTTATCTTTTTTATGCAAAATTGTGTTTTGGCAACTCTGTTTTTGGACCATTTATTTAAATCAATAGAAAAATAAAAATGATACATTTAATATAAAAAGCTTTTAGAGTGTTATTTTTTGGCTGTGCATTACCAATTGTCCAAAGTAAAGTTTTTTTACAGAAGACTACTAAAGAATTATATTCACAGATAAGCCTTTCTTCTTCCACTGACCAATATTATATACCGTTCACATAGAATTTTCTGCAGTCTCTTTTGAACTATCTTTTAAAGCATAGAAGGAATGAGTAACCCGACTCACCTCTTTTCTCTAGCAGCTCCTGTGATTGCAACATAACATTTTAGCAGCACAGCAAAGGTCAGTGATGCATCTACTGTAGCATGTGGTGGTTTGAATGGTCTGAATAAGTGGTCAAAAAGGGACAACTCATTTTTTTTTTCTTCAAAGAAAAGTTTTAGTAACAAGTTTCCCGTGGGAATAACCTGAAACCTTAGAAAGGATTGGTTAGTTTGAAATACCATGCAGATTCACTGATGAAGGAGAATTGGATACCTTACCCAAGCACCATGCCTGCACCTTTCTGCCCAAGCACAGTTTCTCTTTCATGTCAGCTTTTAGATTAATTTGGTTACATATTTTGGAGCTGATTTCTAAAACAGCTAATAAGGGCAACTACTGGGACATTTTGTGAGCTTCTACATAGACTTTTCAAGATGCTGTAACAGATTTTGTAGGGTCTCATAGTGTGATTACTTGGAAACTCCCTAGCTATGTTTAGTTGTGATATTTTGTATCCACAGTTTTATTGTGAAATACTTAATATCACTGAAAATCAATAGCTGGTTGAACATACATTGTTTTCTCACAATGCCCATTAGCATTGGTCTAAAGCAAGATGGAGGCCACTCAAAAGACCTTGATGGCGAAACACAGCCTATAAGCAACTCATTTGACAACTATATCCAAGATGAAATGTTTTTTAGTTAATTGCTTATAAATTATTGTGCAACTGATCTGGTCAGCATTATAGGAGTATGAACAACTATTATGCTATTTATTATAGGAGTATGAACAACAGTTATTCGATCATTTTTAGTGTCCAATGTTCTGCGAGCAATGTGAAAGGTATTTCATAGAGCATTGAATCTAATATATATATAGAATTTATTATAGAAAGAATAATAGGTGACGTAGTGATAGTACGAGCATCTCACACGAAATGTATTTTTGAATTATACAAATAACTATTATTGCGTTTAATGAAGTTTACATGACTGTATCTAGAACACTTAAATAATCCTGTTCAATACATCAATAAATTACATATTAGCATTATGCAGAATAGCTTTATATTTATAATTTATGCATAAAAATGCCTTCAACTAGGAGCATAAAAGTAATTAAAATGATTTTCAGTGGGAATAAATGAAGCATTTAATTTTCCCCCCATTATTATTATTCAGTAAATTAAATTTCTCTATTACGTTTGTGCATTTTTAGAGTGTCTAGCTAGATATCGCTCACAGCAAGCCTCTAAATGAAATAAAATTTTTCCATTTGGGAGTAAAGTAAACTAGATCGGAAATAAGCTGGTCTCAGCTGGGCATCTTCGTGCTGCTAAAATCTTCCTTTTGCAGGAAGAGGAGTATTAATCTGTTCTTATATCATAACGGGTATGTGGCACCTTTACAGCAATATGTTCCACCATACAATGTAAATGAGCCACAGAACAGGGAGATGTGCATGCTATTACTGAAAAATGTACATATCCAGACATTTACACTGCTTTCACTGTGAATACAGCACATTGATCTTTGAAGATCCCATGAACATTTTTTTTCTTTTCATTTTGTTCATAATATATTTCTTAAAAAGTTTACACATGTCCATAAGCATACCAAGCAACTGTCAGGGTTTGACCCTTGGTCTCAGGGTAAAGGGGCAGATTCTCAGGGTTAAACAGTTTGGAGCAGACTCCTTCCTATTCTACACTGCTGTAATCATATATGATACTCACTATTGGTGCTTTTGCTATAGTATGTTATTGTTGGTATATGTGCTTGAATGCAAGTGTCAGGATTCCACCCCGCCAGCCTGGAACATGTGATAATTTTACCTAGCGTCATGTGTACCTACAGCCACTAGTGGCCACCCTTCCCTCTCAGCAGCCCCCAGGTATTAATTTTCTCATCCCCTGAGCCATGTTACCTGGGTGTAGCCCTACCCTTCAGCCTGGGCCTTCGCACTGCAGTGTAAGCAGACTACTGTTGTGGCTCTTTCTACTGATCTTCTGGTTCTGATTCGGCGTATTTGTGACCATTCTCCTGGATACCTGATTTGGCTTTACAATTACATCCAGTTACCAACCCACCTTAACCTTACTACGTCTTCGCTGTCTTTAAGTCCATCTATATAGAGCAGGCCCCTGCCAGTAGAACTCCCGCCACTCTGGCTACAGAGATCCCTGTTCATGTGCTGTTTTCCCTGTGTGAGGGCTTTCTGACATATGCCCTGCCTGAGGGTCTCCAGTCCCCCTGCCAGTCCAGCTACAGCTCCGAGTCCGAGGTGCCTATACCCTATGCGCTCGAAGATCTGTGTCGGAAGTCTGCATCCTGAGAATTTTGCCACTATCTGTGCAAACAGTTCTGTTTGCATTTACCTGATCTGCTAGCACAATCCAATAGAGACTGCTTCATGTATTTCCAGCCTTGTGTGTATTTGCTATGCATTGTGGGCTACGGACAAAGACTGTCAAATCGCCTGCATCTGGGCTCCTCCTTGACTCCCTGGCCCGTGTCCTGACAGCAGGTGACTCAGTTAAGTGTATCTTTAAGAAATAACATAGATTCCATGAGGACCAGCATTAAAGCCATTTGGCTTCTGCATTTGCCGAGTTACTACAGGAAATCTTCGTGATAAGCTATTAAAAGGTTACTATTTAAAGAGTCTTGGGGTCAGCTCATTACTAAAGTCCCCAGGTATGTCCATAAATTATCTCTTTCTTCTCGGTTCATTGCCTAGGGCTGTGCAGGGATGAGAGGGGTATGACATAGACAAGGTCCCATATACTAGGGAGCCTCCAGGCTTCTTTGTCATAAAACTTGCAGGTCCCAGGTCTTGTTTCAAAACACGGAGGCATTGGGGTTATGGGATTAAAGTATAGTATAGTCTAAAATAACTTAGTTTAACCACTAAACCAACTTGTGTTTCACATTAAACTATGCATCCTTTCACAGATCTGTCGTTATCGCTACCAACTTATTTTTCGAATAGAAAGCATGCATCGCTATTAACATCCTACTAAAAATCTATCAGCTCTAATTATGATGTGGACTGTGTGACCTATTTCATTAAAAAAAAAACATACAAAGAGCAATGAATCCAGGCAATATGATATGCATTGACTTTTATGTTCTATTTTGTTAGCCAATGTTAAAAGACAGTTGAGAGGGAAATTATATTATCAATCGCGGTGGGGAGGGGTGATTAAATCCGGAGACTTGTTAAAAGAGAAGGCTCTTGAATTAATTAATTTACGCATACTAAGACCACATGAGGTTAATTAAGGAATTTCACTCAAACACTTTTTCATAATGAAAATATTCCCAAAGTCTCATTTGTGTTAATTGTGGTGACCTTTAATTACTTTTATAGTTTTGAGGTTCAGGAATTAAGAGAACCTTTTTTTATTTTCCTAATAATGTCACAGCGCCTTAACCTTTAACCACTAAATTGCATTTTAACTGAAAGGCTAATCAAGCCTTTATGGGCTTATAATATAATGCAGGCCACACATATATATAGGAGTATGAGTTTGAATATAAAGCCTTTACCATATGTTATGAATATGATAACAAACCTTAGAGTTAGATCACAAGATTCCAATATCTATGTTCCAGGGCCTAAATGCATTGTTTATTTTCCAGCCTTAAACTGCCTAATTAAGTATTTAAGTATTTAAGTATTTAAGTATATTTAAATATACATGTAAAGACTCCGTACACTGACTCATATACAAAATTTGATGTGACTTTTTGTTTTGAAGACAGAAGGAAGTTTTCAGGAACCCCCCCCCCCCACACACACACTTTTACAGATGTGTTTATTACAACTTTTGGTTTACAAGAAATCTTTATTGACTTTATATTTTTTTTGAGCTTAACTTTTTTAAAAATTCCATTGATCAATAGAGCACACAAAAACTACGGTATATGCAATGCTCCAACAGCTTTAGGCAAAGTGTAAAATAGAGTAAACAGAATGTTAAAACCATATTGAACACAAAACGTGGTAACTAAAAGTAAAATGTAGAACTACCTTGTTAATTTTGTAAATTAAGTGGCATTAATGGTATTTGTTTTCATTCATTGGTACATTTCCATTGCACGATTGAGTAAGAAACATCTTCTTACCCAGTACTGGGTTCTGACATCAACCTTGAAGAATCTTGTCTGAAGGCATTCAGATATCATATGTATGATGCTTTAATTTACATTTGACTTGCATCAACTGGAAATTTGTGATTCATTGACATACCTCAGAACATCTCAGGGCAAGCTGCCTGGAGCTTTCCCTCTCAAACTCCTTATAGGAGACAGGAAGGGTGTGTGGATTTCATAAGAGGGCAGGGTGTATTGTGCTCAGGAGTAAATCTTGGAGTTGCATCATGGATAGCATTGCATTACCTTACGCTTATCGTCTCAAAGATTAAGTTTATGGTTATCCCACCATCCCCTCAATCTACTACTTCTGATATTTCTATCAGTGTTGACAAGTCCACCATCCAACTAACTGACCAAGTTTACCGCCTTGGTGTCTTACTTGACTCCGCCATCACCAAAACCTGCCGGCTTCACCTGACAAATATCTCCTAAATCCCCCTCATTGTTCACACAAGATACTATGAAAATATTAATGCACTACCTTATGAAATCCTCTCTGATTTATTGCAACTCCATACTAACTGGTCTTCCCCTCTCTGCTTCATTCCCACCTTGACACTGCAGCTGGACTAATCTTTCTATCTGTTACCATTCCTCATCTGCTGCTGCATTGTGCCAATCGCTCCACTGGCTCCCCATACCTTTCAGTAATCAAATTCAAACTCCTGATCCTGACCTGTAGAGCCATTAACAACTCAGCATTCCCTTATATTTCTATCCTCCTATCCAAATACACCCCTATGCGCCCTCTTCGTTCCTCTCCTGACCTGCGTGCCTCTTCTACCATCATTACCTCTTCCCATTAATTAAGGCTTTTGCCTGTGCTGTACCCCTTCTCTGGAATTCCCTTCCTCGTTCTATCAGACTTTGCCCTCGTACGCAACTTTGAAAAACCCACTGTTTTTGAGAAGTGTACAATCTTTCTTCCTAACACTCTCAGCCAACATCCTAATCAAACCATCTCATCTGAACGACCAACAACCTCTACAGATCATCCTGACTCCACCAACTCATCCCCATCCAAGCAGTCCTCCCTTCAACCACCAATTAGATTGTAAGCTTGCAAGAGCAGTGCCCTCTTCTCCTTTTATACCAGTTACTTGATACTGACTTTGCTGGTGCTATATAAATAAATGCAATGTCATGAGGCTAGTACCAGTTAGGCTTTAGGGGCTAACAAGTAGGCAGGGAGTGTGAAGAATGTAAAAAAAAATATGTTGCCATTTTGTCTAGAATTCATAATCTTAAAGTCCACTCATTATAATTAAAATATTTCCTGTGGATTCCCCGTTTTTTCTCTTTATCTCTCATCTTAATCCCTCTAACAGTAAATTCTAGTAACTTTCACTTTAACATTTAATTTTTTAAATGTCATGCAACTAACATATATTTAATATAAATAGTGTAAAACAGTTACTATGCTTACATTAGTTTATTTGAAACAAACTAAATTAACAAATATATCAGATAAAACCATCATAGTGCGAATTGAAGAAAAAAAACTGAAGTGTGCCATCTAGTGGTTAGCTTCGCAACTAAGCAATGAAATCTACTACTAAAAATGTATGTCAATCTACACGGGGACTGTGAAAGTCCTTGCTATGGACTTTGATTTGGATTTATGTTTGCTAAAGTGTTTGAGGCAATAAACTTTAAATCTATAAATTTATATCTAGGCGCTCATTATGGTTATGAACACTGTTATTTCCTGAGAAACGTTATGTATGGCAGAACCATTTGGTTGGCACAATTAGTGAGTCATTAAAATCAATTAGCACCAAATTTACAGACTTTTTGGACGTTATTTTCCAAGGATCATTTAGTAATCATCAGAATGCCTGTTGTTGCCTATCCCTGCAATTAGAAGGTTGCTACTTGATGTGCCTCAAGGCCAGCTTATTTGTAACGCTCCCAGGTATTGTTATATACGACAGGGAAAGCTAAACTCTCAACCTGACATACAGTCAAGGGAAAAAAATATTTGAACTCTGCTGATTTTGTACGTTTTCTCACTGACAAAGACATGATCAGTCTATAATTTTAACGGTAGGTTTATTTGAACAGTGAGAGACAACTTAACAACAACAAAATCCAGAATAACGCATTTCAAATAAGCGATAAATTGATTTGCATTTTACTCAGTGAAATAAGTATTTGACTCCTCTGAAAAACATGAGTTAGTGTTTGGTGGCAAAACCCTTGGTGGCAATCACAGAGGTCACACGTTTCTGTTTTAAAGGATACATAAATATATTTATGTAATACCAATTTGCAGGGTGACTAACCTTGCAATATTTTAATTTAGTTTCTAATGTATTTTAAGTGTACTGCCGATCTGTTTCTGAAGGAAAGGCCTTTGAGATCCTAAAAGCATATATAACTACATTTTTTTCTATGTTGGCCCAATAAAAGATATCAATGTCAACGTAACAATTTTCTACCTATTGTAACTGTACTTAGTAAAACTAATATATGCAAAAAGATGAACTAAATTAAATCTGTTAGTAATCAATGCATACTGCATCAGCTTAACCCCTTTGTGAGAAATGGCGTGTACCAGGTGTGTCATAAAAAAAGTCCCTAGAGGACCAATGACGTACCTGGTACGTCATGGTTAAAAAAAACAAACAAAAAAAAAACTGTCCCAGGTCTGTATGTTGCCAAGACTGCTCCATGACCGGTGCAGTCAGCCCACAGCAGATTCCCTGTCAATGACAATGGCAGTACTTGTAGGAAGCGCCTTTGTCTTTGTTCTCTGCCCCTCAAATTGTTACTGTGATCATGAGCTGAAACATGATTGCATGGGTCCCAAGACCAAAGTTAAATTTTTTTTTATTTTTTTTTTTTTAAAAACACTCCCCACTTCCCCCATACCGTACATTGCATTTCTACTTGATCCTAAGGGGCTAATTTTTCATATGCACATTTTTAATATATATTGCTAGCTACTGCAGTGGAAAATTAGACAGGGTAAGGTGATAGTTAAAAAAAAATCTATAAAAACTAGAAAACTAAAATTATATATGAATATCGGGTAGGTTATTTGGGATTTTTTTCACATTCACACTAGCTGTGGTAATGTATACAACTAAATATGTATAAGAATATGACTTAAAAATGGGGGGGAAAAAACCCTGTCCTGAAAAAACAAATTTAGAATTTTTGTGGGTACACTAAATGAGGAAGAGGGAAATAACTGTTGAAGAAACATATAACACAAATATGAAAATTGTGCTGGTCCTATAGCAGAAAAGACCCTGGTCCTAAAGAGGTTAAAGCATTTCTCTAGAACAGTTACGGGTTTATGTGTCCTTTCAGAATGCAGAATCTCAAGAAGGAAACCAAGACTACTTTCAGTATTAGAAAAGTACGTGTCGCAGGTTGAGCTTACATATGAAAATCATTTAACTACAAACCTTTGGTTTATATTTTTAGGTAGTGTCCTAATTTTACCTTAGGAAAGCAACATAAATTGCCGATTTCCAATATATCAATTATAAAGAAGTTGACGTTCTCCTATCGTTATGACCGTAATGCAGTAATTTAAAGTTTAAAAATAAGTAACCAATAAAGAAAGAGAAGTGTAGATGTGCAAATGTGTTAATAAAGGAACACAAATGCCCTTATATTCTTTTATCCTTAATTTGAAGCTAGGAATTTCTTTCATAGATGCCTTTCATCCACCTAAACCAACAGCATTTCAATCAAAGAACACTCATTTAGTTTAGCAGCAGCTGATGCCTGTTTTTAAATATTAACACTCTTTTGACTTTATTTTTGAAGGTGATGGCTCCATCCCCAGGATTCCTAAAAGCTGCATGAATGCAAGTTAGCCGCCTAAACGCCCACACATGACCCAGGACCCATTAGACAACACAGTATAAAAATAAATCTTTAAGTGTCATGGAAGCAGAGATATTGTTTCTGTACTTGCGTAATAAAAAAGATTGACGCACAAAGGCAGAATGCACATACATACATATCATTAACAAGCACAACTACATGCGTTCATGCAGAGATATTCCACACGCGTGCATACACGTCGACATCCATAACCACAGAATCAAGCACCTACCTGCAGAGTATCTCTTTTCTTGTGGCTGCAGCTTCCCAGCTGGGGGTTCCCAACACAGTAACTTGAAGCCTTGTCTTTCCATTCAAGCACCGCAGCTTCCCCTAACACGTGACTATAGAAGGATTCTCTTACTGGCTCATTTTTTGAATTTAATAGAGCCCTGTCAAATTTCTCTCTTCCAACTCTCTACAATCCAGTTTCCATCCACAACATTTAACAGAGACTGCACTCACTAAAATTACTAATAACCTCCTCGCAGCTAAAACAAAAGGCCAACCCTCCATGCTGATGGTATCCGTGGCACGGCTCTTTCATGGCTTAAATCCTACCTTCCTGACTGTACTTTTAGTGTCTCATTCACTGGAACTTGCTCCTCTCCCCTACAGCTATCTATTGATGTTCCTTAAGGCTTAGTTCTTGGGCCTCTGCTATTCTCCATCTACACTTCTTCATTCGGACAATTTATATCTTCATTTGGCTTCCAGTACCAGTTATATTCAGATGACACCCTAATCTATATTTCTGCTCCTGACTTTTCCACCTCTCTTCTAACTCGCCTCAACGACTGTCTTTCAGGAATTGCATCATGGATGGTGTCCCGTTACCTAAAACATCTCTTAAAACCGAACTCATGGTAATCCCGCCATCTGCTCTGTCCACTTTTCCTGACATCTCGATTACCGTTGACAACTCCACTATCCAACCAACAGACCAGGTTCGTTGCCTTGGTGTCACCCTTGACTCTATTCTCTCCTTCATCCCTCTAATTCAGTCCCTCACCAAATCCTGATGCCTTCACCAGAAAAACATCTCCCAAATTCACCCATTGCTCACACAAGACACAACCAATTTACAATAATCCCGCCTGGATTATTGCAACTCCATACTAACCGGTCTCCCCCTCTCCTGCCTTTCACCGCTTCAATCCATCCTCAACACTGCAGCTAGATTGTTCTCTGCCGCCAATCTTACTATGCCAATCACTTCATTGGCTCCCCATACCCTTCAGAATCAAATTTAAACTTCTGACCCTGACCTATAGAGCACCCCTCTGCACCCCCTTACATCTCTATCTCCTCCTATCCAAATACACCGCTACCTTCCCTCTTCGCTCGTCTCATGACCTGAGGCTATCTTCTATTGTTGTTGCCTCTTCCCACTCCCATATTCAGGGCTTCACCCGCTCCGCACACCCCTCTACCTCATACACAACCTTCAAAACCTCTCTGAAAACCCACCTGTTCAGGGAAGCGTACAACATTCCTTCCCAGGGCTCTCAACCATGATAATCAAGCCAGCTCAATAATTAACAGCTTCAACATATCATCAACTCATCCCCCTCCAAGCAGTCCTCTCCTATTGTCTCACTTCCCCCTCAACCACCAACTAGATTGTAAGCTCGCAAGAGCCTCTTCTCCTTTGTACCAGTTTGTTGTTGTGTGTGATTCTAAATTGTTCTACTGACTAATAATATTTATAAATATAATGTAATGTAAATATATGTAATTTAATAGGCAGTACATGTAAACATGGTCACGGTCCTAACCAGACATTATGCGACAATTACTAAAACTTGGTCAGTGTCTGCTTAGGTTGTGTTTACATGCAGGTGTCCATATATCTCTGTAACATGCATGTATATGTTTATATGTACCAATTACATATTTTTTTCTAAACACAGTGTTCTGTTTACAAATAAAAGGCATAACACGTGTTTAGCTTTAAGTGCATTTTTGGATGTTTTAGTTTATTTCGTAATTAAACATTTCTGATACCTTGACTGGTCCAAACAGGTCTTCTCTAGTACAAACTGCGGAATGTATCAAGCACAAGTAGAAGTATAGTGGCACACTAATTTGTATTTGAACGCAATTAAAAGCGCATCCCACAAAGCAGACAGTTTCTCTTGTTCCCCTCATACACATACACTCAGTTTTAGCTAACTTTTCCCGCAGCTTCTCTGCCTCTAATCGCACCCTGACAAACAGGGGTCTGCCAGGGCATCGGGCTCCTTTGAACGTTTGAGCGCCTGGCCCATTTGTCCTGTAATAACGGCAGCTTTGTGCTTTGTCCTGTTTAGTAAAACAATATTTTATTGTGTTATCACTTCAAATAGGCAATCGTTTCTAGGGTAATATCCAAGCAAAAAAAATATGTAAATATTGACGATTGCCTCATCAGTAAAAACATTGTTTTATTTAACAGTATGAAAAATAGGAGTTGTAAAGTTTTAAGGAATAGTAAAAAGTAACAAACAAATGGAATCAAGGACAGTACATGTTTTCAGGAAGAAGAAAAAGGTGCATAGTATTTAAAGCAGTAAGGCAGCAAAGTAACACTTTTATCCAAAAAGTTACTTGTAATAATATATTCTTAGCGATACTAGGATCCTGTAGATTTGTACATAAAACCACGGCAAATGATAAAGGATTGAGGCATAAGATCCCCTCCCAGGCCCCATTATATTTATCTTAATAACCTCCATAATGGCACTGTGGAATCTCTAAGAAGCAATAATTGTATGTTTTTAGGGTATTTCTTCCTAAAAGCAGCCCAGGGTTTAATATATATGTTCAGACTAAACTGCTTGTACAGAGAACCGTGATGGATTAGCTAAGTGAAGTTTTTAAAAGCCCATTATACTGTTGTACCCCAATGCCATTAAAAAAAAATGTAATTATGGGGGAGCAGTTCCTTTAAAAATAATAGTTAATCAGAGTCTTCATCATCAAGGTATTCTTCTGCATTGCTGGTCGTTCGAACAATACCTAAAAAAAAAAAAAATGTAAAATAAAAACTGAAGAAAGAAATGTATATACGCAAAGATAATCAGGAACCTTTATACACAAAAACGTGTGCTTGCTACCAGCCAGCTAGCTCCAACACCATCTCAACTGAGATTACCCTTACATTCATCAAGCATCCAAAAGCCGTGAAGGGTATGGTACACTGCAGTTTTTTCAGCAGGTTTCTTTTTTAGTATGATGAGGCTATTTAAACAATACACTATCCCTTAGAAAAAAAAATTTTTAAAATACAAAAAATTTCGAACTCATTGATCCATATTTTTCCATATACCACAAACACTATCCCTTAGAAAAATATTTTTTTTAAAAATACAAAAATTTCGAACTCATTGGTCCATATTTTTCCATATACCACAAACACTACTGTTTTCACATACCTGTTAAACTACAAGTCCTATTATTTCCTCAACCAACCCATATGAGAATACCTGGATTTGTATCCTGAAAAAAGCCTGAAAAGCTACAAATTGGCCCTTACCTATGGGATATACACTGAAAAGCTGTAATCAGAAAAAAAAAATTACCTTGTGCTTGTCTCTTTTTAAGCAGGGAGGCACACTGAGCATTTGTGGCCATGTCTAATGCCAACTTATTTTCGTTATTCCTCAAATCCGTTCGGCAGCCTTTAAAAACCAAAACAAAGACAATATTATATACATATATACACACACACACACACACACACACACACTACATAGACAAAAGTATTGCGACAAATGACCATTACACTAACAGGGACTTTTATAACATTGCATTCTAAATACATGGACATTAATATGTAGTTGGTCCCTCCTTTGCAGCTATAACAGCTTCCACTCTCCTAGGAAGGCTTTCCACAAGATTTTTGAGCAAAAGAGTGGGAGAGTTTCAGAGTATTTTATTGTTAATTCACAGCTGTTTTAAGGTTTGCATTACAAGAGGGAAAGTTTTAAGAACAGGCAGGAGAGTCATGTCCATCATCTTCCAACAGAGGACAATTTACAGGGCAAGACAAACACAGTCTTATTTAAACTCTTCTTGCTATAATTCTTTATTTTGATGTTATAATGCATTATTTAATATCACCCCACCTTTCAAAAGCAACAATTCCACAATGTCTGCATAGCCTTTCCACGCAGCGGCATGCAAAGCTGTATCTCCAAGCTTGTTCTGAATAAAATATGGAGAGAATATGGAGAGAAATGTGGGAACAAGGATACTGGAATTTGCCACACTTTTATGATGATCAGTTAGCATTCTAGAATGATTGAGTTTAACTGCATCTCCTAACACACACCTTTACAATCTACTCCAAAAGAGAACATTTGCACATAGCAATTCCACAATAATAATAATGACAGTGCTTGTATTTTGTAATCATCAGTGGTCAGAAGTTAAAGAATTTATTAAAGCCCATGTAAGTAATTTGATCCTTTACTCTTTCATTCATATGCATAGCATGATAGACTGTATTTGATTCAGATACCGTGTTATAAACACGTGAGGGTAGATAAGTCTTAATAATGCATTTCCATCTATATTAATACTAAGTCATATAACAGTGATTTGTTTGTTGTTTTGGTTAGGACAGCCTAAAAATATTGTGCATTTAACCCTGTATTACCTGTTGATTTAATTCAATACTCGGCTGGGCAAGTAGAAGTTCCACCACATCTGGGAAGACAAAAAAAGTTAAATTACATTTGGAATAAGTTACAACTATTAAAGACATTCTGTGTACACTTTAAAAAGGGGTTTTAGATATATTTGCAGCTTCAAATGTGGTTCCCACTGAACAAACATTTGCGCACATAAAAACACAACCATTGATCCATGGCGGGTTAGGTAATGGAAAATGTGGAAGGACAGGGAATAATGTAATTGAAGAGAAGTATAATGAATAGAACAGTAACCTTTATGGCCTCCATGGCATGCCCAGTACAACGCTGTACTTCCTGCTTTGTCCAACCCATTAGCACCGACTCTGTTCTCCAAACATTCTCTCAACCAGCTAAGGTTACCTAGAAATATTTAAAATTTCATGTTTTATTATATAATATTACATATTTGGATTTTTAGAAATCTACTGGAACTTTCATAGGTTACAAGCTGCTTTCTGTCCCTCTCCAATTCTCAAATCAGGAAGGGAATTCAGTCTGGGACATTCACTAGATGAGAATCTAGAAATATTTTGGAATGAAAACGAGCGGCTCTTATCGCAAAAGTATTGAGAAAAGACAGATTGTGCTGCTTCATTACATTCATTATATATATATATATATATATATATATATATATATATATATATATATATATATATATATATATATATATATATATATATAAAACACTTTCAAAAAGATGGTCAGCACTCCAGGTCTTTAAATAGACAATTTAATTTTATTCAAAGTCAAGTCGACGTTTCAGTCATTACTGACTTTCATCAGGACATCCTGACATGGAAACTGCTGGTTACTAGCACCGGGCTTGGAATATTTGGAATGGTGTGCAATGGACTCTGTGAGTAAATATATATATATATATATATATATATATATATATATATATATCTATCTATCTATCTAGAAGAGGCACAAAAACATATGCATTTGCAAACCCAAGAATACAAAACATCAAATAATCAGAGAAATCCTGATCTATTTATTTATTTATTACAGCCGTAACAAGGCGAAGTAACCATATTGTTTTACCTTTTCTCTGTTACATTATGTAACTCCGTTACATTATCTGCATTGTTTAGCGGTCACAAACAACTTGTTCTAATCAAATTACTATCTGGAAAGAAACCGGTATTGTAATGGTTCCCATAACTACAGAAGCAGAATGTATTCACCATTTGCAAAGTGTCTGGTTAACAGCTATGCATACAAAGAATAATGAAGCACATGCACATAAACATATAAATGGAATAGAAATACACGTGGTTACAAAGGAGATGCACCCACCTCTTTTGGCAGCTTCGTGCAGTGGGTTGTCAATGCACTCTGCTTGTTCTGCAACTGAAGACAAAAGGAACACAATGGATTCAGAAATAATGAACACAAAATGTTTACTGATTTGCATAATACATTTTTTATTTTTATTTTTTAAGGCGGTATAGGTTTAGTGCTATAGTGGCAATAAACACAAGGAAACCCCCATTGTTGTCACATATTTAAAGTCATTTGAAAAGGCCTTTTGTCTAAACACATTTAATAAGAAACTCTGGTTTCATGAAAATACATTTGTGGCATAAATATTTTTATTTGGCTGCACAGACATTTGCGAGGACCAAGTGTTACTCGACCAGCCCCCCAGACCAGTGAAAAAGCAGGAGAGTTAAGGTGGTGCAGGAGTGTGAATGCCTGAATCACGGAATGAGTGAATGTATGTGTTTAGGGGCAACTGTGGCACAGGCTGGCTGCCTGTTTCAGGGGCAGAGGACTACCACGTCAATGTCTGGCTTTGTGTATAGTGATAGGGGTTATGCCGCACTACTGTCAATGTCTGGCTCGGTGTATAGTGATGGGGTTACGCTGTACCAACATCAATGTCTGGCTCATTATATAGCAATAGGAGTTATGCTGTACGATATCTGTTCAGTAAATTTTATTTAAACTTAAACTTATTTATTTCAGATTTCTAGTTTGGCAAATATTCTTGCCAACGTTCATTTTTTTGTGGGGTGACTTTACATTTGAAAGTGGGCGGAGGGTGCCACATACAGGATCCGACATGGGTGCCAACTACTCTAGATCAGCCCCTGGGTGGCAGCACTTTTAACGGAATTGTGTCTTTGTTGTAGCAATTTCTCTCCTCTGTGTAGACTAAGCTTTCTGAACACTGGGATTGAGCAACATTCACAAAAAGGAAACAATACATTTTGAGTTTCAGCATTTTAAAATATAATAGAATATACAATCTTGAATGAATTGGCGAGGAGTGCGAATACTTTTGCAAGACCCTTACAGCAGATGACTGTGGCAAACATGCAGCAGTTGTTATTGCTGTTTAGTGGTCCGTTTGCCATACCTGATCATTTTTGACCACCAGAACAGCAGAAAAAAATTAACCATCTATGTCCATCTTAAAATAATTTACATGGCTGATATGCCACATTAAATTAGTTTTACCCTTTATGTTGAAGCTTGGAATTAATCTCTATACATTATACAGGACCAGGAGAAGCTCACTGGGACTGAGTCCTTATAATGTATGGTGATATTAGGGAGATCAGAAGTTCAACTCTTTTGTAAGTTCTCAGATACTCATAATTCAATGACTACTCCCAAAGAGCAAGAAAAAAAGCAAGTTTAGACAGGTTAGTTAATACTTATGAAAAGAAGAAAAGCTGCATTAGTATACTTAAGTGCTGACATGGTGTGATCCAGACAGACTGTGTGTCAGGTTCGACAACTAGACTATAAAGCTACTAACGTTATTTGCTGCATCAAATTTGGAAAACTGTCTGCAAAATCTAACATAACAACCACACACACATAATAATGTCTCTTGTTACTAACCATAATTACTTGGAACAAGACCTGTTTTTCCTTTGCATGTACCTTTCCACCAATTTGTATCACTCTGGAAAAAAAAATCTCAGTTAAATGAAACCAAAAATTTGCTAATTTAATTATTAAATTGTAACAGAAAAAAATTAGAATTGTTAGAATTTGCAATACATTGCATTCATGTTTAAAGCTGCAATCCTTTCATCCATGCTGTTACACTGAGCAATCCTGAATCATGCTTTATGTTCAGAAAGTTGTGGATAGATTGAATAACCTCCCAGCGAAAGCACTAAAGGCCTTCGTGTCAGACTGTCAATGCTCGAGGTTTGCAGAAGCTACCCTGAAGGACAAAGCATGTAGTTCCAAAACGGACTAAAATGCCTACCTGATCACCCCCCCAACCCCCACCAATATGTGGTGCTTACAGAGCCGGACTTAAGTGTTCTGGCGCCCTGTGCGGAGTAGTCCTCTGGCACCCCCTTCTCATTAACCCCCCTGCCCCTTCTCACTATCCCCCTCCCTCTGCCCCTTCTAACTATGTACTCCCTCTCCCTACTTCTCATTATCCTCACTTACCTTGTTGCCAGAGTCCTGCGGTGGGAGCGGGAGGCATCCGTCTTCCCGCTCTGCCGCGTTGCCGGCATTTCATGTTGAGTGCTGGAATATGATGTCATATTCCGGCGCTCAACATGAAATGCCGGCACCGCGATGGAGGGGCCACGAGCGGTTGCTGAAAACTTCACGAGCAAAGCATAGGTTTTTTTGTTGTTTTTTTACTTTATTTAAGTCGCACACCCCTAAGGCCGACCCTGGGTGCTTATTCAGTAAACTGTAAGATTAATTTTAGCTCACTGTATCAATTATGCATTCAGAGGGACAGTCTCCCAAAAGCATTGCGTGGTGCATAATTAATTTGGTTAAATTTTTTTCACCCACCTACCACACTTTAATGGGCAATGTCCAAAACCATTCAGGACCAGGGTTTTTTTTTTTTTTTTTATATATATCCTAATACCAGGATGTTTTTTTTTTTATCATTTATACCATGTTTGTTAAAACCACAATTCTCCTTTTCCATTCTGATGAATCACTCTATGCACATGCAAAAAAAAAAATAATAAAAAAATAAAAAAAAAAAAAAGGTAAAATATAGGGTGACACTCAGCTACCATAGGCATTAAAATGCACGATGACTGGAGTACACGCGAAGTAAAAAAAAAAAAATATATATATATATATAAAAATATAAATACTTACCATGTCTGAAATGTAAAGGATATCACCCTCTTCAAAATAAAGTTCATCAGGCTAAAATAAAAAGGAGATAGATGTTGACGCCTGTAACTTAGAGTAACACAGATGAATGTTAAATTAAAACAAAACAACAGAAATAAAGATGGTTGACACATAACAGAAAAAATATTAAATGTTTAGAATTTAAATGTATTCAAGATACAGAATTAGCTTAAATTGGAAAAAGCATGGCTTTACTTTCAAACTGAAAGGTTACTGAAAAAGATTAGGAAACTAGCTGATTGAAAGAAGATGAATAAGAAAAACTCACTGTTCTTGGTTCAAATGTATATAAAGCTCGGAATACCTTCACTTGCCCTGGTGGGAGGAAACAAAAATACTCTTAGTATAATCGGTTTAAACCAGCGATTAATGTTACATACAGTTAACAAATGAAGTTTCTAAGCCAGAAACGATGCATGTTAAAATTGTATCATTACAGACTAGAACAGAATCTGCATCCACAATTAAAGCTAAACCAAGAACGTCCTACCCCAGTAAGCAAAAGCACAGTCAAAAGACAACTGGCAAAGAACATCCTTCGTGGGACAATGGAAGTCTAAACTGGAAAAACAGCCTCTTTACTGACAAATAAAAAAATTGGCATTTTGAGTGGCAATCACAGAATTAATTAGAGTGGACGGCAACATGAGGGGCTAACACCTGCACAGGTTAACCCCTTTGTGACAAAGGCTGATTTTACTTTTTGTACCCTTCATGACAATGGCCGTTTTAACATTTCTGCGCTGCTCGTGTTTAGCTGTAATTTTCTTCTTTCCCATTTACTGAACCCACACACATTAGATATTGTTTTTTTCAGGACAAGAAGGGCTTTCTTTAGATGACATTGTTTTGATTGTATCATATTATTTACTATTAAACAAAGTATAAAACATTTAGAAAAAAATTACTGTTTCTAACTTTTAGTTGAAAAATCTTTTACTCATCTATAAAAGGTTATAAAAAAAACCAGCTAAATAGATTCTACTATTTGTCCTGAGTTTAGAAATACCCAATGTTTTTAAGTTTTTTTGCTTTTTTCTGCACGTTATGGAGCAATAAGTACAGGTAGCGTTTTGCTATTTCAAAGCCATTTTTTCCAAATCTGGTAATTCTTCCCCCCATGTGCCATTTCGGGTATCTTTGAACCCGGCCAATGCAATTTACCCCATCAAGTCATATATTTTTGAAAACCAGACAGCCCAGGGTATTCCAAATGCTAGTATTTTAACCCTTTCCAAGCACTTATTCTACCATCAGCCTTTGTCAAACTTTATGGTAGTAATTTTTTTGCATTTGTTTTTTCACACACATTTTACTTCAGGTATGAATAAACAGGTTCTGGTATATGTCACTATCAAAAAACACCCCAATATGTGTTTAGCAACATCTCCTGAGTACAGCGATACCTCACCTGAATGATTTTCCCTGGCTCTTTGGGGGCAAAAGGGCCACATTTGGGGCATGCGCATTTTCAATGTTGAACTTTGGCATTTGGGGATCCACTGCCAATGCCCTATTTGGTACATCTTTGAGCCGGGCCATTTCAGTGTGCCCAATAAAGCCATATATTTTTGAAAACTAGACACCCCAGGGTATTTCAAATGCTAGTATTTTAACTCTTTCCATGCACCATATCTACCACCAGTCTTTGTCACACTTTGTGGTAGTCATTTTTTTACATTTGTTTTGTCACACACATTTTACTTCAGGTATGAATTAAAAAGTTCTCGTATATGTCACTATCTCAAAACACCCCAATATGTGTTCAGCAACATCTCCTGAGCGCAGTGATACCCCATATGAATGATTTTGCCTGGCTGTTTGGGGGCAAAAGGGCCACATTTGGGGCATGCACATTTTTCAATGTTGAACTTTGGCATTTGGGGATCCACTGCCCATGCCCTATTTGGTACATCTTTGAGCCGGGCCATTTCAGTATGCCCAACAAAACCATATATTTTTGAAAACTAGACACCCCAGGGTATTTTAAATGCTGGTATTTTAACTCTTTGCATGCACACATTTTACCACCAGCATTTTTTCAAAGTTTGCAGTAGTATTTTTGTGTGTGTATTTTTCCCACACACACCTAATTTATGTATGAATTTACAGCTCCTGGTATATGCTGCTGTCACACGACACCCCAATATGTGTTCAGCAACATCTCCTGAGTACAGTGATACCCCACATGCATGGGTTTGTCATTTTTGAGGGGGAACTAAAAGGCCACATTTGGTATGTGTGCATTTTTCTAATTGGAAATTAGATGTGTGGCCATCCTTCCCCCCGTGTTAATTGGGACCTAGTTGAACCCGGCCAATTCAATTTACCCCATCAAATCATACATTTTTTAAAAGTAGACACCCCATGGGCATTTAATATGCCAGTATTTTAACTCTTTCCATGCGAGAACTGTTTTAAGCTAATATGCTAATTTTAGGACTTGCTCACAAAAATATATTTATTTTTTTTTGGCCTTTTTTTTAAAAAAAATTTAACATTTTTTTTCAACTTGAAGGTTCCCCTGATAGTGACATCAGTGGGAAATTATTTTTACATTTTACTGGTTTTTTACTATTTTTTTCTAATTATTATTTTATTTTTAATTTATTTTTAATAATCACACTGTGATTAGAAAGCTGAGCTCCGTTGACTTGCATGGTTGAATGCAGTACCTGTATTCAACCTGCAAGTGGAGCCAGAGTTCTCTAGAGGGTCTGGAGACCGTCTAGCGAACTTTTTCGTCTTTATTGTTTTTCTTCCCGGGCCGCCGCCATCTTGCTGATGGCGAAGATCACCGGCAGCTGCGGCTGTGACCGCTCTCCGGAGCGGTCACAGTCCATCCCAAGGTAAGTGTTTGGTGTCGCTGGATGCCTCCAGACGCTTTTAAAACGGGCGTCCCCCACCATACAAAGTATGGCGGATGTTGACGCCCCGGGGAGGGGCCCCTTTGTGCCGATCATGGCGTTGCTGAATGCCTCGAGGTCGAGGCATTACAGCAACGCCGTTTCGGTGCAGAAAGCGAAAATAGATCGCTTTCTGCACACGTTTAAAGACGTGCCGGTCCTGGCACGTCAATTGTCGTTAACGACTTGAATTTCGGCGACGTGCCCGGACCGGCAATTGTCATCAAGGGGTTAAATTTTCAGGTTTAGGGATGCTTTGTGTCTTCTGGCATTGGTGACTACATTTTGACCAAAACAAGGTAGCACTCTAATCCAAAAGGGATGGTGTACCTCTGCAGAATAAAGTTGTGCACAATAGGATTCACTTTCCAACAGGACAATGGTCCTAAAAATATCTGAAGTCCAAGGAATAGCAAGGAGTGACAGTTTGCTTGGACCTCAATCCCACTGAACATCTTTTGGAACATCTAAAAAAGGTGGAACACGCTCAACATCTCTAAACACTCGGCTGGGATATTGTTGAATGTAAAATTCTGCACAAACCTTGTAAAATTAATGCAAGATAGAGATAAATTGTGGTCATACCAAATATGTAGAATTTGAGTACGAGTTACCATATTTTTTTTTCTCAGCTATTAGTTATATTATAAAAATACTGTATCAAACAGATTTAAAAGGTTTTCAGAAATACTGAAAAATAAAAGTAGATTGTGGTTGTGGACTTTTTGATCTTATTGTGTGCGTGTAATATTTTTTTTTTTTATATATATATATATATATATCCATATAATATTTTGCCACATGGGTAGAATGAGTAACTAGGATGTAAATAGTTGTACACCACATAACTATGTGGACATACAAACAAATGGTGGGAATGGCCCTGCTCTAATGGGGTTACAATCTAGTAGGCAGAGGCATTATAATCTGCCAGATTTAAAGTTACAATTTCCATTTATACACACGCACACACAACATTATATGAGATGGCACATATGTTTTATTTTATGCATCCATCAGTTACCTAATTAAATTAGGCCAAAAATCCAGCTGAATTACAACATAAGCACTGTGTGTTGCTGCTCACGTGCAAGCAAAGTATTTGAAAGGAAGCATTCTTGTGAAATGAACTCCCCGCGAGAATTTAACCATACAGGGGAAACCCTGTGAAATAGCACCGCTGTGTTCACGTAACCTCTCATCCTGCCTTGACCGAATATACTACGCCCAACACAAACCTAATGGCCCTGCATTAGTTGGATGGTAAATAGAAGGTGAATTCCAGCATTCTTAATTCCTGTGCTGTCCTGTGCTGTTCTGTAGAGCTTGGAGCAGCACAAGAAGCACACATAACAAAAGCCAGGGGTTCTCAAACTGCGGCCCTCCAGCTGCTGCAGGACTACATCTCCCATAATGCTCCTTCAGCTAAGGGGCTGGCTGAGGAGTATGGGAGATGTAGTCCTGCAGCAGCTGGAGGGCCGCAGTTTGAGAACCCCTGACAAAAGCAGTAAGCCAGTATCATTGCCTCATGCTGCAGACCCACTCCGATCCAGGATGAAACCTTCATCAGCAGCTACAGGAGGAAGAACTTCACGTTATGTTGATTTTAAAATTATTTTCCCTCTTCCCCAGAGTCATATTTTTTACTCTACCCCACTAAATTTTTTTCATTCCTCATTGATTCACTACAATGTACAGTGCTTGTGCAAAAAGAATGAGGTTTCTTTTATGTAACTGCAACTTCTTTTCATCCTACTTCTAAACACAGGAAACCACTCTTGACACAGATTTTTTCTGCAGACGTATCTTCCTGCAAGTGAAAACACTTTACAAATGTTCTAGTCTCAGCTATTGATGTTCCATTTTTTTAAAGTACTTTTTGTTGTGTAACATCAACATTAAAAGGAGTTGAGTCATAAAGACCACCGAACCATGCCTTTTACAATGGCAAAAAAGAAATAGTGAACGTTTGATATAAAGCCTAGAACAACAGTTTACTTTATACAAACCTAGATTCTTCATGTCATCCTGATGTCCACCATGAGAGGTAGAGGTGGGTGAGGCAGCCCAAGGTGCAACACGCTCTAGGATGTGGCACTTTGGTATACAGTGATCATATCTCCCCATGTTTAAAACTACTGCTTTTTTACATCTATTCCAACAATTCTGTAGTTTAGATTTCCCCATTAATATCCTCTCAATGCTGAAATAGAGTAAACCCACTTCAAACATGTCAAACGAGAGTCCGCAGCAACAGCCCAAGTACACTGGACAACCTTTTAACCTTGTCCTGTTCTCAAAATGGTTTTAAAATTACTGTTTTAATGAAAAGAAAAAATAAAGTAATAAATAATTTAATAAATTATTCTGGCAGTCTATATCTCTATGCTAAGAGGAAAATGCTAATGTTCAACTGTCCACTGATTCTTAATCTCCAAGAGTAATGTTACATACGATATACAGTATATTATATAATCTGTAGCAAAACACACCCTTCGACTGTTTGATAAATGGCTCATTACCTTAAAAAGTTGGACAGCACAAACCAAAAAACATAAGAATGGCACAGACTCAAAAACGGTTTTGACCTCATGGAATCTGAAATCTATGTCTTGGAGTAACAGGACCAGCATTAGATAATACATTTCCTCCATGATAACCCTTTACTGCACCAATCAACAACCAGTGACCGAAATATAAGGCAGAAATAAGTTAACGGAGAGAAATGGTCACGCGGGTCCAAGGAACAGGAAGTCAAGATAGGACTGGATGATGCCGGATTAAGGGAAAAACGACAGACCATCTCAGTACAAAAAGTCAATAGATGCTGCGAGTCAGAATTACTAATGAAAAGCTCTTATACAACAGAGGCTTTGTCTGGACAGACAATACTCCTTTTATTTGCTGTAACAACAAATTATTCAAGAAAGAAATCATTGCAGTCAACTTGTTGCTACTAAAGAATTATGCGATATTGTGTAGCTGCCACATCGAAATCCCTAACGTTGCAACATGGACGGCACATACGCAGTTTGGATAATCCTGGTAGAAATAGGAAATTCTAGTAGCTTTAGACACACTAATGACACAGAACATGGTAGTATTAGATCCATCTCATAAATTCTTTGAGTTTGAGGATTCTGCGCAGTATCTTAGCTGATCCTAGCACTGATATATATAAATATATATATGTATCTAGATAGATAGATAGGATATCGTGACGGGTGTGATAAGAGGCCATTAATCAGATGACATCACTCTTGTGTTCCAATGGCACACCGCATTTCTAATCCAAGTTTAACACTTTAGCTCAAAATGTCCTTGTTTTCCACGAAAACCCCAAATATTTGAACGGTACTATATATCCTTTCTCTGCTTACAGAGGAGAGAAAAAAGACACCATCTGAAAACTAATGGTATTTGGAGCAGGCCTGAACCAACCACTGGATTTGCCAGACACAGATATAATCCATTTTTATAGCCATGCCAAGATGTCAGGTGATATGGTGGACATGGACCAGTGTCCTTTGACTTTGTGAAAGATCCCTGTTAGAATGCCATGGGAGGGGTGGACCGTATTATGTTCTGTCCATAACTGCGTCCTTGAGAAGCGTGCCACAGTTGGAGCAACAGTGACAACGAGTGACAGACTGCGTCACAAAGATTTGCTATGATTGCCCATCAATCTGGTAATCGTAGTATCTGGACCATCAGGGCATGACTCATCCTCCAGTTACACGTCTTGTCTTTATTTGTGGGGTAAGTGATAATTCATCTCAGATCTGTTGAAACCACTATAGAAAAAGGTTTAGTAACAGGAAGTTGAGGAAGCATTTCAAAACATCTTTCCTTGACTTAGAGGCAGACTCCACCCAAAGATCTTCACGCTCAAGCCTATGACCACCTGCTGCTGGTTCTGAAAACCAGGGGTGACAGGTCATCCACCACTTAAAGGAGACAGTTTACTGTCAATGACAGCCCCAGTGAAGAACACCACATATTAAAGTACTTTATTTTAATCCCCATCCCAGCGGTAGATAATTGGGACAGCCTCCCAGCAGAACTGGTAGAGGATAATACAGTGAAGGAATTTTAACAATCATGTCAGATGCATAAAACTATCTTGACTATAATACAAGGCCAACGACTGTTAAGGTTTGAGTCTTTACAGCTTTGGCCTTTTATGCATATAAAAGCTGAGAGTATTTTTTAATTTTCCTTTATTTCCCCTTGGATATGCACAGGGCATTCTGCGGCATCTCACGTATTTGTTTGCCTGCCCCCAGCTATTATCCTCCTTGCATGTAATATATGTGCACCAAAGGTGCTATCCCTCTGGCGGCAAGCAGCCACCCCCAGTATACTACACTGGGCATTTATGAATGAAACACCCCAGGTTTAGGCGAATGAACGGCATCAGCGAGGATTGGAAAATTCTGGAGATTACTACACTTTTACCCTCCCTCCTTAGAATGGACCAAACTGTTAACGGGTGCAATTTTATGTAATAATGTTCAAAAAGATTCTCAGGTTTGGCATTTTACCTTCACACAATTAACTAAGATATATTCATAATTGTGAGATTGTCTGAAAAAAACCTCCTAAATGTTTCACAGATGGCTGGATTTTTACTTTCAAGGCGGACTTTTGTGCATGGAGATATTTTTTTTTGGTTGCTATGGTTATTCCAACAAAATATTGAAATACACATAAAAAACAGACATTTAGGTTGCATAGTGCTGCTGAAATGAGAAACAAAGAAGTCAGCACATACTATTCAAAACACACCTGAGGCATAAATATTGGGGATTCCGTCACACTATATGGCCATATATTGCTTAGCCCGCCACTACGTCAAAATATCCCAAATTTGCGAGTGCTATCCAATCTCACACGGCTATATTGCCTACCAAGGAGCTGAATGAGTGGGACTGCAGAGCTTTTTAACCCACTGGCCCTCTATGGCCATATAGTGTGCCAGAATCCCAAATACATACCCCAGAAAGGTGCTTTACTGGGTGTGCGCTGATCTCATGCTTTTTTTTTTTTTTTTGTATGGCTATTCCAACACCTCGCATTAAAATTCTTCTATACACATATATTTTCCACATACACAGCATAATATCATACGAAGAGAGCCTGGCCCACATCCAATAAATAGTGCGGAGCATGCACTCGGTGGGAGTGGAATGTAGAACTGGGATAGTGCAGAGTGGGCGAGATGTTAACCTCTTCTTTGCCTGCTAATTCTGCTAATGAAGCCCCATAACTCTAATGGCACGCCTGACAGCTTTTTTTCCTGCTGTAACCCCAAGTTACGTCACATTGACACAGTTTTGTGGAGTTGTGCTTATAAGTTAAACAATTTTAAGTCTCTGGGTGCAATGTGCTGCAAACCCATCTGGCACTGAAGGGGTTAAGCTAGCTACTGTCAAATCAAATTGCAGTCAAGAAAAAAAAACAAAAAAAACCATGCGATGTAAAACCTGCATGGCAACAAGCTGGTGTGAGCAACCACTCATCTCGGGTATCATGACTGACAACTCCCAGCATGCTCAGCCATATGGATTATCTCCAGCTCAACGCAGAAATGCATGCCTCGCTGGTGAATCCGCTGTACGATATTAAGCATGTTAACCCTTTAGTAAAAAACGACAACGAGTAATGCAATCACCCCTTCCAGCAAACACAAAGTCAATTCTGGCTCTGCAGCACCTGGCACAGATAGGGTTAAACTGTGGGTTTGGCGGGAGCCGTAGGGCTTGGAGGAGCCCCCGTACACACAGTTCGAAGCACACACAGCACGGGGAGTGGCAAGGTGGACAGGCCTCTTCCTTTACCTGGCTTGGCTGGTTTGGGTGGCGGCTTAGACATGGTTCGTCTTCTCTCCAAGTTTTTAGTCCGGCTGACAGAACAAGGGCCCCTCCGCAAACGGGCTGCCCGGCGAGAAAGCAATCCAGGCAGAAGACTTTATCTTTAAATTGAGACGTTAGATTAGATGAGGCTACCAGGTCCCTGCCCTGTAAATGAGGAAGTGAATGGAGGGGAGGAGGAGGAGTTGAGTAGTCACCACCCCACTCCACGCAAGCACAGGCAGGGACCCACACGGCTCACCTCGTGCTACCCACTGGAGGGATCTACGCACTGCAGGTACTGCTACCTTTCCTACAAGCGGTCCTAGCGGGAGTGCATGTCATATGACAGGGAACGCACACCGGACATGGCCGCTGTACACACACACACACACACTCTCTCTCTCCCCCCCCCCCATAGGAGAAGGCAGCGGTGATAGTGTAAACACACGAGGAAGCATCTCCAAAGAGGAAGAAAGCGGTGGCTGCAAACCCTATTGCAGACTGCACAGTCAGTTATTTACTTGTGTGTATGTACAGTGTCTATATATATATACATACATACACACACACACCAATCAGCAATAATATTATGGCCGCTGACAGGTGAAGGGAATAACACTGGTAATCTGGTTATCATGGCACCTGTCAGTGGGTGGGATATATTAGGCAGCAAGTGAACATTTCGACCTCAAAGTTGATGTGTTAGAAGCTAGACGACTTGGTCGGCGCGTCTCCAAAGCCACGGCTCTTGAGGGGTGTCTCTGGTCTGCAGTGGTCAGTACCTATGAAAAGTGGTCCATGAAAAGAAAAGCAGTGGACTAGTGACAGGGTCATGGGTAGCCAAGGCTCATTGATGCACGTTGGGACAAAGGCTGGCCGTGTAGTCACATCCAACAGACGAGCTGCTGTAGAGCAAATTGCTAAAAAAATGATGCTGGTTCTGATAGAAAGGTGTCAGAACACACAGTACATCGTGGTTTGTTGTATGGGGCATGCTGACCCCTGTCCAACAGCTGAAAGCGCACATAATGGGCAAGTGAGCATAAAAATTGGACCACGGAGCAATGGAGGAAGGTGGCCTGGTCTGAGGAATTGCATTTTCTTTTACATCGTGTGGACGGCCGTGTTTGTGCGTTGCTTACCTGGAGAACGCATGGCACCAGGATTTATCCATGGAGGTCCCACCTTGTAACTTGCAGGACCTAAAGGATCTGCTGCTTACGTCTTGTTGCCAGATACCACAGCATACCTTCAGAGGTCTAGTGGAGTACATGCCTCGTCATGTCAGGGCTGTTTTGGCGACAAAAAGGGGACCTACACAATATTAGGTGGTCATAACTCATATGAAGGGAGAAAAGTTCGCCAAGCATTTTTGTTTAAGAATTGCCCGTACTACTGATTAATGTTAACTACTGTTTTTAATTAAAAAAAAAACCAGCAATTCTAAAAAATACGTGGTGTACTGATGGTGTTATTTCTTGTGTAACTGAGTCTGCCGTCTATAATAAGTTTGCATTCACCACTTTGTTCCTTTTATGGAGATGATTCTTACTGGGTTAACACTATGTTGGATGGACAATGCACCAAAGTGTGATATTTGTGTCTAGGCTTCTTTAAAAAAAAATATATATATATAAATATATGGACTAGTGTGGATTTGGTGGATGCCAGGAGAACATTACCTACCCGACTGCATTGTGCCAACTGTTAAGTTTGGTGCAGAAGAGATAATGGTATGGGGCTGTTTTTCAGGGGTTGGGTCCCTTACTTCCAATGACGGGAAATCTTAATGTTTCAGATATTTTAGACAGTTGTATGCTTCCAACTTTGTGGGAATAGCTTGGGGAAAGCCCTTTTCTATTCCAGCATGGCTTTGCCCAGTGTGCAAATCAAGGTTCATGAAGACCTGGTTGGATGAGTTTGTTATCAATTTTAATTTATTTTCCTTCTCCTCTGCGCATTTCTACTGAAGCAGGCAGTATAGTTAATGAATCTATCCATACATGTATAGTATCATATAACAGATTAACTCACATTGATTCAATAAATCCATACAATGTTTGTATTAATTAAAAAAGCAATATGTTTTATGTGTAGCCAACTTTATTTCCTGTTGTTTTTTTTCACGTGATCATTGCTTCCCAATAGCTCTGCCCTATTTTTATTTTGCGGATTTCTGTTAATTTAAACATCGTTTGTAAGGCTGTTCATAACATCCAAACTATCCAAATACTGCTTATGAGGAGGTTTGATCTATGGCTTCGTCAGCTTCTTGGCATCTACTGTGGTAAAAAATATCGGACTGATGGTTACATGCAGGGGATCACCTATAAACACACCGTACCCACCTTGTAGAAAAAACACAAACATATTAATCTGTATGTCATGATGGTGATATACTTGGCTTTAGTCAGCTCCAGCTGTGGCTCAGGGAACGCTGTGGATTTCAGACCACCCTTGCACGTGTGTGCAAAATCTCCCCCATTGATTTAAATGGGAGCACATTCCTGCCACTGATTGGATGCTTTAAGAATAGCGGAACCTTGGAGAATGAGGGCAGCTGCTTTTGTGGGGCTGCATCTTCTGTGTCAGGTAGGTGCTTTTTTTCCCCCTGTTTTGGAAGAACATGGGGGTGTCAGGGACATTAAACTGTCCATTTAAATGGAAGCATGATGTTCGTGTGAAAGATAAACTCATAGTATGTTACAGTTTAGTTGTTATTGATGTATACAGCACCATTATATTCAAAAGTGCTGTACAATAGTTTCCTAATAGTAACTTTTAGGTTTGTTAGATAAAAATATTGTATCTGGTTTAGAATCCCTTAAGATGTCAAAACTATTTTTATGATGATTGGCTTTTTAAACACAGTTTTATCTATATGGGACACTTGATACTGAAGCAATTCTCAGGGTTAAAGGTTAAATCTGCATTATCTGCAGCTGATTCTGGATTTAACACTAGAACTGGTTAAAAAAAACAAAAAAAAAAACCTTATCACAGACTTTCCAAGAATTATCTCATCTTCAACAGGCACAGGTTACAGACACTGCAGCATGTGACAACCTTCTTCAATGTCAAAATTAGTCTTATAAATGCAGTTTAGCTTTCTTGAGGATCCCGTAAAATGCTTTCCTAAACATGTACTGGGTGGGTATTTGAGATTTCCTCACTAGTCACTGAGATGTAAGTGAGCTCTGACCCAGGCGTCTAGCCATCACAATTTGGCTCTTGTTAAAGTGTCTCAGATCCTTACGCTTGCCCATTTTTCCTGCTTCTAACACATCAACTTTAAGGAGGAAATGTTCACTTGCTGCCTAATATATCCCACCCACTGACAGGTGCCATGATAACAAGATTATCAGTGTTATTCACTTTACTTGTCAGCGGTCATAATGTTATGGCGGATCAGTGTATACATTGAGTTATCTGCCGCTTTCACATAGAAACCATATAAATATGTTTGCAAAAAAATGAAATATAATAATAAAAAAACATTATTAACGTTCCTTTAAATGTAAACAAAAATACAGTTAGTAAGTACTTATTGTACTGTGCCGAGGAATACGATGGTTATAAATCAATAACTTTTACAGATAGGTGCATTTCTGTGCTTGTATTGAGTGTACATTTCACCGAGCACCATGTGACTACAAACTCCAGCCAGCTCTCCAGCCAGCCCACTAACACTCAGCTGACACAGAGAAGGACAGCCGGTCCTCCAAGACAGCACATAAGGTACACAGTACATTTAATTTGCTATGGATTTCTGTATAGTTGTGTGATTTTAATATGTATGTTGACACTAGTATGTTGCCTTAGTGTAGTATATTCTCTTAAGATGTTCTTGCTTGCTACCAGGTAGACTTTGCAGAAGCAGGAGACTAACACTGTTAGTGAATCATGTCTCTGTTACTGTAGATGCTCATTAGCCAAGGGATTGTCTGAAATAAATAGAAATGCATACAATGAATATAGCAGTATCAATCTCTGAATGTAGCATCTTGTTCGTGCATGAATGTACTTTCTGATATTTTGCATTATGTGCAAACTGGGTAGGAGGGCTTAGACTCATACAAGACCGATGAATATAGATATTATAAGCAACACTAACACTGCATACATACAAATAGCACTTAAAGATGACCTCTGTACCCGATACATTCCTGAATTATTGTGCCCCCTCTTGTACCTTCAGCTACCTACCCCTACTGTATTTTGTATTGCACCATATCTGTTACATTGAATTCATTGCAGAAGGTAAAAGAGCTGGAAGAGCAAAGGGTCATGTCCACTTGGCAGACTAGGTAGATGAAAGGAAACATTATTTCCAAGTCTGCTTCATATAAATAATAACAGAACAAGTTTCTGTGCCACTGTTAGATATTCCTGGGATACTGCATCTCTGGTTTTAACAGCTGCCCAGGTATTAGGGTGTATTAACTAACCTGGTTCAAACAGCCACATGATTAGAATCACAAACCCCCTTCGCTTCACAACTGCAGGAACCGGTTTTAGCTATTAGCATGTTTAAAATGAAGCAGGTTGATTCCTGGTCCTAATGACATCAAGTGAAATATTCCATTCAAGTATATATTTCTTTCTTGCAATCCGAATGATTTATGCAATGTAAAGTTGCAGTTTTCGATATCTGCAACTTTAATAGAAATATGTGAATCCTCCATTCCTCCACTTGCTTTGCCCTTGACACAAATAGTCTGTAAGATTCAATCCTGAATCCTGCCATTAGGAATGAAAGCACTGGAGAGTTGCGCGCATGCCTAATGTGTGCCGAGAGGTTTGCATCACTGGAATATAGGCAGCGCCCAGGCAAATATGTTGAAGGTGCATTACTGTCCCTGTCAAAATGTGGACTAATTCACTAAACATTTTTTTTATATCTTATGAACACTCTAGACTTCCGCAGTATAAATATTGCAAAGCCACCATTTTGAATGAAAAATATTCCTGTATATAAAATAACACATGCTTATTCCTAGGAAGAAGACAGTTGGTCATGAAAACGTTTATTATCGGAATTGGAGGGTATGCTACTATCAACTATAGTTTCCATGTTCCTCTTTGTCATTGTTTTTATGAAATAATATTGTGTGTGTTCCACTTTGTTCTGGGAGTTCCATACAAGTTCCTCCATTGTAAACAGACTCGCGTACTGCATTGTTTCACATATAATAATATAGTACGATTACAGGTACCTTGTTTATCAGTTCAATCCAAAGGAAGCACCACGAGTCACAAAATTATAAGTATAGACATTTGGTTGAACTGTCTGCGGACCAGGGAGTCTGGAGTGTTTTGCTTAAACCATAGAACACTTGTTCTTTGGTCTTACTTGGTCCCATCACGCCACAGCTCCTACCTTCACACCTTGGAGATATGATGGCATATCATGGCACCCGGCTCTGTCTGAGTTGTGCCAAGACCACTAAGAAGGGAAAGTAGATGAGGCACATAATTTTACTTAGGTAGGAGGACTGCCCTATGACTGTGTCTCCTATGGCCTTGTCCTTGAGTATGTCCTTGGTCACAATACCTAATCATTGGTTAATCATTATTGTTTTATTTCTTTTAACAGCGTGACAAATGGAGGGAAAACAACCCTTGCAAAGAAACTCCTGCAGTCTCTTCCTAACTGCAGCCTTATCTCCCAGGACGACTATTTTAAGGTATTTTTTTGACAATAAAAATAGGTTTTACAGCGGCACCTCATTTAATACCACACAGATATGCTAATTAGTATTCAGTTAACCTGTTGTTCTGTTTTCCTAATACCTGCAACTAGCCTGAAGCAGAAGTCGAGACCGATGAAAGAGGATTCAAACAATATGATGGTTAGTGATTTAGATGTAAGTAGTATCTTTATAATAATATAAATGCCTGCAACATAAATACTGGTTTGTTGCCAAACATATTAAGGGGGAACCCTGCTTTTTACATGACTAAAAATAACAAAATTACAGGATGACTCTTGCCATCTTTACTAATTCCTCTTAGTGAAAGGTGGCTACAAGTGGTAGCTGCTCGGTTTCTCAAAGTAAAATATAGCCCCTCCAAAGGAGGACACAACACGCCAGTCGTGATGCAGGGCTTTTTAAGGCTAGTAAAACAATGGAAATAAACATAGAAAACAGATTGAATTTGCTGCTGTTATCTCCAGCCAATGAGTGTCGAGTATATAGGGTTTGATGACCAATCAGTCTTGGTGAGGAAAAATATTTGGATAGACATTTACACTTTGAATGTAATGCATACATACAGCACATACAGTATGTTGCCGGGGCTGGCACAGTATAAAGAATACATAGCATTAACCAACACACAGTAATATGATTGTGTTCTGTAACAGCGTCTTCCATCCCCAGCCCCGAAAACATCTCTATCATTCTCTTTATTCCCTTGGTCTGTCATTCTTTCTTCTGCTCTATTAAATCAACATATTTCTTGAGTTTCATAAGTAAAAACAGTTCCAAACTATGGAAGAACCTACGATATGTCAAATTTGATTGCCAGAAGTATGCATTCTCTCATAGTTTAGGGGTATCTTCATGGGTGTCCACAGACATGTTTTCATAGGAGGAAGGGCCAAATACTAGCCTTCGCTCTAATTTATCTCAAAACTTGTAGGCATGGTTTTTCTGTCCACAATTTGGTGTTCGCCGGGTACTCCAACAATAAACGTATAATTTTGAGTAGTGGAGTGATTTGTTTCTGTGCTTTATTCAAGTGGATGGTCTTGAAGAGATGAAGTCTCCATTGTGTGTATCTGCTCTCGATTTGCTGGAGTGCCAAGACTATTGTAGCTGGGACCTGATTTATGTTTTTGATACAGACAAAACGATACGATGTTGCAGCATAAATTTTTAAGCCTTGGTAGCCTCACCTGTACGGTACACACTTGCCTATTTTATTTATTATGAGTGCCTGGGCTAGCCTTGTGTGGGAATCCAGCACTGCTCTGCAGTGATCTCCTAGAGCGAGACACTCTCAATGCATCCCTACCTTCTCCACCAACTGCTTCCATGCCCCTATTTTCTTTCCCGCAGCCTTACTTATTCTTTTGCCTTACTTCTTTCTCAGGCCTCTTCTCCCTGTGTCTTCTTTCTGTGTCTTCTTCTCTGTGAATCAGAGCACTCGCACAAAAGAGTGCTGTCTGTGGGAATAAAAGTAGCGTTTCTGCACATCTCTGCAAAATTGTCTCCATTATTCGGGCCCCTCGGAGTACTCGAAGACAGAAAAAAGAGCCAAGAGAAGAAGCAGAGCTGCAGGAAAGGAGACAGGGACACGGAGGTGGTTGAAGGAAAAGGGAAGAGGACATTGAGAGAGTTTCTGACAGACTTGGGACCCCCCCTGATGCACCTAGCCCCCACTCCCCTAAGTATTATTCAAAATTCCTCTCTCTGCCCATGGATGCACATGGGTACCTTTTAACAAACCATATATATCTATGCCATAACATGGTAATCGTTGAGTAAAATAATTGGACTTTCAGACCCTTTGGTTCAATGCTTTAGGGAAATCAGCTGTTCTGTTATTAAACTGCATTAAGCTGGACCTCTAGGTTTAAATATTCAGTTGTGTAGTAAATAGAATATACATTTTGACATGCATTGCCCACACAACGCTCATACGCAGACTTTTGGAAGTACCTTTACGTAGTTCACAATGAAATTACTATCAAGAAAAAGCTTTTTTGTTAATTGTTGAGGTTTCTCATACCATTTATTATTTGTCTGTGACTGTGGGTAATGTCTGTATGTGACTCAGTGTCTCTAGACATCAGTATATATTTTACTAATTATATCTTTCTGTATGTGAGATGCCATCTTCTGTGTTTCAATGCTCTGATTATTACTATGCATGGTCATCATTCTAGAAACAACCATCCTTTCTTCCACAGTTAAGTATATACACCGAAGATAAATACAGTCTGTGGTAAAACACTACATTGCAATTTTATTGGAATGCGAGAAATTAGCTGCCAACACACTAACGTTTTGGGATTTTTTTTACTTTAGAAGTTACAAGCTCCTTTCCCAGGGTAGCTGTCACTGCCTTCTAGCAGGCAGTGATTCTGTCAGCAGTCACTTACTGCCCCTGCAGAGAGTGATGGCGTTTTATACATAATAAAGAACCATCTAGTGAGATGAACCATCTAACAAATAAAGAACCATCTAGTGAGTTTCTGCTGCAGGATGATTTTTGCTGACCCTGAATAACTCATAATTACCAGTAAATCAGCAAAATGTCTTCAGAGGCTCCTTCCGCATAGAATTATGGATTATACAGGGTCAGCTCAGTTCTTCACTCTGGAGACACTTGCTACTTTTTATAATGAAGAGGGAAGTGTGGACGTTTAAACCATAACTCTCCTACCAACTCTTCATGTAATGAATAAACCCCAATGTCTTTAAGAAGCTCTGGCACTCTCACATTTTCAGTATGTCTGCACACAGTGCAACAACCTCTGATGCAATGAAAGAACATGACCAGACCCAGTCAAAGGTGGACTCATTTTCTAAACTTGGTAATCTTTGTGTATTGTAGTTCTTGAGGCTTTGAACATGGATGCAATGATGACCAGTGTACATTCTTGGATACATCATAGTAAGGATGTTGAGTTCTCCGAGGAAAAAATCAAAACCGAGAGCCAATTTGAAAACATAATAAACTTTTTAATAATTGAGGGATTTCTCCTATATCATTACATGTAAGTATACATTTGTCAGCAATGTATTTCAGTAAAATACCACTTGTTTTGTTGTAGTCTATTTATCTTCTAGACTGGAAGATTGGATGGGCCGAATAGTCTTTATTTGCCATCAGTTTCTATGTTTCCAGTTCATACCTTTAAAAGTTCTTTCTCTGGTCTTTCAGTACAGACCATTTGGGGTGTGTTTTCTACAGTACTAAGCAGTGCACATGCATGTCCTCTCTTCTCTAGCTATATTAGGCTAGCCCACTCCATTGATTCAGTAACATTTTGTTTTGAGTTCTGTGCCGTTGTACCAGCTGCTAAATATTCATATCAGTAGTTTTTTTTCTGTATATGTTTAGATAAAATTAGATAATCACATCACATTTTTACGGTTGTCATTCCACAATTCTAGGCCATTGAACGATGTGTTTAATAGAAGATACTTTCTGACAGTTTCATATGAAGAATGCAAGAAGAGAAGAAGGTATGTTCTGGGACTGCCTTAGCTTTATACTCGCTATATGGACCTTGGTGTTCATCACAGTCCTTCTGCACAAAAGACCTTAAACACTTTTTGTATTTTTTGTTTTAAATTACCAGGTTCTATGGAAATACCTTACAGATCTGTAATAAATTATCACATATTGAGTGTAAGAATGAGAAGTGAGGGACACTCTTTTGTACATACAATAGGAAGTGCTCAGGTCATCCAAAGTGTCATTTGCCCATTTCTGGTGCATAAGCAAGGGGTATTTCATAGAAAATCATATGTTCTAATGGCACCAAGAGCAAAAAATATTTAAATTGGCAATAGCTGCCCCAAACATGCTAAAAGGGTCACCTTCTTGCTATCCTCTAAGAGAGATGGTTATATAGCATGCAGGAGGCCAGAGTCAAATTCCACATATTGTATAAGTATATACTTTGTGTGTGTGACAAATCAGACTTTTAGTTCTGGTCTCCTATGTGTTATTCAAGACTTCTTTAATAATCTGAGACTGTTCTTGTAGATTGATATATGATAGGAATGAAATATCCATCCATATCAATTAAGAAGTGTGGTGTTGCATGCATTAGCCATCAAACACACTCTACCTGCAAACTCCTGTTCACCACTTACGCTTTTTAAACTTACAATATTTGCTTTGTTTTGTATTTGGTTACGTAATGCCAACATATAAAGTGGATATAAAAAGTCTACACACCCCTGTTAAAATGCCAGGTTCTTGTGATGTTAAAGAATGAGACAAAGATAAATCCTGTCAGAACCTGGCATGTAAAACAGGGTTGTGTAGACTTTTTATACCCACTGCACTGTATATACAGTGGTGTGAATGACAAATATTCAAAAATAGACAACATTTCTTTTTAACAGCACCCGGGTTTATGAACCCCCTGACCCTCCTGGCTATTTTGATGGACATGTGTGGCCTATGTATCTTAAACACAAGAAACAAATGGAACAAGTTGTGAGGGAAATTGGTAATTATCAGAACTTTTTTGTCTGAGAACTTGAAATATGTAATTTGTACCTTGATAGAAACGTTGCTTGTTTTCTGTTAGTTCTGTTAATGACAGAAACGTTGGGCCCATAACATGGGCCCGTTTATTAAATCTCCTGTCTGCTCTTTCCTAGTTTACTTAGATGGCACCAAGTTGGAAGATGACATTTTTTCTTATGTTTATGGTGATATAAGAACAGCTGGTAAGTTGGGCAAATTAAACAAACAGTATAGTAGACAGTAATACATTTAATGTTTTGTATTCACATTCAAGGAAAAATTTTGAGTCTCTCTCTCACTGTCTGTATAAGCCCCTGGCAGTGTATAGGGAAGTCATTCATCAACACAAATAATGACACAAGAGCTAATTGTCATGAAATAAACAAAATGGGTAGTGCAGAGTTAAAGGGACAGTATAATGTCCCTTAGACCACACACTATAGAAGAATTCATTTTGCAATATGCATTCTTCCACAACTATAAAAAGCAAACAAAAAAAAAATTTACCTGTCACAGAACAGGCAGTCCTCCTGCAGCAGCTGCCCACCTCCTCCATAGTCTGAATTTTAGCGTCACCAAGTCTGAACAGACACCTGCGCACCCCAGCCTTCCCCTAGCCAGAGCTGGAGATGACTGGAGGTAAGTGTATCACATGCAGGGAGATATGTTCAATCAAAACCATCTCCTGCAAGGCATTTAACTTGGAGGTGGGGAAAGGGGATTAATGTTATTGCAAGCCGGTGTGCATGAAAGTGTTAAAGGACCACATATCTGTCAAAGACATTAAAGTGCATATGATGGTTGAAGTGTCCCTATGATGGTTCAGATAGAAAAGCGGTAGAGTAAAATGATAGGTTTAGCAGCTCCAAATAACACCAACAAACGTGCTTCCAAAGCTAATCAGAAGATACAAAGTAGCTCTGATAATATTGTGGTGTGGGGTTTAGAATAAGGAAGAGGACAGGGTAATGGAGTTAAATAATCTTTAAAAATGTAATTAGGTACATATATATATATATATATATATATATATATATATCTTCAATATAACGTATAATGACATTTAACCCTTTTTATTATTACCAGTATTTTTATATAATTTTGTCTATATGTGTATACCTAAATATATAACATTTTTAAGATTTGTTTTACCTTTATTACCCTGTCCTCTTCCTTACTCTAGTGTCCATAGCACAATGTTATCACAACTATCTTCCTTGAGCAAGTGTTTATCCTGACTAATTATTGCATCTTATTTAGTCTTCATGTTCTCTGACCACTGCTCCCCGAACAAAAAATTGTGTTAAACTGTTAAGACTTTTTATTATTTGTTATATAAAGTTCATGTATTATTCCAAGTTGTACTAGAGTGTACCCTGTTTTCTCTTTTTTTTTTTTTTTCATTTTACAGCTCAGCAATTGACTACTTAAGATCGCTTGAAGGCCTTATCATCTATGCATAGTGTCACAGGAGAGAGCAAAGTGAACCTTGAGTGCTTTCAGACTTAAATTAAGACTTTAGTAAAAGTTACTACTTTTTATTGGGCCAGCAAAGAAAAAGATGTACAAAGTTTTCAGGACCTCAAAGATCCGTTCATCAGATTTTCTAATACAGATTTCAATAAAACATTGGTCCTCATTATCTGTGCCCTAGGGCATGGTGTGTTTAGTAACACGCTGGAATACTTTGTTTCCAGCTTCACTAAGGTGGCCGTGAATGTTTCTAGCACATAGGTTGGCACGGTTGATTTTGCTGATGCCACTTCTGACCCCATATGCCCTTCCAAAATGTCAGATTTTGTACACACCATGGTGTAAGTGTATTTCATTTAACCCCTTCGTGACAAAGGCTGATTTTACTTTTTGTACCCTTCGTGACAATGGCCGTTTTAACATTTCTGCGCTTCTCGTGTTTAGCTGTAATTTTCTTCTTTCCCGTTTACTGAACCCACACACATTAGATATTGTTTTTTTCAGGACAAGAAGGGCTTTCTTTAGATGACATTGTTTTGATTGTATCATATTATTTACTATTAAAAAAGTATAAAATATGGTGAAAAATTTAGAAAAAAATGACTGTTTCTAACTTTTAGTTGAAAAATCTTTTACTCATCTATAAAAGGTAATGAAAAAACCTGCTAAATAGATTCTACTATTTGTCCTGAGTTTAGAAATACCCAATGTTTTTATGTTTTTTTGCTTTTTTCTACACATTATGGGGCAAAAAGTACAGGTAGCGTTTTGCTATTTCAAAGCCATTTTTTCCAAATCTGGTAATTCTTCCCCTCATGTGCCATTTCGGGTATCTTTGAAACCGGCCAATGCAATTTACCCCATCAAGTCATATATTTTTGAAAACTAGAAAGCCCAGGGTATTCCAAATGCTAGTATTTTAACCCTTTTCAAGCACTAATTCTACCATCAGCCTTTGTCAAACTTTATGGTAGTAATTTTTTTGCATTTGTTTTTTCACACACATTTTACTTTAGGTATGAATAAACAGGTTCTGGTATATGTCACTATCATAAAACACCCCAATATGTGTTTAGCAACATCTCCTGAGTACAGCGATACCTCACATGAATGATTTTGCCTGGCTGTTTGGGGGCAAAAGGGCCACATTTGGGGCATGCGCATTTTTCAATGTTGAACTTTGGCATTTGGGGATCCACTGCCCATGCCCTATTTGGCACATCTTTGAGCCAGGCCATTTCAGTGTGCCCAATAAAGCCATATATTTTTGAAAACTAGACACCACAGGGTATTTCAAATGCTAGTATTTTAACTCTTTCCATGCACCATATTTACCACCAGCCTTTGTCAAACTTTGTGGTAGTCATTTTTTTGCATTTGTTTTTCCACACACATTTTACTTTAGGTATGAATTAAAAGGTTCTGGTATTTGTCACTATCACAAAACACCCCAGTATGTGTTCAGCAACATCTCCTGAGCGCAGTGATACCCCACATGCATGGGTTTGTCATTTTTTGGGGGGAACTAAAAGGCCACATTTGGCACGTGTGCATTTTTCTAATTGGAAATTAGATGTGTGGCCATCCTCCCCCCCCCCCTGTTATTTGGGACATTGTTGAACCCGGCCAATTCAATTTACCCCATCAAATCATAAATTTTTTTAAAGTAGACACCCCATGGGCATTTAATATGCCAGTATTTTAACTCTTTCCATGCGAGAATTGTTTTAAGCTAATGTGCTAATTTTAGGACTTGCTCACAAAAATATATTTTTTTATATATATATTATTTTTTTTGCCTTTTTTAAAAAAAAATTTACATTTTTTTTTCAACTTGAAGGTTCCCCTGATAGTGACATCAGTGGGAAATAATTTTTACATTTTACTGTTTTTTTTACTATTTTTTTCTAATTATTATTAATTTTATTTTTTTATTTATTTTTACTAATCACACTGATTAGAAAGCTGGGCTCCATTGACTTGCATGGTTGAATGCAGTACTTGTATTCAACCTGCAAGTGGAGCCAGAGTTCTCTAGAGGGTCAGGAGACCGTCTAGCGAACTTTCACCTTTATTGTTTTTTTTTCCCGGGCCGCCGCCATCTTGCAGATGGCGAAGATCACCGGCAGCTGCGGCTGTGACCGCTCTCCGGAGCGGTCACAGTCCATCCAAAGGTAAGTGTTTGGTGTCGCTGGATGCCTCCTGCTCGAGGCATTCCAGCGACACCATTTAAGTTTAGGAGGTGATCGTTGATCGCCTCCTAAACGCTTTTAAAACGGGCGTCCGCCGCCATACAATGTATGGCGGTTGTTGACGCCCCGGGGAGGGGCCAGACATGGCCCCTGGTGCCGATCGTGGCGTTGCTGAATGCCTCGAGGTCGAGGCATTACAGCAACGCCGTTTGGGTGCAGAAAGCGAACGTAGATCGCTTTCTGCACCCGTTTAAAGGCGTGCCGGGTCTGGCACGTCATTTGTCATAATCGACTTGTTTTTCCGTGCCGTGCCAGAACCGGTTGTCATTAAGGGGTTAAATGTGGTCAACATTTTAAAATGTAAATGACAGTAAGAGTATGTGCCACAAAAAATGCTGTTAGTGGTGTATTTAGGTTTTGAGCTCCACAATGACTAAACTCATACCCTCCTAATCTTCATTTACCCTGCCCCTCTTCCTATGATGTACCTCCTTCCTCTGTAAACCCCACTCCTTATTCTTTTGGTCCCACCCCTTCCTCTCTGAATATTAAGTGTGGATACCTACTTTCGTATACTTTGTTCTTTTGTGCACCATTTCAAATGTTTTATTTATTAAGAGATTTTAAGAGATGATATTTAAATAAAATAATGTCATCTGTCATCACCCACCTCATCTTACCTGCTGCCATCAAGAAGACTTTTTATTTACCTGCTCTTCCCTTTTTTAGTGGTGTGGGCTCTTGTGTACACTGCCAGCCAGAGCAGGGGACTGCCTCGTACCACATGCAGTCCTTGTGATCCGCCATTCATGATCACTACGCTGGATGTCTCGCGCAATCAACCAATAGACTTCCATTATTAATGGATGCATTGCGAGTCTCCCCTTATGAATGGATTGATGCCTCGTGAGGAGATCGATCAATTGCTTCAGAAAAGTTAGAAAAGAAAAGAAAAAAATAATAAAATGGAAAAAATGAAAAAACTGATTCCTGTTGCCATACAGCCACCTGCAAATAAAATCTATAACAAAAGATACATGGGCTGATGCTTCTCTCGTGCATCCACTTTTGTGTATTACAACTCCCATCACCCTTATCATCTAAACTGTGTATAGTGTATTATTTGACCTTTTATTTTCTGTGTTTACCTTGCCCTATTCAGTGTGCTGTTGCATAGTAAAGTATAGGCAGTGTGCCCTGTAGATATCACAAAACATACAAAAACCTATGCGTCTGGGGTATGTCTAATCTGGTGACATGAATGAATACATTGAGGTGGATTTCTCTGTAGATGCATGTAATCTGTGTAAACAACCCTAAGAAACATGAAAATAGCAAAGAAAACGAATGTTATGGCTACCTTTGCCAGGTATTAGAGACAAACTGGTTGCATGATGTCCAAATGCTTCTTGTTAAATACTCTGGGGTTGTCTTCTCAAATATATATCATTTTGTGGGGGGGGTATTTTCAGCTTGTGTGCTGCTAAACAGTCCCAAATAAGACATATGCTTCAGAAAATAAAATGTGAAAATGCCAAGTGAATGGGCATGTTCCATTTTGCTTCCCGAAACTTAAAAATAAATAAATAAAAATTATGCATAATGGATTTTTTTTTCAAATTCGAGACACTTACAATAATTTAGTTTGTGGTATTTTGGTCAACCCAACTGTTTTGTGAACCATTTTCGTAGTAAAATATTAGAAAAAAAAAAAATGTTTTGTTTCCCATTCCCCCCAAACATTTTTACTATTAATGTATTAATAATGGAATATAAATTTTAAAATTGTATCAAAAGAAAGCTGTCTGCCCTTGGAAACAAATATAATTTCTGTGGGTACACGACCAATTAAAAAGAAGAATCGTCGTTAAGGAAACAGTGTAAAAATGCTGAAAAAGACTCAGGTTTTTGGGCACAAAACCCCCCTTGCGAAATAAGGGATTTAACTCAATCCATCTGGTGCATAGCACTGTGCATAGGCAGGAGTAATGTGCAAGTGCTATTGATGGTCCCAAACAGCTTGTCTCTTGCCAGTGCCAACTTTGTCTGCAAACAGCTCACCAGTGCCATATTTACCCACAAACAGCTTGTCTGTGCCATTTTTTTCTCCAAGCAGCTTGACTCTGCCATCTTTGACCACAAACAGCTTGCAAGTGCCATCTTTGTGCCAATGCACAAAAAAAAAAAGTGCCAGTGCATGAGTCAGTGAAGAAAGGATGCAAGGGTTCAATGGGGGTCACTCGGCTTTACCTTCCCAGGGAAGGAAGGTCCTGTGCAGCTAACCATGTGTTCATTTGTGGCCAAGGTAAGGATACGGAGGATGTTTTAAGATGGGTGTGTAGGTGTGTGAGTAAATCCAAACGACAGAACAGCAGGAGGATTGAAAAGTTCTGGTTATACCCACTGTAAATTGAGCTATTAACCACTTCACTGGTTGAGTCCTAAATAATTCTAAATTAGGTAAAAAGTGTTTCATCTGTGTAGATGTAGAAAAAAATAAAAAGTGGGACATGCTCCAATGCTGCTCCCACAACCCTAAGCTTCCCCTCGAGTCTCCGGGCAAAACTCGGAAAGTTCTGCGGTACGTGCATTAGCTTCTACCACTTCTGCTGGGAAGCTGTTCCATTTATCTACCAGTCTCTTAGTAGGAAATTATATATTTTAACCAAAGGTGATTAATCCCTTTTAGGATTTTGAAAGAATTACTCATACATAACAAACATTATGGGGACAATCAAAGCTTTATTATATAATAAAAAAACATTGTATGGATTGGGCTAGGGGGGGGACAGAGAAGGAGCTACCTCTGGACTCACGAAGAGTCATTCTTCAGCACGCAGGAGAGGAAAACCCCCATTTTTAGGAGGAAACCTCTGGGGAACCATGGCTTCAAGAACTGCCCTTCCCTCTGGGCACTAAGAGGTTAACTCTGACTACACTAAAACAACAACAAAAAAAAACATAAAAAAACAACAAACACAAAACCCCTTATGTACATGTACGGGCTTTTTCATTAAGGGGTTAAGGGGGAAAAAAACAAGATCCACACTCTTCATACAGTTGACGGATCACTTGCTGTCATCCTGACGCTCTGCAAATCTCTTTGCCGGGTAGCCGACACTCTGCAGTTCACTTTGCCAGGAAATCAGATGTCTTCAGATGGCCCTTCAAAATGGCACTGTGTGTGTGGAAAACCACTGTAATGTGCGTAGCTTCCATTATGATATCACAATAATAGCTGACGTGAGAGGTTCCATTCACCACGCACCATGTTTAACCCTTCCACTGCCAGAGTACTGTATGCCACTCACATCTTTATATAAAAAATGTGAACAGAAGCTAATTTACTGCTCGTTTACATTTTATTTCCCTGAAATCCTTTTATTTAAAAGTAAGATTGTGGTGTGATAATTGACTATAAGTACCGTTTTCCCTTCAATTTGTGTGTGTGGTGTTTAAGATATGAGAGATATTCCTCTCCTGGAAATTATGAATAAGTAACCAAGGTTTTTCTGTATGAAAACAAATTCTGTGTGACTGTATTATTGGTACTGTTTTTATCAGGCTCTCTTCTTTAACATACAAGCAGATTTTGCCTGCGTCGAATTCAATTTTCACAATGGAAGATGGCATGAAAATGCTGCCCACAGACCAATTCGCTTCAACAGGAAATTCTGAATACGTAACCAAGGTTTTTCTATATGAAAAGAAATTACAGACAAAACCTATTGAAAACCGCCTTTGGCGTCTTATATTGTTACAAATCAGAGTAAAACGAGTATCCATGTAACAAGTCGTTGGTGCCAATACTAAACATGGCTGCCACTGGACTATTCACCTACCACTTTTGGTTCCGTCGCAGTTTGGTGACGTTGAGCTATTATGGCAACCATCTCTAGCGGTGAACGTTGTGCTCTGTGAGCCGTGGTTCGCTAGTTGTCATTAACGGCGGGTAAATCATACTGGGATTTGCAGGCTTCTGACCTGCCTGGAGTCCCATCCTTCTTTTGTTTCGTTAACGGTTCTTTTTTACACCCCCCCCCCCCTCGCTCTCTCGAGCACCCGGAAGTACCCTGACCCGTCCTCATCATTTTCTACCGTGTATAGTGAGCAGAACGTGTGTCAGGCGCCCTCAGGCTCAGATATGCTGACCAGCAGCCGGAGACGGAGGCGAGAGGAAGCAGAACTTGGGGGCGACGAAGACACCCAGAGTACTAAAATCGAGCCGGACCACCTACCGGCCGACGAGGAGCTGGAGATCTGCGTGAGCACCGAGAGGAGGCAGCGGCTGAGCCCCGAGGAGGAAGAAGCCCTGGAGAGAGAGCACTTCTGGAAAATCAGCAACACTTTCTCCTGCTATGGGTGATTATATACAGCAGAGCTGCCCGTTATCGGTTGCCCCTTATATTTAGCGCTTCATTACAGACAATAGGATTGAGTATTAGTTGTGAAGCAGCTATATACTGCAAGTCACAATATAGTCTAGGTAACAATGTGATAACACAACCATTGTGTTAATTGTATTCAGTTGTATTCAGTTTCTGGACTGCTAATACATCAAGCTATAGGCAACTATATGGCCACTACTGCCTTGTGCCCCACATTTCTTTAATGCCGCTACCCGCTGCTTATACCATCTGGTGTGTGATGGGTTGAGTTGGCAGCAGCTAATTGCACTGGATCAATGTGTGACTTGCTTTTAATTGTTTAGGTTCCGCAAAGATGGACAAGGCATCGGGCTTCTCAGCCATTCTGTTTCCACGAGGTTAAAAGTAACAGCGATATTTATTATCACTCCTCGCTTATCATGCTTACATAACGCTTTTTTTTATATTTGGCTTTATAAATGGTTTATTTATTAAACAGTGACTTGTAGGTGGGAGGAATGGGGTGTGAGTTCTGCCCTAGAGGGTACTTAGTTTTGCAGTCCATTCATTCCTTACGTTCAATATTTACAAAACAACGATATTGATTGAGAGAAAAAACAGCTTGGTTACAGTTTATAAAACCAATTGTTTGCTAAGTTAAATCCTATCTCGTTTGAGTGGCTTGTTCAGCCGGCAGTAGTTCATTCAGCTGGTTATCATCTTAGAGATCTACCTTTTACTTTGTAAACTAGGAATTCAAATAGAAAAACCAAAGCATGACTTCCTCAACAATATTTTGACATATTTCTTTTTTAGAACGCATATTCACGAGCGAGTGAAACGCACAGAAACGCAGTTTAAGTCCTTGCCAAAATCTCAACAAAACTTGCTCCCCAATTTCCTTTCGAACCTCGACCGGATCCGCCAGTGTATAGATCACAATCAGGAGATCCTGCAGATGATTGTGGATGATTGCACCGACATGTTTGAAAACAAAGAGTACGGCAGCAATGTAAGTAGCTGTCTTTCCTCAGTTGGCCCTGTTTTATATGGTTATTTCTAGAACAAAATTAACATTTTTGCTGGTGGAATAAAGGCGAATATAGCAGAAAGTTTTAACTTCATGCATTATCTGGAAGTAAGGGGAGCCGTTTAAATTTATTTTGGAAACGTATATAGCATTTTTGCTTAACAATTAGAAAACCTGACATGGTGAAACGTCGTTTTGTCACACAGGGTCATAGAAAACGTACCCCGGCATCAACTTTTGACATGGACAAACTGAAATCTACCATTAAACAATTTGTGCGAGACTGGAGCGAAGATGGCAAGTCCGAGAGAGAGGCTTGCTATCAACCTATCATTCAGGAGATCCTTAAGTATTTTCCAAGGGATAAATGGTAATCCATTTCAATGTATTCACACTGCTTATGAGGCTGTCGTTAATCTCTTAAGAATTGTTGAGAAATGTTCTATTCGTTATCAGTGGAGTAGGATGGTCCGTGGTCTTTTAGTTACCTAGGGGTTTACTTACCAGGTGTTTTGCCATAGGTAAAACACCTGCTCATCTGTACGTCATGAAGACCAATGCGGGTAGCGTTTATTATGTCTGCAAGAAAGGGGGGAAAAAAAACAAGCTCATTTCATCTCGTCAATCAAGAATGATGACGGTCAATGCGGTATGACAGCCTGGAATTTGTCAGGTTTGCAGAATAATGAAATAAAACTTTAACTCGCTTCTTCTTGCATGAAAACTTTGATTTTGGAACTTGATAATATTGTAATAATGTTGCATAGACTTTTCAGTAGTTAATGGGATTAAAAAAAAAAGTGTCTTCTGTTTGTTCAGCTCTGTTTAACTTGGTTTTTCCATTTCAGCAAAATGTTAACATGTGAACAAGGCTTCTTTTTTTGTAATATCACACAAAACAATAGTAGATCATTTTGTTTTCCTAGGCTATTTAAACATTTCATCTACAGTAGATGGCTTGATTGTCATCCGTTCTGTAGCAGACTTTTAGCAAGGATGCAGGGCTGGAAATTGTCCTTAAACATTGGAAATTCCCCTTTAGTTTAAGAATTGGGGACCCCCCGTTTTATTAGTTACCAAACTCATTCAGTGCCTTGCAAAAGTATTCACATACCCCCCCCTTGGCAATTTTCTTTTTTTATTGCATTACAACCTGGAATTAAGTATTGACTTTGGTGGGAGGGTGAATAGTTATGCACGCTCAAGTTTTCCGTTTGTCTTATGTCTTGTTTGTTTCAGAATAAAACATGTTTTGGATCTTCAAAGTGGTCGGCATGTTGTGTAAATCAAATTATACAAACCCCTGACACATCCATTTTAATTCCAGGTTGTAATGCAACAAAATAGGAAAAATTCCAAGGGGGATGAATACTTTTGGAAGGCACTGTAGAGCCACTCTTAACCGCACACAACACATGCTTCATGACGTACTCTCAGCCACAGTGATGTACACACAGACACACACAACACTCACTCATACACAAATCACACTCAGCCATACATAGGTATCCAAAAAGTTTCACTTAATCAATTCTCATTTAATCTGTTCTCACTTAGAGACACTGGTATAAGCTGTCTGCAAAACAAAGTCTATAAAGAAGTAAGTATTTCTAGTGTTTTTGTAACACAGATTCTGTACGTATTGTTTTCACCAAAAAAACAATAAAAGGGGAACATTGCATCCTCTGCAAGAATTCATAATAATTCAACCGAATCGCACATTCTTGCAGTTATAGTGCCATTTTTAGACCTTTGATTAAAGGTAGGGCTTGGCAGTGATGTTTGACCTAGATGATTTAAACAAGTCCCAACCTTCTTATAAACAGTCTAACAGATGTTTAACCACAAAAGTGATTGTTCTGTTTGTAGCTATAACCTTGTTCAGGGCACTTCAGTGGTCTTCGAAAAAGCAGGGTGGCTATTTTTTTGTGGATGTAAGAGGCTGACAAACACCTAGGCGCCAGGACAAAATTCTCTGGTGCCTGGGATTTGTCGAGCCCTGCCATATGATATAATAGGGGTGATGTTGTGTCACTCTGACTTGCATAATATGACATATTGACCTGTTTTAAGCAGGCTGGAAATGTAAAATCTATACATTAATACATCTTCTAATGTTTAAGTCAAAATTGTTTATTTTCCTTTCTGTGATATGTTTTTATCAAGTGTTAGCTGATCTCTACACACGTCACCTTTTTTAAATTTAACACAGTTTCTCTAGTTGTGGTTCCACTGTGTACCCATGTGATCTAAATACAGCTGGTCCTTGAATAGCATTGTTTGGTTAAAACGCTGATGAGAAAATACCCACGCTCGCTCTCACTCTCAATGTCTCCCTACCTTCTCCACTGACTGCTTCTGTGTCCCCGTCTCCTTTCCCGGAGCTCTGTTTCTTCTCTTGTCTTTTCGTTCCCTGTCTTCTTTCTTCGCCCGCTTCTCCCTTTGTCTTCCTTCTTCCCTGTGAACCAGGCCTCCCAGCGAGCTTCTGCAAAAGGGCAAAGCCTCAAGGCACTCGGCTCTCTTGTGGAAGTGCGCCGGGAGAAACGGACAAAGAAAGAACACGTGGGGACTAGCCCGCAAGCCTGAACTGGTATAATTTTGTTATCATTTCGCAGTTTCCAAGAGACGATTAACAATGTTAAGTGAGCACTAGCTGTAATTCAGTTCCTCAGTCTTGCCCCTCTGTCATTGCACAATTTTACTGTTTAATCTTAACAAAATTTAGAATTCCCCTCCCAAATCTGAAATAACCGTCCTTATACCAATTTATCTGCTTTTTTTCTTTTCTGCAGTGATGTTGCCAACATTAATGTCCTTGTGCCAGGTGCAGGACTTGGCAGGTTGGCCTGGGAAATTACCAGACATGGATATTCTTGCCAAGGGAATGAATGGAGTTTCTTCATGCTCTTTTCTTCCAATTTTGTACTCAACAGGTATGCAACTTATTCCTTCCCCTCCAATCTATGTGGAATCTGCTTGTTCTGTATAAATGTAATAAAGCTCAAGCCGCACATTTTCAGAGATTCGCAGAAACAAAAAAACATTAGTAAACTAGAGAGAGAATGTGGTATGGTGCATGGTTGTCCAGATTACACATGCTCTGAGTGATTATTAAACGCTCCCTTTTCTCCCTCCTACTTCTTTCTATTCCCCCCCCCTTTTTTCTTTTTTTTTTTTTTCTTCTCTTTTCTCTCCCTTCCCGGTTATGTAAAATAATGAAAAAAAAACGGAGATCTTTATGGCATATTGTTTGTACATTATATCAATGAGCCGATTACGGTTTTCGTCTTCACATACTGTACTACGGTATATTCAATGTGATGTCCGATTGTAATACACATCCTGCCTTTTTTTTTCCCTTCTGTATTGCACAGATGTTATTCATGTTCTCATTTATGTCTGATCTCAATAAATACTAAGTGACAAAAAAAAGGGAAGCTCCCACCAAAATGTGATTTAATATTTAAGTTTTTGTTTTTGGGTGTGTTAGCCCAGCCTACCAAACACATTGACAGCTTATCATACTGTCTGTGGTAATAATGCTCATGTAAAAGTGAAAATCTTCTTTAATATTTAGAATGTGCTCTTTGCCTTACTTGATTGCTTTGGGAATTTTTGTACCGTATTTCCTTGAATATAAGTTTTTTTCATTATATATTATTATATTTGAAGGTTGTCTTATAATCAGACCTCAAAAAGAGGTCTGACTATAAGACTAAGATCTGGATCCCCCTCTCTGGCAGCCACTGAACGTCTACACAATGCGCACAGACAACCTCTTCTGCCTCCAGGAATTCTATGAAGGAGCACCGGCGTAACATGACCTTCCAGCGCTCCATCGTAGAAGCCTCCTGGCAGAAGGGCAGTGGCAGAAGTTGTCCATGCGCAGCGCGCATACCTCCAGTAGATGCCAGAGAGGAGGATCTGTGCTTAAATTATTATGCCATGACATCTCACATAACAAGAACCAATCGCAGATTGGATGCAAGCTCACATTAGTGCCTACTCATAAGCTTATAAGAAAGCAGAGCTCATATGTTTTTATGTTTCTTAAATGTCATGCACTATTATGCTATGAGCAGCACGATAGTAATCATGTTGAGCAGGACAGTATATTTCAATATAACTTTACCTTACTGTTTTATAAGTGTCTTTTTTTTTTTTTTTTATTCCTTAAAGGCGTTTATTTGTTTTGTTTGTTTCTATTATTTTTCAGATGTTCTCAAATTAATGCTTTTAAACTTTATCCTTGGGTTCACCAGTTTAGTAACAACAGGAGTCTGACAGATCAAATAAGACCAGTTTACTTCCCTGATGTCAACCCTCACCATCTCCCTCCCGATGCTAATTTTTCAATGACTGCTGGAGACTTCCAGGAAATCTACACCGAAGCCAGTGAGGTCATAGGATGGGTTTGTCTGTACATGCCTCACTAGTATTGGTGAGAAGGCCTCTGTATTAGTGGGCCAAAGAGCAAAATGTGGATCAACCAATGGGTGTTCCAGTTGATTGCTTCTTATTCAGCACATTCAACAAAATTGGCCTATACTTTATTCTCTTTTCAGCAGGAGATCACGGTACTCCACATAGCAAATCTGCAAAACAGTTAAAATATTAGGAGTCACCTATCTATTTTTTCTTCCTATTGGTTAAAATCTGGATTGCTCTTACAATTTTGACATTTTCTGCATATGTTTTTTTTTTTTGGATTTCCAGACTAAATAGTCAAATCCATATTGTTTCCAGAACATAGGGTGCTATGAATAACAAGTAGTTCTGGCACATCCAATAGGAGCTTTCTGTTTGCCTCAGTAATGCTTACTTAATTTATAGAGCTATGCCCCAGAAATGTTTAATGTACCTAACACCCACAGTGCCTGGCTTAACTAAGCTTTATTGTTTGTTTGTTTTCTAAATCCCTTTTTGTTTTCTGGAAGGTTCTTGGGACTGCGTTGCAACATGCTTTTTTATAGATACGGCACACAATGTCCTTGACTATATTGAAATCATTTGGAAAATACTAAAACCTGGGGGCATATGGATAAATCTTGGTAAGCACGTACCTTAATTTGAATGCTATTTCTAGGTCATGTCAAGCCATCTTTTCCTGTGCATTTATTTGTAGAATTTGTGATTCCGAGAAAAGAGCCATTTGAGCTGTACATTACAGGTTTCAATACGATCCCTAGGGTTTATTGGTTATTTTCATGTCTTCTTGAATTAGTAATTGCAGAAACATAGGTCAGAAGTACCGTATTTCCTCGATTACAGGACAAGGTTTTTTTCAGAGGTCATCTTATAATCGGACCTCAAATAGAGGTCTGACTATAAGACTAAAATCTAGATCCCCTGCAACGCTGCAGGGGACCTGCATCCTCCTCTCTGGCAACCTCTGCTGCTGCCGGCACTTCTTCTTCTGGGGCTTCTATGACTGAGCGCTGGCATGACATGACCTTTCGGTGCTCCATCATAGACGCCCCAGCAGAAGTGGTGGGCGGAAGCGATCGCTATCTGCCATTTGGCTAAAGAGGCTACACAACATGTTCTCAATGAATAACAAAGGTTCTTCAGACATGTCAATATGTCAGAAGCACAATAGTGGTTTACATGGCATTTTATAGCCTTATACACAGCATGGCTGGTACTGTATTGGGCTACAAAAACATAAATAACTAAATATCATTTCTATCAGTCTCTAAATATTTTTTTCCCAGGCCCGCTGTTGTATCACTTTGAAAACTTGGCAAATGAACTTTCCATAGAGCTGAGCTATGAGGATATAAAAACTGTAATGTTACAACAAGGATTTCTCATAGAGGTAAAAGCTTTTCTGTATTTTTTTCCTTATAATATACTGTTCAATCTGTAATTTGTACACTAACTTGTCAGTACCACGTTTAGATTGAAGTACTAGTTTTCATTCTCTTATACGTGGAAGTCCTCATCTTTTAAGGTTTAGTATAGATGCAACATTAAGTTATCCTTGCTTTCAGTGAAGCAAGACATCAGCGATGCAAGTATGTTATATATACATACATACACGGTACCATTTTTCTAGCACTAGGTAGCCCCATTTCTTCATATGACCCCAAATAGTGGTGTTCTAATATTTTTCATTATGTCTCCTCACAGGTGGAAAGAGAATCTGTGACTACAACGTACACTGCAAATAGCTTATCAATGATGAAGTACATCTATGATTGTATATTTTTTGTGGCTCGGAAGCCAGAGTAGAAGTATGTTTTCAAGTTAATAATAATGAACTTTGTAAATCAAATGAAACAACCTAAGATGGCTTGATTGAATGGACACAGTCTGAAAACAACGGTGCCTTCTTATTCTTGTCCAAAACGTCCCAGTTGTCCCAGGAATGTGGACAATGACAACGACCACACTCCACAACCACACTAGACTAATGGAGATAGTTTTTCCAAATTTCATCTTCTCATATTAGGGATTTTTTCCTCTCTTATTTTGAGTAGGAGTTTTATTGTGGAAAAAAAAAAAGATTTTGGGTGAATGCTATAAAGCCTCTCCAGTCCTATTCTCGATGCCATATGGTACATGTTCGCCAGGTCTATGTACCCATGTTTTGCGATTTCATGAAATCCCTAATGTTAACTACACAGAAATAGGAGGGTCACATTACAAGTAGTACTTTGATTTATCCTCATTAGGAATATTGGTGCAACATTATTAATTAGCTAAATGAAATTCAGTAATTTATTATTCCACTTTTTTTTTTTAAATAAATCTTTCTATTTATATATTGTAGATTTGTTTTTCTTTTCAGTTGTTTTGTACTTGAAAGCATTCTTCTCATGCAGACGGTTAAATAGGTTATTCCCTTAGAGCTTCATGACTGTTTGATCCAACTCCCATTCATGTCAACATATAAATTACACATTAATTATTGGATATTTTGAAAACATGTAATGCATAATAAAAGAAATCTGTTAGGTAGGCAATTGTTTAGGACTTAATGGGGCTGTTTACTGTCTTGACAGAAAAGTTATAGCCATGCTACAAAACTTTCTTGTTACAGCCCATTGTTTTCTAAAATGTATGTATATTTATATATAATATATACATTTATAAAAACAATTTAAATCTGGAAAAATGTACCCTTTAACAGCCCATTGCGAAGATTCTATGTAGTGACTCTCCCAACTGTGTTAACTAAATGGCTTCAATACCAGTACTACTGGAAACCTTGACTTGTCATTATTTAAAGGTACACTTAATTGAGTCACCTGCATTCAAGCACGCATATCAACTATAACATGCTGAAAGCCAAAGCACAAATTGTGAGTCGTGGCTATGATCATGGCACTGTAGAATGGGAAGGAGTCAGTGCCAGACTGATTGGGGGGGAACCCTGAGAGTTTCCAGCGATACATATAACGCACAATATCAGGCCCTGGTAATTATAATAAATCATAATAAAGCAGTAAAAGTACAATATGACATTCAATAGACTGTGTTGTGCCAAATGATGATGCTGCAAAAAGGGGGCAAATTGAAGGAAAGAGACTTTAGGCAATATGGAGACACTACAACTCCTTCCAGCCTTTTCAGGTTCGCTTTCTCCAATAATATCTCAAACACCACATGCAAATTAAAATGAAAGCCATACTTATAGTTTTAATTATCACATCACAATTTTACATTTAAATAACATTTCGGGGGAATAAAATGTAAAAGTGCAGGGAGATATCTTGTGGACACCTTTTTTTTTTACATAAAGATGCGAGTGGCATACAGTACTCTGGCAGTGGAAGGGTTAAACATGGTGCGTGGTGAATGGAACCTCTCACGTCAGCTATTATTGTGATATCATAATGGAAGCTACGCACATTACACTGGTTTTCCACACACACGGCGCCATTTTGAAGGGCCATCTGAAGACATCTGATTTCCCGGCAAAGTGAACTGCAGAGTGTCGGCTACCCGGCAAAGAGATTTGCAGAGCGTCAGGATGACAGCAAGAGATCCGTCGACTGTATGAAGAGTGTGGATCTTTTTCCTTTCTTGAAATCAACAAACCCAATTGATCATTTTGTTTTGTGTTTGTTGCTTTTTCTGTTTTTATTTTTTGTTTTTTTATGTAGTCAGAGTTAACCTCTTAGTGCTCAGAGGGAAGGGCAGTTTCCTCCTAAAAATGGGGGTTTTCCTCTCCTGCGTGCTGAGGAATGACTCCTTGTGAGTCCAGAGGTAGCGCCTTCTCTGTCCCCCTGCCCCAATCCGTTCCATACAATGTATTTTTATTATATAATAAAGCTTTTATTGTCCCCATAATATTTGTTATGTATGAGTAATTATTTTAAAGTGCTAAAATGGATTAATCGCTTTTGGTTAAGATATGCTTCCTACTGAGTTGGTTGTAGATAAATGCAACAGCCTCCCAGCAGAAGTTGGTAGGGGCTAATACACACACCCGGGAACTTTCCGAGTTTTGCGCTGAACTTATCGGTAACCCTGACGCTGTTTATAGAATACACACAAGAGGGCGCTCTGTATAGCGTGTACAGTCTGGCATACGGCCGTCGTCTCTATTGCTTCCGGATATCAGCGAGCGGAAACAAAACAAGTGCTTCACGTGCGGGTGGCTCTTCAAGAGACCCGTTAGTGTCCCGTCGTGCGAGTGGCCCCTGTGCGCTGCTGGCTATATTTCCCATCGAAGTCCGGCTCTCCTGGACGCTACAATGTAAGGTGCGATCTGCATATAAAGTCGCGAACACATTTCAATTCGCACAGCAGCCGATCCCGGTTCGCAGCGAAAGTAGAGCCAATGGCCAAAAGGAAACTGGAGCAGCAGCAGCCGCTGGTCACCTTTCACCCCCCGTGTAAGAAGTCGGCGTACGAGTTACCCGCCAACCTTAATCCGTGTGCCCCGCAGAGCACTCACATTACCCCCAGGAGAAAGCGGAAGCTAGATCCGGACCCAGATGGGGTATCGGAAGTCATCACCCCTTCGGTTCCGTGTGAGACACCTGCCCGGGAGCGAAGCCCGGAAGGATCCGTACCTGTTTCCAGCAAGAAGAAGAGACTTGAAGAGAACCGGTCCGTCAAAGCAGCAGTGTACAAATACCAGGTACATTAACCCTAAGCATCCCGCTTACAAAGGTGTACTGGGTCTGTGCTGCTAACACTGTGCGTGGAGAAAATGCCTTGTATTTCGGTAATTGAGATACATTTAGTAAAAAGTGCTATACTGGGTACCTGATGCTTGTGTAATTAAATGAGAAATACTGGAGTTCTGCCCCCACCCCACCCACCTGTAACTGCATTTTCAAGGCTTTTCTGAGATCTGCTGATCTGAGCATACCAACTACCCCAAACGGTTCATGTTTTTAGGATCTCCTTACATGAGAATAGTTGGAAGTTTTCAGAAAGTCAGCTAATTGCTGGTCATGTGACTAAATTCTGCACACTTTTGCTGTTGGTGTTCCTAGAATTTTTGTTCAGGCCTCTTGCACCTGAGATTGCAGTAGACAGACCGGTGTTATCCAGCCATTGACCCTCAAAAGTCTTCATACGGCCTTTACTTACCCAGAAATTCTCAATTAATGTTGTGTTACGGAAGTACCACGCAGAACATGTAATTGTTGATCCTCAAGGATCTCTAACTATGTCTTCAGTGTAATAAACTTTTTGTTCCATAGCAGTTGCATGCTTAATTGAGATCCTAAAAGCTGTCCATTTGGAGTAAAAAGATGGGAACATCTCTATAGGCTCGGGATTCCTTCCCACTCTGTTCATATTTGTCTGTAATTAAGTGTGTCGAGATGAACAGCAAATAATATGAAACCTTTCAATATATGTTCTCCATAGGCGCGATCATTGTTGGGTTATAGCACATATAGTTCATGTTTATGCTCATATTACAGGGAATAGTTGGAGACAAGGACAGTACTTGCCAACAAAGCAAGGAATAGACACACTCAGTAAATGCTACTTAAAGGCACCTATATCGCCTATTGCTTGAAAGCAATATATTGCCTGCAGCTACGTCAAAGCACCCGATCTTGGCTAGTCCTGTCTACATCATTGATGGCGTCACGGTTCCACTGATTGGGCTCCATGGCAAAAAATATAGCAATGTTAGGATTACATAGGACTCGCCAATATTGGGGTACCTTAACGTAAATACGGAATCATCAGTATTAATGCTTCAGGTGCTGTTATATGGTACTAGAAGTGTGCTGATTCCTGTATATTTTTGGATATATTGGTAATTTCAGCAGCACTTGTATTTTTCAGCATCATATCACAGCCATGAGTTACAAGAACATAGTAATGGAAATGCTCAAAATGTGATTAAGGTGCACACTTCAAGTGTTTTTTTTTTCTTTCTTTGTAGGATGACGAGAAGTTCTCTGAATTCAATACATTCCAATTTTGGAAGACACCATTACCGCACGTGGATTTATCTGAAATAGCAGCTGGGACTTGTGAAGACAGTACAAACAGTACACAAATCACCACCAGAGATATAACTGAGGAGATGGACAGCTGATATATACGATTTCATATAAACTGCAACAGTGTCGCTATGTACTGTCTCATGCTTTGAGGGTTCTTTATTTATTTAAGGCTGGAATTACAGGCTTCTTAGGAAAAAGGATTTGGAAATATCACATCGGCTTTAAAGGCTCAACTAGTGTACATGCGATTGGTTGACAATATTCTTTGATTTCAATGGCTCTGCTGCAGGACGTGTACTTAAGTATGGTTCCTATTAACACTTCTTTGTTTTATGAGAGGTGGCCATGGGGGGACCAATTTTCATACAGTAACAGTATCTTCAATAAGTATTAAAACATTTATAAAACAACAATCTTGAGGAATAGACTGTACTTGTTATCAGGAGGAAAGACCCGAGCCTTAATTGAGCTAGAGCGACTGGCTACAAAAACAAGGCTTTGGTCATGCGAAAAAGAAACCAGTTAGCCTATCACAAGTACAAGAAGAAATGTCAGCAGAAACAAGTATATTATGCGATCATCAGAATGAACTTATTCTGTGCAAGACAGCTCGACATTAAGTGATCTGTTGTAATAAATGTATATTAATGTGCATAGCACAGATTGGTGAACTGCTACCACCATTGTGGTAGGCCATAAAGCCGCTATATTTTCACCTTTATAAAAAACCGTTGCCATCATTTACTTTTGTTTCAGATTTGTATTGGTGTTGATGAGAGAAAAAAAAAAAAGATTGCATTATATTTAAAAGTCTCTGTAATATTATGGTCCAGGGATCCGATTCACTGTTGTAAGTGTAAAAGAGAAATCAAAAGAGGGTGGCTGCGGAATAAGAAACAATGCTTTTTCCCCCTCCATTACATTTTTTTCCTTAGCTATCATAATCTGTACAACGCATTTAAAGGGACTATACAGCATGTACAGACTTTTTCATGTCCAGTTAAACAAGTACGTAAAAAGTTCCAGTCGCTTAACTTTACACATACCCCTTTTTTTTTTTTTTTTTTTTTACTTAGCCCAGGCTGTAAGAACAAAATGATTAAGTTTTAGATTATATGCCCTGTGCACATCTTAAACTTTCAATTGCCATTATGTATGATCTATAAAGTTGTCTTCTTTGCAAACATGCAAATAAAGTCTGCAAAGTTACGCTACAATAAGCCGTGATCTACCCTTTTTATAAGATTTTAACCTCCAAGAAAAGAATTGGGTGCTGCTGTTGCAATATGGAAACCAAGATTGCATTATTTTTTTTTATGTTTTGAACACAAAGTAGCTGTAGCAGCTTGTTATGGTGGTAAATTAAGGAAGGGGTCTGATTCGAGTTTGCTATCCACGTGACACCTGGAGAAGTCTCAACGGACATGAAGGCAAGAATCTAAAACACCTAAAATTTAGTATTGCTACCAGTCTTTTTATTAAGGATTAAGTTCCACTGATCAGTACTCAGTATTTCCTTTAGGGGGTGCTGTTAAACTTGTATTCAGGAACATGAATCCAGGAACATGATAGGCAGGCTCAAATTACAGGATTAGATGCTCCCCTGCTTGATGGAATTAGGAACAATAATAGCATTTTAATACCGTTCCATAGCAAAATATTTGTGTAATAAAATTTCATTTTAATACCTCTTAAAATGAAGTGATGGTACAGAAACTGCAGACAGTAGGTAGAAAGTTTAGATTTTTAAGTCAAAAAACTATTTTACAATTAACATTGTAACTAAGTGATGTGACAGTTATGAAACGTTCCGCTTCAGGTATTTTCCATTTACCTTTGTAAAATGTAGAACCCTGTTTTGTGGCTGCACATAAAATCCTTTTGATTGTTTGTGATGATTAATGAAAGGTGAGTTGACCCCTGGGAGCCTGGATAGTGGCATTATTTACTAAAGGGAGAGTTTGCAGGATAGTTGTAGTTTAACCTTGCTCGCTTTAATATTCATTATGAGAGCCGACGCTGACAGGTTGTTCCAGCAAGCTGGGCTGAGCTTGCCCTGTGTAAAGCGTAACTCCATGGGTGAGGTGGCTTTGAATTTTTTTTATACAGATCCTGCCTCTTACTGCAACAGAAGCTCATTTGTGTTTGACATCATCATGTAGAGCTAAGTCACGTAGTTGACATGTCAACTCTCTCTCTTTAGTGAATAAACCCCGAAAGAGGTGGCATGTAAATGCCCTACACCCATGTATTTTTTTTTTTTTTATATATAGCAACTTCCATTGCCCTCAGCCAAGTACGAATGCACGGGAAAAGCAAAAGGCTGGCATACTTGTGAAAATATATATATTTTTTTATCTAAACTGTGTTTTTATAGTGTATTATCATTTAACCTTTTATTTTCTGTCTGTCTACCTTGCCCTATTCTGTGTGCAGTTGCGCTGTGAAATGAGCATGTCGTAATGTGCCCTGTAGGTTTAAAAAAAAAATCTATATATACAAAAACCTATGTGTGTGGGGTATTTCTATTATCTAGAGATGCAGCTGAATAAATTTTGGGTTACTCTGCAGTTGGATGTAATCTGTGCAAAAAATCCTAAGAAACATGGCAAGGCTGGTAGAAAAAAAACAACCAACTTGGTCCGGTTGTCTTCTTCCAAAAAATATATTCAAAATACCCTTAGTAAAGAAGGGGTTAATGCATATGTATAGTTTATTTTAATTTATAAAGACACTTACATTGGTTTATCCACACACCGCTAAAGTGCACACATGGCCACCAATAATAAATAAATAAAAATTGTGTTTGTACAAACCCAAAATAGTTAAATGAATGGAGAAAACTCTCCAGGTGTAGCAAGTAAAGCAAACAGGGTGCTAGTCTTTGGATTGCAGTGATATCCCACTGAAAAGAATCCGATATAAAAAGTAGCGCCTGAAAATACTGTATACATCACCACTGAATATTATGTAAAATATTTTTATTAAATCTACAATGACCACACATCATAAAACGTAGAACATAAATACAATATAAAACATAGAAAAGCTCAAATGTAAGAACAATCAAATAATGGCCTGAATGTACGGCAACGTTACAGGCTGCAGAAAACAGGGACTGGTATGTTTAATCCAAGCTATCTCTGTATACAAAGACATTAGGCATACATACTGTATATAGTACTATTACATACTCATACCTCCCAACATTTAAAAATGTGAAATGGGGACACTATGACTAGGCATCATGAGAGTTGTAATTCACAAATAACACCTGTCACGTCATCTGCTGTTAACTACAGTTCCCAAGAGGCTCAGCCACAATGCTTCCCCAATGCTGGCTGAGCATTATGGGAAGTGCAGCCAACAGTAAAGCTGCAGATGTTAGCTGTGAACTACAATTCCAATGATCCTCAGCAAGCCAGATGTCCACCATGATCCTGGCTAAGCATCATTGGAAGAGTAGTCCACATCAGCAGAGATTTTTTTTAATTAAAAAAAAAAGGCTAATATCAGCCTTCCTCCCAGGACCTTTACACACTGCCTTTACATACACCTGCTCATTAACACGCATATACATATACACCTCCCTTACACACACCTGCCCATACTCACTGCCTTTAGACACACCTGCCCCTAAACACACATATACACATCCACTGCCTTTACATACACCTGCCCATAAATAAACATACACACACACACATACACTGGCCATAAACATACTTCTACGCATAAACATATACAGTGCCCTTACACACACCTGCCCATACACACTGCCTTTAGACACACCTGCCCATAAACACATATATACACATACACTGGCCCTACACACACCTGCCCATACACACACCTGCCCATGCACACATATACACATACACACTGCCTTTAGACACACATATATGTGCATACACATACACACACCAGCTTACAAATACCTTCACTGCTCTTCCACACACCTGCCCGTACACACACACTTACAAACACACACATACACTGCACCTACACTTCTTTCTCCTCATCTCTTACCTTTCTCATCCTTACCGTGATGTCCGTCATTTCAGACCTCTGCTTTAGTGCTCCCTCATCACTATGATGCAGAGCGTGGGGGTACAACAGGCTGCTGTTCGGGTGGCTGTGCTTGCCTCTCTCCTTCATACGGCCCTGGCAAAGCGGGACAGAGGTAGGGATAGGCGGGACAGCGGGACAGAGGTAGGGATAGGCGGGACAGCGGGACAGAGTCCCAAAATCGTTGGGGGGCATTAGTAACTAATGTTCTGGGCAACCTGGGAATGTAGCTATCTTTTTGCTCATATACCTGAAAAGCCTGAGTATACCTAGTCTCCTTCTCGCAGAGCTTATACACCTTTACTTCATACCTGGAGCACTTGGGAGGAATATACTGTTTGAATCCCAGATATTTCTTCCAGGTGCAAACGTCTCTGCAAACTGGGGGTGCTCCCAAGGGGGCACAGGCTGGATAATTTCATACCCTTGCCTAACCATACATTAGGTGTAAATGGGGGGGGGGGTAGTAGAAATAGGACGAAGCACTAGTAGGAGCAGATGGAGTGCTTTTAATGATGACCATTATCATTGTGAATGCCCAGAATTTAAGAAGTTTTATTCTTAAATCTTAAAGGCCAAGAAGGCATAAGCCCCCTCAGTGCTATACCTGCACTTCATTAACCCCTAGCAGGTAAAAAGTACATCAAGCAAAAAAGTGGTGTCTGGGAACATATTTTAACATTTTGACATTTTTGTTTTGAAATGTTATTAAATTTTTATTTATGTTTTAACTATTTTTACATTTTAAATATATTTTTATATTTTTGTTTCTTGCAAAAAACACTCTACACTATCCCCAATTCCCTCCTCCCACTAAACTATTATTTTTATTATATATATATATATATATATATATATATATATATATATATATATATATATATATAAAGTATATTGGCCAGGGTTCAGTAGTGTCACTTTAACAAAGTATCACTTTTTAAAGCAAACAGTGCTGAGCTTGCCAATGATAAATTATGCACCTTGTCCAACTAAAAATGAGATGGACATATTGAAAAGACTGCTCAACCTTATCAAAGAAGAAAAATGCATTTTTAAAGTACTTTGTAAATTCCCACATGGTATAATACTGAAATGTACCCTTCCAAGGGGATATGACTGATCATTAACAGAAAGCTGGTGCCAGATAAAGTGTTAAGTAAACACTATAATTTCTCAATATGTTTTCCCAGAAAGGTAAAGAAATGTTTTCTGAAACATTCAGTAGAATGAGAACAGTAATTATAATATACATATAAAATTTTGGATCTCTCTTCCTCGTTTTTTTCCATTACGACTGATGTTGCATACCCATGGAATAACATCATTCCTGCACGAAATGCTTTTTTTCCCCAAGACAATGAGCTTTCAAAGCTGTAGCAGCATCCTCGTCACATCATGTTTCCCCATCTTCTTCTTGCCGGTTGCCCTGGCCAGTGTCTGGAGTGGCCATAGTTCTTGCCGTTTTAAAGCCTATGTAAAATGGCCAGAGACTGACATGATGTCCTGATGAACCAGTACTAAACATTTGCTAACCTATCCTTATATCTGCATGGAAAATGTCCCTGGATTTAATTTGTAAAAGTTCTGATCATTTATTTGAATTCAGTGCTAAAATACACACTATTACATAATCCACCAGTGGTCTTAATCTTATTTTACTTTATTTCACTTCTAATTCACTTTACTAGTGGCTGCTGTCTGCTTTCTGACAAGTGAATCATTGAGTCTACTGTGGATCATCAGGGCTCCCAATCATTCTCCTCTTCTGGTAGGGTTCAGGACTGAACTCTGTAGGTACCTGTCCATGTCAACTGCACTCCTACCTTCTGAACAGGCTGAAAGTTATTAGGGCCAAGTGGCTATGCTGGGTGTTTCACACAGAAACACAATGCAGAGCATAAGAAGACAGGGGACGTACAGATTTAACAAAAAGGAACTGTCATGCAAAAAAGATTTTCAACATCATTTTTTCTTAAATATATAAATGGGAACTTATGCAAATCCTATACCTTCAGTGTACCAGAGAAGTGTACAATACCACTTAAAAGTGTTGCAACATACTGGACACCCCTCTCTCATTCCTGCATGAGTGTTAGCAGAGCAAATACCAAAGTAAAGGTAAATACAAAACTAAATTTGTATAAACGGAAAATGTACATACTCACCTACAAACCACATGCGTTGCCTTTTATTGTGGTTGAAGAATATAATGTATATTTACTTAAAAAGTAATTTAATTAAGGAATAGGGCATGTTTATTGCCTAACCAGTTCAGTGAGTTTAGCACAGAAGCAGACATTAAAATATGGCATATTCAGAATAAAAAACTATTTATACTATATTAGGGAATTTCCAGTGATTGGACAATTTTAGAAGAACTATATACCCTTGTAATCTAATTGTACTACTACAGCTTTTAGGCTATTGTGAGGCAGGTTTCTAATTCTAATGAAAATAGCCCAGAGTGGCAAATGGTCCATGTGCTGTTAAAAGTCTTTTTTATAACAATGACCAATTACCCATAGTCCACCCAGACACCGTTTACGTAACAATAACATTTGAGTTCCATTACCTTGCACTAAGTGACCTTATTCAAAGCCTACAAAGATTTTTTTAAGAAGCATGACATTTTTCTAACAATCATTTAATTAAAGACAACAGGGGGGATCCAGTTAAACAATTTACGTTTAGGGATGGAGAGTGGGTCATGACCAAAAACTGCTCCCCTGCCTGGAGAAAGAAGAAACTGGCCAGGCTAGTTAGATCTTTACCTGAAGACTCCGGGTCAAAACTGGAGAAAACAACCTGTGTTTTACTAGCAGACAGCACTACTATGTATAGTTTGCACACATGCATTGGTAGGGCAAGTTTTAACTCTGCTGACACCTGTCCAACACGATGGCACAAGCTGACATTGGCTAGTGTGCCCTTGCACTGAAAAAGGTGAGACATGCTGGAGGTGGTTGTTTCATTTCTGCAAATGGATCATTAGTGACATGTTCAGAGCTGGAAACCTACTGCATTTAGCCTAGTGTCTCCTTGTGAAGGCACAGTCTTAAGGCTCTGGCTTGCAAACAATGTTTGGTAATGGTAAAGCCCACTTCTCACCCAGGTTCTGCCCACTTTCTACCACTTCAGAGTCTACCAGGAGCTAGTCATAGACCTTGTCATGACCACATCCAGTCTCAATAATTAACCCACCAGGAAAGGCTTCTCACGATGCATAGATTATTCTTTCTGCAATTTCTCATTTGGCTGCATAAGTTTCCCCTCCTTTATGTCACCTTTACCCCCCTCATTTTAAATTAGCACTCTTTCTTAGAATTGTCCCTATTTGCTTTCACACTACTGCAAATGCCTGCTTGGATTGAGGACACCAATGTTAAGTCCACAAACCCCCTACCCCTGTGATTTTGTTTTCAGGGTGGTGCTGTCACTAGTCACTTCTAGGCTGCACACATTAAATACACCAATGGTAACCTCAGCATTTTTTACAGGGTAAAACATAGTAAATTCTACACAGTGCCAACCTTTTTTTATAGCCTGACAAACTCACTTGGCGTCTATGCAAAAGTTTAGGTGTAACATACCATTTGACATTTGACCGCTCTTAATCCAGCCTTTAGAATAAACTACTGAATTTAAAAGCAACTAAGATCACCAATGTTAATCATTTTCTACACTTAGAATTGATTGAAGCCAGACTAAGTCACAACCTCCCAAGTACTTCACCAAGGTGACACAAGCCGTATCTCCAATTGCAGAGAAAGTTGCTTTTATTATAACTTTCTGACAAGATTGTGATTTTGTCTGATCGAAGTGAATTAATTTCCTTCCTCTGGCTCGTAAGCTAGATCTTAGCCTGGCAGAAGCATCTGGATCAGCTGAACCAGAGGAGCTCAATTCAATGGCTGGAGCCTACATACTTGCAGCTTGTGAGCATGAAACAGGTATGTATATGGGTTTCCTTACAGGATCAGTGTTTATGATCTATTTTGACGCTGTGCATAGAAGACTGCTTGCATTCAAATCCTAAACCACATTTAGCATTGCTTCAGAGAATTTCTATTTGTTTGCAATCTAACAATGTTAGAATGTGTATAGTTATGCACACATTTTTTTTTTGGTATGAATCATGATTATATTGGAACTTTCCTCCGTGTTTGATTGCGTGAGAAGGAACGAGGCTGTTTCGAAAAAAAAACCAGAGGGTACCAGGGTATCTACTTATGAGCATTCTTGCTGAGAAGTACACTTGAAATATATCTTTCCTATAAGGAAAGATGTTCTTTAACTATAACCCTTGTTAGGTTTTCCCTAAAAGAAATTAAATGCCAAACTGGGGAGAGCCTTCTGAAGAGTCGTCACAATTTATTTCCCTTTTCCTTTTAAGACTTGGTGTAATTTTCTTGAGAGGAATGTTGTATTAAATTAGACAATTAACTAAATGAATCTAATATTACGTTACAGTTAGTAGCTCCATTCCAAAAGAGAGAAAAATAGCTCCCTGCCCCTAATACAACAGGATGTGTTTTCAATAACCGACAAACACATTACTACCAGCTACAAAGCAAAGGAAGTTGTTGGAAGGATGTACTGTGTGTACTTGTTATAAACAAGCAATGCAGCTAAGACTGTAAGTAAAAAAGTAAAGATGGTCTCACTTTAGCAAGAACAATCTCTCCAGTTCTTTTGTTACGATATGGGCCATCACGGACTGGACCAGGGGGTAAGCCTAGTGACCGCACTGTAGTAGTGATGCGAGCTGCTTTGAGGGCAGCAGCTTCACTTGGGCCAAAGGGTCTGAGCCCATTCCCCTGTAGACCATTATAGATCCACTTGAGTAGTATTGTGTTGTTGTTGCTATCTACATTTGTTTTAAGAAATAAAAACATTAATTTTCTTTTTTCAAAGAAAGTTGGATTATGTATGCAAAATGTTTTATTAGTCTTTGTGTTTTTGTTGATTTCTAGCATGTTGTCGCAGATCCGGTGCATACTGAGGAACCTTTAACATTTTAATATCACTCATTATTATATTACACTTAGGGCACCCCGCATTTTATCATGTATTTGTAACCTGGCATTTTCCCGCTAGCAAGATGTACAAGTAGATAGGAAAATAGGTGGTGAAGTCGTGCAAATATATAATTACTAATAAACTGCTAAATGTTTTTAAATTTTAACCCAAAATCAAGCTGCTTATAATGCCGTATTGTTCAATGTAATGTTTTTCCTTTTTGTGAGGTGACAGATCAATTTTTTATATGTTTTTGTGCTGGTCAAAATAGTAAACTTTCCTAATCTGTGGCCTACGCCACTTTTGTCACAAAACTTATGACACACTTTACAGTATACTTTATTGTGTATATCCTACTGTTTACACAGTATTTTCTCAGCAAAATTAACCTTTGAACTTAATGTCAGCAAAATGTTTCACCGAATTACATTTGTTCACACATATGCATTTAAATGCTACTTTTGACACTTTATCACGTAGCAGCAACCCTATAAAGCTTCTACATGCCAGCTTCATAAACTGTTTGTTGGCATGATACACATAGGGAATGGAAAAACCTTAACAGGCTTATACTAGCTCAGTCAGAACACACTAGTTGTTTAATAAAATAAAATGAAAAGAAAAATGACTAATTTGGCCTAGATAAAGGTAACAAGCAATTCAAGCACAATAATAAAAGGAGGCTCATTTGTTGGGAGTGTATCTGGGGTTTTGGTGGGTGTGAGGGGTCTATGTACACACATATATCAGTACACAGAGTGCTTATGCTTACAATGAGCCATGTACAGCAAGCAGAATAGAATATACTTCAGTCAATATGAGCATCCTGCTCCATATTAAAATGATTTCCAACCACCCTGAGTATTCCCAATATGCATATGCTGCTCCTTTTACATAGCTTTGAGCAGATTCCAACATGGTTGGAATGGCAGAAGCCTATGAGGAGGTTTGGGATTAGCAGATGCTGTGAGGGGGCATTGATAAACTACGCTCAAGCATACATACAACTATCAGCCAGAACTAACACATACTTCTGTCAGCCAAAGTGGGCACTCAAACACACCTTACTGCCTGCCACACAGACTTGTCATTTTCAACCACATAGATGCCTACACAAGAGGGAGAGGAGTGAGCCTAATGTTTGTGGCACCTGGAAGATGGAGAGGAGGAACAGGAGATATAATGGATGTGTATGTAAGTGTAAGTTGTTAGAGTGGGTCTGTGTGTTAGTATGCATGCTTGTTAGTTGGGAGGCCATAAATCAGGAGCCACTAACCCTAAGCTTGCCCTTGCACTGGTGGAGTGATGGGTGGAATATGCCTGGGGCAATGCGTGGAATAGTAGGGTGGACATGGGGTGGGTTGATGGGAGGGACATGGGGGTGCAGGCTTAAAGTCTGTACTGTGCCCCAAGATTTCTGATGGGGGCCCTGGAGTCCCCCTGCTTCGTATATAGTTGCCCCTGTAAATAACAAACTAGAGCAGTAAAGTTGACAGGGGCTGTTAAAATGGCCAATAAGTTATGTAGCCACATATTAGACTTTAACCATGTCTGCATCATAAGGTGCAAGCATTTATTTGCCTGGCACTTCTGTCATTAGACTTCAATGGTACCCCTTACAGATCTTTTCATAGTCCTATTTACCATGTTATCTTATTACAAGAGATTTGCATTCTAACTTATTTGATTTGGTGGCATAGACAACACTTGGCCCCCCAGGAACATATAGTCTGCATTCCCACCAGAGGACAACAGAAGGTAAAAGTTTAGACAAATACAATAGGAGTAAAGATGGTTATAAAAAAGCAGTACACTTGCCAAAAAACTACCCTGGGAAATGTTTTTTGTTTAAACAGCCCTCATCACTGACCCTACCTTCCCCTTTTACCCAATGGACCTTTTGGAGTTCATAAGGACTGTGTTCCAGTGGTGAATGCCCTAATGGTTGTCAGCAATTCCTTACTATACACATACTTATAAAGTAAAAATAAGAAAAACAAAACAACAAAAATATTTTTCCCCTTGTAAACAGGTGTAAGGGTCACTGTATAGGACTCCTTGTTCCAGTACAGTGTATCTCTGCTCTGCAGAGGGAGCCGCAAATAAAGTTCAGATTCTTCAAGCAGATCAAGGATCAAATGTTTGTCTACAGAGATATGTAAGGTGTTTGTGTGAAGGATCCTCCTCTACCTCCTCCTCCTCCACCTACTGTTGGAGCTGCAAGTGTTTCCCTGGAGGGTGGGGGATCTGTATCTCTACATTGCCCCTTCCCTGTCTCTCCCTGCTAAGATTGTTGCATGGAAGCTGTAAAGAGAAGTCCCTGCTGATCCAGTTAATACTTCTGTGTACTCCAATCCTGGGGTCCTGGGAGAAATGAAAGTGCAGCTGAAGGTAAAGTGCCTTCAATCCCTCATATTCATACACTATTTCAAATGCATCTTCACCATTCCTTCACAGCTGTAAAATTTGGAGTATGTCTATATGATTCTTATAATATGCAGAATAGATGGTTTATCTGCATCACCAGTACAAGAAAATTCACTCTTTTTTTTTATAACAGCATTCTGGTTACACAATAACACATATGTGTGTGTGTGTATATATATATATATATATATATATATTATTACATTTGTGGGGGATGATATGCTAAACACAGTATAGTGCAAAGGATGGTTTAACTGTTGCATGCAGGCTGGATTATAACATTTCTGTACTTAATAATATGCCAGGTATAGTATAATATGCATGTTAGGTCTCTTCTCAGATCACCACTTGTATGCTGGATAATATGACTTTTATAAAAAAAAGCATTTTATAATATAATATGGACTTTAGCTGATATTTTATAAACATTTTATGATACGCCTACTATAGTACAGCATTCTCCTTGGTCTTGGTAATATGCTGTGTTATGCTGTCTGGATAATACATGCTTCTTATAGAATATCATGATTCAATGAATTTGAATCAAATGAAGCTAATGGTGGTTACATTTGTCCTTTTTATCTGGAAACTTGGACCAATATTTTGCTTTTATTTGTCTCTCAAGAACAGTACAAAACTGGGGTATTTCCGCTGGCTGTTGGGGATGCTGTGAAACCATGAATGCAGAGAATAATTTTTGATCTACACTTCTAGACGTAAGCAAAGTTTGTCTGGGTAAAGTGTGATGCTTTACAGACACAAACTTTGCTTAGGTCTAGAACTGTGGATCAAAAATCATCTTTTAAAAGCTGCTCTTTTCAGTATTAGAAGTAATGTGTTCATAAGGAGGGTGAGCTACCTGTATTAGTTTTAAAGCTTGATTATTGTTCATGGTAATAGGAAACTACCCTGGGAAATGTTTTTTGTTTAAACAGCCCTCATCACTGACCCTACCTTCCCCTTTTACCCAATGGACCTTTTGGAGTTCATAAGGACTGTGTTCCAGTGGTGAATGCCCTAATGGTTGTACATTTAGCCCTGTAAGGTTGATGGGTAATTGGTAATTGTTCACTAGCGGGGCTTTTATATTAGCGAGAAAAATCAATTTCCACGTCGCTTCAATAAGTGCCATGCAGTGACGTTCACATGAAACGCTGAGAAATCAAGCTCAGAAAAATCATACCAATGGAAGAAAAAAGGGAACATGGAGTAAACTTCCAGAAGTCCAATGTAAGTATAAAAGGAAGCTTTTACGCATTTCGTGCTATGCAGCACTTAATAATAGGCTTTGGTTAAGTGCTGCATAGCACAAAATGCGTCTGGCAAGCCTGTGCGTTGTCTACTTCGCTACATGTCTATATACTATTTCAGTAATAAAGCATCATTTTACACTTAGTAATATTTCGGAAATGCTATGCACTATTATTAAGTGCTGCATAGCACAAAATGCGTCAGGCAAGCCTGCGCGTTGTCTACTTCGCTACATGTTTGCATAATATTTCAGAAATAAAGCATCGTTTTATACCTACATTGGACTTCTGAAAGCTCACTCTGCCTTCCCTTTTTTGTCTGTTGTTATAACTTCCTAAATGAGCTGCCATTGTGAAGATTCCATGTAGTAACTCGGCAAGTGTGTTCACCAAATGACTCTTATAAACGTTCCTCATGGAAACCTTGACTCATTATTCAAAGGTACATTTAATAGAGTCACCTGCATTCAAGCACAGATTTAAACCATAACATACTATAGTAAAAGCACCAATATGATCACAGCAGTGTTTAATAGGAAGCTGTAGACTGTGATCCTGACAATATGTGCCTTCACCTTGAGACCCTGAGACTTAGGACAAAACCCTTAGAGTTCCAATGATAAAGGAATTGCCAACTCATTTTTAATCTGATATAAGTATTAAGTAAATGCTGGTTTCCTCTTTACAGGATTCATGAATGTCGATAGCATTGTTTGCAGTGTATTTGTGTCAGTGGCCTATCTTTACAGGATTATTTCATCTATAAGATTTCAAGGTGCTATCATGTACGCCATAAGTTATATGAGAGTGGAGGCGTTTTTTAGAGCTCAGAGAAGATGTATTCTACAAGCTGCATCAGGTTCTCTGGTTACCATAGTAAACACTGGAACTTTATTATTAAAGTTATTGCAAACATACGGTATATTTCTTAAAATACCTTAGTTTTAGAAGATGGGAACATGAATATGTGTCAGTGATGTTTTTTTTTTCAAGATCACTGCCTTCAAAAAAACATTGATATCGGGACAAATTTCTTTGGAAAAGACTGAGAAACGATACCTTCAATGCAGAATATGCATTACTGTTTTTTTTATATAGATTTCTTACTTAGATGATGTCATAGTGACATCTCGCTAACATGAATTTGGCAACTGTATGGTTTTCATTCAATACAAGATAAGGTAAAAAAGCCTCACTTGGGTTGTTATCTTATTCTACCTAAAAGCGAGAATGCTTTATAAGAACGGATTTAACAGTTACTCAGAACTACGGATCATGTCGATGCAAGGATTAGTGTATTTACTTAACTCCTAAATGATGATAAAAATAAACTGTTGTAATACACTTTATAAACTAGATAGATTAAGTGTATTAATAGTGTATTCTTGCCATATTGTTTGTTTTTTATTTTTAACTTCTGTAATAATAATTACAGTCACTTTTAAAACAGCTTTTAGAAATATTATGTTTTCTTGTTCTATTATTGTTTTCATAGTAATTAGCTATATGCATGTATTCGGAATAGGTTAAACTAAGCAACTCACAAGGTTGCGTTAAACCATAGAATGTCTTGGCCTTAATCACATAGACAAATCATCTATCTATATTTACAGCGCTACAGAATATGACGCTAGTTTATAAATTCTGTTGTGCAAAATTTTTCCCAGAGCCAAAATTTTGTGCGCACAATATGCTTCTCCAGTCCATATAAAGTTGGTGGAGCTGGAAAAAAAAAATCACATTGCAAGGGGGTGGAGCTATATATTTCCAACCCTTTTGACTCCATGGTCTATTCTAAAGGTGAAATTCTCACCGCTAAAATTAATTATGAGCGAATCATGAGCGGGGGCTCCAGGCTGCATAAAGGATCAATATATATATATTATTTATTTTTTTTATTGGGAAAAACTGCATACCATTGACAGGGGTACAGCATAACACCTATCACTATATACTGAGGCACACATTGGCTGGGGTACAGCATATCACTATATACTGAGGCACACATTGACTGGGGTACAACATAACACCTATCACTATATACTGAGGCAGACATTGACGGTGGTACAGCATAACACCTATCACTATATACTGAAGCACAGCACAACACCTATCACTATACATTGAGCCAGACATTGCCAATAATGTAGCATAACCCCTATCAATATATACTAAGCCTAACATTGATATGGTGTAGGCCTACTGCTTCAGTGTCTGGCTTAGTATATAGGGATGCACCGAAATGAAAATTCTGGACCGAAAATTCAGCAATAACATACCAAAATTGGACAAAAACCCCCAACAATATTATATATATATACACACACATATATACAGTATACACACATATATATATATACACACATATATATATACACACATATATATATACACATATATATACAGTATACACACATATACCGTATTTGCTCGATTATAAGACGAGGTTTTTTTCAGAGCAAATGCTCTGAAAAATACCCCTCGTCTTCTAATTGGGGTCGTCTTTTAATCAGACCTCAAATAGAGTCTGATTAGGAGACTAAGATCCAGATCCCCCGCACCGCTGCAGGGGACCTGGATCCTCCTGTCTCACCCCCCCCCCCCATCATACACACACTTACCGGTGCTTCCTGCTGTATTGCCGGGGCAGCGGGTTGACGTCTACGCGATCCGCGTAGACAACGTCCGCTGCAGCCGGAAGGAGGTGTGGCTAGCAGCGGGGGTTGTCTGCGTCCGTCGCGCAAACCTTCCCCGACTGTCAGAGATCAGAGTTCCCCGCACCGGTGCGGGGAACTCTGATCTCTGACAGCCGGGGAAAGTATACGCGACGGACGCAGACAACCCCCGCTGCCAACTCCACCTCCTTCCGGCTGCAGCAGAAGGCGACGTCAACCCGCTGCCCTGGCTGGAAGCACCGGTAAGAGAGGGCTGAGAGGGGAGGGGAGGGGAGGGGAGAGTGTGTGTGTGTGTGTGTGTTAGTTAAATGGGGGTATAGGGTGTGTGTGTGTGTGTGTGTTAAATGGGGGCATAGGGCATTTCTGGAGTGGCGTTAAGGGGGCATTTACCGTATTTGCTCGATTATAAGACGACCCTGATTATAAGACGACCCCCCAAATCTTAATATTAATTTAGGAAAAAAAGAAAAAGCCTGAATATAAGACGACCCTATAGGAAAAAAGTTTTACCAGTAAATGTTA